>JAOANR010000005.1:11428437-12028437 GCA_030278955.1 Hygrophila difformis | reverse complement strand
AATCTAAACGATACATGAGATACTTGGTGGAGGGTGAGTGCTCTGCAGGGTGCCCCTCTAGCCTTTCTCTTCGGGCCTATAATGGACGAGAGAATTTGATGAGATATTACGCCAATCGGTGGGAGATACATGGCCTACTCTCTCGGGTTTGTCCGTATGGATTTCCCGAGGCTCCGGAGTGTTACTGGGTATGGCAGATACGGCTGTTGGCCGCCGGATCACCGGCTATACGAGATACTCACGAAACGGCTGCGGCCGCCGGATCACCGGCTATACGAGATACTTACGAAACGGCTGCAGCCGCCAGATCACCGGCTATACAAAACATTGAGAAATGGTTACGTAACGGGGAAATAAGATTTAATATTTTTAAAATATTTATTTATTTATGCATGCCTTTAAATTATGCATTTAAATTATGTCTTTAAATTTCATATCATGACTAAATGGTTATTGTGGATTAAAGGCATGTCAAGTACACAATTTAAGTATTATTTCCTTTAAATTGGTAAAATTTGTAAATGGAATATTTTTGTATGCATGCTTAGGAGAAAAATTTAATTATTTAAATTATGTGTGTTAAATTATGAACGTGTGTTAAACCCCTTTTTCATGTGTGTTAATTTATGAACGTGTGGAAATCCCTGCCTTTTAAATTATGTAATTAAATTATTATTAGTAGATGAATTAAAATTTAAATCATGTCTCGTATGCATATATTTTTATTAAATTTAATTAAAGGCTTTGAAACCCCTAGATCATGCTAGGTGTTAACTTACTCAGCACGTTTTGCTGACCCAAACCATTTTTCCCCTTTTTCTTTCAGAGTATGAGGATTATGCATCATCATATGCATACATGGGAACATTTGGGGAAAAACTCTATTTTAAATTCCTACATTTAGTTACGACTTGCATGAACGGGCCTGTTTAACCCGTGTTTTGGCCATGTTGGCCCTATATTTAAATTCCGCTGCAATACATGTATTTAAATATTATTCTCCGCTGCAACTTTGATATTATTATTTTTAAATTATATTACAATGGGCTGTTTGAATGATTTAAATTCTGAAAAACCATAGCCTTGCATCTCTTTAGCAAGCTCGGAGAAACCGTGTCTTGTTAGGGAGGTGTGGCGGTGACATCCCGGCCTGGGTTATCAAATCCGGGGTGTTACAAAGTGGTATCAGAGCCCGGACTATTTTTAAAACTATTATTATTTTTAAACTAGTATTATATTTAAAAATCCATTATTATTTTTAAACTAACATTTTTGAGCCCAAATTTTTTTTCTTTAAGCCCTAACTTTTAGCCCAAGTTCATTATTTTGAATCCCAAACATTTTGAGCCCAAAATTTATTTTTCCTAGCCCAAATCTTTAGCTCAATATGTAGTTACTATGTTGGCCCAATTATTTTGGCCCAATAACCTTGTTTTTACTTAAAGCCCAAATAATTTATTTCTTTTGGCCCAAACCTTTTATCCTTATTTTAATCTATCCATAAAATAAATTTATTTTTAAAACCCATGGGTAGAAAAATGCATGCATAAATTAAATTTTTATTGGGGATTGCATATGCATATGCATACATAAATATTTGTACTAACCTCTTATGTGAATCGTTTGTGATACATACCATTTTCACACTAGCATTCGGCTAGACCTTGACTCTTGACTTAGAAGCGTTAGCTTGAGACTAATTGTGCCTTAGTTTTAGATCTTGATCGTCTATGCTTAACGTGCACATAACTATTCTCTACCTTTTTCCAAAGATCTTCACCTAGACGATATATTATGACTTGTCGAGAAACCTAACGATGAACGCCTACATTGACCCTCAACAGAATATACGATACTCTAAACGCCGTATAGCTCAACTTAAAGATGACCTACAACCCTTCTGAAACTTAAGAGCGGCTGACTGTGAACGCATAAATAACCTATAGACCCAACTTCAAAAACTTACCAAACGGAACGAAGAAATGATAGATAGGATCGAAGCCCGACGGAGGAAGACCCTACCAACGAAGCTTAAGGAGATTGAAGATTTCTCAATGCTATCTATCTACCTTTGTCTAGTTATTCCTTTCCGAGAAATAGAAGCACTATCTCACCTCCTATCTCTGTACGAAAATTCCTTATATATATATATATATATATATAAAAACTCGGCATAAACCTACGCCAAGGGGATCGATTTTCCAACAAGTGAACATTATCAACTCCAAAACAACTCCTACCAACACCGTTTGATTCAGTAAATCATTATTCTTCCAACACTGTATTAAATCCTTACAATCAAATCCTTGCGCTTCGTGACAGAATGGCACCTAGAGGAAGACCTAACAATCCACCCATCCCACCCAACACCAATGAAGAGCTACGACAACCCGATGAACCAGTGCAAGACGTTAGTGCAACCAATCAAGGAGGGGAAGTAGCCTCCATGCCTAAGAACTTAAGTGACCGATTAAGAACTATAGAGGAAGCTGTGGTCGCCTTGGGGAATGCACTAATCAACCAAGGGCAAGGCAAGAGGAAACGAGACCACAGAACCGATAACTACTTAGGAAGGAACCATATTCGGGGAGGCCCGAATAGACCACCTCAAGGCAACTGTGGAAGGAACAGAGGGATGGTTTACAACCATGGTGACTATACGCCACCATGCCCAAAAGGTGGTAACCCACATTATGCGAGAGGATGCCCTAAGCCCGGAGCGTGCTTTCGGTGTGGTCGATTTGGTCATCGGCTACGTGACTGCCGAACGCGGATAGAGAATATTAACAAGAGAAAGGAAGTGACCATTAAACCTGACCAGCCACAGAACCCAAACAGTCGAGATGGCAACCATGAAGCATCCATACCACGTTGCCCGCAGTGCCACCAAGCCCATCTGGTGCGCGAATGCCCAAGACGCGGGACTTGTTATAGATGTGGTGGAGAAGACCACATGATTAGATAATGCAATGTTCGTGCGGAGATGATTGAGAAAATGCTAGATTTGGCAAACCCTCAACAAGGAGATCAAGGAAGAGCTGTAGGACGATGGAATGCTGTAGACCAAGCGGACTTGCTAGCTCAGTGAGAAATGATTGTATACGACGTTACCCAACCCTGAGTCAAACCGATCCAACAACAGTTATGGGGACATAACTGTAATCTTAAGGGGGGGAGGATGTAACAACCCGAATATTTCGTATCCCCATATCAATAAATAAACAAATTCAAATTTGTTTTGAACTACGTCATGGCTTGATCCCTTCACAGGGTACGTAGGCAACTCGGAAATTTCATTTCTGGGTTCAGTCAAATAATAATCAAACAACAAACAATCAACGATTGAACAATAATTCAATAACACAATATCGCAAAATAATGAAATAAACAAAAAGGACCCTAACTCTTAGCGCGAGAAAAGCCGATACACAACTTCGAGGACGAAGTTGATTCTTAAGGGGGGTAGACTGTAATACCCCAGATTTTTATCAACGTCCAAAGGAATAAAATTTATTCCGATCAATGTCGAAATATCTCCGAGAAGAAGAAAATAATTTATCACAATAAATTATTGCTCGGAAATGAAACGCCGATAGATTCAAAATTCAAAATGGAATAAAAGAGGGAAAGGAAGCCCGAAGACATTCCATGAATTGAGTCAAAATATTTGGAATTAAATTCAAGAAGGGAAATAATCCTAATTCCAAGAACCCGTGAAGTCGGAAGAAATTTAATTACACAAGATATTGCACGGGAGTCAAAAGACGACGAATTGGAAGCCGACGAACCCGAGCCCGACGGACTTAAGATTTCAAACATGAAATTTATTTGAGTCGAGATAAATTTAAGATAAGAATTTATGATCCGAGAAGGACCCGAAAAATCGAGCCCGAAAACGTAGGAGGACAGAAGTCCGAAAGAGAGGAGAAAAGGCCCGACGGGATCGCACGGCCCAGTCCGGACGCACGGCCCAGACCAGGCGGCGCGCCCTCCGGGCGGTTTTTGGCTAAAAACCGCGCCAACCCCGCGCCACCAAACAGGCAGCAGCAATCTATGCGATTTCGGGCGATTTCTTGCCATATTTCGACTCCCCGACTATGGAAACTCAATCACAATTCGGGGGAAGGGATTGTGGGACGATTTTGATGGATCCCATTCCCCATAATCAGATTTTTTAAACCCTAATCTACTCACAAAGGCAGCCCCATTCCTCTAAAACTCTTCAAACTTCTCCCAAACCCGAAAACACAAAGTTCTTGCTTTCCGATCACTTCCGACGACGAAAATCGACCAAGGAGGCGTGGAGAACAAGGATCTTAGTATTACAGATTGTTGGTAAGTCATCCATAGGTTTTCGTTTACGTTTTCGAGCCCGAAAATCCGATCTAACCCTAGACTTTTACTTTCGGTTTCATTTCGGGATCAACGGAGAAGAGACGGAGTAATTGGACGTGTTCATAGCAAGCGTGGGCGCCCCGATCGATCCAGAGACGTCCTAGACATCATCCCCACTGTAAGTTAATACTTACTTGGTTTTGGGTGACTTAAAATGCAACCAAACATATGGATTTAATAACTCTAAAATCAGTCAACACGAAAAACCCTCGGCGCAATGATTTTGTGTGAATTTTTCGAACCCTTAAAACTGCTCAAACGGAAAAACTTAAAACACGAAAAACGCTCCTAAGACATAGATCTAGTTCGTGTAAAATTTTCATAATTTTTCATTGAGGTTTGATATCTGAAAATGGCCGAGAAAGAACCTGCCTTGAGAGTCGAACGTGAAACTGTGGCAGATTTGAAATCGGACCAAAACCCCTATTTCGAGAGTTCAAACCCAAAAACTCAAAACTAGACTTTTAATCCTAACACATGAATCTACGTTGTGTAAAAATTTCAGACATTTTCGTTAATGTTTGCTATTTTAAATCGCATCGAAAATGAACTGTTTTGATGAAACGTGTTTGAAATCTGCCTATGAACATGTTCGAACTTAGTGAGTTTGTTTCTATATTTTGTAGTCCGATTTGATCTTTACAATCTAAATGAAAGTTGTAGATAATCATGTCTAGTATATGCGCTTAAAATTTCAGAATTTTTGGAGTCAATTTGATATGTCAAAAAGCCAAATTTCCAAACTGTGACAAATCTGTTTCGAGACAGATTTCTGTTTGCATAATAAAATCGATTTTTGACATGTTTCCTCAACTTATTTCGAAAAAGTTAAAACACAAAAGTTGTTCGTTAGGGTGTTTTGCATAAACTGTGAAGTTTTCATATTTTTCGGACTTAAACCGAATTTTTAAATTGAAAAGGCGCAAACTGTGACGCCAAGATACTTTTAAATCGAAGGATTTTGAAATTTTGAAACGAACGATCAAAGATTTGAAATACGATACATCTATACTTTTGAAAAACCCCGATACATTAAATCTAAACGATACATGAGATACTTGGTGGAGGGTGAGTGCTCTGCAGGGTGCCCCTCTAGCCTTTCTCTTCGGGCCTATAATGGACGAGAGAATTTGATGAGATATTACGCCAATCGGCGGGAGATACATGGCCTACTCTCTCGGGTTTGTCCGTATGGATTTTCCGAGGCTCCGGAGTGTTACTGGGTATGGCAGATACGGCTGCTGGACGCCGGATCACCGGCTATACGAGATACTTACGAAACGGCTGCGGCCGCCGGATCACCGGCTATACAAAACATTGAGAAATGGTTACGTAACGGGGAAATAAAAGATTTAATATTTTTAAAATATTTATTTATTTATGCATGCCTTTAAATTATGCATTTAAATTATGTCTTTAAATTTCATATCATGACTAAATGGTTATTATGGATTAAAGGCATGTCAAGTACACAATTTAAGTATTATTTCCTTTAAATTGGTAAAATTTGTAAATGGAATATTTTTGTATGCATGCTTAGGAGAAAAATTTAATTATTTAAATTATGTGTGTTAAATTATGAACGTGTGTTAAACCCCTTTTTCATGTGTGTGAAATTATGAACGTGTGGAAATCCTTGCCTTTTAAATTATGTAATTAAATTATTATTAGTAGATGAATTAAAATTTAAATCATGTCTCGTATGCATATGTTTTTATTAAATTTAATTAAAGGCTTTGAAACCCCTAGATCATGCTAGGTGTTAACTTACTCAGCACGTTTTGCTGACCCAAACCATTTTCCCCTTTTTCTTTCAGAGTATGAGGATTATGCATCATCATATGCATACATGGGAACATTTGGGGAAAAACTCTATTTTAAATTACTACATTTAGTTACGACTTGCATGAACGGGCCTGTTTAACCCGTGTTTTGGCCATGTTGGCCCTATATTTAAATTCCGCTGCAATACATGTATTTAAATATTATTCTCCGCTGCAACTTTGATATTATTATTTTTAAATTATATTACAATGGGCTGTTTGAATGATTTAAATTCTGAAAAACCATAGCCTTGCATCTCTTTAGCAAGCTCGGAGAAACCGTGTCTTGTTAGGGAGGTGTGGCGGTGACATCCCGGCCTGGGTTATCAAATCCGGGGTGTTACAGCTTTAAAGTAATATTAATAATGGTTTAAAAAAATAATAGTTTAAAAATAATAAGGGTTTAAAAATAATAATTTAAAAATATCCGGGCTCTGATACCAACTTGTAACACCCCGGTTTTTGGTCACCCAGGTCGGGATTTCACCACCACACTCCCTAGTAAGACACGGTTTCTCCGAGCTTACTAAAGAGATGCAAGGCTAGGTATTGCAGTGTTTAAAACATTTAAAAACTATTCAAGTAGCTCATTCAATATAAATTCAAAATAAATATTATAATGCAGCGGAATAGTAGTATCTAAGTATCAGTACTGCAGCGGAAAATGTAAATAGGGCCAACATGGCCAAAACACGGGTTAAACAGGCCTGTTCATGCAATTTCTAGTCTAACGCAAAATTCAAAAACAAAGTAATTCCCCAAAATTCCCATGAATGCATATGATGATGCATATTCTTCAGCTCTGAAAGAAAAAGGGGAAAAACATGGTTTGGTCAGCAAAGACTTGCTGAGTAAGTTAACACAGACATGATTATGGGGTTTCAAAGCCATTAATTAGACTTAAAGAGAATATGTGCATACAAGACATAATGTATTCATCTAATAACAATTTTAACCGCATAATTTAGGAGACATGGATTTCATAAGATCATAAATATAGCTTGCAAAGTAATTAAATAAATCGACATAAATTTAAAGCACAATTTAACCGGAATTTAATTTGAATAAAATGTCTCGCTTCGTTTCTTTCACAGATCACCATCGCTAGGGCTCTTATGTCCGCCAGCCTTACGCTCGGGCTCTTATGTCCACGAGTATCATGGTCAATCTTTTTAATAGGGTTATCCCATCCGCTAGCCATACGATCAATATTTCGCTAGGGCTCTTACGTCCACTAGACATACACTTGGGCTCTTATGTCCCAAGCCGTAGAGAACATTGACAGTATCCAGCTTAGTCAAACCCACAATGTTTTAATCTTCTCTTTTTTTAGAAAGATCAATTTCACAAATTTGGTAAGTTTCTCAAAATATACTATTTCAGGATGCTATTCGCTCCGATATAATTTAAAATCTTTTTCAACAAGATTTTCAAGATTTGACTTGGTCAAAACCACTATTTACTCCAAAATTAATTAAAAATCGGTTTTAAGTCCAAAAATTCTGAAATTTGACCAGTGACTCGAAACCACAGAGATGAACAAGTTTCATGTTTTAAGTTTTTCGATCCGAGATATGAAAATAAGTGAAAAATGTCAACTTTCAACAGGATGATAATCTGTCCGAGTTTCAACATAGCAGATTCAAGATTTCAAGATCTACCATAGCAAACTAACTCCAAATTTGATGAAATTTTACAGGGAGATTCTTAAGACATATATCTATAAGTTTCATGTTCAACAAAAGATCTAATTCATCCTATATCTATTGTCAAAAACGCCTACAAGTTCGGACCAAGAATCTGTCAAGATTTCAAGATCTAAATTTAGAACAGTTCGGTTTGGAGTCGATTTCCGATATCAAATCTCAACGAAAAATTCCAAAAATTTACGGAGGTGTTCTTAACGTATAGATCTACAATTCTTATATTTAACACTAATCCTAATCGGTCTAGATCTAAGGTAAAAATCAACCTCAAGTTCGGGCTAAGAATCTATCACCGTTTCAAGATCTAAGTCGAAGGCAGGTCTGTTCGCGGTCATTTTTGGATATCAAAACACGATGAAAAATTATGAAATGTTTACAAAAGCTAGGTCTATGTCTTAGGAACGTTTTTCGTGTTTTAAGTTTTCTCGATTGAACACTTTTAAAGGTTCTAAAAATTCGTTCACAAACGTTGCGATGTAGGGTTTTCGTGTTGACAGATTTTACGTTCTTGGTTAGATCTTCAGATTACGTATATTTTTAAATCTCCCAAACCATGTAAGCATTAACTTACAGATTCATGGTTGTTCCGGCTCGTCGATTCGAAGGCGTGGCTTCCAGTCCATCATTTACATCCTTGATTCCGTCGGGTTCTTCGCTCTCGATCCGGATCGGGGTGTAGAATGGAAAAAGGATGAGGTTAGGATTCGTTTTCGAATCGAGAATGTAAAAAGGAATAGATCGGATCTTACCACGACGATAGAAGACCCCAAATTTCATCCAAGATAGTCTCCTCCTTGGTTTCGTGCCTCCGACGACTCCGGAATTAAGATTCGATGTGTAGAGAGATTCGTAGGGTTTTCAAAAGTGTTCCGGATTGGCAAAAGGGGTTATTTATAGATGGAAAAGACCTAGGGGACGTCCAAAGCCTGCCCCTAAGTGTCTTGAGCCGAGAAAATCGCGGAACGCCGCTGCTGTCTGATCTGGCGCGGGGTTGGCGTGGGGTTAGTGGAAACCCCGCGCGGACCCGGAATGGGCTTTGTCCTGGGCCGGGCCGTGCTATTCTTTGGGCCTTTCCTCTTCCTCCTTTCTTTTGGGCCATTGTCTTCTCTTTGGGCCTTTTCTTCTTCTATTTTCTTGGGCTTACTCCTTGGGCTATCTCTTGGACTTTAAATCCTATTTTAAATTTATTTGGGATCTCAAATTAATTTCGGGTTCGAAATATTAAGTCAATCTATATTTGGTTCCCGTGCAATAATTTATTTAATTATTTTCGACTCCACGGGTTCTTGGATATTTAATTCCTTCTTTTGGAATTAAATTCCATTTCTCATCTTATCTTTAAATTATTTTTTTTATTTATATATTGTATTTATTTATTTATTTATGATTTCTTTATTATTTATTTATTTATTTTATGTGGCGAAATTCTCGGGTATTACATGAAGTATTACCTTACCCAATTAATCATTGCAAGGATGCAAAATAACCTCATCTAATTCGGTTTGTCAAAGCAATTCGGTATAAACCGAATTGGACAAACCAAATTGATAAGATTACTCCCTCACTCAAATTTGGCTAAGGCATTTGCTTCAAAAGGTGGAGGGTAATTTGATTTACCAATGCAATTCGGTATAAACCGAATTCGCAGACCGAATTGGGTTGACATGAAAAATGAACTAAGGCATGAAGGGATGATATGCATACAATGTGGTTTTCAGAATCAATTCTGTCTATATGTGCAATTCGGTCTAAACCGAATTGTATGGAAACCCCATTAAGAAATTAACAGACAACATTTTTATCATGCGATTCGGTCTTCATGGCAATTCGGTATAAACAAACATTTTGTGTCTTCATGGGCAACATTTTTAATAGACCGAATTGCCTTAGACCGAATTGCATGTAATTTTCACATAAGGAAATAAACAAACATTTTGGGTCATGCACTTCAGTCTTCATGGGCAATTCGGTGTAGACCTAATTGCCTTAGACCGAATTGCATGCCATTTTCACATAAGTGTATTTTTTGTTCACAAGTATCAATGCGGTTTCTAAGCTGATGCGGTTTATGATAGATGGGATTGACCACATCATTCACTTCACATCATTGTCATCTCGTAGTCACACTTGTGAATATTTCGTGGTTATCAAGATATATGCATGTACAATGGGTAATAGCATGAATTAAACCCTAAAACTACAAACATTAAATTTAAAGACTAATCTACCAAAATAAAGTAAAATATAAGAACTACAAGCATAAACTAAGAACACCTACATTATCCAAGGCAACAATAAATAAAAGATCTAGAACAAAAAGAGTAAAATAAAGCATTAAAAAAATACTTATAACAAACTCTAAATTATCTAAAACCTAAGAACACTTATTTGAAGCTCTAAGGCATAAAACAAACTACAAACCCAATAAACATGCATTTTATTAAAATATTCAAGTCAAAATATGATGTCAATGCACTAAATAGCAATTCTAAACACCACATGAGACAAGAATAATATTTTTGGGTGTATCAAGTCCAAACTCATGCCATCATACATTTTGTAAAATAACACAATAGACAAGAAACACATTTTAATGTATGAAAAACAAAATAAATAGAAGGGTAAGAAAAGCATGCCAAATTTGTGAAGCATTTTCTTGTATTTCATCCACTAAAAAGCATTAAAAGTTCAAGAACAACCCATTATTTGGGTATTCTCAAATTTATTTCTACACTATAAAACTGTAAAATATGGAAAATGGCTACACTAATAAATTAAAAACAACTATTTACAAACTACATTACAACTACAACTAACAAATATTAAAATACATTGCAAGAAAGAAAAAAATTCTAATCTAAACAAAGCAAAAACCCACTGTTCTCTCCAAGAACAGGGAAGAAAAATATTTGAGACTGTATGTTCCTCTCTTTTTTTTTTTGAAGAGAAATGGAGGGGTATTAATAGGTGAAAAACCCTAGACATGGATCTTGAGCTGCGTGGGAGGAGACGGGTGTTGAACTCCAGGAGGAAAAGACAAAATGTTTTGCACTTGCGGGACCTCAAGGCCCTGGTTCTCCCAATGTTGGTGCGGGCCCCACTCCAGCTTTTAATTCAATATCAATTCGGTCTCTCTCTCTATCAATTCTGTCTAGGTGTATATCGAATTGTCCCATTTAGACCGAATTGAGTACCAATAAATTAACATTTTTCTCCTCTTTCTTTCAATTCGGTCTCTTTAATTCAATTCGGTCTCTTTAATTCGGTTTAAACCGAATTCATTCCTTAAACCGAATCCATTTTCTTCTCTTCTTTCTCTTTCTTTTTCTTTTCTCTCTTCTTCTTTCCTCCATTTCTTCTCTTCCCCATTTTTCTTTTCTTTCGTTTTCTTTCTTCTTCTTCTTCCTTTTGGTTTCTGTTGGGATTTGGAAGAGATGGTGGTGGTGGTGACTGAGGCAGCGACGACGGGGTGAAGCTGTGGTGTTGGGCCGCGCGTGCGGCGGCGGCGGAGAGAAAGTACTTGGCCGGAGGGGCTGCTGGAGATGGCGGCGGAT
This sequence comes from Hygrophila difformis, assembly GCA_030278955.1. Lineage (NCBI taxonomy): Eukaryota > Viridiplantae > Streptophyta > Magnoliopsida > Lamiales > Acanthaceae > Hygrophila > Hygrophila difformis. Next base: position 12,016,959 of record JAOANR010000005.1, on the reverse strand, counting down.
CTTGCCGGAGGGGTTGTCGAAGGTGGGTGGTGGTGCGGCTGGATCTGGGACTCGAGGACGGAGGCGAACGCTGGCCGGATGGGTGAGCAGCGGTGGCTTGGTGGTGTGAACGGGGAGAGAGAGGCGGCCGGAATGGTTGATTTGGACGGAGATGGGAGGCGGCGGAGGAGCTGCGATTGGTGGTGGTGGATCTGGAAGTTGATGGCGGGCGGTTGGCCGGAAGCGGTGTAGGCAGCGGCGATGGTATTTGAAGCAGGGGCTGTTGAGGGTGGCCGCGGTGGTGGGCGGCGCTAGTGGTTCGGCCGGATACGGAGGTCGGAAGGCGGAGCTGCGGCTGGTGGTGATGGCAGCGGTGGAGACGGGAGGAGGGAGAAATATGGTGGCCCGGGTGGCCGGCGGCGGCACCGGCGAGGTCAGCGCCGGAGGCGGCGGCGGCAGGGGGTAGGGCTAGGGTTAGGTTTAGGATTTGGTAATTGTGGGCTTGGGCTTGGAGTTGATATTGGGCTAATGGAGATGTTGGACTGGACTTAAAGTGTTGGGCCTCTCCTGCAATTAATTTTAATTAAAATCTGATTACTTAACCAATTATCATTAATTACAAAAGGATATAAAAATAAAAATAGAAATATGAATACACATATATATCAACATACAATACAAAATAAATATAGATATTTATTCCACTTGATTATTTGGCTTGTATCCCATCAAATGGACCCGTTCTCCATCGAACAGATACCACCAAACCATAATTCTCAAATTTGGAATTTTCTAATATTTTATCATGTTTTTGGATTTTTTTAACACAAATTTAATGAAAATAATACTTCCTCCGTTCCTAATTATTTGCTTCATTGGGCAAATGTCAACTATTCACATACATACTTTAACTTAAAGTTTTATCATAGTTATACAAATTAAAATATAATCAAGTGGGATCTTGTTAGATTCATCTCGTCTTCTAGTTTTTAAATATTGAACTTTCAGAATTTTTACTTCAACCGAACTTGAGTTATTAATCGTTTAAAATGTGCATTGGACTGCGTGCATGGTGGGTCCGTAGCAACAATTAAAAAACAGAGGAAGTAATATTTTTTTATTTTTCAATACCAGCTTATTATTTATACAAACTTGCAAATATCTGTCAAATTCAACTGCTTTCTTATTTAAATAAGACCGGAATGCGTTCAAATGCCCATGTTTAGACACGGAAATAGATTGAAAATAATGGTCAATTTTGGCCATTATCAACATCCTCACATTTAATACTGATCGTCCCCGAGCAGTCAGAGTCAGTGCTCCTAAGAGCATAGACGCTGCATATTCAATCTATTTTCGTGGCTTCAAAAATTTCATTCTTTTTATATTGGGATAAGCCAACCGAAAACTACAAGTATTAAATTCTCTTGATTGCAGTGTTTAATAAAATGATATTTCTTACTTAATCAGGCATACAAATCAGGCATTATTGAAAATTCTTCATGAATATCATGTTTGGAAATAATTATTGATTTAATTCTAGAATTAAAGCATGACATGAACATAAATTAAAAACAGAGCCTCACATATAGTATAAGCGGAAATTTCACTCACTCTCAAAATTGGGTTTTATCAATGAGCACTCATAATCAAATTTAATTAAATTATCCCATATGCTTGCAATTGGACCAACTCGCCACCGGCTCTTCGTCAAATCGAGATCCCGAGGTCTTATTCAAGGGTTATAATGGGGCATACGGCTGTAACATTGGTATGGAATGAAATTATTGGGCTAAAAAATGGCAAGAATTTATTTTATCATAACATGGCATTATTATTTTTTTTATTCAAAAATTTGTGATCATCATTATTTTTCTTTCTTTTGCTTTTCTATTGCATGACATTAGACTAAGTCTAATTTGCTTTGTCAATTGCAATTTATTTTTGTTGAATTGAACTCAACATTTTTTCTTTTTCTTTTTCTTTTTCTTTCTTTTCTTTTTCTTTTCTTTTTTTTTGAATCGGTTTTTGGATACGGATTAGTATTTTCTTGATGATCAAAAATTGTAATGCCTTGATAAAATTCATTCTTGCACACTTGGGTTTTGAATTTTTTGGCTTTTTATAAGGCTAGGAAAATATAGAGGGCTTCAAAGAAAAATTAGGCTTAAAGGCTCAAAGTGGTTAATCCTAAAGGGAAAATATTTTAGAGTTTGAAATTCAAAAGAAGGCAAAAAATTTTGGGTTTTCTAAGTGCCTCGATCATATGTTCGATTTTCGGAATATGGCATGGTCTTGAATCGGTCCCAATCGCAAGTTCTAGTTTTCTTTAATCAAAATGATTTTCACACAATCAAAGAAAAGAATGAGTAAAAGTGACTCATGGCTCAAATCTCACAAGGTTGGATTGATTCATGTCATACAATATTCTTAAATTTAATCTTTGAAAAATTCTTACACTTTATTCAATTAAATTCTCAACATGAGGACTCATTACCCAACAAGATGATTATATCGTTAAATTTTTATAGCTCAAAACCTCAAAAATTCATATCATGCATGTCTTCAATTATATTACCCCAATTTAAAAGTTTGAAAATTTAATCATAAACCAAGATTTCATATATGAATTTAAACTGACAGATTCATGCATGCTTCGTGCTGGGTGCAAATATATAATAATGCAAACATATAATAATAATAATAAGCAAAATTTTTGTTTTTTTGAAATATTTAAGTGAAGAATCAACATCCTCACATTTTGAGCCTTGCTCGAAATGTCAATAAATCGATTCCTACTTAAACAGATTATTGAAATCAAAGAAAAATAGAAGAGGAGGGAGGGAGGGAGGGGAAAGGGTATAAATAGGGTTGTGGGACAGGGATCAATTCGGTTAAAAGGAGACCGAATCATCAATTCGGTCTAGACCGAATTGATGAATCCCCAATTGTTTGTGAGGGATTCGGTCTCTAGGTTAATTCGGTATAGACCGAATTGACTTGGAGACCGAATTGAGGGAAAGGCACAAACAACTCACAAGCAATTCGGTGTTTAAAATCAATTCGGTATAGACCGAATTGACATAAGACCGAATTGGATTGAGGAAACCGAATTGGACATTTAGAGAAATAAGGGGTGCTTTTGTGAGGCAATTCGGTTTATTCAGGCAATTCGGTACCGAATTGCCTTGTGAACCGAATTGGTCACTTGCAAAAATGAGACTAAGAATCAAATAATGCCTTCGTAGATCAATTCGGTCTTTCAAAATCAATTCGGTATAGACCGAATTGCTTAAACAGAAATGCTACTTAGCAAAATTAACACCGAATGTGCGCCTTGGAGGATCAATTCGATCTTTTCAGGTCAATTCGGTATAAACCGAATCGGCTTGGAGACCGAATTGGTAAAACTACCAAGGCAACACTTAGAAAAACTTTTGAAGTTTTTCCAGTTTTTTTTTTTAACATTTTCTAAAATTATGCATTTTCTACAAATTAGTCATAGAAACACTGAACATGCATATTTACATACAAAAATATCAATCTATAATTAAATGCTTGCATAAATTAGGTTGGATCAACACTTCTATTTTATGGATTTATTCCGGATTTTAAATTTCTTTAAATTCCAAAACTAATTTCCATTAAATTCAGTATTAATCCAACCGAGAACCTGGTTTTTGAAGCTTTATTTTTCTTTTTGTTGATTCCATGAATTCCTGCAAGGCAAACATAGAATAAGTTATCTGATTTTCTCAAAAATATCCACATCCTCACATTTAGAGTCTTAGTACTCTAAATGTGAGTTAATAGATCACCATCCGAATTATTTAATATAATATGCACAAGAGATTTATATATATATATATATAATGATAAAATTGTTCTGCCTTGCAAATATTTAGGCTGGATTAATTCTGTGTTTGTGAAAATTATTTCGGATCTTAAATTTCTTTAAATTCCGGATATAGTCTTCGGTCAATCACAGAACTAATCCAACCAGGAACCTTTTTTGATGCTTAGTTGGAACAGGGGCGACGGCGAGTGAGATGGTGGCCGTGGCTTGTCCTGTTTTGAAGCTTTAATTTTCTTTTTTTGGTGGCTCCATGATTCCTGCAAGAAAGAATACCCAATTGGTTAGATTTTCCCCTCAAATCAACATCCTCACATTTAGAGTCTTAGTACTCTAAATGTTTAATTGATTTGAGGGTACTTCTCTGATCTGAAATATATATACAAAACTAACTATCAGTAATCAGGAGTGTAAAACTAACTAGAAGCAGGGCCCACGTCGTTTACTAAGATTTTCCACTCGGTTACTCGTTTCAGGTTTTGCATTGGTTTCTAACAACTACTTGACATAATTTAACCTAGATTATGAAAGCAGTAAAATTATTCTACAAAGCATGGTAAAATTATTCTAAAAAAGCAAATAAATTTATTCTAAGAAAGCACTGAAAATTACACTAAGAAAGCAGATGAAATTATTCTATGAAAGCAAATTTAAAATGTGTCAGAAGGGACAGGAAGGAAATAATAAAGATTGGACAAGTTTTCATATGAAACAATAATTAAACTTCCATTTTTATTACACAGATCTTTGTTTGGGATAATTCGTCAATTAGCTAACTCTCATGCTTTCTAGACTATGTTCCCTTTAACAGACAGGTACTTATAGTCAGAATTTACATGCTCTTAAGACCTCAGTTTCTAAGATACCACAGATCAATAACTCCACCTACCGAGGTATGTTATTTCTCTATGGTGGATAAGCAACACCCAACACATCATTAGTTGATATGCCAAGTACTCCTATCATTCCCCAGGTCACACCAAAAGTTTCAAATCAAGTTCCAAACCATTCCATAACTCTTAAACCTTACAAACGGCGGCCAACCTCTAATTCTCCCGAGTGACCTCTAGAAAAGCATTTAAAAGAAAGCAGTGAAGAAAGCATTTAAAAATCCTATCACTCGGAAGATTCAAAAGTTATCTCATTCCGTTAGTATAAAAGAGCCCCTGGTCTTGGTGACCAGATGCAGATCAAGAACCCCCCAGATACCAATAAGCCACAGGAGTCACAACATCTGGGTAGTTATGAGATACAAACTAAATGAAACAGATCCATAAATGAATCTGTTCCGGATGTACTCACTCGAGACTTAAGTCTAGGCTTTGGCAGAAGAAGATAGCAGTTGAAAGAATACTCAACCCTACCTTAGAAATTAACCAAGGCCTACATGTTGTTCCTCTAGTATTATTTATCACATCTCATCTACACCCAAATGGACATTGATTTAATGCGATATCTAATATAAGATTTCCAACACATAGCAATTTTGAGAAACCAATTGATATTTGAAAATCATTCCCTACACAGGTACTAAACTCTCAATTAAAACACAGATCCTTTCAGTCTAGATGAGACCTGATCGTTGACTCTGTTTCTAAGTTCTCAAAATCAACCCCCAGTTAGTCATAACTGTCGAATTTATCCCTTACTCAGATCCGGATTTTATAAAAGAATTTTTGTTGGAAATTTATTATGCAGCATCTGATTTAAATCAAGACTTCTATGTCCAAGGGAAGGATCCCAAAATAATTATGAGCACAACATCTACATAATAATATCATGCATACATGTATATGAGAAAGTAAAATAAAATATCCCAAAATATATGGTGGGGTTAGACAGAATTTGATACACAAAGATGGATTAGCCTTGAGATAAGAAGAATTTGGCTAAAAAGAATGCCAGAAATAACTTGGGTGGTCTAGACTGTAAACATCTGCTATCCAGTTTCCAATTATTCCAGGTGGTATGATTTTTAGATAGAAAAGAATTCCAAGTGACGGTGACCGCCGTCATTCAGCTCATTTTTGTCTATGAAAGGAAGAAAAACCCACATATTTTCTTACTGTAATATTTTTCAAATAATATTGGTCGACATCATTTAATAATACTACAACTTGAATTCAGGTTTTGAAATTAAGATAATAAAAAGAAAACTGTATCTAATTAGGAATTGGCTGAGTGGCTAATCGTTATCCCTGTGAAGAGACCTTTTTGCCGGAGCTTCCACCAATCACTAATCAGACCATGCAAAATAACGACCAATAATTAATACACAGAAGACGAGCTAATCGTTATCCCTGTGAAGGGACCTTTTTGCCAACATTGATCTGTGATATTCCTTATTACCCATTCATACACACAATAAAAAGAAAAGATGAAATTAAAAGAATATTTTTGGTATTGTGTGAGTGTTAATCACACAATAATTTAGACACCAATGGGTTGAGATGTGTAATGGGTAAAATTAGATGTGATGGGCCTAAGCCCAATACACCCATGCAACTTACACAACTCAGGAAGTAAATTATTTTTGGAGTTTTTAAAAATAGAGAGAAGAGATCAATTTGGTTTACTGAGTTAGATGCAGTATAGACCGAATTGAATATGCATGAGAGATGAAGTATTACCTTACCATATTAATCATTGCAAGGATGCGAAATAACCTCATCCAATTCGGTTTGTCAAAGCAATTCGGTATAAACCGAATTGGACAAACCAAATTGATAAGATTACTCCCTCACTCAAATTTGGCAAAGGCATTTGCTTCAAAAGGTGGAGGGTAATTCGATTTACCAATACAATTCGGTATAAACCCAAATGGCAGACCGAGTCGGGTTGACATGAAAAATGAACTAAGGCATGAAGGGATGATATGCATACAATGTGGTTTTCAGAATCAATTCGGTCTATATGTGCAATTCGGTCTAAACCGAATTGCATAGACCGAATTGAATGGAAACCCCATTAAGAAATTAACAGACAACATTTTTATCATGCGATTCGGTCTTCATGGGCAATTTACCGAATTGCCTTAGACCGAATTGCATGTAATTTTCACATAAGGAAATAAACAAACATTTTCTGTCATGCACTTCAGTCTTCATGGGATGATATGCATACTTCCTAAGTTGTGTAAGTTGCATGGGTGTAGACCGAATTGTCTTAGACCGAATTGCATGTCATTTTCACATAAGTGTATTTTTTGTTCACAAGTATCAATGCGGTTTCTAAGCTGATGCGGTTTATGATAGATGGGATTGAACACATCATTCACTTCACATCAGTGTCATCTCGCAGTCACACTTGTGAATATTTTGTGGTTATCAAGATATATGCATGTACAACGGGTAATAGCATGAATTAAACCCTAAAACTACAAACATTAAATTTAAAGACTAATCTACCAAAATAAAGTAAAATATAAGAACTACAAGCATAAACTAAGAACACCTACATTATCTAAGGCAACAATAAATAAAAGATCTAGAACAAAAAGAGTAAAATAAAGCATTAAAAAAAATACTTCTAACAAACTCTAAATTATCTAAAACCTAAGAACACTTATTTGAAGCTCTAAGGCATAAAACAAACTACAAACCCACTAAACATGCAATTTATTAAAATATTCAAGTCAAAATATGATGTCAATGCACTAAATAGCAATTCTAAACACCATGAGACAAGAATAATATTTTTGGGTGTATCAAGTCCAACTCATGCCATCATACATTTTGTAAAATAACACAATAGACAAGAAACACATTTTAATGTTTGAAAAGCAAAATAAATAGAAGGGTAAGAAAATCATACCAAATTTGTGAAGCATTTTCTTGTATTTCATCAACTAAAAAGCATTAAAAGTTCAAGAACAACTCATTATTTTGGTGTTCTCAAATTTATTTCTACACTATAAAACTGTAAAAATATGGAAAATGGCTACACTAATAAATTAAAAACAACTATTTACAAACTACATTACAACTACAACTAACAAATATTAAAATACATTGCAAGAAAGAAAAAAATTCTAATCTAAACTAAGAAAAAATACACTGTTCTTTCAAAGAACAGGGAAAAAAAATATTTGAGACTGCATGTTCGTCCCTTTTTGTTTTTTTGAAGAGAAATGGAGGGGTATTAATAGGTGAAAAACCCTAGACATGGATCTTGAGCTGCGTGGGAGGAGACGGGTGTTGAACTCTAGGAGGAAAATACAAAATGTTTTGCACTTGCGGGACCTCAAGTCCCTTGTTCTCCCAATGTTGGTGCGGGCCCCACTCCAGCTTTTAATTTAACATCAATTCGGTCTCTCTCTATCAATTCGGTCTTGGTGTACACCAAATTGTCCCATTTAGACCGAATTGAGTACTAATACTTAACATTTTTCTCCTCTTTCGTTCAATTCGGTCTCTTTAATTCAATTCGGCCTCTTTAATTCGGTTTAAACCGAATTCATTCCTTAAACCGAATCCATTTTCTTCTCCTCTTTCTCTTTCTTTTTCTTTTCTCTCTTCTTCTTTCCTCCATTTCTTCTCTTTCCCATTTTTCTTTTCTTTCGTTTTCTTTCTTCTTCTTCTTCCTTTTGGTTTCTGTTGGGATTTGGAAGAGATGGTGGTGGTGGTGACTGAGGCAGCGACGGCGAGGTGAAGCTGTGGTGTTGGGCCGCGCGTGCGGCGGCGGCGGAGAGAGAGTACTTGGCCGGAGGGGCTGCTGGAGATGGCGGCAGATCTCGGCAGAGGGGTTGTCGAAGGTGGGTGGTGGTGCGGCCGGATCTGGGACTCGAGGATGGAGGCGAACGGTGGCCGGATAGGTGAGCAGCGGTGGCCTGGTGGTGTGAACGGAGAGAGAGAGGTGGCCGGAATGGTTGATTTGGACGGAGATGGGAGGCGGCAGAGGAGCTGCAGCTGGTGGTGGTGGATCTGGAAGTTGATGGCGGGCGGTTGGCCGGAAGCGGTGTAGGCGGCGGCGATGGTATTTGAGGCAGGGTGCTGTTGAGGGTGGCCGCGGTGGTGGGCGGCGCTGGTGGCTCGGCTGGATACGGAGGTCGGAAGGCGGAGCTGCGGCTGGTGGTGATGGCAGCGGTGGAGACGGGAGGAGGGAGAAATATGGTGGCTCGGGTGGCCGGCGGCGGCGCCGGCGAGGTCAGCGCCGGAGGCGGCGGCGGCAGGGGGTAGGGCTAGGGTTAGTTTTAAGATTTGGTAATTGTGGGCTTGGGCTTGGAGTTGGTATTGGGCTAATGGAGATGTTGGACTGGACTTAAAGTGTTGGGCCTCTCCTGCAATTAATTTTAATTAAAATCTGATTAATTAACCAATTATCATTAATTACAAACGGATATAAAATTAAAAATAGAAATATGAATACACATATATATCAACATACAAATACAAAATAAATATAGATATTTATTCCACTTGATTATTTGGCTTGTATCCCATCTAATGGACCCGTGCTCCATCGAACAGATACCACCAAACCATAATTCTCAAATGTGGAATTTTCTAATATTTTATCATGTTTTTGGATTTTTTAACACAAATTTAATGAAAATAATAATATTTTTTTATTTTTCAATACCAGCTTATTATTTATATAAACTTGCAAATATCTGTCAAATTCAACTGCTTTCTTATTTAAATAAGACCGGAATGCGATCAAATGCCCATGTTTAGACACGTAAATAGATTAAAAATAATGGTCAATTTTGGCCATTATCAGGAGTGTAGTGCGATCCTACAAAGAAGGCAGCTTACTAAATAAAAATATCCCGAGAATTACACTATTCCGTGCATTATTGGCACTAAAGAATTCAACAAGGCTTTGTGTGATCTTGGGTCTAGTATTAATCTGATGCCTTTACATGTCTTTAGAGAGCTTGGAGTATGAGTTTTAAAGCCTACTAGGATGCAGCTACAGCTTCCTGATAGATCTATTAGGACACCTTTAGGCATTATAGAGGATGTTCCTGTTCAAGTGGAGAGCTTAATTTTCCCTGTTGATTTCGTGGTTCTTGATATGGAGAAAGACATGGATATTCCTCTGATTTTAGGTAGACCATTTCTGCAAACTAGGAGGGCGATATGGATGATGGTAGAATTACACTTAAAGCAGGTAATGAATAAGTGTCGTTTGATATTTCTAAAACAACTAAAACACAACACGCTAGTTCTGATACCTACCCGTGTAATAGAGTGACAGCTATCTATCAAGAGGATGAGGTAATTGAGATAGAGTTCTTTGCTAGACATGATCCCTATAGGAAATTTGAGCAGTTAGAGGAGAGTTGTGGGGACTTACCTGAAAGTAAGTGTGAGGGAGGATTACCTTTGCAAGTAGCATATGCAATAGAAGAGTCTAAGTTAGTCCCATCTATTGAAAAGCCACCTATATTGACTTTGAAAGAGCTACCATCACACTTGAGGTATGTTTTTCTTGGTGAGAATGATACATTACCTATAATTGCAAGTAATAAATTAAATGATGAGCAATTAAATGCATTAACCCAAGTGTCGAATAAGCATGTTAGAGCAATAGGTTGGACGATAGCTGATATCAAGGGACTGAGTCCAGCATTATGTACACACCGGATTTATATTGAGGAGGATGACAAGCCAGTGAGACAGCCCAAAAGAGATTGAATCCACATCTACAAGAAGCTGTAAGGGCAGAGGTGATTAAACTACTCGATGCATGTAATACCCGAGAATTTTGCAACATAAAGTAAATAAAATAAATAAAGTAAATAAAATAAATAAATAAATAAATAAATAAACAATAAACAAAACAATGAAAATAAATAAATGAATAAACATAATACATAGATAAGGAAATGAGAAATGGAGTTAATTTCCAATACCCGTGAAACCAAAGATAAATTAATCAAATAAATTGTACAAGTATACCCGACACCAATGGACTCGAGAATTCAGGGCCAATACTAAATCTAGACCCGAGTAAGAATTTAGATAGGGAATAGGAGCCCGAAAATATCTCGGAAATCCGAATCCGAGAACATAGAGGGATAGAAGTCCGAAAGAGAGGAGGAAATGCCCGACGGATCGCACGACCCGCCCGGACCGAAGTCCAAGCGTGGGCCGCGCGGTGGCCGTGCGGTGTTTGGCTATTCGGCGCGCCAACCCCGCGCCACTCGACAGATTCGCCGGTTGCGAGATGTACTCGCCCGAATCCGGATTTTCCGACTTCGGTTGTATTCCTTTTGGCTCAAGACTCACCAAGGCCGACCTTGGACGTCCTTAGGTCGTGTCTATCTATAAATAACACCTCTTGTCAGCCCCGAACACTTTTCAAAACCCTACGAATTCTCTCTAAACACAAAACCCTAATTCCGGAGTCGTCGGAGGCACGAAACCAAGGCGAGGCTGTCGTGGACGAAAATCGGAAGATCTCTAACATTGTGGTAAGTTCCGATCCGATCCTTGTTCCATATGCGATTCGAAAACGAATCCTAACTTCATTCTTTTCTACTCTACACCCCGAATCGAATCTAGAACGAAGAACCCGACGAACCGAGGAGATAAACGGTGGACTGGAAGCCACGCCTCCGAATCGACGATCCCGGACGCCCAAAGATCTGTAACTTAATCTTACTATGGTTTGGGAGGATTTAAAATACACTTGATCTAAAGATTTAAACCAAAAACGTAAAATCTGTCAACACAAAATCTTTTGCATGATTTTTTGGAACCCTTAACCTGTTCAAACGAGAAAACTTAAAGCACGAAAAATGTTCCTGAGACGTAGATCTAGCTACTGTAAAATTTTCATAAATTTTTGTTATGATTTGATATCTGGAATCGATCTCAAACCGAACTGCTTTGAATTTGAATCTTGAAATCTGGACAGAACTTAGGTCTAAATTTGTAGACGTTTTTGACATTAGATCTAGACCGATTCAGAACTTTAGTTGAACATGAAAGTTGTAGATATATGTCTTAGGTATCTCCCTGTAAAATTTCATCAAATTTGGAGTTATTTTGCTATGGTAGATCTTGAAATCGTGGAACTGGTGTTGAAATTGTCGGACAGAATATTATCCTGTTAAAAATTGACGTTTTTCACTTACTTCCGTATCATGGATCGAAAAACTTAAAACATGAAACTTGTTCATCTCTGTGCTTTCGAGTTACTCGTCAAATTTTAAAATTTTCGGAGTTAAACCTGATTTTTAATGAATTTTGAAGTAAACTGTGGTCGACCAAGTCAAATCTTGATATCTTGTTGAAACGGTCAAATTAGCCTTTAAGGGTTAAACGAATTGAAAAGTCGTTCGAAATACATACATGAAATCTGAATTTAGGAAATCCCCTTACAAACTTGATCATTTAAAATTAGGGGGTGAGTGCTCTGCAGGGTGCCCTCCTAACGATTCATTTCGTGCCTTTATGGATGATGGTGACCCGCGCGAAATTTTGAGATATGTTGCCAAAACGACATGAGATATATGGCCTACACTCTCGTGAATATCCATATGGATTTCCCGAGGCTCCGGAGTGGTACTGGGTATGGCAGATACGGCTGCGGCCGCCGGGCTACCGGCTAGACTTGACGAGATTTCGATGCAATCGTGAAATACTTGAAATACTAAATCTTGGGTGTAATGGGGATAGTTAAATATTTATTGTCCTTTTTAAATTGTTAAATGTTTTATTTAAGTTAATTATGGCTTTTATTTAAATTATGCTAAATGTATTATTGATTAGTGCCATGAATTAATAATGCAAATTGGTTAGATAATTAAATTGAAATATTTATGAATTATTATCATCCTTTTGTTTAAATATTAATTAATAGCTTTGAAACCCCACGATCATGTCTGTATTAACTTACTCAGCAAGTTGTGCTGACCAAACCATTTTATTTCCTTTTTCCTTACAGAGTATGTGGAATGAGCATGAGCACTATATGCATTGGGGAATTTTTGGAAAACTTTCTATTTTAAATTTCTTGGATTAGACTACAGTAAAAACGGGTCTGTTTAACCCGTGTTTTGGCCATGTTGGCCCTATTTACATTTTCCTCTGCAATACTTATACTTAGATACTATTATTCCGCTGCATTATTCTATTTATTTTGAACTTATATTGAATGGGCTACTTGAAGGGTTTTTAAATGTTTTAAATACTGCAATACCTAGCTTTGCATCTCTTTAGTGAGCTCGGAGAAACCGTGTCTTGCTAGAGAGGTGTGGCGGTGACATCCCGACCTGGGTGACCAAAAACTGGGGTGTTATAAGTTGGTATCAGAGCTCGGCTTACTTTTAAATTAGTATTATTATTTTTAAATTATTATTATTTTTAAACTATTATTTTTTCAACTAGTATTTTTAAACCATGATCATTTTTACATTATTACTATTGTAGAAGCCCAAATTATTATTTTAAAACTTCCTAGCCCAAATTATTTTTGAGCCAAATTATAATTATTTTTGACCCAATATAGAGGTCCAAGGATTTTAAATACTATTTTAAAATTTTTAAAGCATTAATTCCATGGATTAAATTTTTATTTTTAAAACCCATGGAAAAAAATAGTGCATGAATTATTATTTTTGGGGGGAAATCATCATTTGCATGTGCATACTGCATTGCCTGAACTTAGAGAACCCAGAAGCGTGATACATTCTGACTTAGATCTTTTGCTTGCGCTAGATGGCTAGTCAAGATATGATGAACTTGATGATCAAAATGATGAACGCTCACTTTGACTCCCAACAAACCATAGAACAAATGAAACATCGCATGGCTCAATTGGAGGCAAATCTGCACCACATGGGCAACTTAAGAGAGGCGGATCACCACCGCATAAACCAACTCGAACGCCAAGTCCAAACCCTCACTACGCAAAACCTAATACTGAAGGAACACGTCGATGCTCACGGACAGGACTTGAACACCATCTTTGACGATCTACTGCCGCCATGTTCGGAGGAGGAAGACCCGGAGGAGGATCCCGCTACCCCACCGGAGGACGTCTTGAGACGCTAGGAACTCTATTTATAATAGATACTATTTTTGCTAAGAAAACATAACTATTTTTGTACATCTCCTCACTTGTATTAAAAGCTTCTTTTAAGGGAATAAAATACAAGATTTATTTAAACAAAATAAAACAAAACCTTGCATTACTTTTAAGTCCAATCAAGCATTGAGTGTGAAAATACAAGCACATGCATAGTAACTTGCCGAGACAATATATTACGTTTTAATTCACACCGTTTGTAACAGAATGGCACCACGAAGTAGATCAAGGAACCAACCTGCTCCCCAAACTACTATGAAGTGCCACCAAATGACACCGAACCTGCTCAACCTGTAGGAGAGCAACCCCAAGGTGCGCAGGACGCCCCCGCACCGAACAATGTGGGCAATCGTCTTCGGACGATAGAGGAGGTCTTGATTGCGCTAGGGAATGCGCAAGTCAACCAGGGCCAAGCTGCGGCGGTACCTCCGCCCCAAGCTCGCCCCAACTACCTGGCAATGGTGAATCCCTACCAGCCACCCCACTATGCTGGTGAGGAGGATCCAGCCAAACTGGAAGAATGGATCCGGACTTTTGACAAGCTGTTGGGCGCGGTCAAGTGTCCGGAAGGAGAGAGAGTGCACGTCGCTTCGTTCTACTTGGGAGGCGAAGCGGACGACTGGTGGCAGGCGACTCAAGCAAAATTAACTGAAGATGACGAGCCCTACTCTTGGGCGGAAATGATGGAACTGCTCAGGGATAGATTCTATCCCTTAAGTACTAAAGCAGCGATGTACGAAGAGTTTCTGTCACTAAGACAAGGAAGCCAGACCGTGCAAGAATACTACACTCGATTCAAGGAGTTCGTGAGGTTTGCACCAAGATTAGTACCCAAGGATGCGGAGAAAGCTCAAAAGTTTGAAATGGGACTAAACCTGGCAGCACGCGAGGTGATCGCAGGGGTGCACTACCCTGACCTGCAAGCAGTGTACGATCGCGCTGTGGCAGTGGCGCGAGTACTGCAACTAAAAAGGAGAGTGAGTGGGGAGTCCAGCCGGGGTCCCCAAGATAAGAGGGACCAGGACGCGAGAAGCTAGAACAACACGGGAAGGAACGAACAACGGAGAGGGTCGAATAGGCCACAGCAAACCAATAATGGAAGGAGGTTTAACCAAGAGGAACCGGTACCACCTTGCCCGAGGTGTGGGCGACCCCATCTAGCGAGGGGATGCCCTCAACAAGGGGCATGCTTTCGGTGTGGACGCATGGGCCACATACGTCGGGAGTGCCGAACAAGGCTTGAAAACATAACGAAAAGGGAAGACTTTGTCACGGGGCAGGGACAACCTCAAAATCATAACGGACGAAACGGCAAAAATCAGGGGTATAGACCCCCTCAAAATCAATTTAGGCAGCCGAATCAGAATCAGAACCAACGTCCTCAACCACCTCAGAATCAAAATCAACAGCAAGATCAGCAGCCGAATCCAAACCAGCAAGGCAATCAAGGATGCCTGATGGGAAGACTTAACGTGGTTAACCAAGCGGACGTGCCTGCACAAGGAGAAGTGATGGCAGGTACATTTCATGTCTTGAATACACCCCTTAGAGTCTTATTTGATTATGGAGCTAGTTCCTCAATCATAGTATCAAGAATAAGTACCCTCTGCCGAGAATTGAGGATCTGTTTGATCAACTGAAGGGAGCTTCAGTATTCTCGAAGATCGATTTACGATCCGGGTATCACCAGTTGAGAATTGCCGAGAAAGACATCCCGAAGACGGCGTTTCGAACTCGATATGGCCACTTCAAGTTCACAGTGTTATCCTTTGGGTTAACAAATGCTCCAGCAATGTTCACGAACCTCATGAACAATGTCTTTCGAGAGCTGTTAGATCAGTGTGTAGTGGTGTTCATTGATGACATCCTGATCTACTCGAAAAGCGAGGAGGAGCATGCCCAGCACTTGCACCAATTGTTAGGGACCTTACGAAAGAATCAGCTATACGGCAAACTGTCCAAATGCGATTTTTGGTTGAAGGAAGTAGCATTTCTTGGACACATAGTATCCGCTGATGGATATTCAGTGGATCCGGCAAAAGTTTCTGCCGTAACCGAATGGGCAGCCCCAAAGAGCCCAACTGAGATAAGGAGTTTCCTTGGATTAGCCGGGTACTATAAACGGTTCGTGAAGGATTTTTTGAAAATCGCACAACCTTTGACCCAGCTACTGAAGAAGGGAGTAAAATACGTGTGGACAGAGGCGTGTGAGACAGCGTTTCAAGAGCTGAAGAAACGACTCACAACCACACCTGTATTGACACTACCATCAGAGATGGGGTGACTTCGAAGTTTACAGCGATGCTTCGAAGGAAGGTTTGGGTTGTGTCTTGATGCAAGACTCGAAGGTCGGTGCATATGCATCAGGCCAACTGAAACCTCACGAGGAAAATTATCCGACACACGACCTGGAGTTGAAAGCGGTCGTTTTCACTCTAAAGATATGGAGACATTATCTTTATTGGCGAAAGTGTCGAATGTTCATCGACCACAAGAGCTTGAAATATATATTCACTCAGAAGGAGTTGAATCTGAGACAGTGAAGGTGGTCAGAACTTATTAAAGATTATGATTTGGAGATATCCTACCATGAGGGAAGGCGAATAAGGTAGCTGATGCCCTAAGCCGGAAAACCCAACACGTGACAAACTCGTTGGTGATTCCGCCGGCACTGCACATGGATTTGGCAAGATTGGATTTGGAACTTGTGCATCCGGGCATAATGAGTGACACGATCAATGCCATGATCGTAGAAACTCCAATATTGGACAAAATTCGACTCGCTCAACCGGGCGACGCGAAATTGGAGAGGATAAAGGAGTATATTGCCGAGGGTAAGGCAATAGGATTTGCTGTCCATGAGGATGGAAGCATTCGCTTCAGAGGGAGATGGTGTGTGCCTCAAAAGTGTGTCGAGTTGAAGCAAAGGTTGATGAATGAAGGTCACAATACACCATATTCCGTGCATCCCGGAGGTGACAAACTTTACAAGGACCTGAAGAAGATCTACTGGTGGCCAGGAATGAAAAAGGAAGTGGCAGACTTCGTGGCGAAGTGCCTCACCTGCCAAAGGGTTTAGGCAGTGAGACACAAACCCTTAGGACTGATGCAACCACTAGAGATTCCAAGTTGGAAGTGGGATAGCATCTCGATGGACTTTGTCTCGGGATTACCCCGATCACCTAAAGGCATGAACAAGATTTGGGTGATTGTGGATAGGCTAACGAAGACGGCCATATTTATCCTGATGAAGGACACGTGGACTATGGACCAATTGGCCCGAGCCTACATTGATAATGTGGTACGACGACACGGAGTACCACATAACATCATTTCTGACAGAGACGGTAGATTTGTCGCTCATTTTTGGACGGAGTTACAAAAAGCTCTCGGTACTCAAATCAAAATGAGCACCGCATTCCACCCAATGACGAATGGACAAACCGAGAGAACAATCCAAACACTAGAAGACATGCTGAGAGCATGTGTGTTGGAGTGTAAGGGAAATTGGGAAGCTCATTTACCCTTAATTGAGTTTTCCTATAACAATAGCTACCATGCTAGCATTGGCATGGCACCTTTTGAGGCGTTGTATGGACGAAAGTGCCGAAGCCCATTGAGCTGGGAAGAAAGCGATAAGTCTGTGGTAGTGGGACCACAACTTGTCGAAGAAATGGCTCAACAGATAAAGGTGATTCAAGGAAAAATGAAAGCCGCTCAAGACCGTCAGAAGGGTTATGCTGACGTGAGACGACGAGACCTAGAATTTCAAGTGGGAGATAGGGTCATGCTAAAGATATCACCCATGAAGGGGGTGATGCGCTTTGGCAAACGAGGAAAGTTGAGTCCTCGATACATAGGACCTTACGAGATTCTAGAACGAGTCGGAAATTTGGCCTACCGACTGGCCTTACCGCCACAATTAGATCGAGTTCATAATGTCTTCCATGTCTCACAACTCAAGAAATATGTGCCAGACCCGACACATGTACTTCAACCGGAAGTAATCGAACTCGATGAGGATCTGACTTATGAAGAAATCCCAGTGCGAATTCTAGACGCTACGGAGCGAGTAACGAGGAATAAAACTGTCAAGATGGTCAAGGTTCTTTGGTCGAACCATGAAAGCGAGACAGCAACATGGGAGTTAGAATCGGACATGAGGGAATGCTATCCGACACTGTTCCAAAACGACACCGACACAGTTATGGGGACATAACTGCAATCTTAAGGGGGGGATGATGTGACACCGTGCATTTTCCGTACATTTTTGTAACCAAACTAATTCAAATTGTTTTGAACTACGTAATGGCTTGATCCCTTCACAGGGTACGTAGGCAGCTTAGAAGTTTTAATTCTAAGTTCAGTCACAAAATAATAAAATAAACAAAAGGATTCATTCTTAACACGAGAAAAGCCGAAACACAACTTCGAGGACGAAGTTGATTCTTAAGGAGGGTAGACTGTCATACCCGAGAATTTTGCAACATAAAGTAAATAAAATAAATAAAGTAAATAAAATAAAATAAATAAATAAATAAACAATAAAAAATGAATGAAAATAAATAAACGAATAAACATAATACATAGATAAGGAAATGGGAAATGGAGTTAATTTCCAATACCTGTGAAACCAAAGATAAATTAATCAAATAAATTGTACAAGTATACCCGACACTAATGGACTCGAGAATTCGGGGCCAATACTAAATCTAGACCTGAGTAAGAATTTAGATAGGGAATAGGAGCCCGAAAATATCCCGGAAATCCGAATCCGAGAACATAGAGGGATAGAAGTCTAAAAGAGAGGAGGAAATGCCCGACGAATCTGACGACCCGCCCGGACCGAAGTCCAGGCGTGGGCCGCGCGGTGGCCGCGCGGTGTTTGGCTATTCGGCCCGCCAACCCCGCGCCACTCGACAGATTCGCCGGTTGCGAGATTTACTCGCCCGAATCCGGATTTTCCGACTTCGGTTGTATTCCTTTCGGCTCAAGACTCACCAAGGCCGACCTTGGACGTCCCTAGGTCGTGTCTATCTATAAATAACACCTCTTGTCAGCCCCGAACACTTTTCAAAACCCTACGAATTCTCTCTAAACACAAAACCCTAATTTCGGAGTCGTCGAAGGCATGAAACCAAGGCAAGGCTGTCGTGGACGAAAATCGGAAGATCTCTAACGTTGTGGTAAGTTCCGATCCGATCCTTGTTCCATATGCGATTCGAAAACGAATCCTAACTTCATTCTTTTTCTTCTCTACACCCCGAATCGGATCTAGAACGAAGAACCCGACGAACCGAGGAGATAAACGGTGGACTGGAAGCCACGCCTCCGAATCGACGATCCCGGACGCCCAAAGATCTGTAACTTAATCTTACTATGGTTTGGGAGGATTTAAAATACACTTGATCTAAAGATTTAAACCAAGAACGTAAAATCTGTCAACACGAAATCTTTAACGGCGCAGCATTTTTGCATGATTTTTCGGATCCCTTAAACTTGTTCAAACGAGAAAACTTAAAACACGAAAAATGTTCCTAAGACGTAGATCTAGCTACTGTAAAACCGAACTGCTTTGAATTTGAATCTTGAAATCTGGACAGAACTTAGGTCCGAACTTGTAGACGTTTTTGACATTAGATCTAGACCGATTCAGAACTTTAGTTGAACATGAAAGTTGTAGATATATGTCTTAGGTATCTCCCTGTAAAATTTCATCAAATTTGGAGTTATTTTGCTATGGTAGATCTTGAAATCGTGGAACTGGTGTTGAAATTGTCGGACAGAATATTATCCTGTTAAAAATTAACGTTTTTCACTTACTTCCGTATCACGGATCGAAAAACTTAAAACATGAAACTTGTTCATCTCTGTGCTTTCGAGTTACTCGTCAAATTTTAAAATTTTCGGAGTTAAACCTGATTTTTAATGAATTTTGAAGTAAACTATGGTCGACCAAGTCAAATCTTGATATCTTGTTGAAACGGTCAAATTAGCCTTTAAGGGTTAAACGAATTGAAAAGTCGTTCGAAATACATACATGAAATCTGAATTTAGAAAATCCCCTTACAAACTTGATCATTTAAAATTAGGGGGTGAGTGCTCTGCAGGGTGCCCTCCTAACGATTCATTTCGTGCCTTTATGGATGATGGTGACCCGCGCGAAATTTTGAGATATGTTGCCAAAACGACATGAGATATATGGCCTACACTCTCGTGAATATCCATATGGATTTCCCGAGGCTCCGGAGTGGTACTGGGTATGGCAGATACGGCTGCGGCCGCCGGGCTACCGGCTAGACTTGACGAGATTTCGATGCAATCGTGAAATACTTGAAATACTAAATCTTGGGTGTAATGGGGATAGTTAAATATTTATTGTCCTTTTTAAATTGTTAAATGTTTTATTTAAGTTAATTATGGCTTTTATTTAAATTATGCTAAATGTATTATTGATTAGTGCCATGAATTAATAATGCAAATTGGTTAGATAATTAAATTGAAATATTTATGAATTATTATCATCCTTTTGTTTAAATATTAATTAATAGCTTTGAAACCCCACGATCATGTCTGTATTAACTTACTCAGCAAGTTGTGCTGACCAAACCATTTTATTTCTTTTTTCCTTACAGAGTATGTGGAATGAGCATGAGCACTATATGCATGGGGGAATTTTTGGGAAACTTTCTATTTTAAATTTCTTGCAGTAGACTATAGTATAAACGGGCATGTTTAACCCGTGTTTTGGCCATGTTGGCCCTATTTACATTTTCCGCTGCAAAACTTATACTTAGATATTATTATTCCGCTGCATTATACTATTTATTTTGAACTTATATTGAATGGGCTACTTGAAGGCTTTTTAAATGTTTTAAATACTGCAATACCTAGCCTTGTATCTCTTTAGTGAGCTCGGAGAAACTGTGTCTTGCTTGAGAGGTGTGGAGGTGACATCCCGACCTGGGTGACAAAAACCGGGGTGTTACAATGCAGGTATTATCTATCCTATTTCTGATAGTCAGTGGTTGAGTCCAGTACAAGTAATGCCTAAAAAGGGAGGTATGACTGTGATTAGAAATGAAAATGGTGAATTAGTACCTACTAGACCTACTATTGGATGGCGTGTTTGCATTGATTATAGGAGATTGAATGATAAGACTAGGAAAGATCATTTTCCACTGCCTTTTATTGATCAAATGTTAGAGCGTTTAGCTGAATTTTATTGCTTTTTAGATGGCTATTCTGGTTATAATCAAGTTCCAATTGCACCTGAGGATCAAGATAAAACTACATTTACATGTCCCTATGGTACATTTGCAGGATGCCATTTGGTTTGTGTAATGCACCATCTACTTTTCAGAGATGCATGATGTCTATATTTTCTTATTTAATTGAGACATGCATTGAGGTATTTAAAGATGATTTTTCTGTATTTGGATCTGACTTTGAGAAATGTTTAATTCATCTGGAAAAAGTTTTGATTAGATGTGAGGAGTCAAATTTAGTTCTTAATTGGGAAAAATGTCACTTAATGGTTAATGAAGGCATTATCTTAGGACATAGGATTTCTAAAAGTGGCATTGAAGTTGATAGGGCTAAAGTAGAAGTGATTGCTAAAATTCCACCTCCTAATAATCTTAAAACTTTGAGAAGTTTTCTGGGACATGCTGGATTTTATAGAAGATTTATAAAGGATTTTCTAAAATTGCACTGCCTCTGTTTAAACTGCTGTGTAAAGATGTTGAATTTGATTTTACTAATGAATGTATTGAAGCGTTCAATAGGATCAAAGAAGCATTGGTAACTGCACCAATTATTCAGCCACCTGACTGGAGCCTGCCATTTAAAATCATGATGATGCAAGTGACTTCGCCGTTGGAGCAGTATTGGGTCAACGAAAGGACAAAAAGCTACATGTTATTTATTATGCTAGTCAGGCTTTAAACTCTGCACAAAGAAATTATGCTACCACTGAAAAAGAATTATTATATGTTGTGTATGCATGTGAAAAATTTAGACCATATCTGATTGGCTCTA
Organism: Hygrophila difformis; assembly: GCA_030278955.1. Taxonomy (NCBI): domain Eukaryota; kingdom Viridiplantae; phylum Streptophyta; class Magnoliopsida; order Lamiales; family Acanthaceae; genus Hygrophila; species Hygrophila difformis. Next base: position 11,995,046 of record JAOANR010000005.1, on the reverse strand, counting down.
AGACTCTTTTACACTGATCATGCTGCTATTAAATATTTATTTGCAAAGAAATATGCTAAACCTCGGTTAATTCGATGGGTATTATTGTTACAGGAATTTGATTTGGAGATTAAAGATAGAAATGGCGATGAAAATCCTGTAGCTGATCACCTGTCGAGATTGGAACATGAAAAAGGGGAAGAAAAACTAATAAATGATTCATTTCCTGACGAAAATTTATATTTAATAAATAATAATTCCTCTGATCCATGGTTTGCTGACTTTGTAAATTATTTAGCATGTGGTTTAATTCCTGATCATTTAAAATGGCATAGTCAAAGGCAAAAATTTAAAACAGATGCAAAATATTTTATTTGGGATGAGCCTTATTTATTTAGACTATGTGCAGATCAAATCATAAGGAGATGCATCCCGGATGAGGACTTTGAGAAAGTTTTGAAAGCATGCCATGAAGGACTTGGAGGAGGACATGTTGGACCAAATAGGACAGCTCATAAGGTACTTGAAGGTGGTTTATATTGACCTAATATTTATCGTGATGCTAGATCATTTGTGCAAAAATGTGATGTATGTCAAAGGGTGGTAATATCAATAAAAGAGATGAAATGCCTTTAAAAGGAATTATGCCTGTTGAGTTGTTTGATTTGTGGGGGATTGATTTTATGGGTCCATTTCCACCATCTAATGGTAAATTATATATTCTAGTTGTTGTAGAATATGTGTCAAAATGGGTAGAGGCTGAAGCATGTGCTTTGAATGATTCTAAACAAGTGATTAAATTTCTGAAAAAGCAAATCTTTACTCGTTTTGGTGTGCCTAAAGCGATCATTAGTGATGGTGGGTCTCATTTTGTTAATAGGGTTGTTAATCAATTGCTATCTAGGTTTCATGTTCATCATAGGATAACAACCACCTATCATCCCCAAGCCAATGGTCAGGTAGAAGTCACTAATCGCGATATTAAAAAGATTTTGGAAGCAACTGTAGGAAAATCTTGAAAAGATTGGGCTTTTGAGTTGGATGAAGCATTATGGACTTATAGGAGAGCATTTAAAACACCTATAGGTATGACCCCTTTCAAATTAGTTTATGGTAAAGCCTGTCACTTACCTTTTGAACTTGAGTTTAAATCATTGTGGGCAATGAAGAAATTAAATTTTGAATTTAAAGAAGCTCAAGAGAAAAGAAAGGTTGATCTTAATGAGTTAGAAGAAATTAGACGTCATGCCTATGACAATACTCTAATTTAAAAGGAAAGGACAAAACTTTATCATGACAAGTTACTACGGCCTAAGGTGTTTGAAGTTGGTCAATTATTGCTTTTATATAATTCTAGATTTAAAGTGTTTCCTGGTAAATTGAAAACAAAATGGTCAGGGCCATTTAAGATTGTGAACGTGTGAGATAATGGTGCAGTTGTCCTAAAAGCTGAAATGAAAGGGAATTCACTGTAAATGGTCAAAGACTTAAACATTATTTTTGAGATGAAGTTAAATTCATCGAACAAATTAATGTTAAGCCTTTGATAATTTAAATCTGCTTATTAGTGCATTGCATTTTATATAAGTTATAGGTTTTAATTAATTAAGATTATAGAAAAACAATAAAAATTATAAAATGAAATAAAAACAAAAATTTTAGATTTCATTGTTTATGTGCTTTATGTTGTACATTTCAACTAGGCTTAATTTCTTTAATTTTAATTTTAAGTGCTTTGGCATGTTATTATTTTGGATTTTAGTTAAAATGCTACCTTTAATTCAACTACGTTGTTTTGAATTTCATGTTATCTTAATTGCATCTGTTTGAATAAATTAAGTAAGGCGTTGCCAATAAATTAGAATAGTAGCAAAACATTAAGAAATGATATGATTGGTGTGCTTGGTGATTGAGTGTAAATGTTCAAGTTGATCCGGTGAAGGTATTAAAGAGAAAATTCTATATGGAATGGTTGTGTTTAACTGAGGAGATCAATGATCCGGAAGATTTAGAGGGATTGTATATGCTAAGTCTGACCCGCTAATTTTACGAGGTGAATTAGCTAGCAATCTGACCAAGGAATGGGCACAAAATTCGAGTTCACAGACCCAGTAAAAGCGCCACACATACTGTGTGGCACAAAATTTGAGTTTGGAGCGCCACAAAAAGCGCCAATCTCGGACTTGGAAATGGCCAAATGTAGATCAGGCGCCACACCTTCTTGGTGGCGCCTAGGATCACATCGAAGCGCCGCATTGAGCGCCGTTTTCGGACCTAAAATTTTTGGAGTCAGGTATTGCGCCACACACATAGTGTGGCGCAGAAAATCGCCTCCCAGTGCCACCATAGGCGCCACGTTCAGACTTGGGATTTTTCCGAAACAGCCTAGGCGCCGCATCAACTTTGCGACGCCGAAAAGGCAGCTCGAGCGCCACTTTGGCACTCGACCCGACGGGTCTGGGCGCCAGAACCGGGTCTGGACGAGATTTAATCCCAAAAATTCCTCTTCCTTCCCATTCTGTTCAAATCGACCGAGCTCTTCTTTTCTCTTCCAAAGACCGAACCGAGTGCCACCTTCTTCCAAGCGACACAACTTGCGCCACTCCGGTAAAAATTCTTCCAAATCTTGTTTCTCAACATCAAATTTCTTCAACATTGCTAAATTCTCACTCCAAAACCCCAATTTTTATTTGTTAAATCAATCCAGGGCTCAAGAACCCTAGTTTTCCAAATTTGAGGATTTCACTCCAAAGACCAAAGCTTCAATTTTGGGTAAGAATAGCTATCCTATTTCAATTCTTGATACATTTTAGTGATTTGGAGTACATTATGTGTGGTATTTGTGTTGTTGCTTAAATTTTGGGTTTATTTAGAATGTGGGATTAAAATTGGTTTGAATGTTTAAATCTTAGTTTGAATATGAGCAAAATGTTGTAGAACATGGATTGAATGAATATTGTGAAGTTTTTGGATTACATTTTAAAAGTTGAAAAATTAGAATTTAAAAATCTGAAAATTTTCATAAAAATAATTAAAATGGCATTTTTGGTCATTTAAATGGGTATGAACATCACTAGACATGCTATTTTAATTATATTGAAAACATAGGTTATATTTCATGATTAGAAATTCCACGTTCTTCATAATATAGTCAATTGGAGCATATTTTTATAAAAACTCTTTTATATACTATATTTAACTAAAAGTAGTGTAACTTTTCATTTAAATAAATTAAAATTAGTTTAAATATTAATTTAAACCATTAATAACCAATTAGTTGATCATTTTAACTTAAATATATTTTTTAAATTTGAAAGTTCAATAAAAGTGAGTTTTATTAAAAAGTTTTCTTTCTAATAAATTTTAGGTTCTAAAAATGGTTATTTTACATCATCTAAAAGATTTAGAACTTAGAATTTTAAATATTTAACATTTTGGTCATTGAGTTCTTAAATCCCACATTCTAGGTTGATGTATATGTTTGCTTTGTAAAAGGTTTAACTTAAGTGTGAGGATGTGAGGCAATGCATATATGTGATACTAACCCATGATTATTGTACAACCAGGTATTGAAATAATGTATAATCCTCCAAACCTCCCTAAGAAATTGGGTAATAGGTATATTCCAATGCCCGAGGGAAGGATGGGGATTTATGATCCACAGTCACCAGATAGCATTCCTACTCCTATTCCTGACGAACATATATTTGACCATCGCAGACTACGCACTAAAAATTTGAGACAGATGGATCAGCCACAGGGTTCAGGAGGTGGCTCGAAGTCCACGGGACTTCTTTCCTACTTCAGGAAGAGCAAGTCCAAGAGTGCTTCGTCTAGGCACACTGCTGCACCCGCTGATGACCATCAGGAGGTCACTCAGCCTATCCAGCCCGAGGCATCAGAACTCTCAGGCCCCCTCTAGAGCTGCTAAGGGGAAGGCACCTGCTACTAGTTCTACTTCCTCTCGACCAAGGAGAGGGAGATCTGTTGCACTAGCCATTCAGGAGCCTGTTCCTGAGTCTATGGGTGACGAGGAGTATGAGGTTGAGGTGGAGCAGGAGGAGCAAGAGGAGCAGACCACACAGGGGAGGCAGAAACGGTATGATCCCAGGACCTATGTCCCTGATTTATAGTGTGACAAAGAGGGCATCTTCGATGCCACTATGTTCAGGAGTGCTAGGGCCTATGATCTGTACAAAAGATTCCATAAGCAGAGGATCATCCCAGATAGAGGCTTCTCTGAGAAGGATTTGCAGCACCCCATGTTGAGAGATGCCATTCAGTCCCGAGGCTGGGAGAGGTTTGTGAGACATACTGTGGGTTCATTTTCTTGGGAGCTGACTAGGCTGTTCTTAGCCAACCTGAGGAGGAGGATTCATGGATCTTTGGAGTTACCGTTCCTATCACTCCTCAGCATATTAATCAGGTATTTGGAGTGGTCGATGTGCCATATGGCAGGGATTTCTGGGAGCCAGTGATGAGAGCTGAGGACAGGGAGGATTACAAGAAGATGGTATTGATGTCCATGTTCGAGGGACAGGAGGATGTCCTTATCTATGGTGGTGACCCGAGCAAGGTGGATGGGCCTCAGATGGATGCCCCGATGTACCAGCTTCTGATGCTTTTTAGGTCCAAGATGAGTCTCTCTACTCACACTTCGGGACCATCTGCCTTGGATCTATATGTACCTTATTGTATCAAGATGGGGAGCCCGGTCAACATTGGGGAGCTTATATCACTAGAGCTGAGACAGACACCGGGAGTCTCGAAGAGGTCAGCTCTCATGTTCCCTAGTTTGATTTGGCTTCTTTGTGCCAAAGCAGGGGTTAACATGGATCAGTTTCAGATAGATTGGGAGATGAGGCCTCCGATTCCCTTCGCTAAGAATTTCAAGATGCCTGGCACACGATGCCAATATATGGTGCTCCCCAGACAGTTACCGACGCAGTCACCACCACCTGCTCCATCACAGGGCAGCCAGGAGCATTCTGAGGCTCCATCACAGTCCACACAAGGTACACGACGTGGTAGAGGTAGAGGCCGTGGTAGAGCGCAGTCACAGCAGGCTGCAGAGCCCGATTGGGCTAGGACATTGATGATGAACCAGCAGAACCTGCTGAACACTGTACATGAGCATGCTAGACTTGCAGCTCAGAGACACCACTTCATGACTGATCAGATGACCAAGATGGCACGAGCTCAGGCCTACCACGCTGCCCGACTGGAGTACTTTATGTCCCAGAGTTTGGGACAGAGGTACGTTGCCCTTCAGACACCTTTTGAGGATGATGAGGACGATGATGAGGACTATGTGGGGTCCGGTGATGGTGATGAGGAGGGTGATGATGATGGTGATGATGATGCTGCTGGAGACGAGTCTGAGGAGGTGGGAGATAATGATGACGAGGATGATTCTGACTGATGATTTGTCTTAGATAGGCTTAGAGCGTGAGAGATGATATGTATTCATAAGCCTGTGTCCTTGAGATTTATGGATATTTTGCTACATTCTAGTTAGTTCTTTTTAGATTGTGTTTGCTCAAAACTTTATTACTACTATGCTATGGATTCAAATACGTCTTTCAATAGGTTTTAAGTGTTTTAGAAGTTATTATTTAGTTTATAATGTTAATGGTTGCTTTTAAATTCAATAAAATAGCTCTTATCAAATATCATGTGGGATTGAGTCGTTTTAAAGTGTTAAATAGATCAATGAAGTATGTTGGGACATGATTGAAAAGTAGAAGAAGTAAGATTGGTACTGTTGATTGATATGGAGATGTTGGACATCATGGGGACAAATTTAGGAAAAACACTTTCTGCCCGAATGTGCACAGAATGCGCCACACACACTGTGTGGCGCCTAAATCGGCTTCTGAGCGCCACCTTGGCGCCACTGTCGCGAACTTTTTGAAAAAAATCCGCGATCTAACATATCCAAATCATATCCAATCGATTTTTAAAGTCCAAAACAGCATTATACTAACTCCAAATCATATATTTAGTGTATATTTGGACTTAGATTCAATAAATCACTCCATACCCTAACAAAATCAAGATCTCCACTCTCTTTAAAAGTGAGAAACGATCGGTCTTCTCTTTCATAAATTTGATCAGCCTGTATCTGTCTTCCATAAGCTTAATTTGCTTCCTAAATTCAGTTCCATCTTCCTAAACTCCATTATCATGAGACAAAGAGGAAGATAACCCAAGGAAACAAGAGAAACAATGCTGGAAAAAAGCAGAAAGCTAGGGAATCTCCTCCATCACAGACACTCGTTATTAGAGAACCAAATCCAGAGCCTGCAGCTGTCAATAATGAAGATCAATTTGTGAATGATTTGTTGGTTGCTGATTCTGTGGAAGGAGAGGAAGTTCCATTTTATTCTGCTCAACAGGATGAGGATGACCATCAACCGGAAGAAAATGATGCTGAATCTCCAGAATAAGTTTCTCCTGAGGGAATCAAACATTCAAGTGGGTCTAAAGCAAAGAGGATGAGTCATAATAGGAAGGATGATACATCTCCCTTGGAGGAATTAACCGGAAACATCTTCAATCCGGCTGTCTTTATAAATCAAAAGGCATATTCAGATTATCAAGGGATGGTGGAAAGTTGGATTATCCAAGATAAAGGATTTATTGAAGATGATATGGAGCGGGTTTTGGTTCATGATGCCCTTGAGAGCCGAGGATGGATGAAATTTGCTGAGCATCCAGATGGAATATATTCGTGGGAGCTTACTAGGCAATTTCTGGCCAATGCTCAATATGGACACTTTACTTCATGGATTCAGGGAGTGCCTGTGCCATATGATCCTGACATAATCAACCGGCTTTATGGCACTGTTAATGTTTCTTGTCCATCTACAAAGAAACAGAATTTCTATGAGCCTATTTATGAAGAAGAAGGAGGACCGGAGTTGGAGAAGAAGATATTAAAGGAGATGTTTGGGAGGCAAAAGAAAGTTGCTTACATAGAAGGTTCAAATAATGAGCGGGTCGTTGCTACCTTGATGGATGCTCCATTGTACCAAATTTATTTGCTTCGTAAGCATAGGATCTTTCCTACTTCACACACTGCCCAGCCTAATGCAGAAGAGTTATAGTTTGTGTATTGTGTGAAGAATGGATTGCCTATTGATATTGGTGAGTTGATAGCAAGTGAGCTGGATAGTATGGGATCTGATGCTACGAGGTCTATACTTGGGTTCCCTGCACTTATTTGGGAACTCTGTAAGAGAGCTGGAGTGGATTTAAGAGCCTATGCTCGTGATTTGGCGAGGAAGCCTCCTATCTCTTTCAAGAGATTCTATCACAAGCCTGGAGTGAGATGTGCAGAGCTAGCTTACCCGACAACACCGTGTAGGGCACCACTCATCATGCTGATATACCTAGTACATCTGGTACTAGGGTAGAGCCTACAGAGGTGGCACTTAATAGGATGACTTATGATATTCATCAGCTTAGAGCTGAGATGAAGAAAAAGGAGGATAGTACACAGACACAGCTTGCACGACTTCTTCCAGACTTGAGCACTTCATGTTTGAGAAGTTAGGTGATCAGTATGTCCCTCCTGATGATCCGAACTCTAAAGATGTTTGAGAAGTTCCGCTGCGAGTAAACTATGAATTTTAAATTAATGCATGAAAAGTGTAATTTTAATTAAACACATGTAACCCCTTAAATTGTTTAGTTAGGGATTAACTTACTCGGTATATTTTTATACTGATAAACCCGTTGTTATTTTTCTTTTACAGAGTATGTCAAGTGACGCATGCAGTTGCACTTGGGGGAAAACTTTTATGAACATTTTTATTCACTGCATTTCACTACTGTTTTACCGGGCCTGTTGAACCTGAGGTTTGGCCGTGTTGGCCGTGGTTACTTTTTCCGCTGCATTTACTCTATCTCGTGCATGGATGATTATTACTTCCGTATTTTGGATTAAATATTATTAAATTCCGGACTCAATATTGAAATGTTTTTAAATCTTTTACGAACCCAATAGCCTTGCATTTCTGATAATGGCCAAAATTGACCATTATTTTCAATCTATTTCCGTGTCTAAACATGGGCATTTGATCGCATTCCGGTCTTATTTAAATAAGAAAGCAGTTGAATTTGACAGATATATGCAAGTTTGTATAAATAATAAGCTGTTATTGAAAAATACAAAAATATGGTTATTTTCATTAAATTCTTATTAAAAAAATCCAAAAACATGATAAAATTATTAAAAATCCTCCACTTGATTAACTTTGGTTCGGTGTTGTCTATTCGGTAGAACACGGGTCTATTAGATGCAACGCATACCAAATAATCAAGTGGAATAAATATTATATTTATATTATTTTTATTCTTATTTTTATTTTTACATTTTGATGTATATATTTTTAATTTTTATGTTTAGTTATCTCTATTCCCATTTTCTGTTTTAAATTAGTATTAATTGGTCCACTAATCCTTTTATTTAATTAATTGCAGGTGATTTGGTCCAAGAGTCTTAAATCCAATCCAAATTGAATCTGGCCCAATTTTCAGTCCAAAGTTTCCACCAAATCCATATTGGCCCAATATCAATTCCTCAAGCCCAAACCACCCTAGCCCAAAACTCCAGGCCCAACACCCAATCAACCCTAACCCTACCCTAACCTACCCCCTGCCGCCGGCGCCGCCACCGCCGGCCGGCGGCCGCCTCCATCCTCAACAACCACCCTCAGTCATCCCCTCCGACCACCTCTCCGTTCACACCTTCGCTCCCTCCGCCGTCGCCCTCCAGATCCGCCGCCGGCCACCAATGATCCATCCTCAACCTCCATCTTCTCCACCACTCCGGCCACCCCTCAACCTCAACTTCCTCCAACCAGCGCCGCCCACCACTTCCGGCCGAGCCACCACCATTTCGCCACCAGGTTTCCACCATCAATAACCCCCAAAAAATCAAACCAAAACCCCCAAAATCATCCCTACCATCTCAGCCTCCTCATCCACCTCCGACTCGCCATCCTCAAGCAACAGCCTCCGCCTCCCCCATCGACTCCAGCGCGTCCAGCTCCGCCACCGCCTCGAGCCTCCAACGTCCAGCATCACCACCGCACCACCAATCCGCCACCACCACCAAAAATCGAACGCAATCACCCCTACCATCTCAAATCCTCAGTCACCACCCACCTTCGCCCCCTCCGGCGAGATCCGCCGCCAGCGCCTCCGCTCCCTCCGGCCATCGCGCTTTCCAAATCCATCCACCACCGTTGCTCCGCCACCCATCTCCGGCCGATTAAAATGGGAAGAAGGAAGATGGGATAGAAACTGGAAAGGATTTTAGGAAAACTGGAAATAAAAAGAGATGGAGGAAAGGAAAAAGAAGATGAAGAAACCGAGAGAGAAGAAAGACAAGAAATGAAGAGAGGAAGAAGAACAAAAAAAAAACTGGAAGAAGAAGAAGATTAGAGAAGAAGAACAAAAATGGAGGAGAAAGAATTTAGAAAGAACGAAGAAGAAGAGAGAAACATGGAAAGAGAAAGAGAAGGAAAGAAAATAAAGAGGAGAGAGAGGAAAAAATAAACCTTTTGTCGCGGAAGCAGTGCACCGCGACAAATGCTCCGCGACCAAAAAATTGCTCCGCGCCCAAAAATTATTCCGAGACTGTGAGAGGAGAATCAAGGCACAAAATTTTGTCGCGGAACATGGTTCCGCGACAAAGTGAAACGCGACCAAGACAGCCTTCCGCGACCAAAGGACAGAGACAGGTCACGTGACCCCTCCAATTTGATATTCTCACATGCCAAAATAGCTAGACAGTCCCGGGACCGGAAGTCCTGCAGACACAAACATGTTTGTCCTTTCCTCCTGGACTTCAACTCCCGGCCCCTCCTGGGCGCCATCTTGGAGCTAAAAAGTGTTTTGTCCCTAACCAATTTGTTCCGCGACAAAGCAGTTGTTTGGCGACCAGGTGGGCCTTGAATGGGCCTAGGGCTTAATCATACTCTATGAATATAACCTCCCACCCCCTTGAACAGTAACCTAGCTACACTTTAGTTTATTTTACTGTTTTGGAGGCACCACTGTGCTCTCCAAAAATATGTTAGAGTAGGTAGTTTAGTTTATTTTTATGCAATGTAGATGTAGATTTTAGCTTAGCTTTAATTTATGCTTTGTAATAAAATTAGTGTAGCTAGTGTTCACTTTCATTTTTCCAGTTTTATATTTTTGTACTTTTGGGTTTGAAACACTTAACCAATGGGTGTGTTTAAACCATTTTTGGTTTTTGATGATATTTGAGAAAATGTTCCACCAAAAATTTGTTATGGATCATTTCCATAATATTTATTGCTTTATTTTTGCATTTTTGGTCACTTGACCATTTTTATTATTTTTAGTTAGGTTTATTGCTTTATTAGATTTAATAAATGCATGAATGTATGATATTCATCCCTTGCTAGATTTAGTGTATGCTTTATTTCATCTCTATATTTGTTAGCATAGTTTGTATTTGGGCTTAGTCTTGTTTATCTTTTATTTTGTTTTTTTTGGGTTCTGTTCTTGTCTGCTCAGCTTTAGGTAGTTTGTTTCTTTCATTTTGTTTTATTTTATTTTATTTTAACTTTAGTACATTAGATCTAAAAAGGGATAATATTAAAAATGTTTGTGCATATTTCTTTTAAAATTGCATTTCCTATATTGTATTGCATCACGTTGTAACCCCACGGGTTGCAACGTAATTTTTCCCTTTGTGATCCCACGGATCACAACGCACACCCATGTAATGCAATATTAGGCGTTATGCTGCCAAAAATTTTATAAACTTTAAAACCCTTTGTCGCGATGCAATCTTGTCGCGGAACCACGTTCCGCGACAAAACCCATGTTTAGCGACAAAGGACCAAATTCTTGCATTTTGTCTGCATGGCTTTTGTCGCGGAATACCCTTGTCGCGGAACCACGTTCCGCGATAAAATTTTATTCCGAGACAGATAATTATACCTTGCCATTAATTTTGAAACCCCTTGGTCACGATGCAACTCTTGTCGCGGAACCACGTTCCGCGACAAAATCCTTGATTAGCGACCAAGGACCCAAATACTTGTAATTTTATTCTGGGAGGACTCTGTCGCGGAACATTTGTCGCGGAACCACGGACCGCGACAAAATCCTTGTTCCGCGACCAGGAATTATGTCCTTACCAATTTTCAAACCCCTTTGTCGCTATATCCCTTGTCGCGGAACCATGTTCCGCGACAAAATTTTTGCTTAGCGACAAAACGAACCCTAATTTCCAAAATTCCATTCCTCTTATTTCCCACCCCTTTGTCGCGAAACCTTTGTCGCGGAACCATGCTTCGCGACACAAACTCTACTCCACGACAAAGTGGCACCTTTTTGCCAAATTCTTATTCTTCATCTCACCCCATTAATTAATTGAACCTTTATATTAATATTTTGAGGTTGAAATCCAATGATCTCAACCCATGATTAATTTGATATAAAGAACTTTGTTCAATTTCCCATTAAAAGATTCTTCTACAAAAAAATTAAACTCTAATGATCTAAGTATATAATCCGGACTGTAATTAATTAATTATGGAATGAGAGATTATTTAGACCATAAAGAGTGAATATGGAATCATTTCCATATCCTTGCATGAGAAACCAATGTCTCTCATGCAAGATGACCCAAAAATATTTTTCTTTTATTTATTTTGTCTTTTCCGTGATGTGTGAAACAGCTAATAAGGAATATATCAGATTAATGTTGGCGGGTATTCCCACACGGATAACTAGCTCGTGGTCTGTACATTAATTATTAGATTGTTATTTTGCATGGTCTGGATAGTGGCCGGTGGAAGCCTTGGTGGTTCATCCATCTGGGATTATAATAGCTGCTCAGCTGACTCCTATCCGGATACAGTTTTATTCTCTTTATCTTAATTTCAAAACCTGAATTCAAGTTGTAGTATTATTAAATGATGTCGACCAACATTATTTGAGAATTATTACAACAAGAAAATATGTGGGTTTTTCTTCCATTCACAGATGAAAGGGAGCTGAATGACGGCGGTCACCGTCACTTGGAATTCCTTTCTGTCTAAAAATCTTTCCATCTGGAATAATTGGGAACTGGATAGCAGATGTTTGCAGTCCAGATCACCCTAATTATTTCTGGCACTATCTTTAGCCAAAATTCTTCTCATCTCCGGCTATTGCATCTCTGTGTATCACATTCTGTCTAAACCCACCTTATATTTTGGGTTATTTACTTTTACACTTCTCTATAAATTTATGCATGATATTATTATGTAGATATTGTGGTCAATATTATTTTGGGATCCTTCCCTTGGACATAGAAGTCGTGATTTAAATCAGATGTTTCATAATAAATTTCCAACAAAAATTCCTTTATAAAATCCGGATCTGAGTAAGGGATAAATTCGACAGTTATGACTAATTCATATCCGACGGGGGGTTGATTTTGGGAAATTAGAAGCAGAGTCAGCGATTAGGTCTCACCTAGACTGAAAGGATCTGTGTTTTAATTGAGAGTCTAGTACCTGATAGGGAATGATTTTCAGATTTATTATTTTCCAAAATTGCTGTTTGTTGGAAATCTTGTATTAAATATTGCACTGGGTCAGATTCCACTTGGATTCCGATAAGGTGTGATAGATAATACTAGAGGAACAACATTCGGGCCTTGGTTATTTTCTAAGGTAGGGTTGAGTATTCTTTCAACTGCTATCTTCTTCTGCCAAAGCCTATTTTTGAGTCCTGAGTGAGTGCATCCGGAACGAAATAATTTATTAGTTCGTTTCATTAGTTTGTATCTCATAACCACCCGTCGAGAAGTGAACACTGCAAGCGGTTCACCGAGAATAGGGAATTCTTGATCCACATCCGGTCATTCTGACTGGGGGCTTTCTTTTACTACCAGGGTCAGACTTTCAAAAACCTCCGAGTGATAGGATTTTAAATGCTTTCTTTACCGCTTTCTTTTAAATGCTTTCGTTAGAGGTCACTCGGTTGTATTGAGAGTTGTGTAACTGCTACTAGGATTGAGAGTTAAGGGATAGTTCAGGGCTTAATTAGAATCTTTGGGTGTGACATGGGGGAATGATAGCGGTACTTGACACTTCAACTAATGATTTGCCAGGTGTTGCTTGTCCACCACAGATAAATAACATAACTTTGCAAGGCCTGTGAAGGGAGTTATGAGTCTGTGGTATCTTAGATTTTGCGGTCTTAAGAGCATGTAAATTCTCGCTGTAAGTACCTGTCTGTTAAAGGGAACACAGTGGAGAAAGCATGAGAGTTAGCTAACTGATGGATTATCCCAAACAAAGATCTGTGTAACAAAATGGAAGTTTAATTGTGTTTCATCTGAATCGTGTCCAATCTTTATTCTTTTCTTCCTGTCCCTTCTGTCATAATTTAAATCTGCTTTCTTAGATAACTTTAACCGCTTTCTTAGAATAATTTTATTGCTTTCTTAGATTAAATTTAATTCGCTTTCTAGAATAATTTTATCTGCTTATTTTAATTGCTTTCATAGCTTAGTTTAAATTATGTCAAGTAGTTGGTAATTCAAACACAAACTTGAATCGAGTAACCGAGTGGAAAATCTTAGTAAACGACGTGGGCCCTGCTTCCATCGCACATCCTCCAGTGAACGATCCGGTACTTACTATAAATACTGCAATTTTTGACTCCGTGCGCTTTCGGGGGCACAGTTTCTTAACACGAGTAAATAAAAAATGTGATTTTTCAGAAAATACTCAAGTAGTGGGAATCTGCCGAAAGTTTCATGGTAGGTAATCTCATGACATGAAATCATGAGAAGTATCATGGCACATATGCCGGGGACCCTCAGTGTGACAGGCTGAAGGTCAATCTATCCCGGTTGTACCATGAGACTTGTCAAAAGTTTCATGACATGAGAGGACTGCAGCGCCATTTGAAACTAAAGCACCCCACCTGAGTAATAAAAAGTGAAATATATCCTTAAACCCCTTTCCCACGAATCATAACTCATTTCATTTAATAAATCCAAACCTGATATATTTTTATAAAAATACTCGTGTTAATTTCCTTGGTGAGCTCCGGAAGCCGTGTCTTGCTAGGGAAATGTGGTGGTGACATCCCGGTCTGGGTTATCAAATCCGGGGTGTTACAAGTTGGTATCAGAGCCCGGAAAATTTTAAACCTACTACTATTATTTTAAACCATTATTTTAAAACCAAGTATTTTTTTTTAATTTATTATTTTTGACTACTAGTATTATTTTTAGCCCAAAAGCTTATTTTTACGTAGCCCAATATCTTAGCCAAAGAAATATTAAATTTTTGGTCCACTATAGAGGCCCAACTTTTATTCCTACCCATTTAGTAATTTATTTTGAACACATGGATAAACTAAATTTTTAATGGGGAAGGGGACTTGCACTTGCATATTGCATATGCATATTTCATATAGATTTAAATTTCTGCATATCTTAACTTCGCTTGAAATATGTCTAACTCTAACCTCCCTTGTTGACATTAGATAGCCGAACCCAACGCGAACATGATCAATCTGATGATAAAACTGACCAACGCATACCTCGAGTCCCAACAGCACATCAATCACTTCAAGGCTCGAGTAGGGCAAGTAGAGGGTAACGTGACCCATTTGGGACATCTTAGGGAAGCTGATCATCATGAAATAACCCAACTCAAGGCCCAAGTCGCCGAACTCCAAACCCAAGTGGTTGCACTTCAAAACAAGGATAACGAACTGATGATGCAAGTAGGACACTTAGGAGCGGAGCTGCTAAGCCTAGAGGCTGACGTATTTCCTCCGAGCCCCGAGCCTGTTGGGACACCTACCCCGATTGACGTATCCAGCGAGGAGGACGATCCCATCGGAGAGGCACCTACCTATTCACTCTAGACTTCGAGATCCTTGTCGATGCACTATTATTATTAGATTTCTGTTTCAAATGCTTGTAACCCAAATAAAGGCTTCCCTTGAGTAATAAATATACAAGCACTTATTTTACACAAGTATATTTAAATTATCCCTCACGTTTATTTAAATTATTTCCCTTCCATTACCTTGTTAAGACTCAATCAAAAGAGCAAGGTAATAATAAATAAACAGCACAAATATATAATTGATTATTAAATAAGGTAAATAAACAAATAGGGGTACATCCCACCCCAAACCCTGAAAACCCTAAACCCTAGACCCAAAAAAAAAAACGAACAGGTTACTGTTCAAAAAAGAAAAAATGACAAGTAGTGAACAACCCCCAACGACAACAAACAGTACACTAAGTTCCAACAACTTCTACTAACAGGTCCCAATAGATTGATACCTATTAATACCATTCTTTATTTAATAAAAATTTTCCTTACAAGCAATAATTTATTAAATATATATCTATTTAAATTTTACCCAGTATACCTTATCACATTATTTTACCTAATTTCCTTGAAGCGGCTCAGTCCCACAACGATGCAAGTATTGTTGGGCAACCCACACACATATAGATGCGATAAGGAGGTAACAATGAATCCAGAACATCTCAAACCTTAAACTAAGGCAGAACAATTAAACCGTGTTTCTAAACAGCAACAAACAACTAACGCAAGTCAAACACGTAACTAGGCAATAACACAACGAAAATATAAACTATGAATCCAAGTCAGCAGAAACATCCTCATAAGGAGACAACTAAACAAAATACGTCTTATACGAAACCTAAATGAAAATGCGAATTCGAAAAAAAATCACTGATCGGGAGGGGGAACTGCCGACGCATGTAGTCATCCATCTGCCCCACATAGGCATACATGTCGGACATAGTGGTCTGCTGCTGAGCCTGCCTCGCAGTAAATGAGTCCATACGGGCCTGGTAGAAGTCCAATCTAGCGTCTAAGGCGTCATAACGAGCCTGCCCAGCTGCAAACCCGGCATCCATACCGACCCGCATCTCCTGCATCATCTGCAGCATTTGAGTCATCTCCTGGCCCTGAGGCGCCACTGCAGGAGGTGGAACTACTGGAGGAGGGGGTGGCTGCTACGGAGGTACAACTAGAATCAAGCCGCCATCATCAGGCTGCGGGCGAAGTACAGCCTGAGGAACTCCACGGCGTAAGGCATTACGCCGGGCAGCATAAGTCGGGATACGGTAGCAACCACCCGCTGCTAACTCGTACGGATTTGTCTCCGGTGTCGTGCGAATCCCCTGCGCCGCGCACAAGCCACAAATGAGGTGAATATGGGTAATCACCCTACTCCCTCGTCCTCTCCGCATACCCCTCAAGTTGTCCTCAATACAAGCTCCCACATTCACCCTACCGCCTCGCGCGATAAAGCAAATGGTCTTATAGACGTGATCCAGGACGATATGGCTCCGGGTAATCGGCCGGACGCGCCCTAACCATATCTGGGTGAGCTCTCGCCAAGGGGAGTCCATCGTCGTCAAACGCAGCTCATGGTCGTGCTCGAGCTGAGGAGCCACCACGGTGCATAAGACGTCCCACGCAGGAGCAAGAACACGGCCCTCAGGCTGTGGGCGGAATGCGCCATCGTCAGGCAAACCGAAATAGACATTGATCGCCCGAGCACTGAAGTCGAGATAGCGACCACGAACCCATACTCGAGATAAGTCGTCACCCTCCCCAAGACCGCCAATGTTGGCGATAACCTCCATAGCCAGATAACCGGAGGCAACGCCCTTGGGATGACGTGCAAGTCCAGTCCACTGCAAGTACTCCAATACCGCACTGACCCTATCATCGCCCAAATGATCAGGATATATGGCTCTCTCGGGGACATAAGCCCTGTTTCGACGAAGCTCGTCGAAATAAAAGTCCTGGGCGGCCCTCGTCCTCAAACGAAACCTGTCATGCCGGTGAGGACGCACCTCATCAGGGAGACCCCTGAGTCTCGGGCCGCTGCTCCTCGTCCTCCTCGAACTCGCTCTCATCAAAATCTGGCATCACCGGAGTGGCAGTGCTAGGGCCAGCCTCATCGGCTGAGTAGCCCGTCTCTTGGCCCTCGGAGGACACATGAGAGACGCCAAAACAACCCACAAAAAGAGCAACATCCTGCAAATTACCCAATACCAATTATAAGACTAAATTCCACACAAAACTCAAGCAGAAATACGCAAGGGACATCAATATAGACTTCCAACGTGAGTATTCCATAAGAACATCAAATCCTATCGTTCGCGACAAACCGGGAGGTAATCTAAACAAACGATATGCTCAAACTAATTCAAAACCCTTTGTGGCATTTCGTCTAACACGTTATGTGCGTAATAAACCAAATTCTAAGTTACTAACAAACACATGGAAGTTGCCCACAAAACGAAACGATCGCTCAAATAACAACTCATCATTTCCTTACGGCACCAAACAACAACAGAAAAAGAGCAAATAATCACACCCCAATACCAACCAAAAATTAAAAACTTCATAGTCTTCCTAAAGATTTAAATCCAACAAGAATTTGCCAAAAACATAAACACATTGTGGCATAAATACAAGCAAGGCAACAAGAGTAACATCAATTATCACATATACTTGCTAATATGCACAAATCAAGCCTAAAAATAACAAACCCCCAATTTTTGTACATAAACCCTAATTCCTAAATCCCTTCAGAAATCAAGTCGTTCAAAGCATAAAAATTGAAATTGATAACTAAAAGTAGTAGGTGCATACCTTACAAATCAAAATCGGAGCCGGCACCGGGAAAAGTTGGGAACAAGAGGGCGAATTTGAGAGAAAATGTGAAGTGGTCTCGGATGGGAAATGGGGGAAGTGGCTCGCGCGGAGCGCGAGCCCCATTTTTTTTCGAACTGATGCGCCCGCACGGTCGCCGCGCGCTGAGGCCTCATACCGCGCGGACACCGCGCGGGTCACGGAAGAGGTTTTATTATTTGTTTTCGATTTTTCTTAATCTCTTTTACTTTACACCACTCACTTAACCCGAGCGTACATTGATAATGAGGTACGACGACATGGGGTATCACCCGACATCATTCCTGACAAAGACAGTAGAATTGCCTCGCATTTTCTTTTTGCAAGGCTACAGAAAACCCTCGGGACAAAAATACATAGGACCATATGAAATCCTGGAAAGAGTGGGAAATCACTTATCGACTAGCGTTGCCACCACAATTTGCTCGTGTTCACGATGTGTTCCACGTCTCCCAATTGAAGGAGTATGTGCACAATCCGACCCATGTGCTCCAACCGGAAGAAATTGAATTTGAGGAGGCCTTGAGTTACGAGGAAGTTCCGGTGCGAATACTTGACACGAAGGAGAGAGTAACGAGGAATAAGACCGTGAGGATGGTCAAGGTCCTTTGGTCTAACCACGAGACGGAGACGGCGATGTGGGAATTGGAAGCCGACATGAAACAACGTTACCCTACCCTCTTCCAAGATGAACCGACCACAGTTATGGGGACATAACTGTATTCTTAAGGGGGGGAGGATGTAACACCCGAGAAAAACTAATTCAAATTGTTTTGAACTACGTCATGACTTGATCCCTTCACAGGGTACGTAGGCAGCTTCGAAATCTAAATTCTAAGTTCAGTCACAAAATAAATCACAAAATAAAAAATAAATCACAAAAACGATAAGAGGAATTGGAACTAATTTAACTAGATTAATTATGGCACGGAAATGTTACGAGCGTTAAACCCGAGCTCGTAACAAATTCAAGGTAAAGATTTCGAACCTGAAACGACCCGATGAGCCGAGCCAACACGTAGAGGATAGAAAACCGATAGAGAAAAGGAGAAAAGACCCGACGGACCACGCGGACCGCCGAACCGGCCGGTCCGGCCGCCACGCGCTCACCGCGCCGCTGCGCGGCCACCGCGCGAAAGGAGGAGACGCCTCCCAGGACTGGTCGCGCGTGCTCCGCGCGGACATGTAACATCCCGAATAATTATTTCATAATTAAAATAATTAATGTGATTAATTAAATTATTGGGCTCAATTTCTTATGAATTGTATTGTGGAAATGATGGTGAAGCCCAAACATGAGTAGAAGAAACAAAAGAGATCAAGCCCAATCCATCAATAAGGAAGAGATGTAGTATTTGATATGTGTAGGGGTCAAAGTGCAATTATTGAATTGCTATTAGGCCCTTTGACCTTAAATTGGGGGAAACTAAAGATTTGTCTCATTCTCCTCCAAATTCCTGTCACATTGAGAGCTTGAAATTAGGGACTCTTGGAGAAGAAACTCTCGGCCATGGAGGAAGGGAGAAAGAGAGCTACCATGGAAGCTTGATGGAGGTGGAGAAATCAAAGGTATGGATGACATTTCTTCTCTTTTCCCCAATTTTTCTTGTTCCCGTTTCTCCCTCCCATTTCTTGTTGAAGTTTGAGTTGGGGCTGCGAGGGTGGTGGCGCCGCCGCGTCGGCGGCGAGATGAAGAGATGATAGAGAGAGACTGCGGTGTGGTGGAGGTGGAGCCGCGGTGGCGGAGCAGCGGCAGCGGCTGCTGCCGCTGAGGTGGTGACGCAGCGCGCTTCAGCGCGCTGCCGGTTGCGGCGGCGATGCCGTCGCCGTCGGCGACGGTGGGCAGCCGGTGGTGGCGCAGAGCACGCTTGTGCGCGCTGTGGTGGTGGCGAGCGGCGGCTGCTCTGCCGTCGCTGCTGTGGTGGCGTCGGCGATTCGCCGGCGTGGTGGTGTGGCGGTTGTACGGCGGTGGTGTGGTTGTGGTGTTGAAGTGTTTTTGTTCTTGTTCTTGGTTTCAATGTTGAAATTGTTGGTTATATGTTAAAATATTTGAGGAATTGGAGTATTGATTGGGTAGTTGTTGATTTGGGGATTTCTTGTTTATATGTTGGTGATTATTGGAGCTTGCCTTCTAATGTTGTATTGTTAAATTGGTTGGTAAACCTTGAAATGGAGATTGTGATTATTGAATTTGAAGTTTATATTAGATTACTTAATCGATTGGAGGATTGAGTTTACTTTGAATGAGTGAAATGTTGATTTTTTATTCTTGTATATGGAAGTTATGATAAAATTATGTGGATTTGAATTCCCAAGATTTATGGGTTGCTAGTGTAAGGGTTGTAATGGTTTTGTCCTATATTATGTGTACAAATTGAAATTGAGCTTACTAGCTTTTAAGAAATGTTGGCTTTGAAATTTAAAATATATTCTTGCTTGATGTTATGTTGACAATTGAGAGCTTGATAGTACAAATGTGATTTAAAGTTAAATGTGTAATTGAGAAATGGAGGGATGACTATTATTTGTTTAAGTGTTTAAAAAGATCTTGAATTTGGGAATCAAGTGCAATTGTTATGTTGCCTTGAAATTATGTACCTTGTGAACCTGTGGACTATTGTGTATTTGGAAAGCATGAGTTATTTTGATGTTTTGGCTATGCTTGAATTAATTAGATGATATTGCTAGTGTTTTAATATGAGTATACCTCAGTGCTTAAGCTTTAAGAATATCATGATGGGTGTTGGAGTTCGAGATAGAGGATGATGATTTGGATGGTATGGGAATTACTTTTAATTCTTATAATTATATTTTTGTATAGGGAACAACCGTGAAGCTATTGGAAGATTGAAGATATTCAAAAGGGAAGCTTTGAAAATTAATAAAGGCAAGGTTTAGAATAGCATATTAGATAGGGGTTAGGTATTGGAATTAGAAATAGGCTATTATATTAGTCTATGTTGCCTTAGATTGGGAATTTCCGTGTGATCGGATTCCCTGCAAATCTTGCCTTAGAAATTAGGGAATGCCGGGTGGACGGATTCCGTGCGAACTGATTATGACTTATGCTTTCGAGTCGTGAGATTGGGCATGCGTTTAGTATTATTATGATTGGTGACTTTATGCTTTCGAGGATACAAATTTCATGTTTATACTTTCGAGTTGTTAAACTGGGCATACCTGATTATTTGATTATCTTGGGCATGTTATTGTGATAATTATGTGTTTATGCTTTCGAGAACTATGTTCTGGGCATGTAGGCTTTCGAGAGCGAGATGCTCTGGGCCAATACCCGCTAGATGTGGTTCGATCCTTGGGGATGCCACTCCGTAAGTCCACTTGACCCTTAATGCATGTAGTGCTCGCGGCGGGGGCACTGTGGGTATCTCTTCCGACCATTAAGGTGAGGTGGAGCCTTAATGGGGAAGAATGCCAGCCATGGTAATAGGATGCGCGCTAGACATTCTTCTGTGTTGCATTTAGGGTAGATAGACATCATAGGTCATAACATTACATCTCATCATCCATCATTCATTTTATCTGCAGTGGTTGAAGCACCGGTATGGGACGGTGTGATGTTTACTTTCTGTATTTATTTTATGTCCTTAATTATTATTATCATTATTGTTATTATTATTATTATTTATATAGTATAGTGTTATCATTATTGTGCCCGTTTCCTCTGCTATATCTATTCCTTGCCAGTACGTTGTACTGACACCTTGTTGTTGTCTGTTTTATAGATCTTCCTACGGATGGCACAGAACACGATGTTGGGGTACGGGTTGAGCGAACTAGCTAGGCTGCATCCATTATATTTATTGTTTAGAATAAATATTATATGCTCTTTCCTGATCTTTGATGAGAATATATGTTATTCCTTAAATGTGATCGGTTGTCACATATGATTTACTTATTGGGTATTTCTGGTATTGGATGTGTGATCATGTCATTATATTATTTCAGGGCTTGTCGCCCGGATATGCCATGTTATGTTCTTGGGAATATATAAACTGTTTTATTGGCATTGATACTGTGATATATGTTTGTGTTTATACCTCGCTTCGTATTTATACCTCGCTTCGTATTGACTATCTAAGCTGAGTGATCGACAGTTTAGAATAGTTAATACGGCGGTGGCGTCACGAAAATGGTTTAAAATTTTCGGGGCGTTACAGTTTGGTATCAGAGCGGGCTTGCTCTATTATGTGCTTAAAACTTGATTAAAACATGTGGTGAGGTGTGCGGGGATTGCATATAGGATAGGTTTGCATTGTCATATGCTAGTTAGATTTATTCTTATGCTGTGGTATCATGTTTATATATTGCGCACCTTGTGGATTCGAGCCATGGTTTGCGAGATAACTATGGACGAATAACAAGGATATTCCAAGAGATCTATTCTTTAAATTCTGTTAGCAACTTGTTTAGAAGTTGCTGAATAATTATTTCTATTATCACTACTGCTTACTTGGTAATTCTGTTAGCTTATTGTGTTGTGATAATGAATGGGATCTGTCTTTAAGGTAAATTTCAGGTATTGAACAACGAGACACGCAAATCCATGCCATGCGGATATGTGATGATGATCCATTCGGCAGATGATTAGAACATCAGGAGAATAATATCTCAGACATCTTTAAATCTTAGAGATATTTATGGTAACTCATCCGGTTGTAGCGATTGACGGATTTAAGATGACATTTAACTCGAGACATCGAACAAAGTATACCGCAGAAATTAATTGGAGGCGTTTATGCGAGTGAATGACGGAAGGCGATGCTCGTAGTGCTGATGTATATATATAACTAATTATTTATTTTATTTATTGGTTACGTCTTATCTCCAATTCTTCTATTTTATTTTCTTAATTATGAGAAAATGAGTTCCTCTATTATCCTTCCTTGCTTGTTTCGCAGCTTTTACCGTGTACGTTTCGGTACCAGCTCTTCTCTCCAAATTGAACTCTCTTGGTTGTGAAATATATTGTCAAATCACTCTTGAGGCCATCCGAATGGTTCTCATTGATACTCTGTCAGCATTGATATTCTTCCCGCCGTTTCAATATTCTAAATAATTCGAATTTCATTTCAGCTGCACTGATATATGCAAATGCATTTATCTAAATTCTTCAAACTCCTTTATCGTTCTCCAAAATTGTATGATAACTTTGCCATCGACTTCCTTACGTCTTCTGGAAGTTTCTTGTATATCCTTTGGAGTCCGCTCTTTCCTTTTTGTTATCATTCGCCATCCTTAGTTCATACTACTATTTATATCTACCCGGAGTAGAGTAGTTCTTACCGGGCATCCTGTTAGTTCATGTTGTTCTCTACTTATTTATTATCCCTACGATAATTTGGAGTCTCTATCAGTCAGTATCATTCCTTTTTGCAATCCGAGTCATCTCATTATTGGTTCACTTATTTAATTATATTTGCTCCCTTATACAATGACTCTCGTCTCTGTATCCTTATTTCTGCAAACAAAGATTTTAGTTGTTCGCATCCTTTCCTCTTGTATCGGAAGATTTAGACTCTCGATATAATTTAGAATTTACCATACCTTTAGTAATTCGATCTCACCTTCTTCTTTGTGTTGGAGATTGTTCGTTCTTTTTGTGATGCAGGTCTATTTCAAGGCGAGAAACTCTGTGAAACTGCTGAGGTAACACCGCACTTGTGCAATTCCCATCAAGAATACGAAACTAAAACCTCCAACTGTGCAAAGTTAGGGGCGACTATTTCGGGGATTTGAATGGACTATCCGGGACAGAATTAAGCGTGAACACAATTCCAATAAATTCTCAGGGAATAATTATGTGTTTTAACAATTATGGATTGTGTAAGATATCCTCAGAATGAGATGAAATCTGGGAATGCCATTGGGGCTAACGCTACGAGCTGTGACTTGAGATGACTCCCAGGATATAATTCCCTGATGTTTGGATCAGTAAGCATGGAAATTGAATGGATTGTATGAATTTCCAACGTTCCAATGAGAAGACACATGACTGATAAGAGAATTGAGTGAGGAGATGCAACGGAACACAGAGGTTTAAGGCCAACATAATGATTGTATCTCAGAAACATGATGCACGATATAGGAGTGTGAGGAGAAAAAGGACAGGTGCTTGGGATGCACGGATTACCACGGATGGTGAGCGGATTTAAGGGCAGCATATTTAATTGATTTGTCAAAAGTCAATGGAGATTTAGAGAAAAATGCTACTGCTTGATATAGAATGCCGGTTATAATCTGGATTTTTAACAACTGGATGCGAGTTTGTGAGTTAGTGTAACACCCCGGATTTGATAACCCAGGCCGGATGTCACCGCCACACCTCCCTAACAAGACACGGTTTCTCCGAGCTTGCTAAAGAGATGCAAGGCTATGGTTTTTCAGAATTTAAATCATTCAAACAGCCCATTGTAATATAATTTAAAAATAATAATATCAAAGTTGCAGCGGAATGTAATATTTGCATATATATAATTGTAATGCAGCGGAAATTTAAATACTGGGCCAACATGGCCAAAACACGGGTTAAACAGGCCCGTTCATGCAAGTTGTAATTAAATGCCGGAATTTAAAATAGAGTTTTTCCCGAATGTTCCCATGTATGCATATGATGATGCATAATCCTCATACTCTGAAAGAAAAAGGGGAAATGTGGTTTGGTCAGCAAAAACGTGCTGAGTAAGTTAACACCTAATATGATCAAGGGGTTTCAAAGCCTTTATTTAAATTTGATAGAAACATACTTGTAGGTAATTCACAATTTGAGTTAATCATCCTCTAATAAATAAATGGCATAATTTAACACAAGAATTTCACGTGATCATGATTCAAATTACATGGTAAATTAGTTGCAAGGCATAATTTAAAGGTATAACTTAAATAAGGAAACCATTCACGTCTTAAAAATTTTCCCGTTACCTCACGATTAGGTATTTCAGGATTTTCACTCTTTCACTTTTGTTCAGTATGATTTTATATGATTTGATCTTGGGGAATCGAACCCGCAAGAGTTTAAACGTATCCTAGGGAATTGAACCCGTAGGAATTAACACACGTCCTGGGGAATTGAACCCGCAGGAAAACAAACGATCGCCCTTGGGGAATCGAACCCGCAAGAACTCAAGTACATCCTAGGGAATTGAACCCATAGGAATCAACACACATCCTAGGGAATCGAACCCGCAGGAAAACATACAATCGCCCTTGGGGAATCGAATCCGCAAGAACTCAAATACATCCTAGGGAATTGAACCCATAGGAATCAACACACATCCTGGGGAATCGAACCCGCAGGAAAACATACGCCTTGGGGAATCGAACCCGCAAGGTAAGGACAAGTTTTGCAAAATTTTACAAGTTTTTCATGCAAGCATCTAACGTCCATTATAGGCACGCCAAGAAGGCTAGAGGGGCACCCTGCAGGGCACTCGCCCTCCACCAAAGTATCTCAATAACATTTCGATTTAGTATAACGGGCTTTTTCAAAAGTATAGATGTATCGTATTTCAAGCCTTCGGCCGTTTGTTTCGAAATTTCAAAATCTCTCGATTTAAAAGTCGTTTGGCGTCACAGTTTACGCCTTTTTAATTTAAAAATTCATTTTAAGTCGGAAAAATCTGACATTTTCACAGTATATCAAAAACATCCCGACGAACAACTTTCGTGTTTTAACGTTTTCGAAATAAGTTGAGGAAACATGTCAAAAATCGAGTTTATTACACAAGCAGAATTCTGTCCGGACTCAGGTTTGACACAGTTCGAAGTTTTGACTTTTTAACATATCAAATGGACTCCAAAAATTCTGACATTTTATAGGCACATACTAGACATGATTATCTACAACTTTCATTTATATTGCAAGGATCAAATCAGACTAGAAAATATAGAAACATTCTCATCAAGTTCGGATATGTTCACAGTCAGATTTCGAAAAGTCTTATCAAGGCAGTTTATGTTTGATGCGATTTGAAATAGCAAACATCGACGAAAATGTCTGAAATTTTTACACAACCTAGATTTATGTGTTAAGATTAAAAGTCTAGTTTTGAGTTTTTCGGTTTGAACCCTCGAAATAGGGGTTTTGGTTGGATTTCAATCCTGTCGCAGTTTCAAGTTCGAATCTCAAGGCAGGTTGATTCTTGGCCGTTTTCGGATATCAAAATACAATGAAAAATTATGAAAATTTTACACGAACTAGAACTATGTCTTAGGAACATTTTCCATGTTTTAAGTTTTTCCGTTTGAGCAGTTTTAAGGGTTCGAAAAATTCACACAAAATTGTTGCGCCGAGGGTTTTTCGTGTTGACAGATTTTAGAGTTATTAAATCCATATGCTTGGTTGCATTTTAAGTCACCCAAAACCAAGTAAGTATTAACTTACAGTGGGGATGATATCTAGGAGGTCACGGGGTCGTCCAAAATCCACGGGATGTCACGAACGAATCTCCTCAAGTCGATTTCCTCTTCCAACGTCCACAATCCGAATCCGAAAGCAAAAGTCTAAGGTTAGATCGGATTTTTCGGGCATCGAAAACTTAAACAAAAACCTATGGACGACTTACCAATGATTCAAGGACTGTAATCGATGATCTACACTCTTCCTTGGTCGTCGTCGGTCGCCGGAAACTCGTCGGAAGGTCGCCGGAAAGTCGTCGGGTGGGTGTTTTGCTTTAGGAGAGTTTGAGAGTGGTGGATAAACTTGGGAGACTGATTATGGGGGTGGAAAATCATCCCCCATCGTCCTATAGGCCTTTCCCCCGACTGGGATTGGGTTTCCAAAGTCGGGACACGAAAATATGGTAAGAAATCCCCGAAATCGCGCAATTGGCAGTTGCAGTCTTGGTGGCGCGGGGTTGGCGCGGTTTTTAGCCAAAACCAGCGGAGGGCGCGCGGCCTGGTCTGGGCCGTGCGTCCGGACTGGGCCGTGCGATCCCGTCGGGCCTTTTCTCCTCTCTTTCGGACTTCTGTCCTCCTACGTTTTCGGGCTCGATTTTTCGTGTCATTCTCGGATCATAAATTCTTATCTTAAATTTATCTCGACTCAAATGAATTTCATGTTTGAAATCTTAAGTCCGTCGGTCTCGGGTTCGTCGGCTTCCAATTCGTCGTCTTTTGACTCCCGTGCAATAACTTGTGTAATTAAATTTCTTCTGACTTCACGGGTTCTTGGAATTAGAATTATTTTCCTTCTTGAATTTAATTCCAATTATTTTGACTCAATTCATGGAATGTCTTCGGGCTTCCTTTCCCTCTTTTATTCCATTTTGAATTTTGAATCTATCGGCATTTCATTTCCGAGCAATAATTTATTTTGATAAATTATTTTCTTCTTCTCGGAGATATTTCGACATTGATCGGAATAGATTTTATTCCTTTGGACATTGATAAAAATCTGGGGTATTACAGTCTACCCCCCTTAAGAGTCAACTTTGCCCTCGAAGTTGTGTTTTGGCTTTTCTCGCGCTAAGAGTTAGGGTCCTTTTGTTTACTTTATTATCTTGCGATATTGTGTTATTGAATTATTGTTCGATTGTTGATTGTTTGTTGTTTGATTATTGTTTGACTGAACCCGGAATTGAAATTTCCGAGTTGCCTACGTACCCTGTGAAGGGATCAAGCCATGACGTAGTTCAAAACAATTTGAATTTGTTTATTTGGGATACAAAATATTCGGTTTAGAATATTCGGGTCGTTACATCCTCCTCCCCTTAAGGTTACAGTTATGTCCCCATAACTGTTGTTGGATCGGTTTGACTCAGGGTTGGGTAACGTTGTATACAATCATTTCTCACTGAGCTGGCAAGTCCGCTTGATCGATGTCGTTCAATCGTCCTACGGCTCTTCTGTTTGAGGGTTTACCAAATCTAGCCTTTTCTCAATCCGCTCCTCACGAACTTTGCATTCTCTAATCATGTGGTCTTCCCCACCACATCTATAACAAGTCCCGCGCCTTGGGCATTCGCGCACCAAATGGGCTTGGTGGCACTGCGGGCAACGTGGTATGACTGTACGACGTATGCCGTTTCTCCCATTATTTAAACCTTTATTCTTATTCTCCTTTGGCTCATTGAACCCAGCTTGACCATTATTCTTCTTAAAATTGCCATTGCTATTGTTTCGATCCTTTTTCTCAAATTCTTGCGAGCCCTTGCTCGACTCCCCATTTCCTTTGCGCTTCAGTTGTTGGACTCGATCAATTGCTACAGCTCGATCATAAACCGTCTGTAGGTTTGTGAATTGTACTACTGCAAGTATCTCTCGGATACTAAGGTTCAGAGCCATCTCGAATTTCTGAGCCTTGTCAGAATCAGTTGGTACTATCCTCGTAGCAAATCGTACTAGCTCCTTGAATTTGGTGTAGTACTCTTGCACTGTTTGTGCACCTTGCTTCAGGTTGATGAATTCCTCGTATTTCGCAGTCTTGGTGCTCAGTGGGTAGAATCTTTCTCTCAAGGCTTCCTTAAGTCCTTCCCAAGTGTAGGCTTCTTTATCTCCCTCTGAATTCGTTCGAAGGTTTTGCCACCACTCGTCGGCTTCACCTCCTAAGTAGTAGGTCGCCACGTATATCTTCTCCTCGTCAGGGCATTTGATAGCATCCAAAAGTTTATCAAAGGTACGGATCCACCCCTCTAGTTTGGCGGGATCCTCTTGCCCATCATAGTGTGGTGGGTTGTAGGGGTTTACCAATGCCAAGTAGTTGACTTGGGCTATTGGTGGGGGAACTGCTGCTTGTGCTCTATGCACCTCAGCATTTCCTAATGCCACAAGGACCTCCTCCATAGTCCTTAGACGTTCTTCCATGTTGTTGGGTATAGAAGGTGCTCGATCTCCTACGTTCGGAGGAACCTCATTGTTGTTAGGTGCTTTTGGGAGGTCAGTGTCAGTGTCGTTTGGGCTTACCTTCCTCAGTTTTCTTTTAGGTGCCATTTTCTGTAATTAAGCGCGCGAAGATGAGTTTCTAAGTGATCAAGATCTAGGACTAAGGCAAAGTTTAGTCCCAAGTTAGCGCTTCTAAGTCAAGACTCAAGGTCAAGTCGAACATTAGAGTGAGAAGGTTATGTATTACAAACGATTCACATAAAAAGGTTAGCACAATTATTTATGTATGCATATGCATATGTAATCCCCCCAATAAAAATTTAATGCATGCATTTATTTATCCATGGGTTTTAAAAATAAATTTATTCCATGGATAGATTAAAATAAGGATAAAAGGTTTGGGCCACTATATTGGGCCGAAAGAAATAAATTATTTGGGCTTTAAGTAAAAACAAGGTTATTGGGCCAAAATAATTCGGCCAACATAGTAATTAAATATTGGGCTAAAGATTTGGGCTAGAAAAAAAATTAAATTTTGGGCTCAAAAGGTTTGGGATTTAAAATAATAAATTTGGGCTAAAAGTTAGGGCTTAGAAAAAATTTGGACTCAAAATGTTAGTTTAAAAAAAATAATAATGGATTTTTAAATATAATACTAGTTTAAAAATAATAATAGTTTAAAAATAATAATACTAGTTTTAAAAACAGTCCGGGCTCTGATACCACTTTGTAACACCCCGGATTTGATAACCCAGGCCGGGATGTCACCGCCACACCTCCCTAACAAGACACGGTTTCTCCGAGCTTGCTAAAGAGATGCAATGCTATGGTTTTTCAGAATTTAAATCATTCAAACAACCCATTGTAATATAATTTAAAAATAATAATATCAAAGTTGCAGCGGAATGTAATATTTGCATATATATAATTGTAATACAGCGGAAATTTAAATACTGGGCCAACATGGCCAAAACACGGGTTAAACAGGCCCGTTCATGCAAGTTGTAATTAAATGCCGGAATTTAAAATAGAGTTTTTCCCGAATGTTCCCATGTATGCATATGATGATGCATAATCCTCATACTCTGAAAGAAAAAGGGGAAATGTGGTTTGGTCAGCAAAAACGTGCTGAGTAAGTTAATACCTAATATGATCAAGGGGTTTCAAAGCCTTTATTTAAATTTGATAGAAACATACTTGTAGGTAATTCACAATTTGAGTTAATCATCCTCTAATAAATAAATGGCATAATTTAACACAAGAATTTCACGTGATCATGATTCAAATTACATGGTAAATTAGTTGCAAGGCATAATTTAAAGGTATAACTTAAATAAGGAAACCATTCACGTCTTAAAAATTTTCCCGTTACCTCACGATTAGGTATTTCAGGATTTTCACTCTTTCACTTTTGTTCAGTATGATTTTATATGATTTGATCTTGGGGAATCGAACCCGCAAGAGTTTAAACGTATCCTAGGGAATTGAACCCGTAGGAATTAGCACACGTCCTGGGGAATTGAACCCGCAGGAAAACAAACGATCGCCCTTGGGGAATCGAACCCGCAAGAACTCAAGTACATCCTAGGGAATTGAACCCATAGGAATCAACACACATCCTGGGGAATCGAACCCGCAGGAAAACATACAATCGCCCTTGGGGAATTGAACCCGCAAGAACTCAAATACATCCTAGGGAATTGAACCCATAGGAATCAACACACATCCTGGGGAATCGAACCCGCGGGAAGACATACGCCTTGGGGAATCGAACCCGCAAGGTAAGGATGTGACACCCGAGGAAAAACAAATTCAAATTGTTTTGAACTACGTCATGATTTGATCCCTTCACAGGGTACGTAGGCAGCTTAGAACTAATTTCTAAGTTCAGTCACGAAATAAATCACAGAATACATCACGAATTAGATCACAAGGACGATAGGAGATGTTGGAACCAATTTAGACTAGGCTAAGTAGGACCCGGAAATGTTGCGAGCGATAAGCCGGACTTGTAACAAGATTAAGGAGAAGATTCCGAAACGAAGACGACCCAGGGAATCGAGCTAACACGTAGAAAACCGATAGGGGAAAGCGAGGGAAGACCCGGCGAAACACGCGGACCGCCGAACCGGCCGGTCCGGCCGGCCCGCGCTGCCCGCGCGCCGCCGCGCGGCCACCGCGCGGCCAAGGGCGTCGCGCCTCCAGGGCAGGCCACGCGTGCTCCGCGCGCACAAAGGCCTATGTGCGCGCCACCAGCGCGCCAGAGGTGCAGGAGGTGTAAACTTTTCTTCCATGGCGATTTTCTTGCCAAAAATCCGACCTCCATCAATGGCAAGTCGATCACAACAATGGGGAAGGGCATAAGATCAGATTTGGGGCGCCCCTCCCCCTAACTCTCAGAAAACCTAACCCTAAACTCCTCCAAAACTCATCTCCAAGTCGAAACCTCTCCGAACTCACTTTCCGGCAAGTATTCCGGCGACGGCAAGGCGAAAGGAACCAAGCCCTGCCCTCTAGACTCTTGGTAAGCTATTGTACAAAGTTTCAATTCGTCCATAGATCTCAGAAACTCATATTCTAACCCTTTTTCCTTACTACGATTTTTCCGTCGGAAAACGAACAAAAAGCGATCGGAGAAGTTGGCCGTTCGTCGTGACCCTAGGACGTCCGGAAACCCAATCCAGCGACCCTATCATCATTCTAAGTAAGTTAAAACCTTACTCACAAATTTTCGTGGTTGTTTGTTGTTTAAATCTCGAGATATAGGCTTGTAACAAAAATCGGTTTTCAAAAACCCTATTTTCGTCCAATTTTAAAGACTCGCCAAAAACTCGACCTTCGGGAATTCAAACCGAAAACTTTTCAACATAAAAGTTGTTTCTAACACCTTTATCTATCTTGTGTCCAAATTTCAGCCGTTGACATTAAGTTTTGCTAACCCAATTTTCGCCGAGAACTTTCTGTATCGAACCGAACAACTTAATTCTGTGACAGATTCCTTCCTTCAACTTGATGCATGTTTTTCACCCATTTTTCGAATGATTTAACCTTGCATTTCTAAACAAAAGTTGTAGATAATTGTGTCTAGATTATGCCTATAAAATTTCACGGATTTTGGTGTTCATTTGATATGTCAAACGGCCAAGTTTTTAAAACTGTTTTGAAATCGTTTTAAGGGCCATGAGTATGCAGTGAGTTGCACTCGATTTTTGAGTACCAAGAATTCATTATTTCCAAATTCTTAAAACATGAAAGTTGTTCCTTAATGTGTCGTGTAGTTACTGTAAAAATTTCACAACGATTGGTTTTGAGATGAATTTTTAATCGGCGTTGCACGAACCTGTGACGAAAACAGTTTTCAAGACATAAATTATTCTTTGCAATAAACTCAAATTTCAACTCACTTCGGAACCTTATTTCCAAAAACTTAAAACATGAAAGTTGTTCGTGTGTGTGATTTTGAATTACTGGCAAAGTTTCAGAATTTTTGGAGAAAAGACGAATTTTAAATTAAGAAAGGCGTAAACTGCCTCGAATAGGATTTTTCGAACTTGAGAAAACTCGAACTATGAAAACGCGATATCGATCATTTGATAACTTTGAAATACGAACTTTCGAAAAATCCCGTTCACTAGGCTGAGCCGATCTTCATACTATCATTATCTTTGAGACTGTCTCGTTAGTGGTCTCCTTACTATCTGAGATTGCCTCGTTAGTGATCTCGCGCGCTGTATTTGTGGATCGCCTCGTTAGTGGTCCTACTATCTTTTTGGATCGCCTCGTTAGTGGTCCTACTATCTTTGAGACTGCCTCGTTAGTGGTCTCCCATTGTTTGGACTGCCTCGTTAGTGGTCCTATGTTGAGATTGCCTCGTTAGTGATCTCCCGGTATGGTGTCCTCTTCTTAGTTTACGGGATGAAAAGTAAAAGACTCGTGTGAGTGTTTTATTATGCTTAAATCGTATCTATCCTGTCTTTAATTATGTATTTAAATTTTATGCATCTTAAATTACGCTTTAGATTACGCTTTTAAAATTAAGTTCTTTAATCATGTTTTTCCGCTGCAAATACATCATGTATTTTTAAATTCTCGTACGGTAGGCGAAATCTTTAGTTTAAACACTTGTAACCCCTTTTATTTGTTAGTTAGGGATTAACTTACTCAGTATATTTTTATACTGACAACCGTTGTCATTTTTCTTTTACAGAGTATGTCGAGTGACGCATACGCATGCACTTGGGGGAATTATTTATGAACATTTTCGCTTTCTGCATCATAGTACTGTTTTTACCGGGTCTGTTAAACCCGAGGATTTGGCCATGTAGGCCGTGATTTACTTTCCGCTGCACTTACTTTATTTATTTTCCGCACGTGATAATTTCTACTATCGTACTAAGTATTATAAATTTCCGGACTAAATCTTGAAATGTTTTAAATCTTTTTCATACCCACAAGCCTTGCATTCCCTTAGCGAGCTCGGGAAGCCGTGTCTTACTAGGGAAATGCGGCGGTGACATCCCGGCCTGGGTTATCAAATCCGGGGTGTTACAAGTTGGTATCAGAGCCCGGAAAATT
This sequence comes from Hygrophila difformis, assembly GCA_030278955.1. Lineage (NCBI taxonomy): Eukaryota > Viridiplantae > Streptophyta > Magnoliopsida > Lamiales > Acanthaceae > Hygrophila > Hygrophila difformis. Next base: position 11,961,903 of record JAOANR010000005.1, on the reverse strand, counting down.
TTTAGAGCTACTACTATTATTTTAAACCAATATTTTTAAGCCCAAGTGTTATTTCTTTTAAAAATTATTTATTTGACTACTAGTGTTATTTTTAGCCCAAAAATCTATAATCCTTTTTACATAGCCCAAAATCTTAGCCAAAGAAATATTAAATTTTGGCCCACTATAGAGGCCCAACCTTTAGCAATTTATTTTAAGCTAAATTTTTTTTCTGGGGAAGGGACTTGCACTTGCATGTTGCATATAGATTTAAATTTGTGCATATCTTAGCCTTGCCTGAAAAATGTCTAACTCTAACCTCCCTTGTTGACATTAGATGGCCGAGCCCAACGTGAACATGGTCAATTTGATGGTGAAATTAATGAACGCATACCTTGAGGGCCAACAGCACATCAATTACTTCAAAACGCGGGTAGGACAGTTGGAGGGTAACCTGGCCCATTTGGGTCACCTTAGGGAAACAGACCATCACCACATAACCCAGCTGCAGGAGCAAGTCACACACCTCCAAGCCCAAGTGGCCCAGCTCCAAGACAAGGGAGATGATTTGGAGGAGCAGATAGAGACCATAGGCTGGGAACTGACTAACCTAGCCCAGGACGTGGACGGAGCGGTCCTTCAGAACCCGGGGCCTGCTCCCAATATCGCCATACCCATCGATGTGTCGAGCGATGAGGATGATCCCATCAAGGTCGAGCCTGCCCACTCGTTTTAGATCTAGTGATCCAGCTATGCATTATTAGTATACTTTCCCTTCCGTACTATTAGCAGCGCACCTATTTCTATTTCGAATGCTTGTAAACCGAAATTCTTGAGTAATAAAAATACAAGCCTATTTAAATTTATTCCATGCATTTTATTTAGTTCTTTAACTACCATAATCAAAGAGGGAAACCTACAACCCTGAAAAAAAAAAAAAAAAAACTGAACAGATTACAAAAAAAAAATAAAAAAAAAATAAAAAAAAATATAAAAAAAAATAAATAAAAATAAAAATATAATAATAATAATAATAATAATAATAATAATAGAAATAATAATGATAAAGATAATAACAAAATATATACAAATACGTAAATATGTACATATAAGAATGAATAAATAAATTCCAACAACCTTTACAAGAAAACCCTGATAAATTGATACCTATTAAAAGACTAATCTTCGCTCAATAAAAATTTTCCCCTTAAGAGCAACTATATACACTCCACATATAAACTCTAATCCCGTGTATCTTATCACGCTAATTTAACCAAGCGATTTAGTCAAGCAACGGCATAAGTATTATTGGGCAATCCACACACATGCAGACACTATAGGAAGGTAATAGTAAATCCAGAACATCTCAAACCATAAAATGGACAGAACAATTAAACCATGGTTCTGAAACAGCAGCACACAACCAACACATGTCAAACACCTAACTAAGCAATAACATAACGAAAATATAAATCACAAACACCAGGCAACATCAACGTCCTCATAAGGAGGAACCTAAACAAAGTACGTCTAAACGCAAAACCTAAACGAAAACACGAAACCAAAGGGAGACATCACTGATCGGGAGGCGGGAACTGTCGGCGCATGTAGTCGTCCATCTGCCGCACATAGGCGTACATGTCGGACATGGTGGCCTGCTGCTGAGCCTGCCTCGTAGCAAACGAGTCCATGCGGGTCTGATAGAGGTCCAACCTAGCGTCGAGGGCGTCATAACGAGCCTGCCCAGCTGCAAACCCGGCGTCCATACTGACCCGCATCTCCTGCATCATCTGCAGCATCTGAACCATCTCTTGCCCCCTGAGGTGCCACGGCAGGAGGTGCCCCAGCAGGAGGCGGAACTACTGGAGGAGGGGGTGGCTGCTCCGGTGGTACAACGAGGATCAGGCCGCCGTCATCAGGCTGCGGGCGAAGTACAGCACGGGGAGCCCCACGACGTAAGGCGCTACGCCGCTCAGCATAAGACGGAATACGGTAGCAACGGCCAGGTGCTAGGTCGTACGGGTCTGTCTCCGGTGTAGTGCGAATCCCCTGTGCCGCACACAACCCACAGATGAGGTGAACATGGGTAATCACCCTACTCCCTCGTCCTCTGCGCATACCCCGCAAGTTGTCCTCGATGCAAGCCCCTACATTCACCCTACCGTCCCGCGCGATGAAGCAAATGGTCTCGTAGACGTGATCCAAGACAATGTGGCTCCGGGACATCGGCCGGACACGCCCGAACCATAGCTGAGCAAGCTCTCGCCAAGGGGAGTCCATCGACGTCAAACGAAGCTCATGACTGTGCTCGAACTGAGGAGGCACTAGGGTGCATAAGGTGTTCCACGCAGGAGCAAGAACGCGCCCCTCAGGCTGGGGCCGGAACACGCCATCGTCGGGCAAGCCAAAATAGACATTGATCGCCCGAGCACTGAAGTCGAGATAGCGACCACGGACCCATACCCGGGATAGATCGTCACCCTCCCCGAGACCGCCAATGTTGGCAATAACCTCCATAGCCAAATAACCGGAGGCGACGCCCTCGGGGTGACGTGCCAGACCAGTCCACTGCAAATACTCCAAGACCGCACTGACCCTGTCATCGCCCATATGAAGAGGATATATGCCTCTCTCAGGGACGTAAGCCCTGTTTCGACGAAGCTCGTCGAAATAAAAGTCCTGGGCAGCCTTCGTCCTAAACCGGAACCTGTCGTGCCGGTGAGGACGCACCTCGTCCGGAAGACCCCTGAGACGCGGGCCCCGCTGCGCCTCGTCCTCCTCTGACTCGCTCTCGTCGAAATCCGGCATCGCCGGAGCAGCATGACTGGGGGCCAGCCTCATCAGCAACTCGTCTCCTAGTCCTTGGAGGACACATGAGAGACGCCAAAACGATCCACAAAAAGAGCAACATCCTGCAAGTTACCAAACACCGATTATAAGGCTAAGTCCCACACAGAAGTCAAGCGAAAATATGAAAAGGGCATTAATATACATTTCCAACGCGAATGTACCGTAAGAACAACACATCCTACCGTTTACTAAGACCAACCAGGAGGTAACCTAGACGGAGGATATGCTCAAACTAGTGCCTAAACCCTATGTGGCATTTCGTCGAACACATTACGTGCGCAATAAACCAAAACCTAAGTTACTAACAACACACGGAAATCGCCCACGGAATGAAACAATCATTCTAATAACAATACGGCAAATCCTACAGCACTAAACAACGAGGGAACGAACTAATAATCACACCCCAACAGCAACCAAGCATCAATAACTTCATAGCCTTTCTAAGGATTCGAATTCAACAAGAATTTGCCAAAAACATAAACACATTATAACATAAACATAGGCAAGGCAACAAGAGTAACAACAATTGCCACATACACTTGCTAAATTGCACAAATCAAGCCTAAAAATCATAAACCCCCAATTTTTGTACACAAACCCTAATTTCCTAAATCTCTTCACAAATCAAATCATTCAAAACATAAAAGTTGAAATTAGTAAGTGGGTTTAGTAGAATCGTACCTGGATGAGTGAAATTGAGGTCGAAATCGAGCAAACAGGAAGGTAACTCGCCGGATTTAGAGAGAATTGGGGGTGTGTTCTCGAATGGGAAATGGGGGAAGTGGCTCGCGCGGAGCGCGAGCCCTATTTTCTCGAACAGAGGGTGCCGCGCGCTCCCCGCGCGCCAACGCGCGGCCACCGCGCGGGACCCGGGTGGAGTTTTATCTTTCCTGTTCTGCTCAATCTCTTTCGCTATACGCTCCCCACTGAACCCGGGCATACATTGACAGAGAAATACGTCGACATGGAGCATCACCTGGCATTATTCCGGGCAAGGACAGCGGAATTGCCTCACGCCCTCCTTTCGCAGGACTACAGGAAACCCCCGGGACGTAAAACACCTAGGGACCCTGAGAAATTCCGTAGGGAAATGAGAACGGCGTGTTAACTAACGTCCCCACCACCGTTTGCTCGTGACCACAATGTGTTCCACGACCCCCAACTAAAGAAGTATGTGCCGACACGTCGCATGTACTCCAACCGGACGTGGTCGAATTGGATGATGACTTGGCCTATGAAGAAACCCCGGTGAAAATACTCGACCACAAGGAAAGGGTGACAAGGAATAAAACTGTAAGGATGGTCAAAGTCCTGTGGTCCAACCACGAGACGGAGACGACAACCTGGGAATTGGAAGCCGACATGAGGCAACGTTACCCTACCCTCTTCCAAGACGACCCGACCACAGTTATGGGGACATAACTGTATTCTTAAGGGGGGGAGGATGTGACACCCGAGGAAAAACAAATTCAAATTGTTTTGAACTACGTCATGATTTGATCCCTTCACAGGGTACGTAGGCAGCTTAGAACTAATTTCTAAGTTCAGTCACGAAATAAATCACAGAATACATCACGAATTAGATCACAAGGACGATAGGAGATGTTGGAACCAATTTAGACTAGGCTAAGTAGGACCCGGAAATGTTGCGAGCGATAAGCCGGACTCGTAACAAGATTAAGGAGAAGATTCCGAAACGAAGACGACCCAGGGAATCGAGCTAACACGTAGAAAACCAATAGGGGAAAGCGAGGGAAGACCCGGCGAAACACGCGGACCGCCGAACCGGCCGGTCCGGCCGGCCCGCGCTTCCCGCGCGCCGCCGCGCGGCCACCGTGCGGCCAAGGGCATCGCGCCTCCAGGGCAGGCCACGCGTGCTCCGCGCGCACAAAGGCCTATGTGCGCGCCACCAGCGCGCCAGAGGTGCAGGAGGTGTAAACTTTCCTTCCATGGCGATTTTCTTGCCAAAAATCCGACCTCCATCAATGGCAAGTCGATCACAACAATGGGGAAGGGCATAAGATCAGATTTGGGGCGCCCCTCCCCCTAACTCTCAGAAAACCTAACCCTAAACACCTCCAAAACTCCTCTCCAAGTCGAAACCTCTCCGAACTCACTTTCCGGCAAGTATTCCGGCAACGGCAAGGCGAAAGGAACCAATCCCTGCCCTCTAGACTCTTGGTAAGCTATTGTACAAAGTTTCAATTCGTCCATAGATCTCAGAAACTCATATTCTAACCCTTTTTCCTTACTACGATTTTTCCGTCGGAAAACGAACAAAAAGCGATCGGAGAAGTTGGCCGTTCGTCGTGACCCTAGGACGTTCGGAAACCCAATCCAGTGACCCTATCATCATTCTAAGTAAGTTAAAACCTTACTCACAAATTTTCGTGGTTGTTTGTTGTTTAAATCTCGAGATATAGGCTTGTAACAAAAATCGGTTTTCAAAAACCCTATTTTCGTCCAATTTTAAAGACTCGCCAAAAACTCGACCTTCAGGAATTCAAACCGAAAACTTTTCAACATAAAAGTTGTTCCTAACACCTTTATCTATCTTGTGTCCAAATTTCAGCCGTTGACATTAAGTTTTGCTAACCCAATTTTCGCCGAGAACTTTCTGTATCGAACCGAACAACTTAATTTTGTGACAGATTCCTTCCTTCAACTTGATGCATGTTTTTCACCCATTTTTCGAATGATTTAACCTTGCATTTCTAAACAAAAGTTGTAGACAATTGTGTCTAGATTATGCCTATAAAATTTCACGGATTTTGGTGTTCATTTGATATGTCAAACGGCCAAGTTTTTAAAACTGTTTTGAAATCGTTTTAAGGGCCATGAGTATGCAGTGAGTTGCACTCGATTTTTGAGTACCAAGAATTCATTATTTCCAAATTCTTAAAACATGAAAGTTGTTCCTTAATGTGTCGTGTAGTTACTGTAAAAATTTCACAACGATTGGTTTTGAGATGAATTTTTAATCGGCGTTGCACGAACCTGTGACGAAAACAGTTTTCAAGACATAAATTATTCTTTGCAATAAACTCAAATTTCAACTCACTTCGGAACCTTATTTCCAAAAACTTAAAACATGAAAGTTGTTCGTGTGTGTGATTTTGAATTACTGGCAAAGTTTCAGAATTTTTGGAGAAAAGACGAATTTTAAATTAAGAAAGGCGTAAACTGCCTCGAATAGGATTTTTCGAACTTGAGAAAACTCGAACTATGAAAACGCGATATCGATCATTTGATAACTTTGAAATACGAACTTTCGAAAAATCCCGTTCACTAGGCTGAGCCGATCTTCATACTATCATTATCTTTGAGACTGCCTCGTTAGTGGTCTCCTTACTATCTGAGATTGCCTCGTTAGTGATCTCGCGCGCTGTATTTGTGGATCGCCTCGTTAGTGGTCCTACTATCTTTTTGGATCGCCTCGTTAGTGGTCCTACTATCTTTGAGACTGCCTCGTTAGTGGTCTCCCATTGTTTGGACTGCCTCGTTAGTGGTCCTATGTTGAGATTGCCTCGTTAGTGATCTCCCGGTATGGTGTCCTCTTCTTAGTTTACGGGATGAAAAGTAAAAGACTCGTGTGAGTGTTTTATTATGCTTAAATCTTATCTATCCTGTCTTTAATTATGTATTTAAATTTTATGCATCTTAAATTACGCTTTAGATTACGCTTTTAAAATTAAGTTCTTTAATCATGTTTTTCCGCTGCAAATACATCATGTATTTTTAAATTCTCGTACGGTAGGCGAAATCTTTAGTTTAAACACTTGTAACCCCTTTTATTTGTTAGTTAGGGATTAACTTACTCAGTATATTTTTATACTGACAACCGTTGTCATTTTTCTTTTACAGAGTATGTCGAGTGACGCATACGCATGCACTTGGGGGAATTATTTATGAACATTTTCGCTTTCTGCATCATAGTACTGTTTTTACCGGGTCTGTTAAACCCGAGGATTTGGCCATGTAGGCCGTGATTTACTTTCCGCTGCACTTACTTTATTTATTTTCCGCACGTGATAATTTCTACTATCGTACTAAGTATTATAAATTTCCGGACTAAATCTTGAAATGTTTTAAATCTTTTTCATACCCACAAGCCTTGCATTCCCTTAGCGAGCTCGGGAAGCCGTGTCTTACTAGGGAAATGCGGTGGTGACATCCCGGCCTGGGTTATGAAATCCGGGGTGTTACAAAGGACAAGTTTTGCAAAATTTTACAAGTTTTTCATGCAAGCATCTAACGTCCATTATAGGCACGCCAAGAAGGCTAGAGGGGCACCCTGCAGGGCACTCGCCCTCCACCAAAGTATCTCAATAACATATCGATTTAGTATAACGGGCTTTTTCAAAAGTATAGATGTATCGTATTTCAAGCCTTCGGCCGTTTGTTTCGAAATTTCAAAATCTCTCGATTTAAAAGTCGTTCGGCGTCACAGTTTACGCCTTTTTAATTTAAAAATTCATTTTAAGTCGAAAAATCTGAAATTTTCACAGTATATCAAAAACATCCCGACGAACAACTTTCGTGTTTTAACTTTTTCGAAATAAGTTGAGGAAGCATGTCAAAAATCGAGTTTATTACACAAGCATAATTCTGTCCGGACTCAGGTTTGACACAGTTCGAAGTTTTGACTTTTTAACATACCAAATGGACTCCAAAAATTCTGAAAATTTATAGGCACATACTAGACATGATTATCTACAACTTTCATTTAGATTGCAAGGATCAAATCGGACTAAAAAATATAGAAACATTCTCATCAAGTTCGGATATGTTCACAGTCAGATTTCGAAAAGTCTTATCAAGGCAGTTTATGTTTGATGCGATTTGAAATAGGAAACATCGACGAAAATGTCTGAAATTTTTACACAACCTAGATTTATGTGTTAGGATTAAAAGTCTAGTTTTGCGTTTTTCGGTTTGAACCCTCGAAATAGGGGTTTTGGTTGGATTTCAATCCTGTCGCAGTTTCAAGTTCGAATCTCAAGGCAGGTTGATTCTCGGCCGTTTTCGGATATCAAAACACAATGAAAAATTATGAAAATTTTACACGAACTAGATCTATGTCTTAGGAACATTTTCCATGTTTTAAGTGTTTCCGTTTGAGCAGTTTTAAGGGTTCGAAAAATTCACACAAAATTGTTGCGCCGAGGGTTTTTCGTGTTGACAGATTTTAGAGTTATTAAATCCATATGTTTGGTTGCATTTTAAGTCACCCAAAACCAAGTAAGTATTAACTTACAGTGGGGATGATGTCTAGGAGGTCACGGGGTCGTCCGAAATCCACGGGATGTCACGAACGAATCTCCTCAAGTCGATTTCCTCTTCCAACGTCCACAATCCGAATCCGAAAGCAAAAGTCTAAGGTTAGATCGGATTTTTCGGGCATCAAAAACTTAAACAAAAACCTATGGACGACTTACCAATGATTCAAGGACTGTAATCGATGATATACACTCTTCCTTGGTCGTCGTCGGTCGCCGGAAACTCGTCGGAAGGTCGCCAGAAAGTCGTCGGGTGGGTGTTTTGCTTTGGGAGAGTTTGAGAGTGGTGGATAAACTTGGGAGACTGATTATGGGGGTGGAAAATCATCCCCCATCGTCCTATAGGCCTTTCCCCCGACTGGGATTGGGTTTCCAAAGTCGGGACACGAAAATATGGTAAGAAATCCCCGAAATCGCGCAATTGGCAGCTGCAGTCTTGGTGGGGCGGGGTTGGCGCGGTTTTTAGCCAAAACCAGCGTGGAGGGCGCGCGGCCTGGTCTGGGCCGTGCGTCCGGACTGGGCCGTGCGATCCCGTCGGGCCTTTTCTCCTCTCTTTTGGACTTCTGTCCTCCTACGTTTTCGGGCTCGATTTTTCGTGTCATTCTCGGATCATAAATTCTTATCTTAAATTTATCTCGACTCAAATGAATTTCATGTTTGAAATCTTAAGTCCGTCGGTCTCGGGTTCGTCGGCTTCCAATTCGTCGTCTTTTGACTCCCGTGCAATAACTTGTGTAATTAAATTTCTTCCGACTTCACGGGTTCTTGGAATTAGAATTATTTTCCTTCTTGAATTTAATTCCAATTATTTTGACTCAATTCATGGAATGTCTTCGGGCTTCCTTTCCCTCTTTTATTCCATTTTGAATTTTGAATCTATCGGCGTTTCATTTTCGAGCAATAATTTATTGTGATAAATTATTTTCTTCTTCTCGGAGATATTTCGACATTGATCGGAATAGATTTTATTCCTTTGGACGTTGATAAAAATCTGGGGTATTACAGTTAGTTCCCAATGTAAGTTGGAGAAACATCTGAATATGTTTAAGTTTCTCTTACAATAGTCAACAACGCTCGAATGTTAGGTTACTATCATTTAAGAGCTAGCTGAGAGGAAAGTGAAGGAAGCCTCATCGAACGAGTGGTTCTTTGGAATTGAAGAGTGGAGTTCAGAGCCTTCAAGAAATAACTAGAGTTGTCAGAAATTATCAGAGACAGACTGGAGGAGAGCCTCAAAATAATCAGAAGGTGGTGAAAACAGAAGAGGTAGAATGTGGAGTCATATGAGAATAAAGTTTATCCCCTGTATTTAAAAATATGAATGAAGTGAACTGAACTCGAATGTAGACCGAACACCAGTAAAGAGGTTAAATTGAAAGCATGAAGAGGATTGAAAATGCGATCTACCATTGGAGTCCTCGGCGGTGGACATACATGATGTATTTCACGTATTTCAGTTGATGGAAGTGGTGAATGACCTTAAGAAGAGCATGCACATGTCGAAGTGAAGCTTGATAAGGTCAAGAATATGAATCATTACTAAAGACGAGTAATCAATGAAGGATGGAGTACTTATTTTTAGACGCTCTAGATGGTAAAAGAACTATGGTCTCAGCATGTGGCAAAGGCACGACGTCAGGGACTGATAGAAGCGCATGCTAAGATGTTCCGAGTTGGATTTCGCACGCAATCTAGTGGAGATAGTATGCTGGTCCATACCCTTGTGTCATTCGAGGACGAATGATCCTAAGGGGGAGGGATTGTAACATCCCGAATAATTATTTCATAATTAAATTAATTAATGTGATTAATTAAATTATTGGGCTCAATTTCTTATGAATTGTATTGTGGAAATGATGGTGAAGCCCAAACATGAGTAGAAGAAACAAAAGAGATCAAGCCCAATCCATCAATAAGGAAGAGATGTAGTATTTGATATGTGTAGGGGTCAAAGTGCAATTATTGAATTGCTATTAGGCCCTTTGACCTTAAATTGGGGGAAACTAAAGATTTGTCTCATTCTCTTCCAAATTCCCGTCACATTGAGAGCTTGAAATTAGGGACTCTTGGAGAAGAAACTCTCGACCATGGAGGAAGGGAGAAAGAGAGCTACCATGGAAGCTTGATGGAGGTGGAGAAATCAAAGGTATGGATGACATTTCTTCTCTTTTCCCCAATTTTTCTTGTTCCTGTTTCTCCCACCCATTTCTTGTTGAAGTTTGAGTTGGGGCTGCGAGGGTGGTGGCGCCGCCGCGTCGGCGGCGAGATGAAGAGATGATGGAGAGAGACTGCGGTGTGGTGGAGGTGGAGCCGCGGTGGTGGAGCAGCGGCAGCGGCTGCTGCCGCTGAGGTGGTGACGCAGCGCGCTTCAGCGCGCTGCCGGTTGCGGCGGCGATGCCGTCGCCGTCGGCGACGGTGGGCAGCCGGTGGTGGCGCACAGCGCGCTTGTGCGCGCTGTGGTGGTGGCGAGCGGCGGCTGCTCTGCCGCCGCTGCTGTGGTGGCGCCGGCGATTCGCCGGCGTGGTGGTGTGGTGGCTGTACGGCGGTGGTGTGGTGGTGGTGTTGAAGTGTTTTTGTTCTTGTTCTTGGTTTCAATGTTGAAATTGTTGGTTATATGTTAAAATATTTGAGGAATTGGAGTATTGATTGGGTAGTTGTTGATCTGGGGATTTCTTGTTTATATGTTAGTTGGTGATTATTGGAGCTTGCCTTCTAATGTTGTATTGTTAAATTAGTTGGTAAACCTTGAAATGGAGATTGTGATTATTGAATTTGAAGTTTATATTAGATTACTTAATCGATTGGAGGATTGAGTTTACTTTGAATGAGTGAAATGTTGATTTTTGATTCTTGTATATGGAAGTTATGATAAAATTATGTGGATTTGAATTCTCAAGATTTATGGGTTGCTAGTGTAAGGGTTGTAATGGTTTTGTCCTATATTATGTGTACAAATTGAAATTGAGCTTACTAGCTTTTAAGAAATGTTGGCTTTGAAATTTAAAATATATTCTTGCTTGATGTTATGTAGACAATTGAGAGCTTGGTAGTACAAATGTGATTTAAAGTTAAATGTGTAATTGAGAAATGGAGGGATGACTATTATTTGTTCAAGTGTTTAAAAAGATCTTGAATTTGGGAATCAAGTGCAATTGTTATGTTGCCTTGAAATTATGTACCTTGTGAACCTGTGGACTATTGTGTATTTGGAAAGCATGAGTTATTTTGATGTTTTGGCTATGCTTGAATTAATTAGATGATATTGCTAGTGTTTTTAATATGAGTATACTTGAGTGCTTAAGCTTTAAGAATATCATGATGGGTGTTGGAGTTCGAGATAGAGGATGATGATTTGGATGGTATGGGAATTACTTTTAATTCTTATGATTATATTTTTGTATAGGGAACAACCGTGAAGCTATTGGAAGATTGAAGATATTCAAAAGGGAAGCTTTGAAGATTAATAAAGGCAAGGTTTAGAATAGTATATTAGATAGGGGTTAGGTATTAGAATTAGAAATAGGCTATTATATTAGTCTATGTTGCCTTAGGTTGGGAATTTCCGTGTGATCGGATTCCCTGCGAATCTTGCCTTAGAAATTAGGGAATGTCGGGTGGACGGATTCCGTGCGAACTGATTATGACTTATGCTTTCGAGTCGTGAGATTGGGCATGCGTTTAGTATTATTATGATTGGTGACTTTATGCTTTCGAGGATACAAATTTCATGTTTATGCTTTCGAGTTGTTAAACTGGGCATACCTGATTATTTGATTATCTTGGGAATGTTATTGTGATAATTATGTGTTTATGCTTTCGAGAACTATGTTCTGGGCATGTAGGCTTTCGAAAGCGAGATGCTCTGGGCCAATACCCGCTAGATGTGGTTTGATCCTTGGGGATGCCACTCCGTAAGTCCACTTGACCCTTAATGCATGTAGTGCTCGCGGCGGGGCACTGTGGGTATCTCTTCCGACCATTAAGGTGAGGTGGAGCCTTAATGGGGAAGAATGCCTGCCATGGTAATAGGATGCGCGCTAGACATTCTTCTGTGTTGCATTTAGGGTAGATAGACATCATAGGTCATAACATTACATCTCATCATCCATCATTCATTTTATCTGCAGTGGTTGAAGCACTGGTATGGGACGGTGTGATGTTTACTTTCTGTATTTATTTTATGTCCTTAATTATTATTATCATTATTGTTATTATTATTATTATTTATATAGTATAGTGTTATCATTATTGTGCCCCGTTTCCTCTGCTATATCTATTCCTTGCCAGTACGTTGTACTGACACCTTGTTGTTGTCTGTTTTATAGATCTCCCTACGGATGGCGCAGAACACGATGTTGGGGTACGGGTTGAGCGAACTAGCTAGGCTGCATCCATTATATTTATTTTTTAGAATAAATATTATATGCTCTTGCCTGATCTTTGATGAGAATATATGTTATTCCTTAAATGTGATTGGTTGTCACATATGATTTACTTATTGGGTATTTCTGGTATTGGATGTGTGATCATGTCATTATATTATTTCAGGGCTTGTCGCCCGGATATGCCATGTTATGTTCCTGGGAATATATAAACTGTTTTATTGGCATTGATATTGTGATATATGTTTGTGTTTATACCTCCTTCGTATTGACTATCTAAGCTGAGTGATCGACAGTTTAGAATAGTTAATACGGCGGTGGCGTCACGAAAATGGTTTAAAATTTTCGGGGCGTTACAGGACATCCCTGTACGTGCGCGTCACCACCGCGCCAGAGGTACAGGAGGTTGTAAAACTTTCCTTCCATGGCGATTTTCTTGCCAAAAATCCGATCCCTATCAATGGCAACCAGATCCCAGCCTTAGGAAAGGCTAAAAGAGGGTATTGGGGGCGTCCAATCCACATTCTCACAGAAAAACACAAGTCCTTCCCTTCATTCTTCCTCTCCAAGCTAAAATCTCTTCGACTCCACTTTCTGGCGAGTATTCCGGCGACGACGAGGCAAACGGGACGGAGTCGCTGCTTTCTAGACCTTTGGTAAGTCATGGTATAGTGTTTAGTTCATCCATAAACCTTAAAAACTCGAAATCTAACATCCTTTCCTTTGCTACGATTTCACGTCGGGGAACGAACAAAAAGCGATCGGAGAAGTTGGCCGTTCGTCGCGACCTTAGGACATCCGGAATTCCCTTACAGCGACCCTATTCTCTAACTAAGTAATTTAAGACCTTACTCTTCAATTTTGTGGTTTATTGTCGTTTAAAACATAAGATCTAGACATGTAACTAAAATCGGTTTTCAAAAACCCTATTTTCGTCCAATTTTAGAAACTCGCCTAAAACCCGACCTTCGGGAATTCAAACCAAAAACTTTTCAACATGGATTTTGTTCATAAGACTCTAATCTACCTTGTGTCTAAATTTCAGCCATTGACATAAAGATTTGATACCCCAAATTGTACCGTAAAGTTTCTGTAATAAAACCGAACGTTTGAATTCTGGACGGATTTATTGACTCGACTTGATGCATATTTTTCACCCGTTTTTAGATCGATTCAACTTTGCATTTTTAAACAAAAGTTGTAGATAATTGTGTCTAGATTATGCATATAAAATTTCATGAATTTTGGAGTTCATTTAATATGTCAAAACCGACGATTTTAGAACCTGTTCTAAACCGATTTTTGAATCCGTGCGTATGCAGCGTTTTGGTGTCGACTTTTGAACATCTAAAATTCATTATTTCCAAAATCTTAAAACATGAAAGTTGTTCATTAAGGTGTTATGTACATCCTGTAAAAATTTCGGACCAATTAGATTTGAAATGAATTTTTAATCGGCGTCGCACGTAATTGTGTCGGAATCAGTCCTTTGGACAGAAATCTTCTTTTGTAAAGAACTCGAAATTTGACTCACTTCAAAACCTTATTTCCAAGAACTTAAAACATGAAAGTTGTTCGTATATGTGTTCTTGAGATACTGTGTAATTTCAGAATTTTTGGTTTAAAGATGAATTTTTAATTTAGAAAGGCGTAAACTGTGTCGAATCGGATTTTTCGAACTTGAGAAAACTCGAACTACAAAACGCGATATCGAATATTTTGTAACATTGAAATATGAACTTTCAAAAAATCCCGTTCACTAGGCTGAGCTGATCTTCATGCTATCATTATTTTTTAGACTGCCTCGTTAGTGGTCTCCATACTATCTGAGATTGCCTCGTTAGTGATCTCGCGCGCTGTGTTATTTGGATCGCCTCGTTAGTGGTCCTACTATCTTTGAGACTGCCTCATTAGTGGTCTCCCATTTATTTGGACTGCCTCGTTAGTTGTCCTACGATTTGAGATTGCCTCGTTAGTGATCTCCCCGGTATGGTGTCCTCTTCTTAGTTTGCGGGATAAAATATAAAAGACTTGTGTGAGTGTTTAATTATGCTTAAATTTTATTTACCATATTTTTAAATTATGTTTCTAAATTACGTTCTTAAATTATGCTTTTAAATTACGCTTTTAAATTAAGTCCTTTAATTATGTATTCTCGTCTTGAATAAATTAATCATGTTCTTCCGCTGCGAGTAAACTATGAATTTTAAATTAATGCATGAAAAGTGTAATTTTAATTAAACACATGTAACCCCTTAAATTGTTTAGTTAGGGATTAACTTACTCGGTATATTTTTATACTGATAAACCCGTTGTTATTTTTCTTTTACAGAGTATGTCGAGTGACGCATGCACTTGCACTTGGGGGAAAACTTTTATGAACATTTTTATTCACTGCATTTCACTACTGTTTTACCGGGCCTGTTGAACCCGAGGTTTGGCCGTGTTGGACGTGGTTACTTTTTCCACTGCATTTACTCTATCTCGTGCATGGATGATTATTACTTCCGTATTTTGGATTAAATATTATTAAATTCCGGACTCAATATTGAAATGTTTTTAAATCTTTTACGAACCCAATAGCCTTGCATTTCCTTGGTGAGCTCGGGAAGCCGTGTCTTGCTAGGGAGATGTGGCGGTGACATCCCGGCCTGGGTTATCAAATCCGGGGTGTTACAATGTTAGACTCTGAGTTAGGATTATCTATCGAATGTATTATATGATCGATCAATCTGTGTTGGTAGAAATCTGAAATTCATATTTGCAATCTGCTAAATCTGAAGTAATCGATCAATCTGTAATTCCCTATTTTTAGTAATCTGGCAATAATCTGTCTGCATTTAATATTATTAATTTAATCCACTTTACCATGTTCCTATTGAAACTGTACCATGTTTATTAGATTATTTACACTATTCTGCATAATTAAAATGTTAGAATCTAATTCTGTAGTTTCTGCTTTGTTAAATCGGGAGATAAAAAGTAGAATCTATATTTTAGTACTGGTATTGGGAATAAATTACATTAAAAATAGATTCTGGCATGTGCACAATGATTTGGGAAATGAAATGTATCTTTTAATTGCTATAGGAAAATTTGTATGCTTAGGAAAGACTCAAATTTAGGCCTAGAATAATGATTGCAGAATGTTGGATAATTTAATCAGCTTCCATGAAGTCCATTTAAGCATAATTTGAATTTTAGAAAATTTACTATATTTTTAGTCTTTATAAACTATTTACATTTTAAGAAATTGATCTTTTTAGACATTGGAAAATGCTAAATCAATATGCAATTTCTATTTTATATAAAGATGGCAATATTTAGAATATTACAAGCATCTCCCATTTATATTTTTATTAATTAAAATTTTAACTTGCTTTATTTTAAATTTAAGGTCTTTATTTTAATTTATCCACTTTAGAAATATAATATATATAATTAATAAACTTAAAAACCATTAAAATATTCTCCGGAATGAAATTATATTCTGAAATTCCCTG
This sequence comes from Hygrophila difformis, assembly GCA_030278955.1. Lineage (NCBI taxonomy): Eukaryota > Viridiplantae > Streptophyta > Magnoliopsida > Lamiales > Acanthaceae > Hygrophila > Hygrophila difformis. Next base: position 11,945,907 of record JAOANR010000005.1, on the reverse strand, counting down.
TGGTTCGACTCGGTTATTCACCGATTTTTATTACTTCATGACAACCATCCGTTTGTAGTAAAATATGAGTAGTGAAAATCATTGATCAGTAATCAGTGATGAGGGCGGGAAAAGGTAGCTTGTTGTTATACTTCCTCTTTATCTTTCCAGCAAATGCCAACATTTGATCAAATACCAATTTTCCATAATTGATCTCATAGCCCTGATCTATAGCATACATCAACTTGCACATATTTTTCTACACGATTTAATGGTTAGTAGTTGGCATGATGTTGTGCGCACAGAGTTTATAAAGAAGTGAGAACTTCTGGGTTAGGGAACCTAGATTCAAACCGTTTCCCTTGAGGAATTTACCCTGCTCATTAGTGAGCATCTTTGCGACTTTGATCATGTTAAACTTTGCAGATGAATGATAGACACTTTTGAAGTTGACACGAGGTACCTGGAGGAATTTGCAAAGTGTCCTTTCTTTTAGTTCGAACAGTTCTCCATGGACAGTTCTGTGCGAACCAGGGACCCTTCTTGTTCACGACTTCATCGCTCAGGTTTGCATAAAAATGCCTAACTAGCTGTCTTTTGTACTCCTTTATCTTAGTGGCCCAAAACAACAAGGATCTGTACTCCAGGTACTTTTGCCAGCCCATTTCCACATATCTTTCAGCTTCAATCTTGAACTCAGGGTGTACCTGCATGTTCTCAAGAACAGTTGTGTAGTATTGTTCGGATGCCTCATATTAGAATTATGTGCTCAAGGCATTTTCAGCTTCAATGATCTCGGGCTCCTCTTCTTCAGATGAGAACATGATCAGTGTTCTCTTCTTTGAGGCTGTGGCCTTAGATGATTCTTCTGGTCCGGAACGTGTCCGATTTTTCAGTTCGAACTCCTTGAAGGTGGTGGTGGAGATGGTTCACGAATTTCAGCATGTGTCTCCTCCACTTCCACGTGTTCAGGTTCACATTCTTCCTCTTCTTATTCTTCGGTCTCCTCATCTGGTTCTTCTTGTTCGGTCTCCAGATCACTTTCAGTATGTTGAGACTCAAGATCCTCGAACTTATTCTCCTCTGGTTCAATAGTCTGCTCCCCCTCACTTGGAGCCTTGGAACTTTCTGCTTGCACTGACTGTTTACCAGCAGGTTCGGTCTCATTCTCCAACTCAGGATTGTCATCATCAGATTTCTCTGTTTCCTTTTCAGTATGAACCGTTGTTGGTTCAGGTTGCTTCCGTAGAAGTGACTTTTCTTTTAACATAGCATTCCAAGCAATCTCTTCGGTGATGGTTGTCTCAGCATCCTTCCTTTCATCATCACTGATGTCAATCATCGACTCATCTCCTGAACTATCATCATCTAATTCTTCAACATAATCTGAATCTAGTTCTTCTTCATCAACATGTTCAGTGGTAGGTTATTCGGACTCCTTTGGTGGACTCTTTTAAGGAACGGCAGCACTCTTAGAGGGAGTGGTAGATGGTTGAGTTTTGGAAGTTTCGACTGGTGGTGTCACCTTTGAAGTGGTCGCCTTTGCAGATGATATTTTCTTTGCAGGGGTTTCCTTCTTTATGATCTTCCTTGATGGTTCCGTCGCCTATTTCGAATCCGTGTTCAAGCAAGTACTTCGAGAGCCTCTCGTGCCACGCCCTAGGTGCTTGTTTTAGACCGTACAATGCCTTGTTGAGTTTGTAGACATGATTTGGATAATGAGGGTCCTCGAAACCTTTTGGATGCTCTACATATACCTCCTCCTTGAGCCATCCATTGAGAAATGCGCTTTTGACATCCATTTGATATAGTTTGAACCCCAAATAACAGACAATGGATAGCAAAAGTCGAACTGCTTCAAGTCTAGCCACAGGAGCAAATGTTTCACTGAAATCCACTCCTTCGACCTGAGTGTATCCTTGAGCAACTAGACGAGCCTTGTTTCTTGTGATATTCCCTTTTCATCACTTGTGTTGCGAAAGATCCACTTTGTACCAATTACATTTGTGTCTTCTGGTCTTTCGACAAGTGTCCATACTTCATTCCTTTTTAACTGAAGTAGCTCATCCTACATGGCATTTATCCAGTGTTTATATTGAAGAGCTTCTTCCACGTTAGAGGGCTCAATCTTGGAAGTGAAGCAGTGTAAACCGACCAGTTCTTTGAAATCAATCTTCTTGCCCCTGGTTTTTCTCTTCTCGTTTACATCACCAATAATATCTTCAGCATCATGATGCTTGTGAATACGTCTGTTAAGATCTTTCTGTTGTTCAGCATCATCTGGCAAGGTGTTCGGTTCTCGTGTTTGGACTACTTCCGTGGACTCCTGTGCAGCAGGGACTTGTTCAACACTAGTCTCATTGTCGCTTTGACAGCTTGAGGAAGCAATTGGATTTTCATCTTCCTTGTGTTTTGGAACTTCTTTGCATGGAACATCTTCTATGATGACATTTGTGGATTGAAACACCTTTCTTGTTTTGGGATTGTATATCCGATAGGCCCTGCTTGTGTTGGAGTATCCCACAAATATTCCTTCATTGCTCTTCTCTTAGAATTTTCCCACGTGTTCCCGGTCATTTAGAACAAAACATTTGCTGCCAAAAATATGGAAATAAGTGATGGAGGTCTTTTTACCGTTCCATATCTCATATAGTGTCATTAGAGAATTAGGTCTCAGGTAGACACGATTTATGGTGTAGCAAGCAGTGTTGACAGCTTTAGCCTATAATTATTCAGCAACATGTTTGGCATTGAGCATCACTCTTGACATCTCTTGTAAAGTTCTGTTCCTTCTTTCCACTACTCCATTTGGTGCGGAAAATTCATGCTTGATTCCATGCTTGGTGCAGTATTCCTCAAAGGATTGATTTTCGAATTCTCGTCCATGATCACTCCGAATACGTTTCACTTTTGTGTCTTTTTCAGTCATGAGTCGATTACTCAACTTTTCAAAAGCTTTAATGCATCACTCTTTTCCCTGAGAAAGTCCACCCAAGTATATCTGGAAAAATCATCAATACACACAAAAATATACTTTTTACCTCCCAAGCTTTCAATCTCAGTGGGACCAACAAGATCCATGTGTAAAAGGTTAAGACATTTTGTTGATCCGATGTGTTTAGACAGCTTGTGTGAACTCCTGTGCTGCTTGTTTTTGGCACATTCATCACAGAAATCAGTGTTGGATTTTTGAAATGAGGAAGACCTCTGACTGCATCCGTTCTGCTTAGTCTAATCAAATCCTTAAAGTTTAGATGACCAAGCTTTTCATGCCATAGCATGATGTGATATTTTCCTGCAGCTGTAACAAAATTGCAAGATAGAACAAGTTGATAGCAGTTATTTTTAGAGCGCAAAACTCTCATAATACATTCCCTATTTATGTTGAAGACTTTGCAGTCTTTCCTGGTGAATTGAACCATGAAATCTTCATCACATAGTTGACTGATACTGATCAAATTGGCTTGAAGTCCATCAACATAAAATACTGGAGTTAGCTCTAGTCCACCCTCATTTTCCATGGACCCTTGACCAACCAATGCAACTTTCTTTCCATCTCCTAATACTACAAATCCACCACTGATTTCTTTGTAATGTTTGAGAAGTTTCTGTTCTTCGGTCATGTGTTTTGAACACCAACTGTCTAAGTACCATATAGTGTCTTTACTTTTCTTCTTGCGGGATAGAAAGGCAACATGACATCGATTTTGGACTTTGGGAACCCATTCGCGCTTGATAGAGATCAGCTTCATCTTCATTTTGTAATTTGGCCAGACAATGGGCTTCCCTTCTTGTAGATCCTTGACTATAATTCCACAATTCTTGGTTTTGTGACCTTCAAGTTAGCGGTAATCGCATATGAGAGGAATGAGATGAGGTGGCCTCCTTGTCCATTTGTTTCTTCTTATTTGTCTTGAAAAGAGAAATGAGAATTTAATTCAAAGATTAAAAGGGGGATTTAATTTCAAAGAGCCCGTGAAGTCAAAGGTAATTTAATTAAATAAATTATTGCAGGGGAACCCAATACAAATGGAATTCAAACCTGAATTAAATTGGGATCCGAATAAAGTTAAGATAGGAATTTAGAGCACAAGAGTAGCCCGAGAATCGAAGCCCAAGTACATAGGAGGATAGAAGTCCGAAAAAGAGAAGAAAAGGCCCAACGGATCGCACGACCTGGCCCGGACCGAAGTCCAGGCCAAGGCCGCGCGGTCGCCGCGCGGGGCGAGGCGTCGAACGCTCCACGGGCGCGCCAGCTCCCAGAAACGACCCGTACGAGATTCACTCGCCCGATTTCGGATTTTTCGAGTCGGTTGCACGTCGTGCGGCCCAAGACTCTCCATATCAGCTCTTGGACGTCCTCAAGACCTTGTGAGTCTATAAAGGGCCTCTTGACAGCCCCGTACATCCTTTTGAACATCTTCGAAATTCTACATACCGAAAACCCTAATTCTAAGACATTGGAGGCAAGAAGTCAGCGAAGGAGGTTTGGACGAATCCAGAGACTCCCGGGCATAGGTGAAGAGTGTGGTAAGATGTTGTCCACATTTCCTATCCAAATTCTGAACACGAACCTAACTTAGTTCGTTTTTCTTTCTAAACCACGGTTCGGATCAAGAAGGAGGAGTACGAAGGATTTGGGAGAGAAACGGTGAACATGGAAGCCGTCGTCATCGAATCGAAGAGCCGGAGAACCATTTTATGTAATTTGATCCTTACTTACGATTGATGGTGGCTAAAATGTAACCCGAACGTAAAGATCTATCAAGAAACCCCATAAAATCTGTCAAAATGGAATTTCACACACGCATCGTTAGTACTCGAATTTTTCAGACCATTTAACATGCTCAAACGGAAAAACTCAAAACATAAAAAGTGTTCCTAAGACTCTGATCTATGTTGTGTAAAAATTTCATAATTTTTCGTTAATTTTTGTTGCCTGAAATCGGCCCCGGACGAACCTGCAACAAAATCGGATCTTGAAATGGTGACAGATTTAGTTTTCGAACTTCTTGGCTATTTTGACACTAGATCTAGGCCGAATCATGAAATGGATGTCCGGACCGACCCGACTGAAGGACGGCCCGATGCGATTATTTGGAACCGACAGAAAATTATTTGGAGCATACAGGAAAATATTTTCAATAATCCGGATCAAAATTCAAGTGGGCTCGAATTAATTAATTTGAGAAAGAGAAGCCTTGACCCAATCCATTTTAAAGCCCATCAATTAAATGGAGAGTCCCATTATTCTTTAACTTGGACGGCCCAAGCCGCAAGGAAATTGAGTTCTTTTACTTGGCCCATTCCATGCTGCAGCCAAATCTCATATGCTCCATTTAACCAGGCCCAAGCACATCAGCAGCCCACACCAACCGGTCCATCTCCAATTATCTCAAGCCCAAGTCTGGCCGGCCCACCTCATGATCCATCCATGGGCCCGAGCCTAACACACTTGATCGGCCCAAGGCTAACAGCCCAACTCGGACGAGCCAACGTCTTCAGCTCCCTTCTCCCGTCCATCCAGCTCCAACAAGACTCCGTCCGGCACCCTCCATCTCCGGCGTCCCTCTCCAACACCAACAAGCTTGCCGTCCCCTCCAACACCGAGCACCCTCGTGATCTCCTCTTCCGTCGCGCGGCCACCACCTCACAGTGCCCGAAAACACTCGTTGCGGGTGTCTTCTTCTCCGGGTAAGCCATTACTTCCGGCGAGATCACGACCCACTACAGTCCCTAGCTGCCTTCGTCTTCATCATTCATTCCCCCGGATTCCATCGCAAGCAACATTTCCAGCCGTCCAGCACCATAGTGATCGTCGTCTCAGGCTGAGCGACGGCCTTGCTCCATTCACCTTCTCCGACGAGACGAAGAAACCCTCATTTTATCCTCCGGCAGAGCAGCGGCAGCAGCTCACCATCCCTCCGGCGTCTTCTCCATTACTCCCGAGCCATCTCCGCTAAATAATGGAAATTCCGGCCACCTTGAAAATCGAAACGAAGAGGAAAACCCTAATTTGCCGCAATGCGTATTCCAGCAGCCCCAGCCCCGGGCGTCACCATCTCCGGCCGTCCTATTCACTCATTCGTCGCTGTCAGCTCACCCTCCATCATGGGTTTTCCTTTTGCGGCCATAATCATCCCCCTTTGGAGCTCTGGCAACCTGCCGGCCACCGCCAACATCATCATTCACACCGGCCGCCCACTCCATCTCCTTCAACGTTGCAATCCTCCGAAGCCGCTTCACGTTGCAAGCCGCCTCATCCTCCCTGTCGCCAACCTGCCAACCGCGTCGCCAAGCTTCCTCTCGTGACATCCCGCGACGTCTTGCGACAGGAGGCCCCTTTCACGACAGGAAGCATTAGTTCGCGACATGCAATTCAAATTATTTTCCATTGCTTGTGCTGAAGAGTTGCAAGGTCTCGGGACTTGAGATCCGGAAGATACAACAATATTTAATGCTTCTCTTGGGACCTCGAGGTCCTGCCCCTTGCCGTGGAAAGTCCAGAATGCAATTTAAATTCCCTACATGTCGTGAGCCTCATCCTCCCCTTGTCTCGCGACATAGCTGCTTCTTTTGGAGCTTCACGACATGCTCAATAAGCATTTAGCATTGTTTAATTTATTTTTTCACTTGTTTAATTATTGTAGTGGGTTGATTAAAGCCCCTAATTAAATGCTTAGTCTTTTAATCTTTGTATTAGGGTTTGCCTATATATATGGCGTCCCCAACACTTTGTTCTTGACCTTTTGAATGAAATGAATATTTTTGCTTGATAGCATGTATCCAATTTTTCTTAAGGTCAATTTAGAGATTGTGGGATCCGAAAACCCTCACCCAACTCAATTGTGTCTTGGCTAAATGTAATTTCCATAATTCTTGGATTTTTGAAGCTCAAATCCAAGCTTGTGTTAGAGCTTCCCTATCCCCCTTTTCCTCATCCCATTTCTTCTTCCCTTTGATTTTATTTTTCTTTTCAATCTATTTGATTTCTTTGCTTCGATCCATAGCATCAAATATAAATTTGATATCAGAGCCTAGCAAAAAATCAATAGATCTATCCATAAAAAATCCCATAAAAATTCAAAAATCCACCAAAAACCCCCAAAATATAGCTCCTGTTTACTGTTCACTCAAAATCCGTTTTGCTCAGTGCACGTTCTCTGAATTCTGAGTTCATATTCGGTTTTTTTGGATAATTTACACTCAAAATCATATAAAGGTTGAAAAATTTGGCCAAGGGAATCATTTTTTATGAATTTTTGAAGATCTTGGCCCTATTTTCTCAAACTCTTGTTCTTCATCTTGTTCTTACTTTGTTCATCCACTTTTCACACACAACACCCTCCCCATTTGGAAACACTTTCCATTTGGCAATTATAATCATCCATTCCTAGGTGTTATAATGCCCAAAATTTTCCAAATCCATTTTCTTCATCAAAAGCCATTCCAAAAACCTTAGAAAATACCTCCCTGCCCCCTGTCCGAAAAATCTGGTCCCTGTCCGTTTTGATTTTATAAAAACAAGTTGCATATTTGGATTCCTCTCATCGAGGACATGGATTTGTATATGTGGATTGTTCAAATCGGACATCGGATGTGAAAGTTATGTTCATTTGGAAATTTCTTGTTGTTCATAGAGTTCATCCCTTGTTCTAGTTGTTCTTGTTTCATATTCACAAATCTCATGCTTGTATGGTTATAATGGCACATATTAATGGTTTAAAGTGTTAATTGGATATTATTGTGTCAAATTTCGAAAAGATGAGTGAATCCGAGAGCTTGGGAATTATTTTAGGGCTTGTGTTTTGGTTGAGTGTTTTAGGGTTTGTTCAAGGTGTTCTTCATGTTCTTGAAGATCTTCAAGTAACCTTCAAGTGTTCTTGTCATCTTCAAGGGATCTTCATATAGTTCTTGAGGGCTACCTTTTTGATCCATTTGTGTAAGTTGAAGGGTGTTGAGGGGAATTAGCTTGAGACAGAAGCTTACAAGTTGGGACAAGAAGTACCATGCCATTAATTAAAAGAAAAGGGGACATGTACCTGTTAACAGTAAATTTTAGGAGGAACGGAACCTTTCTTTTATTAATGAAACTTGGGGAAAGATTACAGAAAAACTAGGAAAAAACAGGAATTGAAAGAAAGCAGTAAATGAATTGAAGAACAAGAAAGCAGTAAAATGCAGGAAACTGTAAAGAAAATAAAAGACGGCTCTCTGAGGAGTATTCGAGGTGTCCTTGCTTATGATGCCGCTTGCACTTATATAGTAGTGGGTGGTAAGAGGCTTCAAGTTCGAACGCTCCACCCTCTAAATTTGTTTCCTTAGGTGACGCGATTTGTTTCCGTAGTTGGTGATTCGTCTCCTTGGTTAAGGATTCACTGCTTGATTGTATGGGATTCCTCATCTTGAGGGAATCTTCACGGAATGGGCTGTGTAGACATGTCCTCCCTCTTCCGGATATATTTTCCCCAACAGGGTCACTAGGCCGCTGCTTGCTTGATTGGGCCACTGGGATTCCTAATCTTGAGGGTATCCTCTTTGGAGATGCGTCCTCCTTCTTCCGGATATATTTTTACCCAATTGGGCTGACTACTTCAAACAAGCAGCTCCATTGGGCCTAATGTATTTTTGCTGAGTTAACAGATGCCCCCCTCGCGCATTTTGTCTGATTAACACTTTAAGACAAACTTGCGTGCTTGTCCTAGGGTTTTAGAGGCCCATTAAGGCCCATTAGAGTGTGAAACCCTACCCCTATAAAAGGCATGAGTCTTCAAGTTTTGGGAAGTTCCCACTTTCCAAATCTTCTTCCCTTCTCTCTTTGCTCGGCCGCCGCCACCAGGAAGCCGCCCGCCGGAGGCCGCCGCCGGGGAGTCGTCGCCGGGAAGCCGCCATCGTCATCATCGCCGAAGCCGCCTGCCGCATCCGAAACCGCCTGCTCTCCCTTTCTTCGAAGTCGCCGCCTGCTACATCCGAAGGCTGGAGGCCGCCAATTCGCCATAGGCCGCCCACACCAAGGCCGCCCCTCACCAGGCCGCCACCCACCTTGGAGGCCGCCCTCTTTCGCCTAGAGGCCGCCGCTGCTTGGAGCTTTTGGAAGCCGCCCATCGGAGAGGCCGCCGCTGCCCGGAAGCCGCCCACACCAAGGCCGCCGCGTCTGTCCGGAAGGCCGCCCACACCTGGGCTTGAAGCCGCCACTGCTACCTCACGCAAGGCCGCCCGCCTTGGCTCGGAGAAGGCCGCCACCCTAGGCCTTGGAGGAGGCCGCCCGCCACCTTTGCCTTGGCCGCCCATCTGAGGCCGCCTCCCCATTGCTCGAGGCTGCCACCCCCATCGCTCGAGGCGCCATTTGCTCGATGGACCAGGTCAGTGAGCTATCCTCCATCTTTATTTTCCTTGTTTTCTTATGCATAATTCGGTGGAGGCATGCGTGTGTTGAGCGACTATCATGGGGTTGGTGAGCATTTTGGCACGTAAGAGGGAAGTCGACTGAATTTGGTGAATTTGCATGTTACTCTTGATTTTACTGTATTCATGCCCGTATAGTAACTTCGTGTTTCCGATGCCTACTACATGTATGTTTGATGACATAGGAACTAGCAACACTAACTCACTTGTTGCATATCCTTCGAGCATCGCTTAACAAACCTCTATCTATGCTTTCACACTTCGCTCATGACATAGGATTTAGATAACTGTGTGCCATAACCCTTAGAGAACTTTAGAGAACTTTAGAGAATCGTGTTCAGGTGTTAGGGTTTATAGAACTTAGAGAATCCTGCTAAACCATAACTATAGCTACTCTTTCGGTTTCCCATACCCTACACATGTGATATAGGATCTAGTAAACGAGACCATGCCGGCCGCCACTCCTTCGGCTCAGGCCGCCCCTCAGGAGACACTAGCCGCCACTGCTCAGGCCGCCACCCCATCGGCTCAGGCCGCCCAGAGCCAGGCCGCCACCCCCTCGGCTCAGGCCGCCCAGAGCCACCAGCCGCCGTCCTCTTCCGGGCAGGCCGCCCCTTCCTCTGTCCGGGCCGCCACCCCCTTGTCAAGGTTTGCTGCCTTGTTGTCTCGCGGCATGGCTTTTCAGGTTGGAATGGCTTGATTGGCACCTTAGTTAACTTCAACCTTGTTAACCTCTTGACTTATCCCGCAAACTCTATATGGCACAGGACATTGCTAGGTCCACTCAGCCTCAGATAGTTGTTCAGGCCGCCACCCCTAGTACCACTCAGGCTGTCACTTTAGCTCCTCCTCCGACTATTCAGGTTTGTCTTGCCTTACCCTGCTTGTTTTGTGGCCTATGCTCGCCTTCCTTAAACTCATGCTTGCTTTTCTTTCCTGCAGGGCGTGCAGCGTCCGCTCATTCCGGATTCTGATGATGAGGCATATGATTTTGATCTTCGGCAGGAATCGGAGCCTTTTCTGCGGCCGTTCCATAGTACGCCTAAGCGCGCGGATGGGTCGAGACGGTTTTTATCCTGCAAGTCACCTATCACCCAGGCCGCCTTTACCAGTGCCTTCGTGTCTCATACTAAGACCATTAAATCTCAGCCTCAGCAGTGTGGCACTTCTACCTCCAGGTCAAAGGCTAAAGCCCCCAGGACTGAGATTGACGGTGATAGTAATCTAGGCCAGTATATTTCATGGGTGCGTCGGATGGCGGGCCGTGCATCCGAGTGGCGTGAGTGGGGGATTGATGAGGCCATCCTTCTATCCACTAAGCCTGTGGTGATAGACCATCACTTGCGTTACTATCTTATGGGTTTGTGGAACTCCACTGTCAATGCTTTCCAGTTTCCCTGTGGATTCGTTGGCCCTGCACTTCTTGACATGGTGATGATCACGGGGCTTCGCGTGGTTGGAGCGGAGTTGACACAGTCCGTTGTCGATGACTCTAGACTTGGTGCGGCGATTTGCCCTCCGGGCAAAGGGGCCAGGCAATATTCGGCTTATATTGTGCATAACAAGACGTCAGGGCTTCATCCTTCCACGCGAGATGTGAACGTAGCCTTTCTTTTATTATGGTTCAGCAGATTTGTTATTTGTTCCAGTGCACGTACAGTTCTACGTACTGCACTCCCCCTTGTCTTAGGATTTATGATACGGAGACTCGAGTTATAGGCTCATATTTCCTCGGCACTCTGTTTAGCGGCATGGCTAAGCTTTCTGATAAGCTGGCCACTGGACGAGATCCCTCTACCACGGCTGCTGGGCCGCTATGGTTCTTACAGCTATGGATTCAGTTATATTTTCCCCAGTTTTTCACTGGTGTGCTACGCCCTAGTCCACAGGAGGTTTCGGAGGGTGATCCGTTAGGTAGGATATTGGCCGCTCAGTCTGTGAGGATCAGCCGGGACGGCCTTCTGGGACGAGATGGTCTAGGTGTTATCCACTGGTTCTATCATTATCGGCCATCTTATAATGACTTGTTTGTTTATGCCTCCATTTCACGGTTGCTGTCTACACTGGTGTGTCATCCTGCTCAGCCACGAGGCCTTCACGGGGAATCCACTTGGAACATCAGTATGAAGCCTCACATGCTTTTGAGTGGGGTGAAGAGGACTGACGCTTATAATCCTCTCATAGCTGAGCCGTATTGCCCTCACCTACTTGCCCGTCAGTTTGGCTGCCACCCTGGACTTCCTCGCAGAGTGAAGTGGCCTATTCGTTTTACGAGGGAGGGTAGGCTGACACCCGTGGCTATTAGGGATGTGGTGGCTTTTTCGTCTCGTCTGACGCTTTCCAGCTACCTCCCCTTTACTCCATCGGGATCGCTTGCGGCTGGTTTTATGGCGTGGTGGACGCCGTATATTACTTCTATTTTGCCGCCATATGACCGGCTGACAGCTCGTTTTCGAGACTCAGCTCCTTCGCATCGGTCCCGTGCTCCTGCCCCTTGCAGTGTTACCACGAAGTCCAAGTCTGGGTCAGTCTCTTCTTCCCGCAAGCGCCGAAGAGGTATGTTGAATCACTTTATTGTCAATATATCATTTCGCACAACAACTGTTGGGTCTTTTAATGTTGTCTCTTCGTCCGCAGATGATGATGCAGTACGTGATGAGGACGCCTCGGCCAGCGACGAGCAGTCCGGTTCTGATGAGGCGGATGCGGGCTCGAGTGATGATGGATCACGCTCTGATGAGGAGGAGGATCACGCGGGTGATGTTGGCATTGGAGAGGATGAGTTGGTAGATCCCCGTTGCGATGATGATCACGGTCAGGCAGATGACCCCACCGCTGATGTTCTTGTGGCTTTCGACTCTCGGTATTTATCTGCTCTTGGTAGACCTTCTGATGAGCCTTCCCCATCCCTGGAGGAGATGTTTGCTCGTGATGATTATACCATCCTTCATGGTTGCGACGATACTGCCGCGATGACCGATATTGATGACCCTTCGACTACTGCTGTCGACCAGGTATGCTTTTCCACCTTAGTTCTCTTATTCTCATTACCTCTAGTATTGTAATGACTCTCCTTTTAATGATATAGGCGGATCCTCATTCCTCTAAGACTGACGACGCGGTTGGCTCGTATGACCATGATTTGGTCTCTCACGTACTTTTTGGTTATGTTCCCTCTCATTTCCTGCTTATTTTGTTTAAGCAAGGTATTCTAAGGATAGCTGTGTCCTCCAGGTTCCTCCTGCAGATACTATTCAGGCTGCGGATCATGTTTCCAAGGCTAGCCAGGCTGGCTCTTCAGTGATTTCTCAGGTATTCCTTATCGGCACCCTTACTTTCTTTTATTTCTTCTTAAGGACATGCTCTAAGGGTTCCCACTCTAGGTTCCCATGGATCAGGCAGCTCATTTTGTCACCGCTGCTCATGCTACATCAGCTGATTCAGTCGCGCTGCCTCCTCAGGTATGCTTCGTTTCATCCTTTGAGGCTATTAGAGTTTCTTGTTCCTATATTTATGTAAAGTTGTCTATCAGGTGCCCATGGCTCGTGCCTCAGTTCCAGTGACCTCTTTATCAGGCCCTTCGGCGCCTGCTCTTGTTGACAGGGTTTTCGTTTCATCATGTGAGGCGTTTGACCGCCTTCTATCCACCCATATCGATCGACTCTCCACCGAGGTGTTTTCTAGTCTTGATCGCCTGCTGGACGATGTTAGCGCAGTTTCCGCCTTTACCGAGGATGCTGACTTTCTTAGCTTTTCAGAGCGCATCGCTGATTTAGCTGTTTCCTATCCCGCTTTTAGTAGCTCTGCGGATCAGTCTGCTCATGATCTGACGCTGCTTGATGACCTCGAGGCACGATACCGTGAGGTTTGCTTTCAGATGGAGGCTATGCACCCCCAGCGTGAGCATTTGTCTACTAATCGCGGAGTTAGAGAGAGTCGCAGATCACATCTTAGGGACGTTGTCACGCGAGCAGAGCGCGATATTGAGGAGGCAGAGCGTATTATTTTGGAGAGGAGGCGCACCATCCAGGAGGCCAATGAGGAGCTTGCTGCCTTGGAGCCTGTCTTGGCTGACATTTCTTCCCGAGCTGCTGAGTAGGAGACTTCCTATGGTCGTTTAGCCGCAGATGAGCGTGATTTATCGGCTGAGTTATCGGGAGATCGGACTCGTCGGCTTTGGTTGTCTGTTCGCGCTCGTGCTTCGGCGGCCGCACTTCTCTGTCTGACGGACATGTTCGAGCGTACTCGTGATCAGTGGGCCCTCATGCGTTGGCGTATATTGGGTGACGGTAGGCAGCCTCCTCCTTAGTTTTTTAGCACTACTTTGTTTTCAGTACACTTTTGGGTCAGCCCATCGGCCTTGTGGTGGGCAACTCTTGTCTTTACTTTGGGATATTGCTGTTACTTCTTTGGCCGAGCTTGTGACTTGGCCGCTTACGTTTCTTATTCAGATTCCCACACTGATGGATAGAACATTTTGAGATATTTTGCATTTATACTCTGTTTGTGTTCTTGGCCATCGATGTCCATCAGTTTGTATGCACCATTAAGTAGTCTTTGCGTAACAATGAATGGTCCTTCCCAGTTTGGAGACCACTTGCCTGTTTCATTGTCACGCACCCCCGAGGGTAGAATCACCTTCCATACTAGGTCTCCCTCGCTAAAGGTTTTGCCTCGAACCCTCTTGTCGTGATGTCTCGCCATTCTCATCTTTTGGCGACGGATATTTTCCAGAGCGGTCAGCTTGTCGCCATCTGCTGTCTCCAATTCTTGCAACATGGCCTCTTCATACTTAGTTAAGTCTAACTGATGCTGTTAGGCCACTCTTAGAGAGGGAACTGTGATTTCCAAAGGTAGGACGGCGTCATGACCATACGTCAGATAGTATGGTGTGAAGCCGGTGGCTGTAGACTTAGAGTTTCTGTAAGCCCATAGGACTTCTGTCAGAGCCTCATGCCACTTCCTTGGTTTCTCACCTACTGCCTTCTTGATCATACTTATCAAGATCTTATTGGTGGCCTCAGCTTGACCGTTTGCTTGAGGGTAGTATGGAGTGGAGTGATATATGTGAATCCCGAATTGTTTAGCAAAAGCTAAGAACTTCTCGCTAGTGAACACGGTCCCTTGATCCGCAGTGATTGTTTGGGGAATCCCAAATCGATGCATGAGCTCAGTCACGAACCTAATGACATCGTTTTGGTCGATCTTCCTCATTGGCCATGCTTCTACCCATTTGGTGAAGTAATCAGTGGCCACTAGTATGAATGCATGGTTTTTGGATGACGGTGGATGAATTTTTCCAATGATGTCCATCCCCCAGCCACGGAATGGCCAAGGCTTGATGACTGTGTGTAATTCTTCCGCCGGTACTCTTTGAATTGGCCCATGTTTCTGGCAAGCCTCACAACCCCGAGCGTAGAGAATGCAGTCTTCCATGATAGTTGGCCAGAAATATCCGTGGCGATGAATACTCCATCTCATGCTAGGCCCTACTCTATGGGAGCCACATATTCCCTCGTGGACTTCTCCCATTAGCAGCTTAGCCTCTTCGGGACCTACACACTTGAGCAGCAATCCATCGACCGCCCTTCGGAATAACTCGCCGTTTATCAATGTGTATCATAAAGTTTTGATTTTTAGCGAGCTGTCTCCTCCAAGTGATGGGTTCTCGAGGTATCGTGTTATTTCAGTCCTCCAATCATCATTGGAATGTTGGGGACGGATTCCTTGTTGGTCTTCAGATTCATTCGTGATGGTGGCGATGCATGGTGCCCCCCTAGGGCGACTAGTCTGCCATCTGAAGCGAGTTGGGCAGCTTCGTTGGCCTCTTGATTTTGACTTCTAGGCACGTGTGTGATGGTAACATCCGAAAATTTGTACAAGAGTTCTAACGCTGTCTCATAGCATTTAATTAGCCTTGGACTCTTGCATTCATATTCTCCTGTTAATTGCTTCAGGATGACTTTGGAGTCTCCAAAAATCGTAATGGACTTCGCGCCCTTGAGCAGTGTTGTTTCTAGGCCAAAAATTAAAGCCTCATACTCCACTTGATTGTTGGTGGTGCCTGGTTCCAGTTCCCGTGCAAGCTTCCAATGTTGCCCCAGAGGGCTAGTGATTGTAATACCGGCTCCCGAGCCGCTGCTTGCACAAGATCCATCGAAGGTCAGTTCCCATGGTTCGAATCCTATGAAGGAGATTTCCATGGGGTCCTCTGGCACGGTTAATGAGGGATGTTGAGCTAGGAAATCAGCTAACGCTTGGCCCTTGACTGCTTTCTGAGGGACGTGCACAAGAGTGAAGGGACTGATTTTCATTGCCCATTTAGCTTGGCGACCTTTCAACGCCGGCTTATGCAGAAGCGTCCTTACCAAATCGAATGGCGCCACCACTTGGACTGTCCTTGGCAGCATGTAATGTTCTAATTTACTGCAGGAGTACACTAGAGCGTAACATAGCTTCTCCAGCGCAGTGTATCTCACCTCCGGCCCTTGTAGCGTTTTGCTAAGGTAGTAGATAGCCCTTTCCCTGCCGTTCTCATCATCTTGTGCAAGTAGGCACCCAATGGATTCTTCGGAGGCTGACACATATAGCTTGAGCGGTACCCCATGCCTGGTGGCACTAACACTGGAGGGTTGCCCAACGCTCTTTTTATTTCTTCAAAGGCTCCTTGATGTTCCGCTGTCCATAGAAATATTTCGTTCTTTCTTCCTTTAAGTAAGGTAGTGAACGCTTTCATTTTCCCTGCAGCATTAGCAATGAATCTTCTTAGGAAGTTAATCTTGCCGATCAGTGACTGTAACTCCTTGAGATTGGAGGGTGCGCGGGCTTCCAGGATGGCCTTAGCCTTGTTGTGATCTACCTCGATGCCTCTCTCATGCACCAGGAAACCTAAGAAGTTCCCTGCTGCCACTCCAAAGGCACACTTAGCTGGATTGATTTTCAATCCATGTTGCCTCATTCGGATGAAGGCATCCTCCAGATGGGCCAAGTGCTGGCCAAATTCACATGATTTGAATACGATGTCATCAATGTAAACTTCCAGCGTGTGGCCGATTAGATCATGAAAAATCATGTTCATGGCCCTTTGGTATGTTGCCCCGGCATTCTTCAAGCCAAAAGGCATGACCACCCATTCGAAGATGCCGACAGGCCCCGGGCAACGAAAAGCAGTTTTGTGCACATCAGCTTCAGAAATAAAAATTTGGTTGTATCCAGAATAACCATCCATTAATGACAAAAATTTGTAGCTGGCGGCCGCATCAACAAGCATATCGGCCATAGGCATTACATACTCATCCTTGGGTGTTGCCAAGTTCAAATTTCTAAAATCTATACAGACTCTTAATTGACCATTTTTCTTCACAATAGGTACAATATTAGCAAGCCACTCTACATAGCGACACGTCCTAATATAACCTGCTCTAAGAAGCTTTTCAATCTCGGCCTTTATCTTTGGGATGGTGTCTAGATCAAAACGTCTAGGCGGCTGCTTGTGAGGCCTGAACTCAGGATGAGTTGGCAATTTGTGCTCCACTAGTTCTCTTGAGAGTCCTGGCATATCTGTATACTGCCACGCAAAACAATCTTTGTATTTCTGAATCAGCTCCACTAGTTGGCGCCGCTCTTCCTCTGGCAATGAAGCGCTTACCTTGGTGAGTTTTGGCTCTGCATCCGTTCCAAGGTTGATGTCCACAAGTGGTTCTTTAGCTTCCGGACTAGGTAGCATCCGCTTCACAGGAGATGGCCACTTAGATGGCCTTTTATCAGTTAGACTCTTGGACTTGTCCTCGGCACCCATCATCATCTCTGTGGTGGCGAGCCGCTGCAGTAAGTCTTTGTAGATATCCTGGCTATTCATCATGTAGAATCTGAGGACTCGTGTCGGCCGTCTACCGGATGTAGCTTGAAGCCACTGGAAGTGAAGTCAATGGACTCGAGGTCTAAGTCCACCCCAATCAGAGCTGACGCAGGCTGGATGTCTTCCAAGTAAAAGACTGCCTCTTCGTTGTTGCGGTCGTGTCCTGTGAAAGGTTGGGGGTCTGCCTCCACCAGCTCTACTTGATCATCATTCCAGATGAGTAACTGTTGGTGTAGGGTGGATGGCACACTGTGCCATGTGAATCCAATCCCGTCCCAGTAATGCCGAGTAACAAGTTCTCGACTTTACCACAAAGAACGCTACTTTGACTGTCTTGGATCCCACAGTGATGTCTGCCGTTATGAATCCCGCAGGTTGAGTAGCTTCTCCCACAAAGCTGCACATCCTGACTCTGGTGGGGATGAGATCCTTCTCACTCTTACCGATCTTCCTTAAAGTGGACATTGGCATCACATTTGCTGCTGCCCCATTGTCGACGAACACCCTGTTTACCGGACGCCCGTCAATGTGAACTTTGATGTACAACGGCTTCAACTGCCTAGTCTGGGATGTTTCCGGCTTGGCGAACTGTGGCATCATTGGCCCTTGAACAGACTGGCCACCTAACTCCTCAATGAGATTCCTGGTCGGATGGGAGAGTTCTGCTATCATTTCATCCATCTCCTCAATGAGCCTAGCAAATGATGGTTCCTCCTCATCCCATATTTCGGACTCAACATCGCTTACCTCCTCATCTGCGGCCAATCCTACCACTTGCATTGGTACCGCAGGATCCATTGGCTCTTCCTCTTGCTCATATTCATAGCCCGCTGCCTTGAGTTCGTTTTCTAGGCCAACCCAGAAGGCATCATCCAGGTTTGCCTCCTCCATGTCAAGGTTGTTTCCTTCGTCGAGCTCCATACCATCTAGCATTTCAAGATCTTCGGTCATGACACCTATAGCATTTATACCGACTCTAGGCTTCTCTTGACTAGCCTCCATGGCAGCTTCCACATCTTTGGAAGTGACCGTACCGAAGCGTATTTGCGACAACTCACTGGTTGGTTGTGTCTCAGGCTGCTTTTCCGCCTTTTTATCAAGGTGTCTGCAATAGGTCATGAATCCCTCGTAACTGTCGCGTTCATCTCCACATTCACCGGCCTGATGGGCCGCTATGTAAGCAAAAAACCTGGTGAGAACCTTCATCATGGCCATTTCTCTGGCGGTCCCCGGATCACCCATGCGACTGAGCCTCTCTATGAATTTATCTGCCCAGGGTTCATTTCCGGCTTTTTCTTTACTTAACTCGCTTACGACGACCGCTTTGCCCTTGTCCCGGGAAGCTGTCGGCCGATTGCTAGGTTCCGTGGTTTTAGGCTGAGGTGCCGCCGGGTGTTGCCGTTCTGCCCATTGCAACCTTTCTTGCATTGGTCTCCTGGCGGGAGGTGATGGCGGATGTGGCCTCCTGGAGGGAGGTGAATGAGGGTGAGGCCTCCTGGAGGGAGATGATGGTGGATGAGGCCTCCTGGAGAGAGATGATGGTGGATATGGCCTCCTCAAGGCCTCATGTGACCTTCCCCTATCATCTCTAAGTCGCTCATGCACAGGCCTTCGAGGTGGCATGGGGGAGCTACGTTTCCTGTACACATGTTCTCCATCCGGGTAATGCAGTCTTTCATGGATAGGCCTCCGCTGCTCGGAGGTTTCCCCCTGAGACCTGAAGTAGGTCGGTTGCACTGGTTTCCGAGGCTTGGAAGAACCTAACTTATGAATCTGGGCTTCCCATTGCCGCATCTCTTCGGCATACCTTCTCTGAGCCCGCCTGTACTGACTCCTGGTCATAGGTGGTGGTTCCTTTTGATTAACCTTGCCTCCGACCCTGTTTCTCATCCATCTATCAGTCTCAGCAGGATGTTCCGGGCGCCTCATCAAAGTTGGCACCACTTCCACTCCTTGCCTGTAATCCCGAGTGGCAGATTGGTGCTTCCCATTGTTGCGGATTTCCATAGCAGGTTTTGGAATCTCGATCCTCAACGGAGGATTCTTCCTCTTCTGATGTTCTTTCTCTTCAGCTCTTTGAATTTTTTCAAATTCCTCCTTAGACATCTTATTGAACCTGGGTTGTTTGCTGTACAACTCCTTCTCTTTCTCAGTGTCCGACTCATCCGATAACAAGTCGTCATCTTGTTCATCGATCTCAACGCGTTCCCCGTCTTGATCCACCCGGCTACTGGAGCCGCCATCATCTGGGTTTGGAACAAGTCCAGCAGCACCCACACGAAGTTGTGGGAACGGGTCCAGGTCCACTTTCATACCTGCAATTTTCAAACGCCCTTCTTTAATCTTATTTTGTATGGCAGTCTTAAAACTCCGGCATTTGGTAATGCTATGAGTATATGAGTTATGCCACTTACAAAATGATCGGCCCCGAATGTCTTCGGCCGCTGGTAACTTTTGTCCTTCGGGCAGTTTAATCACGCCATCCCTGAGTAGGGCATCGAACACTTGGTCCGCCTTGCTCATGTCGAAGAGGTCCTCTTCAGGTTTGTATTTGGCCTCCTTTTGTTTAGGCGGCTTAAGGGCCGCACAAGTGTGTGGCTTGGCTGTTTGGACCAGTTCCGCAACAGCCACTTCCACTGGTTCGTCCTCCTCGTCGCTGAATACCACTTCTTCAAAGTGGACTCGACGTGTAGGACGTCTCCCTTCTTGTTCCTCCAGGAACTTCTCCAAGCGGGCCGCTCTCTCGGCCAGCTGGGCAAGGTCAGTCGCATCCTGCACAATTAAATGTTCCTTTAGTCTTGGCAACATATTTGCCACTGCAATAGTAGCCATTTCCCTTTCGGGGATTGCTATGGAACATCGGCCTTTCAGCCGTTGTAACCTACTAATAAACGTACTTGCCGCTTCATCAGCATATTGCTTAGCGTTAGTAAGGTCTGCGAGACTTACCTTAGACAGTGGAGTGTAAAACCTATCATGGAATGCACGTTCGAGGTCGGCCCAATTCTGGATTGAGTTAGGCCGCAATGAGGCTAACCACGCGAAGGCAGGTCCGGTGAGGGATGAGCTGAACAGTCTTAGTTTCAGCCAGTCATTGGCCGCTGCTTCCCCGCACTGGGCTTTGAACCTTCCGACATGCTCCACTATAGACTTGCCATCATCTCCTGAAAAAGAAGTGAATTCCGGCATCTTGAAGCCCCTTGGATAGGGCTGCATGGTATCTACCCAGTCCGGATATGGCTTCCGGTATGTAGGCCGCTCCATCGGCTTTAGCTGAATCCCGAAGTGCTGTTGCATCATGTCTGCAAGCAACTCCGGTGAAATCACTGGTGCCTGTGTAGGAGGCATGGCGGCATGTGTTGTGGGTGCTCCACCTGGTTGTGGAACGTGTCCTCCTGTGTGGATGGGAGTAGCGGCCATTGGCATGGAAGCCGCCATCACTCCGCCTGTCTGTGGAGCTTGCCCCCTAGGGTTGGTGGCATCTAGCCCGGGTTGAGAGGGGCCGCCACATACGATGCAGTTGGGATGTTCGGCACCTGAGGTGCCGCCTGTCTTGGCGCCATGCTCGGTCCGGCCGCCATGCAGCCTGGTGCAGCGCTGGTTGCCATCAAAGGATTTGATGGAGCATATACCGGCATGGGAGGTGCCGCGTAACCCAAATTCGGCATGCTGGGTGCCGCTTGAGAAAAAGTATACGTTGTCTGATATGAATATGGAAACATACTGGCCACGCTTCCAGAGTCCTGGAGTGGCGGCTGGCCAGGTGTGTTTCCCCACGTTCGCTGTTGTCCTCCTGACGGTCCCGGGTACGGAGTGCTAGGTGCCATAGTAGTACTGGGTGCCGGGAGGCCTCCATCGCGCAAGGAACCGCATATCTGGCTGGTTTGGTCGGCCATGGCGGGCCGCAGAACGTCCATCAAGTGCCTTGTAAGTAAAGGCATGAATTCGGCCATCGATTCAGTCATCGATAGCCGCATTTGTTCGGACAGAGTGGGGATCTGCATTATCCCCTGCTGCGGTAAGGTGATGTTTGCCGTTTCACCGGCGTCCTCATCCGATGTTCGCTGGATTGTCTGGTCAGAGACATGCCTTCAAATTCTTGTGTCAGATCGACTATGATTCTTCCGGATCTAAGACGCATACACAACTCGAAGCGAATATGGTATCGAATCATGTCCCACTGGGCGTGCCAATTTGTTAACAGTAAATTTTGGGAGGAACGGAACTTTCTTTTATTAATGAAACTTGGGGAAAGATTACAGAAAAACTAGAAAAAAACAGGAATTGAAAGAAAGCAGTAAATGAATTGAAGAACAAGAAACCAGTAAAATGCAGGAAACTGTAAAGAAAATAAAAGACGGTTCTCTGAGAAGTATTCGAGGTGTCCTTGCTTATGATGCCGCTTGCACTTATATAGTAGTGGGTGGTAAGAGGCTTCAAGTTCGAACGCTCCACCCTCTAAATTTGTTTCCTTAGGTGACGCGATTTGTTTCCGTAGTTGGTGATTCGTCTCCTTGGTTAAGGATTCACTGCTTGATTGTATGGGATTCCTCATCTTGAGGGTATCTTCACGGAATGGGCTGTGTAGACATGTCCTCCCTCTTCCGGATATATTTTCCCCAACTGGGTCACTGGGCCGCTGCTTGCTTGATTGGGCCACTGGGATTCCTAATCTTGAGGGTATCCTCTTTGGAGATGCGTCCTCCTTCTTCCGGATATATTTTTACCCAATTGGGCTGACCACTTCAAACAAGCAGCTCCATTGGGCCTAATGTATTTTTGCTGGGTTAACAGTACCGGAGGATCAATTGATTTTGAAACCCGAAATCCTTTCCCAAATTGGTGACTACACAAAAGAAGAGTTTTTGTGTCCCCCATTTCATTGCCAAAATCGGGAATTAGGAGACTTGGCAAATATTTGAATTTTATTTCAATGAGGAAGAAGCCTTACGGGAAAGAAAGGATCCCATTTACATTGCCAAAGTCAACATGGGCCCATCCTCAATCCTTGTCTTCCACGCGTCCAGAGCTAAAGGCCTCAATCCTTGTTCAAATTGTGAAGTCGGGAACAGTACCGGGCATTGGTAGATTTTCAACAAATCAAAAGTCAAGTTTCAAAAAGTGGGTTTTTAGAAAATTGGATTAGTCTAAAATTAGTTTAATTAAATTGGATAATTATTTTCATTGTTCAATTGAGTTAAATTAATTTGGGTTTTTGAGTGAAGCATATATTGTGTGTTTCCAAGAGTTTTAGTTTGTGAGATTTTTAATTTACACTTTTAAATTGTGAGGATTCCGGAATCCCTGAACACAAACTAATTAAAACTTGGAACCATAAATTGTGCCTGATTAATCATGCAAACTATCCATTTTTCTTTGATTGAGTCGAACTTTGCACATCCGATTCGTGCTTGTGCGTCATCATTTCAAATCTTGATCTTCTAACACAACTCTGGATAAGCTTCAAGGATCTAAAAATTGTGATTCAACTCAAGTCTTCTAACACTTTGAGTTGAAAATTTTTCTGAAATGGCAGGTAACCCGTATGATACCATAATGGAGTTGATAAAAATGAATGCCAAGATGGATGCCAACCGGATGGAGATGAATGCCCAATTGAAGAGAACAAATCAGAAACTTGCTATCTCAAGAAAATCTGTTGAAAAACTTGGGAATTTCGAGGAAAACCCCACTGTTCCTGAGGATGAACCGGCACAGCCAAGCAGTAATATTGAGGAATCGACTGAAGTCAGTAATGATTTATCAGAAGAGAAAGACTCAAGCAGTATATCCTCTCAAGTCTTTGAGGCTCCTGTTGACACCGGACATGCAAAGGCAGTGAAGAATCCATTTGAGATACGGAGGGTGAAATCTTTCCATTTTTCCACATTGAAGGTATCCCAAGAATTCCAAGTTTCTGAGCAACAAGGACCATCAGATAAACGCAAGATTTCTTAATCAAGCTATGAATATCAAGATCCATTTTGGGAGCATACCGAAAGTCTGAGGCCGAATCAGTATCGTAAGCACTTGCTCGAGAAGTTGATTTTACCATATGAGACGAGTGCTGATCATGGTAATTTCAAGTACACTGGTAAAATTCATTTGAGTCACATGCGGTATTTAATCTCAACTTTTGGAGTAAAAGGGATCAGGGTGCATCTGCAAGATAGTCATTTTCCACTATCCAGACGGAGATTCTACCATGGGCGTGTGCGAGCACAAATTAAGTCTGGTGGATTTTTCCGGGTATCAGGTTGTTGTGTGAATGATTCTACTGTGATGACTTCTCTTTCAGCTTTGGAGTCCAAAGCTTTTGAAGGGGGAGAGTATGACATGGATGTCCGGACCGACCCGACCGACGGACGGCCCGATCCGATTATTTGGAACCGACAGAAAATTATTTGGAGCAGACAGGAAAATATTTTGAATAATCCGGATCAAAATTCAAGTGGGCTCAATTAATTAATTTGAGAAAGAGGAGCCTTGGTCCAATCCGTTTTAAAGCCCATCAATTAAATGGAGAGTCCCATTATTCTTCAACTTGGACGGCCCAAGCCGCAAGGAAATTGAGTTCTTTTACTTGGCCCTTTCCATGCTGCAGCCCAATCTCATATGCTCCATTTAACCAGGCCCAAGCACATCAGCAGCCCACACCAACCGGTCCATCTCTAATTATCTCAAGCCCAAGTCTGGCCGGCCCACCTCATGATCCATCCATGGGCCCGAGCCCAACACACTTGATCGGCCCAAGGCAAACATCCCAACTCGGACGAGCCAACGTCTTCAACTCCCTTCTCCCGTCCATCCAGCTCCGGCAAGACTCCGTCCGGCACCCTCCATCTCCGGCGTCCCTCTTCAACGCCAACGAGCCTGCCGTCCCCTCCAACACCGAGCACCCTCGTCATCTCCTCCTCCATCGAGCGCGACCACCACCTCACAGTGCCCGAAAACACTCGTCGCGGGTGTCTTCTTCTCCGGGCAGGCCATTACTTCCGGCGAGATCACGACCCGCACCAGTCACTAGCTGCCTTCGTCTTCATCATCCATTCCCCCGGATTCCATCGCAAGCATCATTTCCAGTCGTCCAGCACCATAGTGATTGTCGTCTCCGGCCGAGCGACGGCCTTGCTCCATTCACCTTCTCCGACGAGACGAAGAAACCCTCATTTTATCCTCCGGCAGAGCAGCGGCAGCAGCTCACCATCCCTCCGGCGTCTTCTCCATTACTCCCGATCCATCTACGCTCAATATTGGAAATTCTGCCCACCCCGAAAATCGAAACACCGACAAAGAGGAAAACCTTGATTCGCCGCAATGCGTATTCCGGCAGCTCCAGCCCCGGGCGTCAGCATCTCCGGCCGTCCTCTTTGCTCATTCGTCGCTGTCAGCTCACCCTCCATCTCGGGTGTTCCTTTTCCGGCCATAATCATCCCTCTTTGGAGCTCCGGCGACCTGTCAGCCACAGCCAACATCATCATCCACTCCGGCCGCCCACTCCATCCCCTTCAACGTTGCAATCCCCCGAAGCCGCTTCACGTCGCAAGCCGCCTCATCCTCCCTGTCGCCAACCCGCCAACCGCGTCGCCGAGCTTCCTCTCGCGACATCCCGCGACGTCTCGCGACAGGAGGCCCTTTTCACGACAGGAAGCATTTCGTTTGCGACATGCAATTCAAATTATTTTCCATTGCTTGTGCTGAAGAGAGGCAAGGTCCCGGGACTTGAGATCCGGAAGATACAACAATATTTAATGCTTCCCTTGGGACCTCGTCCTGTCCCTTGCCGTGGAAAGTCCATAATGCAATTTAAATTCCCTACATGTCGTGAGCCACATCCTTCCCTTGTCTCGCGACATAGCTGCCTCTTTTGGAGCTTCACGACATGCTCAACAAGCATTTAGCCTTGTTTAATTTATTTTTGCACTTGTTTAATTATTGTAGTGGGTTGATTAAAGCTCCTAATTAAATGCTTAGTCTTTTAATCTTTGTATTAGGGTTTGTATATATATATGGCTTCCCCAACACTTTGTTCTTGACCTTTTGAATGAAATGAATATTTTTGCTTGATAGCATGTATCCAATTTTTCTTAAGGTCAATTTAGAGATTGTGGGATCCGAAAACCCTCACCCAAGTCAATTGTGTCTTGGCTAAATGTCATTTCCATGATTCTTGGATTTTTGAAGCTCAAATCCAAGCTTGTGTTAGAGCTTCCTTATCCCCCTTTTCCTCATCCCATTTCTTCTTCCCTTTGATTTTATTTTTCTTTTCAATCTATTTGATTTCTTTGCTTCGATCCATGGAAAATTAGGACTTGAGTTGAACTTGAAATTTGTAGATCTATGAGTCAAAAATACCTCTGTAAAATTTCATAAAGATTGGAGTTCATTTGATAAGTTAAAAATCAGATCTTTGAAATCTGCTACATTCTGAATGCTGACAGATTTATATCTTTGTACAAATTCCAACTTTCGACTCAATTCCTTACCCCGGATCGAAAAACTTAAAATACAAAACTTGTTCGTTACAGTGTTTTTGAGCTACTGTAGAATTTTCAGATTTTTCTACCTTGAAATGAATTTTTAAACGAGAATGGAGCGGACAGCGACCATATGATACCTATATTTTTGAGGAAATTGCGAACCCTTTGAAATTGGTCTTATCTAAACATACGACGAAACTTCTTTTGAAAAATAAAAATAACGATTTCAAAAATTCCCTTACAACTTGATTAGAAATAAATTAGGGGGTGAGTGTTCTGCAGGGTGCCCTCCTTACTGCGTCGTACCTGAATGGACGATGGAGCTAAATATGAGAATTTATGCCAAAACGGCGAGATATATAGGGCCTACACTCTCAGAAGTATACATATGGGTTTTCCGAGGCTCCGGAGTGGTACTGGGTATGGCGGATACGGCTGCGGCCGCCGGTTGCCGGCTAAACTTGTTGAGATTGTGATGCAATCGAAAAATACTTGAAATACCTAATCTTGGAGTAACGGGGAAATTAAAAGACTTGAAATTTATTTCTTTTTTTTTTAAATTATGCTTCTAAATTATGTCTTGTAATTATTTTACCATGTATGTTATATTTATGATCATGTGAAATCCATGTTTGAAATTATCCAATTTAATTATTAGCTGTTACATAAATTAAATTGTGAAGGGAAAAAAGGCCAATATAGTCCTTTTTTTAAACAAAAAAGCCAAATCAGTCATTTTTTTTATTTTTTGGCCTAATTGGTCCGCTACATATGCTAATTACGTCCCAATGGGTCCTCCACCCACTAATTATGCCCTAATTACATATTTTTGGCCAAATCAGTCCTTTTTTTTCAAAAATCTAAATTGGTCCGTTATTAATTTTTGCCCCCTTTCATGCAGTCCAATACACATTTCAAACCACTAATAACTCAAATTTGATATAAGTAAAAATTCGAAAATTTCGATATTTATAAACTACACGACGAGAAAAATCTAACAAGATCCTACTTGGCTCATTTTAACTTGTATATCTAGGTCCATTATTAACATGACGAGACGGACCTAGATATACAAATTAAAATGAGCCAAGTAGAATCTTGTTAGATTTGTCTCGTCGTTTAGTTTATACTCCCTCTGTCCCATTTGAAATGTCTCAAAACTTTTTGACACACAGTCCAATGCCTTTGTTTAATAGTTAAAATGTAGAGAAGTAAAAATTATAAAGAAATATATATTTTAAAACTACACGATTAGACGAATCCAACAAGACCGAACTTGACTATATTTTTTGTTGATATAATTGTGATAACATTAGGTCAAAGTTGATCAATTAACTGTGTCAAAAGTCAAAATGGCATACAAGTGGGACGGAGAGAGTAAATATCGAAATTTTAGAATTTTATTTATATCGAATTTGAGTTATTAATGGTTTGAAATGTGCATTGGACTGCATGAAAGGGGACAAATTAATAATGGACCAATTTAGATTTTTGAAAAAAAAGGACTGATTTGGCCTAAAATGTGTAATTATGACATAATTAGTGGGTGAAGGACCGATTGGGACGTAATTAGTATATGTAGCGGACCAATTGGGCAAAAAAATAAAAAAATGAGTGATTTGGCTTTTTTGTAAAAAAAAAAAGGACTATATTGGCCTTTTTTCCAATTGCGAAGTGTATGTACATGTTTTCTTTAAATTAATTAAAGGCTTTAAAACCCCATTATAGTAGGTTGGGGATTAACTTACTCAGTATTTTTATACTGACAACCGTTATATTTTCCTTTTCTTTCAGAGTATGGGCAGCATGCATGAGCATAGCATGCATTGGGCTTTGGGGAAACATTTTTAAATTCTGTTCTTAATTATGACTTGCATAACGGCCTGTTTAACTCGTGTTTTGGGCATGTTTGGCCATTTTACATTCTTTTACATTTCCGCTGCTAGTTAAATAAATATTATATATGATTACTCTGATATTTTTAAGTTATGTTTTTATGGGCTTGTTTTAAATATTTTAAATACTGAAAACCATAGCCTTGCATCCCTCTAACAAGCTCGAAGAAGTCGTGTCTTGCTAGGGAGGTGTGGCGGTGACATCCCGGCTTGGATTATCAAAACCGGGGTGTTACATGGCCTGACGAGCAGGTAGGTGACTATCCCTTCGGTCTTGGCCTGACGGGCAGGTACGTTAACTGATATTTTATTTTTTTGGTGATAACATTTGCCCCCTATTCAAATATTCGAAAAGTGAAACGAAACTTTTTGAATGTTTTGAATGATAACTCGGGCCATTAGCGTTGTTCATAGTTACTTAGGCTTCTTTTTTTTATTGTTCTAGCCATACAATTTATAGCCCCATCAAAAACTCATTTGAACTCTTTCATTGCCATTGGTTGGCATCCCTTGGGAGGTGTAAATTTTTCCTTTTTTTTTTTGTTTTTATGTGCACATTGGCTTGGCACTATCTTTTATCTTTTATTTTTTTATTTTATTTGATTTTATTTTTTTTTTGGTCCATCGACCGTGACTTGGGTAAGATTTTTTGTTTACATGCCATGGTTGGCATTTGAATTCTTATTTTTTTAAAAAAAAAAGAAAATAAAAAATCTTTTCCATTCGATGGCATAATATTCTTTTTATCTTAATGTCCCCATTGATTGGGCCTTTCTCAAAAAAAAAAACATTATTATTATTTTCTTTGATCAATCGATTGATTGTTGGCACTTGGCTACAACTATTCTTGTTTATGTTTGCCAAGAATTGGAGGATGACATAGCAAGACCCATCCATCGTTTGTGTGTATGTGGTAAGGTATGTTTTTATTATTATTTATTTTTACTTTATCAAGACCCATCGATTGGGTCATTGTAGGCATCTTCTTGTTTTTAGACAAAATTTGGCCATAGCATCAGCTTATTCCTTATGGCCTCAAAGATGCCAATATACCAGAAGCATATATTGCTCAATCTGGTTGGTGAGACAATAACACTAACTGTGTATTGTCGTCATCTAGTTCTTTAAACAAAGTTTCCAAACGTATGGCCTTTGATGCAAGAGCCGACAAGTCTGGAATCTCGTGGGCAATTAACTGATTCTTGTATTTAGATGCTATGTTCCTGACTACCATCCTGGTCAGTTCGGAGTCATTCTGGATGATTGAGCATCGTGACTTCAATCGTCGTACAGGTTCTATGAACACTATGACTGTCTCTTTCGGCAACTGTTTGGTGTCTACTATATCAATAACTGACACCGATGGGACTGGGTTAAAGAAGCGGGTGTGGAACGCAGTCTCCATGTCGTCCCACGTTCTAAAATGGCCAGGAGGTAAGTTTGCAAACAACGAAAATGCAGTTTTAGTTAGGGATAGTGAGAATAACTGTATTTTACAATAGGTATTTATTGCATTTTCCCCTAGTTGGGCCGTAAACCGCCCTACATGCTCAATGGTGGATGCATCATCCTCACCTGAGAAGGTGGAAAAATCGGGCACTCGAAAGCCCCTATGCAGAGGGTGATCGCGAGTGATGGCCTCAGGGTATGGCTTTTGGTATGCCATCCGACCAGTTCGCCTCACATTCAGGCCAAACTGAGTCCGTAGCATGTCTGCCAAGACATCTGGATCGACCACAGAGCCCTGGTGAGGGCCCGGTTGATTGGGGTTAGGATTGACACCATCAAGTGGCGGTCCTTGGTGTTGCACATCGTGGGGATATACATGCATAACTGGTGGTGCAAACTGGATAGTAGGAATTGTGGGACTAACTGTTGGTGGTCTCCACGACTCCTTATTCATCATTAAATCAGGCATGGGTCTGACTAGGGATGTTTCCACTGGCTGATCCATATCTGCGGTGGCAGAATCTGCTTGCCCCCCAAGTGGGAAGTTTTTGGGAAAGTTCTCTATAGCAGTTTGTACCCCCAATGGAATGTTTGTTGGGTCACCCCTGGAGTTCCGTGATTCAGCCCTTTCAAAACACTGCAGTTTGGCAATCCCCAACAAGAGGCGGGTTTGAACCATGGAAGGGAGTCATCATTGTTCTATATCCTATTGGGACATTGGTCACCCCGTGTGAGTGATTGCTCACCACGAATGGGTATTGGTTGATGCCAACGGGTGATACAGGAGATCTAGGATGAGGCGCAGATTGGTTTTGTCCCACCGATCTACTACTCGTACCTGGTAGATATCCATAAGCACTTTCAGATGTTATTGTCCATTTTTGGAAATTGCCCATGCTAGCTGCATACAACCCAGGGGCGTAAAAACCCTGATTTAGGGATGCATATGCGGAAAGTTCATTTCTCATAGCCTGGAATTGACTGTCTAGGCGGCTGTCCAGCATTTCCCAAGTTGGGTTATTAAGTTTGCAGGTATTAAATCAGTTGGAGGATTTACACCAGCATTCTGCCCTGTTGTGGGCGGCACAGGTGGTGGCGGAATTCCGTTAGTAGTAGTCCTAGTGGATGTTCTTGGCGTGAACATATTTATCCGAGATATAATTCTTGATCTTAACAAGAAGTTATCCAAGCTTTCAAAATTTGATAATTGATCTATGGTAAAAGATTCAATCGTCTCCCACTGTGGTCGCCAATTTGTTATTGCACGAGTTGGATAACAACAAATAGTGAGGCCCTTCTAGGCCTGAGACGATAGAAACTGAAAAGTTCCCTTCGTTAGATTGCGCCTTCAAATTTATCAAAGAAAACAATGAACAAGAATTGAATTTATTGCCCATTGTTAATTACAAGAACTTAATTAATGAATCAACGACAAGCTACAAACTACGAACTAAACTAGAGAAACTAAACTGCAAACTAAGATAAAATAAAATCTCCAGAGGAGTGTTGATGTGGTGTTGATTGTCTGTCTTCCTCTGCAGCTTTGCTCGGTATTTATAGGAGGTGATGCAACCGCTCTGGAAGAACTGAAGCTCCATGATCTAGGCCCTCTAATAACCATCCTACCTATGTGTCTCAGCCTAGCGATTCCGAGTGGTTGTTCACGGTCTGGTCAGCATTTCGCCCAGAAGTCCCTTGTAGTCCGTTGGATGTTTGTTCCTTCATTAACAAGATGTCACTTAATATACTATCCTCCTTGGTCGGGCCAATAGGTCTAGTTTATATACTATCCCCTCTGGTCTGGCTGGACGGGCAGATAAGTCTACTTGGTAGACTATCCTAGGTCTATATGAGAGGAATTATATGATTATCACCAACCGTGATGATTGTGAGAATCGCAATATATACAATTGAGAAGTTACACAATATCTGTAAATTAGAGGAGAGAATCAATCAACCCCACAATTACAAAGATATACAATATCAACATATATATAGAAAAATATCTTCAACTCTTTCCCTTAATAGTCTAATTGGTCGACTGTCCCCTCGGACGGCAAGTAGGACTATTGTCCCCTCGGTCCTGGCCTGACGGGCAGGTAGGTGTATTTGATAGACTGTCCCTTCTGGTATGGCCAATAAGTCTAGTTGGTCGACTATCCCCTCGGTCCTGGCCTAACGGGGAGTTAGGTGACTGTCCCTTCGGTCCTGGCCTGACGGGCAGGTAGATATATTTGATAGACTATCCCTTCTGGCCTGGTCAATAAGTTTAGTTGGTTGACTGTCCCCTCGGTCCTGGCCTGACGGGCAAGTAGGTGACTGTACATTAGGTCCTGGCCTGACGGACAGGTAGGTGACTGTCCATTCGGTCCTGACCTGACGGGCATGTAGGTCTATCTGATAGACCGTCCCTTGCCTGGCCAATAAGTCTAGTTGGTTGACTGTCCCCTCAGTCCTGGCCTCACGGGCAGGTAGGTGACTGTCCCTTCAGTCCTCGCCTGACGGGCAGGTATGTGACTATCCCTTCAGCCTTGGCCTGACGGACAGGTAGGTTAATTGATATTTTTATTTTATATTTTATTTTTTTGGTGATAACAATAACATAATTTTAGATATTATTATTATTATTATTATTATTATTATTATTATTATTATTATTATTATTATTATTAAAATTAAAACAATAACAATAATAGTCGGGAATGTTTAGATTGTTCGCTTTAAATTTGATGTGTTTTTTCATTTCTTCTTTTGTCCCTGCTTCTTCCTTTTTCTTTCATTTTAGCGACGCTGGATAGCGTTCTTTCACAAAAAAAACATTAAATAAATAACATTCGAGTGGAGACTTGGTCTAGTGATCATGTGACTCATGTCACCTGACTTCCAACCTTATGGTTGGACGTTCGATCCTCCGGTCCCCTATCCCCCCCTTTCCGTTTTGTAATTTGTATGGCTTGGACTCTCACACAACTTTACCGACACATGTGTCAATCTTGACCAAAAAATTAAATAATAATAACAGTCAATGTAATTAAATGGTCAAATCATGCGACTTAAGCCAGCTAGTAATTAAACACACTATCAGTTAGAGAAAAAAAAATGATTGGGTGCCCCGTGCCCCTTATGATTACTTATATATGATGATATTTAAAGTTAGAGCAATTTAAGCAATTAAGTTTCTGTCCTAGAGTATTTCTGGAAATCCAGAAATGCTACAAACCTCTTCGTAATATGTTGTTCGTAATTTTGAATTGATTTGTTGCCATTTTTATTAGCATGCATTAATGGAAAGTAAATCAATGAGGGGATTAATTACATACAATCAATCCCTTGTTTGGAAGCCGACATATTTAGGAGCATATAGCGGATTCAATCATCATATTCTCTCACAATTCTCTCTCCGAATCTGCTATCTGCTAGCGGATCCGCTGACTCCCAAACATCCTCAATATGTGCTACGTAATACATATTAATATGCTTAAGAAAGAATGAGTATACGCTATCCAATTCATAGGTACTAACTTAATAACATATGATATCTAATATAGATTAATATGCTGAATGTGGTTTGATAATATGATACATGAAAGTATATCTTTCTTCCCAGTATGTGATCTTGGGTTGGATATGATTCTCAAAAGGTAAAAGAAAAGTTAATCTTTTAACATAACCAAACGGATTCCATAACTTGGTTTCCAAACAACCAAAATCTTTATCATATATAAAATTGCATTTGCATGAAATCTAATCCCTATCATATTTTCTTTTGAAAGCATAAATTACCGAATTTGATAGGGTCAATTACCCATTAACTACTTAAATCACTACACAATATAAAAGGAATAAAATCAATAAATATAACCACACAACTTAGCAGCTAAATACCCAGTACTTGGACCCTCAAAAAACAACATTTCTGGATATTAATAATCAGGACACAAACCATCTCGCAATTTAAGGAGTATATTGCATACAAGTCAACTAAATTTTTTGCGTGAACCGTTTTATTAAAGAATATAATAGTAACATTGATTTGAGACATCACTTAATTAACTACAACCCGTAATAATTCGAGCCAACTCTTGAACAAATAAATTAATTAATAAGTACAATATATGAAATGAAGAATAATAATTTTATAATTCATTATTGAGGTTTGGCACAATTGCCTCGTCTGTGGGGAATTACGATTGGCTACGCATTTAATTTGGTAGGGGCATACTCCTTTGGCCAAGAAAGTCAAAAATGATACACACCGTACAATATTTTTTTGGCATAACAGTCTGTCCGGACTAGGGGTGAGCAAAATATTTGAACCGATTCGTTGAACCGCTGAGTCGAACCGAAATCGAACTGAATTTTCGGTTAATCGAGGACCCCGGAGCAAATACAAATATCAAATTTCAGTATTCGTTCGGTTCAAATACAAATACAAATACTTTAATTTTTTCTCCCGATTAACCAAACCGAACCGAATATATTTATTTTATTTTAAAACTTATATATATTGTATATATTATAGGCATTTGATGGTATAAAATTATATATATGTATAATATAATCATTATTTATTTAATTATTTAAGTATATAATAAGTGAATACAAAAAATTAAAGAGTTAATTATCAAAATATATCACCATAATGAGCATATATTGATTTTTTGTGTTTAAGAATACCTCATTATTGAAATATACTACAACACTAAGATTTGTTACTTATACTAACATATTTTAATAACACTAAAAAGAACCACTGGATTACATAGTTATATATATATTTTTTTATATAGTGTATTAACCTCAAAAATAAAATCTACGAAACTCAAGAATTAAGAAATGAAAACTTGCTTATACATTTTTAGAGGATCGGAAAAAATATTCGAACCGAATTGCTTAACCGCTGAATCGAATCGAAACCGAACCCCCGGTTAACTGAGGGCTCCAGTTACAAATACAAATACTGAAATGAAGTATTTGTCCGGTTCAAATACAAATACAAATATCTGAAAAATTCAGGTTAACCGAACCGTGCCCACCCCTAGTCCACACTAGAGAGGAACACACCATACAATATTAATGGCTCATTTCTTTTGGCCACAAAATTCTAGCGTGTTTTGGTAATTCAATTCCGGTATGTTTGCAATTTTTATTTATTTACTTATGTAATATGATAATTTTTCAGCTTGAATTTATTAATTACCAAGGGACTGAGAGAGGTATCTTCTTTGAGAAATCGAGCGTGGTGCATCTCATTTAACTCATATTGTGTTGGTGAATTGAGGGTCTTAACTTGAAGCCCCCAAACGCAGGGCCGTGACCCTAACCGGATAAACAACAGCTTCTTGTGTTTGTTCTAGTTTAAATTCCATCGCATCTTTGTTTTGTGTTTGTATTCCATATAAACAAAGCTTAAAAAGGTTAGAAGAACGGAGAGGAAATTGCGCAATTTACCATGCATTAACATTCAGAAGCTACAATGAATTTGAAATTTGAATATATTTATTGATGTAACAAAAGCCAATAGTAATGAATATATCTATAGACTATATATATATATATATATCTTGTTGAGATGCACTGTTACACAACACATGCATGTGAATGTATTTAATGTTTACTATTGTCAAAATTATCAAGCAGATTTTGTGGGCTTGATTGGTCAAAGAGTGAGGCATTGCACTCTATAAATTCAGGCAATGAAATGAACAAAAGATAGATTCAAGAAGAAAATGCAAGTCCTGCATTCATTACACACTCTCCCTCCCTCTCTTCATTACCATTTCCATTACCGACAATTACTTTTCTTTGTACACATACTCCCTATACACATACCTAATATACTAATATACTAATAGGCTTGTTTTATTTTATATAACATATCTAAAATAGAATACCTCATTTGACTTTTTAAATTATTCATTATTAATTAATTATTTATTTATTTATTCCTGAGAAAAAACCAATTGCACCATCACCATATTGCTTCCTTTTTAACTTCTTCTTCCACTTCTTTTTTAAGAGAAAATTTAAATAAGCCCTTAGACCATTGTTGGGTTGAAATATCAACTTTAAAAAATTTTATTATTTATGTAATGGGAGTATATATTATTTTTGCCAAATACTTCATGTCATTAATACAGTACACTCTTAGCTGCCATAGTTTTTTATTATTTTTTTTACTTTTTAAATACGCCCTTAGACAATTATTTTTTATTTTTTACTTTTAAGTTTGTAATTGTTATGAAGGTTAAATAACATAATGAGTATATTAATATTTATTGGTTAAATGTTATTTTAAATCATATAATGTTAATTTGATAACATATAATTAAATAATTTTATATTTATGTAAAATACTGTAATACCCGAGAATTTTCCAACATAAAATAAATACAATAAATAAATAAATAAATAAATGGATAAAGAATCATAAAAGATGAGAAATGGAATTTAAATTAAAAAGGAATCAAAAATTCCGAGAACCCGGGAAGCCGAAGACAATTAAATCGAATAAATGGTTACACGGAAACCCAACACCGATGGACTCAATAACTCGAGTCCAAATGTAAATTTAGATCCGAATAAAATTAAAGATAGGAAATCGGAACCCGAAGATGGCCCGGAAATCGGAATCCGAGAACATAGAGGGATAGAAGTCCGAAAGAGAGGAGGAAATGCCCGACGGATCGCACGACCCGCCCGACCGGGGTCCAGGCGGCATCCGCGCGGTGGCCGCGCGGTCAATGGCTAGAAAGCACGCCACGGCCGCGCCAGCCTACAGATTTGGCCGTTGCGAGATTCACTCGCCCGAATCCGGATTTTCCGACTTCGGTTGAACACCTTGCGGCTCAAGACTCACCAAGGCTGTCCTTGGACGTCCCTAGGTCATGCCTATCTATAAATAACACCTCTTGGAAGCCCCGAATATTTTTCAAAAACCCTACGATACTCTCTATACACAAAACCCTAGATCCGGAAGTCGTCGGAGGCACAAAACCGAACAAGGGGACTGATTTAGACGAGAATTGGGAGTCTTCGATCGTTGGGGTAAGATCCGATCTGTTCTTGTCCATTCTTTTCCATCCTTGATTCGAAAAACGTGTCCTAATTCGATCTATTCCTATTCTAAACCCCGCTCCGGATCGAGAACGAAGAACCCGACGAACCAAGGAGATAAACGGTGGACTGGAAGCCACGCCTCAGAAATCGACGTTCCCGGACGACTACGAATCAGTAAGTTAACGCTTACACGGTTTTGGGAGAGTTAAAACTCGTTCAATCTAAAGAACTAAAACAAGAATTTAAAATCTATCAACATGTGATTTCTACCGGCGCAGCAATTTTGTCTAATTTTTCCGAACCTTTAAAAGTCTTCAAACGAGAAAACTTAAAACACGAAAAACGTTCCTAACATAGATCTATCTATTGTAAAAATTTCATAATTTTTCATCGTGTTTTGATATCCGAAAACGACCGCGAACAGAACTGCCTTCGAATTAGATCTTGCAACGGTGATAGATTCTTTATCCGAACTTGAGGTTGATTTTTACCTTAGATCTAGACCGAACTAGGATTGGCGTTGAACATAGGAATTGTAGATCTATGAATTTAGAACATCTCTGTAAATTTTTAGAAATTTTCATTGAGATTTGGACCTCCGAACCTGAGCCGATCCAATCTGCGTTCGTACCGAAATCAAGAACCTTGAGAGAAATTAGTTTCGAATTTGAGCTGAAGATTAACCTCTGATCCGATAAGAATTGGGCTTTGAGTTCTAAATGAAAGTTGTAGATAATCGTTTTAAGAATTACCCTGTTAAATTTCATCAAATTTGGAGTTAGTTTGCTATGGTAGATCTTGAAATCTTGAAACTGATGCGTAGAAACTCAGACAGATTATCATCCTGTTAAGGATTGACGTTTTTCACCTACTTCAGTATCTCGGATTGAAACACTTAAAACATAAAACTTGTTCATCTCTGTGTTTTGGAGTCACCGGTCAAATTTCAGAGTCTTTGGACTTAAACTCGATTTTTAATGAATTTTGAAGTAAACGGCGGTTGACCGAGTCAAATCTTGAAAAATCTTGTTGAAAAGGATTTTAAATGATATCGGAGCGGATAGCGTCCTGAAATAGTATATTTTGAGAAACTTACTAAATTTGAGAAATTGGCCTTTAAGGTTTAAATGAGTGGAAACTCCTTTGAAATGAAATACATAAACAAACATTTTCGAAATCCCGTTATAGCTAGTTTGAGCTTTCTACGTAGAGGGTGAGTGCTCCATCGGGTGCCCCTCTAGCTTTTTGCTTCGTGCCTAAACGGACGAGAGTGACCTATGTAGGGGGTGAGTGCTCCATCGGGTGCCCCTGTAGCTTTTTGCTTCGTGCTTAAACGGACGAGAGTAATCTACGTAGGGGGTGAGTGCTCTGCAGGGTGCCCTCCTAGCTTTGCACATCGTGCCTGATTGGATGATGGTGTTGAACATGAGAAACTGTGCCAAAACGGCGAGAGAAACTTGACTACAAATAAAATCTTGATACTCGGCTAGGGATTAACGGGAAAATTTAAAAGACTTACACTTTCCTTCGCTTATTTAAATTATGCTTTTAAGTTATATTATGCAATTATTTACCTTGCAAGCAATACTGTGATGTTATGGAATCCCTATCTATCTAATTATGCAATTTAAATTGTTGTTAGATAAATAAATTAAATTATGGGGTATTGTGTACATGTTTCCTTAATTTTTAATTAATGGCTTTGAAACCCCATAATCCTGCATGTGTTAACTTTTTTTTTGAGGAAAAGGATAATTTCATTCATATATCATAGTAGAGTTCGCCACAACAACATTGGTCTACTCTAACACCCCAAATTCTGACTATTACTATCAACGGACCCAACTACTAAAGACCTATTCTATGCCACTTAAGGGATAGTATGCACAATAAACACCAACAAGCGGCTCTATGGTCAATTCACCGCATCAAGTATCATCCTTATTTTCCGCTGCAACTTTGATGTATTATTTTTAAATTATATATGAATGGGTTGTTTGAATATTTTAAATTCTGAAAAACCATAGCCTTGCATCTCTTTAGTGAGCTCGGAGAAACCGTGTCTTACTAGAGAGGTGTGGCGGTGACATCCCGACCTGGGTGACCAAAAACCGGGGTGTTACAAGTTGGTATCAGAGCCCAGAATATTTTAAAGCTATTTATTTTAAAGAAAATATCTAATACCAGGTTGGTATCAGAGCCCAGAATATTTTAAAGCTATCTATTTTAAAGAAAATATCTGATACCAAGTTGGTATCAAAGTCCGGACTATTTTTAAACTATTATTATTATTATTATTTTTAAACTATTATTTTTAAACCATTATTATTTTTAGATTATTATAATTATAGAAGAGCCCAAATTATTATTTTTGAAATTTCCTAGCCCCAAATATTTTTGAGCCCAAATTATAATTATTTTTGACGCAATATAGAGGTCCAAGGATTTTAAATATTATTTTAAAGCATTAATTCCATGGATTAAATTTTTTATTCTTTTTTTTATACCCATGGAAAAAAAATAAACATAATGCATGAATTATTTTTTGGGGGAAATCATCATTTTCATTTGCATATTGCATCCCCTTTATTTAAAGAACTTAGAATCTTGGCGAATTTTAACTTAGAATCTTGGCGAAGTTAACCTAGAATCTTGGCGAAGTTTAACCTAGGTCTTTTGCTTGCACTGGATAACATAGAGACTTGATATCGAATTAGGAACGCTAACTAGAGACTGATCTTGCCTTAGTTCTAGATCGCGTTCATCTAAGCGCACGCCTAAGCATAACAAATCTCGGCTTTAGCCATTCCTATCCTTGTACAAATTAGAAAATTTCCTTATGTGGAACAATACAAATCAAGTCTTTACTAAAACACTCTCTATTCCAAAAATCTTGTTGGATTCCCAAACAACAAAACCGAAAATTTGAAATTAGAAATTTACGAAATGTCTTGTTGGAGCGATCTATCTAAACCAAGATAAGCTAATCTATACACGTTATAACAGAAAATGGCGCCTAGGAGAAAACCAAGGAAGGCGAGTCCAAACGGCACTGACGCTAACCTTCCAACAGGCCCAACAACAGTGAAAGTCCTCAGAACCTAGGAGAGCAAGTGCCTCAAGCGCCCAATAATATGGAAGCACGTTTAAAAACGATAGAGGGAATCCTAGTAGCATTAGGAAATGCAGAGGTGCATAGGACACCTGCAGCAGTACCTCCGCCCGTAGCTCAAACCAACTATCTAGCGTTGGTGAATCCCTATCAACCACCACGTTATGATGGGCAGGAGGATCCCGCCAAACTAGAGGGGTGGATACGTACATTTGATAAGCTCTTGGATGCTATCAAATGTCCTGATGAGGCAAAGACACGAGTAGCAACCTACTACTTAGGAGGCGAAGCCGATGAGTGGTGGCAAGACCTCCAGAGGAATTTAGAGGAAGCTGAAGAAGCTTATTCGTGGACTAAACTTAAGGAGGACCTAAGGGACCGATTCTACCCCATGAGCACCAAAGCAGCGATGTACGAAGAATTTCTGTCGCTGAAACAAGGGGACCAGACAGTGCAAGAGTACTACACTCGATTCAAGGAGCTGGTGAGGTTCGCACAAAGATTAGTACCCACAGATGCGGAGAAGGCTCAAAAATTCGAGATGGGACTGAACCTGGCAGTACGCGAGGTGATCACTACCCCGACCTACAAGCTGTTTATGATCGTGCGGTAGCGGTTGCACGAGTTCAAGGACTGAAGCGTAAGGCGAAAGGTGAGACTGGCCGAGGTCCCCATGGACAAGGCAAAAGGGATAAGGACCGTAGGACTGATATTGACTTGGGTAGAAATAATTATCGTGAAGGACCAAATGAGCTAGCCCAAGGCGGCGATGAAGGCAACAATAGAAGGATTTTCAACCATGAAGGCTACGTACCCCGATGCCCAAAGTGTAACCAACCTCATTTGGTGAGAGGATGCCCTCAACCCGACACATGCTTCCGGTGTGGTCGACGTGGACATCGGATGAAAGAGTGCCGAACCCATATTAAGAATATCACCAAGAGAGAGGACCTGGCCGCTGGACCTGACCAGCCACGAAACCTAGACGGTCAAAATGGCAACAACCAGGGGCACCGACACCCTCAGGATAAAGACCCAAAACCCGAAGCCCCTTAAGAATAACGTATCGGCAGTTATGGGGACATAACTGAAATCCTAAGGGGGAGAGGATGTGATACCCCGTAATAAAGTAGATGCATTGATTTTTGAGTTTGATTCAACAATATGTATTCCAAATAAATAAGCAAACAAATTCAAATTGTTTTGAACTACGTTATAGCTTGATCCCTTCACAGGGTACGTAGGCAGCTTAGAAGTTTTAATTATAAGTTTAGTCACAAAATAATAAAATAAACAAAAGGATTAGTTCCTAAAACGAGAAAAGCCGAAACACAACTTCGATGACGAAGTTGATTCTTAAGGAGGGTAGACTGTAATACCCGAGAATTTTCCAACATAAAATAAATACATTAAATAAATAAATAAATGGATAAAGAATCATAAAAGATGAGAAATGAAATTTAAATTAAAAAGGAATCAAAATTCCGAGAACCCGGGAAGCCGAAGACAATTAAATCGAATAAATGGTTACACGGAAACCCAACACCGATGGACTCAATAACTCGAGTCCAAATGTAAATTTAGATCCGAATAAAATTAAAGATAGGAAATCGGAACCCGAAGATGGCCCGGAAATCGGAATCCGAGAACATAGAGGGATAGAAGTCCGAAAGAGAGGAGGAAATGCCCGACGGATCGCACGACCCGCCCGGACCGGGGTCCAGGCGGCATCCGCGCGGTGGCTGCGCGGTCAATGGCTAGAAAGCGCGCCACGGCCGCGCCAGCCTACAGATTTGGCCGTTGCGAGATTCACTCGCCCGAATCCGGATTTTCCGAGTTCGGTTGAACACCTTGCGGCTCAAGACTCACCAAGGCTGACCTTGGACGTCCCTAGGTCATGCCTATCTATAAATAACACCTCTTGGAAGCCCCGAACATTTTTCAAAAACCCTACGATACTCTCTATACACAAAACCCTAGATCCGGAAGTCGTCGGAGGCACAAAACCGAACAAGGGGACTGATTTGGACGAGAATTGGGAGTCTTCGATCGTTGGGGTAAGATCCGATCTGTTCTTATCCATTCTTTTCCATCCTTGATTCGAAAAACGAGTCCTAATTCGATCTATTCCTATTCTAAACCCCGATCCGGATCGAGAACGAAGAACCCGAAGAACCAAGGAGATAAACGGTGGACTGGAAGCCACGCCACTGAAATCGACGTTCCCGGACGACTACGAATCAGTAAGTTAACGCTTACACGGTTTTGGGAGAGTTAAAACTCGTTCAATCTAAAGAACTAAAACAAGAATTTAAAATCTGTCAACATGTGATTTCTACCGGCGCAGCGATTTTGTCTAATTTTTCCGAACCTTTAAAAGTCTTTAAATGAGAAAACTTAAAACACGAAAAACATTCCTAAGACATAGATCTATCTACTGTAAAAATTTCATAATTTTTCATTGTGTTTTGATATCCGAAAACGACCGGGACAGAACTGCCTTCGAATTAGATCTTGGAACGGTGATAGATTCTTTATCCGAACTTGAGGTTGATTTTTACCTTAGATCTAAACCGAACTAGGATTGGCGTTGAACATAGGAATTGTAGATCTATGAATTTAGAAAATCTCTGTAAATTTTTAGAAATTTTCATTGAGATTTGGACCTCCGAACCTGAGCCGATCCAATCTGCGTTCGTACCGAAATCAAGAACCTTGACAGAAATTAGTTTCGAACTTAAGCTGAAGATTAACCTCTGATCCGATAAGAATTGGGCTTTGAGTTCTAAATGAAAGTTGTAGATAATCGTTTTAAGAATTACCCTGTTAAATTTTATCAAATTTGGATTAGTTTGCTATGGTAGATCTTGAAATCTTGAAACTGATGCGTAGAAACTCGGACAGATTATCATCCTGTTAAGGATTGACGTTTTTCACCTACTTCCGTATCTCGGATTGAAAAACTTAAAACATGAAACTTGTTCATCTCTGTGTTTTAGAGTCACCGGTCAAATTTCAGAGTCTTTGGACTTAAACTCCATTTTTAATGAATTTTGAAGTAAACGGCGGTTGACCGAGTCAAATCTTGAAAAATCTTGTTGAAAAGGATTTTAAATGATATCGGAGCGGATAGCGTCCTGAAATAGTATATTTTGAGAAACTTACTAAATTTGAGAAATTGGCCTTTATGGTTTAAATGAGTGGAAACTCCTTTGAAATGAAATACATAAACAAACATTTTCGAAATCCCGTTATAGCTAGTTTGAGCTTTCTACGTAGAGGGTGAGTGCTCCATCGGGTGCCCCTCTAGCTTTTTGCTTCGTGCCTAAACGGACGAGAGAGTGACCTATGTAGGGGGTGAGTGCTTCATCGGGTGCCCCTCTAGCTTTTTGCTTCGTGCCTAAACGGACGAGAGTAATCTACGTAGGGGGTGAGTGCTCTGCAGGGTGCCCTCCTAGCTTTGCACATCGTGCCTGATTGGACGATGGTGTTGAACATGAGAAACTATGCCAAAACGGCGAGAGAAACTTGACTACAAATAAAATCTTGATACTCGGCTAGGGATTAACGGGAAAATTTAAAAGACTTACACTTTCCTTCGCTTATTTAAATTATGCTTTTAAGTTATGTTATGCAATTATTTACCTTGCAAGCAATACTGTGATGTTATGGAATCCCTGTCTATCTAATTATGCAATTTAAATTGTTGTTAGATAAATAAATTAAATTATGGGGTATTGTGTACATGTTTCCTTAAAATTTAACTAATGGCTTTGAACCCCATAACCTTGCATGTGTTAACTTACTCAGCACGTTGTGCTGTCCAAAACCATTACTTTCTTTTTTTCTACAGAGCATGAAGACTATGCATCATATGCATGCATGGGATATTCGGGAAATATTATCTTCTATTATTCTTCTAGTCTTAGTTATGAATTGCATGAGCGGGCTTGTTTAACCCGTATGTTGGCCGTGTTGGCCCAATTTTAAATTCCGCTGCATTATATACGTAAATATTATTTTCCGCTGCAACTTTGATGTATTATTTTTAAATTATATATGAATGGGCTGTTTGAATATTTTAAATTCTGAAAAACCATAGCCTTGCACCTCTTTAGTGAGCTCGGAGAAACCGTGTCTTACTAGAGAGGTGTGGCGGTGATATCCCGACATGGGTGACTAAAAACCGGGGTGTTACAAATACTATTAAAAAATTATAAAAGTAACTTGATGTTAACTAAATAAAATTAAAAATTTTAATGCTCATTAAATACATTTGTAATGGGTTACTTAATATTACGTTCTATATAGATTTAAAGTTATTTTTCAAAAAATATATTTCCAAAAATTAATAAAAGTCATTTAATTATTTTAAAAAATAATTTTAATTTTAAAATAGATAATATATTTAATTTTGAAT
This sequence comes from Hygrophila difformis, assembly GCA_030278955.1. Lineage (NCBI taxonomy): Eukaryota > Viridiplantae > Streptophyta > Magnoliopsida > Lamiales > Acanthaceae > Hygrophila > Hygrophila difformis. Next base: position 11,902,250 of record JAOANR010000005.1, on the reverse strand, counting down.
ATATAAAAATATTAAATAATAAAAAATTAAATTTACTAATTAATTTTAAAAAACCGCGTGCTACCCCGCCTGACCCGCAATCCGCAGATGGGTGGGGCTGGGTTGGGGTAATTTCCGTGGGCCAGCCCGTCCAAACCAGCCAAATGGTGGGTTGAAGTGGGTGTTGTTCGTATCGTCCCGCGAGCCCGTCTTGACACCTCTACGCCGGTGGCATTTAGGTCAATATGGTGAAAATTTTGAATTAATTGAATACTCATTCTAATACTATATTTTAATCACTTATAAAAAAATTATTGGATAATCTTCAATGCCTGGGGATACATTGATATTCACTTAAAAATTATTGGACAAGGGTCCAGTTATGGTGCGATCAAAGCATTCCACAGCACATCAAGGCAGCGATCTGAAGCGTCCATTTAAAATCCAAGGGTTGTAAATGAAAAAGGGTATAATTGTCATAACACAATAATAGTTCATTTTAAAAACAATGCATTTCAGCGATACGACAAGTATTTTAGACATGTTATCATATCTAATATTTGGTAACTCTATATTTAGTATGTTATCATATTTATTATTTGGTAAATCATATCAAATATTTGGTAATCCATATCTAATATTTCAAATAATATCCTTTTATGATCAAAGATACGTATCAAATTTATTAATAGATCATTTCAGCGATCTTACCAAAAACAATTAAGTGATGCTATAAAATATATTTCAGGGACCACACGTAGAGGAATTCAGCGACCATATCTAGCATAATTCAGCGATGGTACCAAGAATAATTCAGCGATGGTACCAAGAATAATTCAGCGACGCAACCTAGAATGATTCAGCGATGCTACCAAAAACAATTATGTGATGCTACCAAAAATAATGAAGGGATGCTATCAAATATATTTCAGCGATCGTATCTAGCATAATTCAGCGATGTACCAAGAATAATTCAGCGACGCAACCTAGAATAATTCAGCGATGCTACCAAAAACAATTCTGTGATGCTATCAAAAATAATGAAGGGATGCTATCAAATATATTTCAGCGAGATCAAGTAGAGGAATTCAGCGATGGTACCAAGCAGAATTCAGCGACGCTACCAAGAATGATTCAGCGATGCTACCAAAAACAATTATGTTATCCTATCTAATATTTGGTAAATAATATCATATCTAATATTTGGTAAACCTATATTTAGTATGTTATCATATCTAATATTTGGTAAATAATATCATATCTAATCTAATATTTTCAAATAATTATCAACGAATGGTAACAAATATATTAATAGATAATTTCAATCATGCTACAAAAAAATAATTTAGTGATGCTATAAAAAATATTTAAGCGACACTCAGCATTCAGCCACATTACACAGAAAGAATTCAGCGACGCTACAAAGAAGAATTCAGCGAGGCCATCAAGAAGAATTCAGCGATGCTATGAAGAATAATTCAGCGATGCTATGAAGAATAATTCAGCGACTCAACTAGGATATTTCGGGTACGTTTTCATGAACAATTCAATGACTTTATTTAAAAATATTTCAGCGATGTATATCTATGTATAGCACCATAATTAAGCAAATTGAAGGGTAATATGAGATCAATCCTTGAAATGCAAAGAAGAAGAGAAGAAGAACGGAAGAATAAGAAGAACGGAAGAAGAATGGAAGAATCACCAATTGTCTGTTCCCAAACTAAATGTAGCAAATTTACTATTTTAACCTTTAAGTTAATCTCAACCATCAATTTATAAAGTGATTGAATGGCTGCGATTGACCGCAGCACATCAAGTCAAAAGCATCAATCGCACCCTAACGGAATTGATTGGACAATATTTGTGATTATAAATGCAATATCTATATATTAAATGATGTACTTTTTTGTCTGTGCAGACTGTATAAATATAACTAAATCTTTTTAATCTTTAGGGTTTTATAAGTAATTATACCACCATTTTATAATCAATGGCTACAAATAATCCACGTCAGCGCTGATTAATCATACATGATACACGTCAGTGCTGAATAATTATACTTACCATATCATCAACATTTAATGCTATATTTAGATTAAAAAAAATCTATACTATATTATAAACAAATCTTTAAAAAATATTTCTATATATTTTATAAAGATGTAACTTTTAAAAAAATTATAAATAATAAATAATATTTAATTAAACCTATATATCATAAATTCTTTAATTGAATATATATTCAATATTATATTAGTTAGTTCCGCCAACAAGTACAATATTATTTGTATTAAAATTTGAGCCTAAAAGTATTTTTTTTGCTAGGCACACTATACAGGCTAGAGAAAGCCTAAAATATTAATAAGTATTAATCTAAATCAATATAATAAATTAAAAATTTTAATTAATTTTAAACATACTTTAATTAATTTATCAAAATTTATATTTAAAAGAAATTATTCCCCTATAGAAAATTTTAATCAAATTTTAATCATAATTATTGGTATCAGCTTTAATTTGAATTTAATTTTTATCATAATAAAATAATTTTTAGTGAAACCGGGTATCCCCAAGCCACATGGAAAATTATAGGCGTCTCTCCCAAATTAATTTTTCGCATACACAAGGCTCAACCCCAAGATCTTGATTACGTGACTAGAGTTCTAAGTCACTCAAGCGAACAATTATAATTGGTCATAAGAAAATAATTTTAATAAACCACATAATATAAAGAAAAAATAATTATTCAAAAAAATATTTAATTTTGAACATATATTTAATGATTAAATCTAAATTTTTTAATCAAATATAGTAAAATTTAACAACACACTATGAATTATGAATGTAATTGAACATTAATTGAATTTTTTTTTTTTTTTTTTTTTTTTTTTGAGGAAGAATGGCCTTTTATTCCATACAGGTCCGAAAAGCTTTAGTACAACACTAGGCAGATAGCCAAGTCAATGAAAATGTCTAATGGACCGACAACTACACAACACAGTAAGAAAACCAGTAATAATAACTTTCAATGCTAGACGTAGGCCTCCAAAAATCTTAAGACTAGCAACATAGCAGCTTTATTGGCCTCCAAAGAAAACACAAACAAAATCGTTGAGCATGAAATGACCCCGTGACCAGCGGCATCAGCAACATGAAGATCGCTACAAAGCCTCCCCAATAATCCCATCATCAACAGCGAGATATATTCCAAGAGCAGCAACATCATCGGACATATGAATGTAATTGAACATTAATTGATATACTATTGTTATTGTGGTAGTGCATGAAAACAAGTTTAAAAAATATTTTGAATTTATGAATTTATTGTTTTTGTGTGAAAAAATCTCATTATAGAAACTATTTAGTGAGTACCTATTTGTTTTGTTAATTACAGCGGGAGGGTAAAAATACTAGTGTTTATATAAAATGTGATGATATGTTCACAGGTATAAGTTAATAATCAATTAATTCAATTCATATATAAACGAAAATAAAATGTACAATAATTATACCAATTTATCTAAATAAGTATAACAACTATAACTATGAGTGGGGTTGGGGACTTACCCTAGTGGTCAAGTCCCTCTTCTCTCAACCATAGGTTGGGAGTTCGATCCCCACCCAGCCCCCTATTCCCTCCCCTTTATCCCCCTTTGTAATTTGTGTGGTTTGGGCTCCCACACACTTTTGCCGACACATGAGTGTCACTGTTTACCAAAAAAAAACTATAACTATGAGTTAATACTTAATACATCATATTTAATATACTCATCAACACTTAAACAAAACGTACCGGTTTGGCTAACTTCTCTCCTCATATATATCTAGTATATATATGCTAAACCTTATGAACAGTACTTTCACATGTGTATTTTCTCTTGTACCCTTCTGCCCTTCGTTTGTCTGTTTCTGCTGTTTTTTGGGTGTTCCTTCTCCTAGTGTTTTTGTCTTGCCATCCCCTTCTCCAATCTTCCTCCCTAGCAGCTCGCCGCCTCCCAGTCGACGTCCGGCAACATTTCGCCTTTGTGATTCTCACTCAGTCATCTCGCGAAGTGTAAGAAGATGCTTGGGATTCGAATTGTAGAGATTTGAATGACATTAGGGTTTTTTTTTCTTCACCCCAAATTCCTCATTTCTCTTTCTTTTTCTCTTGCAGACCAATTTTCTCGTACTCCCCATTTCCTCCAGCAGCTCGTGCCCTCCGATCCCGCTTCCGGCCACACAGTCTTCGCGAACCCTGGCCACTGTTCCGAGTCCCTGCTGACGGGAACCCCCGAACGCCGCCGTCTTCCCCATTACCCTCGTCGTCCTTGCTCCTTCGCAATTCGCCACCGCTGCTCCACCCACGAACGCCACTGTTTTCCACTGTATGCAGATAACGGTAGGCTGTGCGCCGTGGCACCCTAATCGCCACTGCTTCGTTGGGGAAATCTCCTTGGCCGCTGCCGGCGGAAATAGACCTGGGCAGCGTCGTCGCTGCTTCGATTTCCTTCTGGCTCCACATCCGGCTGCCTCGTCGTCGGGTTCGTTACAGTTACCGAATCTGGCATTTCGAATTCTCCGCATTTGAAGCCACGGTGACGCCTTCCCTTCTTACGTTGTTGCATTTATTTTTGCCACAGGAAATCCCATCTCAGTTTCTAGGTTTTACTTATTAAGAATGGAATATTCTCGAAGAAATCGGATCTTGAATCCTTGCCCTCACAGAAGCGGAGGCCTCTCTAAGGTGCTTATCACGGTTGATTTATTTGTTTTCCTAACCCCTTTCCGTTTTGACAATCCTCCAGTATATGGTTACACTGCATGACTAATAATCTGATTTTACATCTTGTTTATCTGCACTTCTTATTTTTTTGGGATTTTATTCCTTGGATGGTTAAATATTCCCAATGATGAATAGATTTTGCTTAGGAGTTGTGTAGAAACTTATTTAAATCATGTATCTAACATGATTTGTGAATTGTGGGCTTTGTAAAATTTATAGAAACCAGGTCCAGAATTTTGGATATGACAGAATGGTTATAGATAAAATATAAATGTCGTTTCCTTGATAGCCTTCTCAACCTCCTCCTACCCAACCTCTCTTGCCAGTTCAGCCGCCCCTTCCAAGCCAGGGAGATGAGCCAGGTTACTTGAATCAGGGGGTGGGCGGGATGAAGCCGAAAACAATAAGCTGAAATGGGATCTAGCATGATTGCGTAGAGTCAGGTCATCCATAATCCAATGCCCCTCAATGTCCAATCCTACAATTGCACTTCTCCTCCGGCGAATCAATGTCTGTTGATGGAAGTAGCGAGTATTCCCATCCCCCTGCTTAATCCACCTATCCCTAGCTTTTTGAGCCCATAGCATCTATTCCTGTTCAAGGACCGCATCCAAATCCCGTCTCAATTTCTTCTCCAGTAGAGTTAGATAGGCCGAATCGACCCGGATTAGAGCACGTCTAATGCCTTCCAGCCGACGCATTATCCGCTGCTTCCTCCTTCGGATGTGGCCGAAGGTAAACCTGTTAAAGTGTAGGGAAGAGTCTTTTACTTGTTTACACTTTTCCAGGATACTTTGGCCTCCATCATGCCATGCCGCTTCCACCACATGAGTATATGCGGGGTGGGACGTCCAGGCTTGCTCCCAGCGGAACGGGCTCACCCCTTGGTCCCCTATTTTCCGGCAACACCTCATAGGTAAGTTGCTATGATCCGAAGAACGCCGGTGAAGTACCTCCACATAGCCTGTTGGAAACAAGTTGAGCCAATCCACATTAGCAACAGCTTGGTCGAGTCTTTTCCGGGCTAACTGGCCACCCGAATTGTTACGTTGCCATGTGAATATGTCGCCGACTGTGTGTATAGTATGGAGGCCACAATCATCAAGCATGTCTCGGAAAGCCTGGCACCGACGAGCGTCGTAGACCATCCCTTGAACTTCTGACGTATAGATTACATCATTCCAATCTCCAATAGCCAACCAAGGGCCATTCACCATGCTTCCAATAGTCCTCATTTGATCCCAATCATGCACACGCTCCTGGGCACAGGGGTTAGCATAAATTGCAGAAAACAACCAAGTGGCATTACCTTGGGTGACGCGGAATGTAATAATTCTGGGATGAATTGATATCACAGCAACGGCTATTGGGAGACCAATCCTTTTAAGAACCCAAATTCCTCCAGCTTGGCCAACACTTTTAATAATATGAAGAGCTTCATAATTGTGTCGATATAACGAATTCCGAAGTCGTTGAAAAGGGCCCCTCGGCTCCATAATAACCATGATCGAGGGAGCAAGTTATCGAGTAAAATCAAGCAAGTGGCGATGAGTGTTCCTGTGCATGGCGCCACGGATGTTCCATGCAAGGATATTAAAATCTTGGAATTCGATCATTAATCCACAGGCTCGGAATTATCCTGTGCCCTCGGCCCTGCTTCTTCCGTTTCCATATCATGTTCTGGTGCTACCAAAACTTGAAAAGAGTTATGGCTTGCCGTGACTGGTGGCATCTGTTTATCGACTGTGTTGGAGCTTTGACCCTGAGTCATGAAGCGCCTTGGTCGCTTGACCTTAGTCCTGCGAGATCAGGCTTATGATTTCCTGAGTTGAACTGATCCTCAACCGAGACCCCTTTGAGTTTGACATGACCCCCCTCCTGTTGTGGTCTTGGATTATCTTGGGAATTTGTCCGATCCGAGAGGGCTGCTTTGATTACTTGACCTTCCCGACGGGGCTGACGCGGCGGCCGCGTGACTCGAATCCAGTCCCCATGAGTCGCAATCTGAGTAGCTACACCCGATGTTTGGGATCCAGCCTCCACGTACGGCTTTAGGGTCCTCATATGGGAGATTTTGAGAATCCTGTTTATTTCCTAGAGAATCATTAGTTTCCTTGTTTGTAGCCAATTCCAAATTCGAATCACCAGATTTGGGGGATCCCACCGATTGCTGCTGATTTTCCTCACTTGCCTCAACCGAATTCTTCCCATGTTCGCCTGCATGGTCCTTGGTGCCTGACGGCTCCGGCGTTGGTCTTGGCGGAGGTGGCGCCTTGATCTGAAAATCCTGATGCAAACATTCACCAAGATCGAACCGGAATCTCCCACAAGTGCTACATATGTGGTGGAAGCCCTCATATGCCACATTCTGCCAACAATTTCCCACACGTACCTTACCAATCACAGGTTTCGTGAGGTCGATCTCAACACAAACACACCCAAACCTTTCTCGGTTGGTTTCTTTCGTGTTAATATCCACACGTAGTGGCTTCCCAACCATCCACGCAATGAGAGTCATTGCTTCCTCTTCATAATACATGGGATCCAATCCCGGAAAACGGACCCAAACCGACGTGCGTGTGATGATTCCAGCATTTGCATGCGTATCTTTCGACCAAGGGGCTACCGCCAAGTGGTGATCGAACACATACCATGGTCCATCAAACAAGGCATGACGCCTATCCTCCTCCGAGCCGAATTTCGCAAGGAAATATCCCTTGTCGCTATCGATAACCCTAAAGTGTCCTTTAGGTTTCCACAAACGATTAAGACACGATTGCATGGTTATCAAACTCAGACGTTTACCATAAACTTGCACGACCAGGGCGTCTGTGAACGGTGCACTCAGTCGGGTGATAACGGCTTCATAAAAAACAATGCTTGGTAGTAACGGGTTCCCATCCACAAAATCATACGTCACCAATTCATTGAGAGGTGTCAGATCAGTCTCCATATGGGTGTCCGGCGTAGACGCCGGGGGATGAGGGAGGGCGATGTCGCGAAAGGAGGGTTTAACGGGGGCAGGGTCAGGAGGTGGCGGCGTGGGCGGAGGGGGTTGCGGGGTGAGGGGCGGCGGAGAAGAACCAGGGTTCGTCATAGAGAGAAAACTCAAATAGAACTTAGCTTTAACAATGAATTAAGTAATTTACAAATGTTATATATATATTGAATGTGACCGGTAGTTGGAATAAGGGAAAGGTAGATGTAGGAAATTAGAAATGTCTATATATATGTATAAGAATTAATCAGACTTGTATTGCTTTCATTTGTGCCCTTACGACACCATTGGAGAAATTTGGGCATTCTTATACTATTATTTATTCCCCTCCCCTTGTAGCTCTTATATAATAATTGAGGCTTATCAATTATTGCCCCAATCTTCCCTTTCTTTTACTCTTTCCCGTAGCTCTCTTGGGACTCATTTTGGGTTCTTCAATCTTGCTCCAATCTTCAATCTTGGCTTGAAATCAGGTCGGGGAATCATATATACACATCTTGGTTATATTCCACAACACGTTATCAGCACGAGCTTGTTGGAGTTTGCCAATTCTTCCAAGGTTCTGTTGGAGTTTTGTTGAAAAATCCAATTCATACCGGAGTTCTGCCAAAATTTTTAAGATCCAGAAGAAAATCACTTGAGGTAATATATTCCAACCATTTTCAATATCAATTATGACTAATTTGTCAAAACAGGAATCTATGTCGTTGGAAAGATCCGGGATTAATTATTTATCCTGAAATATGGATATTCAAATTTATTTGGAATCAACGGGTCTAGAAAAGACCATTATAAAAGAAAATACGGCCACATGCCTAGACCGCAGAGGAAAAAAAAACGGCCACAGGCCAAGACCTCGAGAAAAAAAAACGGTCAAAAGATCATATCGATCTATATATGGGAAATAAGCATTTTGCCAATTCTTCTTTTTAATAAGAGATAGTGACAGTTCCCTTAATGTGGGGGCAAATGGCAGCTCTTTGATAAAATAAAGATTTTTTGCTGAAATTCCAAATGCGAGGCATCATAATGACTGCAAGACTATAAGTCTGTAAATGATATAAGCCAGTCATGTTCAGAATAATGTCACGATTGAGATATGTGACAATATATTAATAAAAATGACATTAATACCAACAGAGTCCATAAATCTTAGTTCGGTTATACCAACAGATTTCGTGGGTCTTTAGTTTGGTGTGTACTAACAGAGTCAGATTCTTAAATAGCAAAATAATTGCCAGAAATTGTGCCTCTAAAAGGCGAAGCAATTGAAGAAAAGTGCTATCAATATGGCAGGAGGACACAGTCCCATAATTTGTCGTACAACTAATAAATTGGTACTAGTTACCGAGAATTATTGATACAATAAAGCAAATAAAGGTTGAAAAAAACCTTGCTAAAGTACGACAATATAAATATTACAAAAGGCCATTATTGATATGCTAAATATATCATCGAAAGATATACAAATTTCTTCAATGATACAATACTATTTAAATATTGCATTACATTTTATTATATTGTTTTTATTATGCTTTGAATTTTTTTAAATTTTCTGCTGTATTATTATTATCAATGCATTGTGTTGTCTCACTTATATTTAATCTTGTTTTAATATTAATTATATCTTGTTTTAATTACAGCAAAATGGGGAATTATAAAAGTGATAACATATGCCTTATTGATAGTGCTTCAATGCACACGATACTAAAAGACATAAGGTATTTTTCCAATTAAAAAATAGGAGATACAAGGATAAACACAATATGTGGTAGTGCAAATATTATACAAGGAATTGACACAACCAACCTTATTTTCCCAGAGGGAACAAAATTAATTGTGAAAAATGCACTACTATCTCCCAAGTCTCGAAGAAATTTATTGAGTTTTAAAGATATCCGAGAAAATGGGTATCATCTCGAGACATCGACTTCAGAGAATGTCGAATATTTATTAATTACAAATACCACTCATGGTAAGAAATATATATTGGAAAAATTACCAGCATTGTCATCTGGATTGTATTTTTCAAAGATAAATACAATTGAAAATTATCACTTAGAGCACAGGTCTAATATTCCCCACATAGACCAGAGGTCTATTGATGACCACAGGCCCATTAATGAATATCATCCCAAAATAGGCCAGAGGTCTATTGGAAGCCATAGGCTTACTGATAAATATATGATATGGCATGACCGCCTAGGCCATCCCGGCTCTACAATGATGAGGCGAATTATTACAAATAGTCATGGCCATTCATTAAATAGACAAAAATTGCTGCAACATAATGATTATATATGTGTTGCTTGCTCCCAAGGAAAATTGATTTCCAAACATTCACCAACAAAAGTGGGAACTGAAAGCCCTAGTTTTCTTGAAAGAATTCAGGGCGATATATGTGGACCTATAGATCCACCATGTGGACCATTTAAATATTTTATGGTGCTAATTGATGCATCAACACGATGGTCCAATGTATCATTATTATTATCTCGCAACCATGCGTTTGCAAAGTTACTTGCTCAAATTATAAAATTACGAGCACAGTTCCCTGATTATACAATAAAAATATCCGATTGGATAATGCTGGTGAATATTCATCCCAGAGGTTTGATGAATACTGCATCTCAATTGGCATAACAGTTGAGCATCCCGTTGCTCATGTCCATACACAGAATGGACTTGCTGAATCGCTTATAAAGCGTTTACAATTAATTGCCAGACCATTATTAATGAGATCTGGATTGCCGTTGACAGCTTGGGGGCATGCAATATTGCATGCAACAAAATTGGTGCGGATAAGACCGACACATTATCATGAATACTCCCCTATACAATTAACATTTGGGCATGAACCCAATATATCCCATCTCAAAATATTTGGTTGCACGGTATATGTCCCGATTGCACCGCCTCAGCGCACAAAGATGGGTCCCCAACATAGATTGGGAATATATGTCGGGTATGAGTCACCATCGATTATTCGATATCTCGAACCATTAACTGGTGATTTATTTACTGCGAAATTCAAAGATTGTCATTTTGACGAATCTCATTTCCCGACATTAGGGGAGATAAAAATCAACCAAAGAAAGAAAAAGAAATCAACTGGAAAATCGTTAGATTTCTTTGATCCTCGTACAAATGATTGTGCACTAGAAGTACAAAGAATTGTACATTTGCAGAATATTGCAAATCAATTGCCGGACGCGTTATGCGACTCTAAAAGAGTAACAAAATCTCTTATAACGGCAGCAAATTTTCCAATCAAAATTAATGTCCCAGATGGACCAATTACAAGTGCCAAAGATGAATCTACTGCACGCTTGAAGCGTGGTAGACCACCAGGTTCCAAAGATAAAAATCCTCGAAAGAAAAGAGAATCACAAATCATTGAAAGTGACAAAATTACAGAAAATATTCCAGAGGAAAAAGAAGCTCTTGAAGAGCAAGTAGCTCCAGAGGAGCAGGAACTTGCAGCTCCGGAGGAGAATGAATTTGAAAATAATGAAATATCAATCAATTTTGTCACAAGCAGAAATGTTTGGAATCGAGATGCAATTATCATAGATAATGTATTCTCATACCACATAGCACTTGACATCATAAATGATGACGAGGATCATGAACCAAATTCGGTTGATGAATGTCGGAAAAGAAAAGATTGGCCAAAATGAAAAGATGCAATCCAATCTGAATTGGATTCACTGGCTAGACGAAATGTGTTTGGACCGATTGTCAAAAGACCAGAAAATATAAAGTCAGTCGGATACAAATGGGTTTTTGTAAGAAAAAGAAATGACAAAAATGAAATTGTCATATACAAAGCGAGACAAGTCGCCCAAGGGTTCTCACAGAGACCAGGATTTGATTATGATGAAACATATTCCCTGTAATGGATGGAATAATATTTAGATATCTTATCAGTTTAGCAGTCCATCAAAATTTTGAAATGAGATTAATGGATGTTATTACTGCGTATCTATATAGAAAATTAGATACAAATATCTATATGAAGGTTCCAGAGGGATTAAAAATGTCAGAGACATATGAATCAAATCCTAAACACATGTATTCCATCAAATTACAAAAATCCTTATATGGATTGAAACAATCCGGGCGAATGTGGTATAACCGACTCAGTGAGTCTTTGGTACAAGAGGGTTATACAAATGACCCAATCTGTCCATGTATTTTCATTAAGAAAAATGGACAAGAGTTTGTAATCATTGCAGTTTATGTTGATGATCTCAATTTGATTGGAACTCCAGAGGAGCTCCGAAAAGCTGTTGAATACTTGAAAAAGGAGTTTGAAATCAAAGATTTTGGTAAAACCAAATCATGCCTTGGTCTGCAAATTGAATATTTAAATAATGGAACTTTTATCCATCAAACAGCTTATACTCAGAGAGTATTAAAGCGATTCTATATGGATAAAGCACATCCATTGAGTACTCCAATGGTCGTAATGTCACTTGATATAAAAAAGGATCCGTTTAGACCACAGAGGAAGGTGAACAAATTCTTGGACCAGAGGTCCCATATTTAAGTGTCATAGGTGCTTTAATGTATCTCGCAAGCTGCACTAGACCAGATATATCATTTGCAGTAAATTTATTAGCGAGATTTAGTTCATCTCCTACAAGACGACATTGGAATGGAATTAAACATATATTTCGCTATCTCCAAGGAACTATTGATCTTGGGTTATTTTACCCAAATAATTCTCAACATGAAATAATCGGCTTTGCTGATACCGGATATTTATCAGATCCACATAAAGCCAAATCTCAAACTGGCTATGTTTTTACATGTGATGATACTGCAATTTCATGGAGATCAATGAAGCAGACTTTGACTGCTACTTCCTCAAATCATGCTGAAATTTTAGCAATCCATGAAGCCAGTCGACAATGTGTATGGTTGCGATCTTTGATGCACCATATATTGAAAAATTGTGGCATAGCTACTGAAGAAAAAATACCCCCAACAATACTATATGAAGATAATACAGCTTGTATAGCACAATTGAAGGGATGGTATATTAAAGGAGATAGAACGAAACATATTTCACCAAAATTTTTCTTCACTCATGATTTACAGAAAAATTGTGAAATAGATGTGCAGCAATCCGTTCAGCTGATAATCTTGCAGATTTATTCACCAAGGCTCTACCAACATCGAAATTCGAGAAGCTCGTGAAGAAAATCGGAATGCGGCAGTTTCGAGAATTAAAATGATGTGCAAATCAGGGGAAACAATGAATAGAAGAATATTGTACTCTTTTTCCTTCACTAGGATTTTTTTCCCCACGAGGTTTTTTCCTAGTAAGGTTTTAACAAGGCATATTCTTTGTATTGAAAACATTCAAAGGGGGTGTGTTATATATATATTGAATGTGACCGGTAGTTGGAATAAGGGAAAGGTAGATGTAGGAAATTGGAAATGTCTATATATATGTATAAGAATCAATCAGACTTGTACTGCTTTCATTTTTGCCCTTACCGACACCATTGGAGAAATTTGGGCATTCTTCTACTATTATTTATTCCCCTCCCCCCTGTAGCTCTCATATAATAATAATTGAGGCTTATCAATTATTGCCCCAATCTTCCCTTTCTTTTACTCTTTCCCATAGCTCTCTTGGGACTCATTTTGGATTCTTCAATCTTGCTACAATCTTCAATCTTGGCTTGAAATCAGGTCGGGGAATCATATATACACATCTTGGTTATATTCCACAACAACAAAGTAATAAACTGATTTCACAACATTGAGTAAGGATGTCTCACTTAATTTCTTTGTTTGAATGTTTAAACTTTAGTGGAATTAGTGTGTATTTATATATATATATATTGATATATAGATATCATTCCCTCTACCAAATTTGTATTCGCATATTTAATTTTTTTTTAAAAAGATATTGATGAGTCAATATTGTTCAACTCTAATACAAATTTTTATTGTAAATTTATCAAGAAATATAGTCAAACATGATACTCTATTAAAATTATTTAATAATGCACATTATAAAATATGCTTTTATTATTTTTATTTGTAAAAGAACATATAAAATTGCATGGCCAATTGAAATGTAGCCCAACAAACCAATATAAATTGAGGCGAATATTAAAAAGGTGAATGCAGGTTCGCCAATATATATATCCACCTCGAGAGTGTAGTTTTTCCTACAAAACCAGAAATGGCCAAAAGGCTCCTAGACAAAGTTGCCATAGTAACCGGCGGCGCCAGCGGCATTGGAAAAGCCACCGCCCGCCTCTTTGCCGCGAACGGCGCACGCGCGGTGGTCATCGCCGACGTCCAGGACGAAAAAGGCCGTTCCGTAGCGGAATCCATCGGGCCCCACCAATCCAGCTACATCCACTGCGACGTCAGCGACGAGAAGCAGGTCAAGGCCATGGTCGACTGGACCGCCGCCACCTACGGCGGACTCGACGTCATGTTCAGCAACGCCGGGATCCTCTCCACCCTCCCCCAATCCATTCTCGACATCGATTTTCCCACCTTCGACAAAACCATGCGGGTCAACGCCCGGGGCATGGCGGTTTGTGTGAATCAAGCCGCGCGGAAGATGGTGGAGCTGGGAACCCGCGGGGCCGTCGTGTGCACCGCCAGTGTGGCAGCGGTGGTAGGGGGCCCGGGCCTCGTGGACTACGGGATGTCCAAGTCCGCGGTGGTGGGACTAATGCAATCGGCGGCGCCTGAGCTGGGACGGCATGGGATAAGGATTAACTGCGTGTCGCCGGCGGGGGTGCCGACGCCACTGGCGGGGAATTTCGGGATGGGCACGGCGGAGGAGATTACGAGGAGGATGGGGCCGGTGACGAGCTTAAAAGGGGTGGAGCTGACGGAGGAGCAGATTGCGGAGGCGGTGCTTTTTCTGGCTTCCGATAAGGCGGCGTTTGTGACGGGGCATAATTTGGTGGTAGACGGCGGTTTAAGTGTGTGGCTTGCCGTGCCGCCGTAGACCAATTGACGGAAGTAGAAAATAAAATAAAAATACTACTCTTATCTGTAGTATTTTATGTGTTCCAATCAATATTTTGTCTCAGTTTTGTTGAACTACATTTAAAAGCATACAGCATTTCTTTTGCGCAAATGCAGCCATTACCATTCAATTTTGTTTTACAAATATTTTTCGGTTGAATATTTTACACAAATAATTTTGATTGGGAGATTAGGACTTGACTTCCCTGACTCCTAATCTAAAATTTAGGGTTTGATTTCCCACTGGGTCTACTATCCTTCCTCTTTGTCCATTTATAATTTTGTGTGGCAAAATTCATACCACTCATTTTCTAGCATATATTTAGAATAGGCTGTTAATAAAAAAAAATAAAAAATTTGATCGACTCTTCCCCTAGCCTTTGTATACCTAGCTTGAAATTTGAAAATAGTTTGGACGTTTCTCCATCAATTGGGCTAATTGAGGGTAAGCATTAATTAAGTTAGTTGATTATTGCCTAACCATTTGGGGCAAGTGTTTTTTTTTTTTGTTTTTTTTTTTTTTTTAAAGTTCCCCTAAAATCTAAACCCAATTTTTCCACTGTGTAGAATGGTACAAAAGAACCCAATTTTTGTTCAACTGAAGACATCAATTCAAGGACACGCCCTTCATAATTTGCACGTGAAATAAATCCACGAATTTAGAAGAAACCGCAAAGACCACACAACATGTGTAGGCACAATCCTTAAAACTAAATGGCCAGAATCCTACAAGGATCCACCAACAATGACAATAATCATCCATTCTACACATGACGCCAAATTAGCCCTCAAAGCCAAGAATGGGGCTGCTATTTTGCATCACTATTTACTTAATGGGTTGTTCAAAGGTGATTCACATTTAGTCACAACAATGTTTTCTCATCTATGCTCCATCACAATATTCATCTTACACACATGATGATCAAGACATCTTAAACAATATTCACATGCAAGCATTGCCCAGTGGAAGAACCCAGCTGTTAGACTTCTCCTACCCTCTAATCCTATCTTCACCTGCATCCAAAAGGAGGCTGTAATAACATGATATTACAAGAAATTCGCAGGAAGGTACGAAAAAGAAGACGACTATCGCATCTAAAATTTCGTCGTCTGACGAATTTCGTCACCTTATTTGTCGCCTTGTGCGCCAAGGCGATAAATCATTTTGTCGCCTTCCCATGAATTTTTTGTAGTGTGATTCGAAAGCTCAATGCATCCAATCTAATTTTTGCAAGTCGAACCTCGAGGAAAATACTATTCTTATTGTAGTTCAGTACGATAGTATCGCTGGAATTTATGGTGCTGTATCCTCCCCAAGGGCCAAACAGGATTGGTTATTTTCCATAGCATTTCTCCACTCCCATTGATGAATGCAACCAATTCAACAAAGCAACAAATGGCCATACGATCTTGAGGTATTTCAAGATTCAGTATATTGTTCACCTCTATCATCATGGTCTTATAGAACCACCATTTCAACAAAAACGACAAAAAAAAAAAAAAAAAAAAAGTGGTACTAGACTGGACAACGAACTGAGCAAATTGAGCACACTAATATGAACGAGATCAGATCAAATGAAGATTGATTCGAACATGCTGGTACATTTTTTTGTCACTGGTATTAGTTCATCTGGGTAGGCCATACAATGGGACTTCAGCTTAGAGAGATTAAACGTATCAATGATTATGTTCAATGGTGTGTTCAAGTGTCAATCATTCGCATTGTGGCAAAAGTGATAATTCATGCACTTAAAATAAACCAACAAGGAAAACAAAACATTCAAGCTAATAATTTCTCCTTTGGCGAAGCCGAAGCTAGATAACAATCCCAAACACAAGAAAGCTAAAAAAAGTCTCAAGGTGAGGAAAAACAAATGAAAGTAACAAAACAAGCTAAACTTTGGACAACCATACGCCGGAAGCATTCGTCGCCAAATCCCCAACAACAAAATCTGGATGGAAAGCCCACGAACTCCTCCAAGGATGCATCATGCTTTGCCAACCTATCAGTAACCATATTACCTTCGTGGAGCACACGATGGATCCTACAATCTTTAAGGGAAGCCCGCGAGCCCCTTACCCTCTAAATAATTGGGGCAAGCCGATGGAACTGGTCATGCAATTCAAGTAGACCAATCACTATCTTTGAGAACATTTTGAACAAATAAATTAATACAATAAATTAAATGAAAAATAATTTTATAATTCATTATTGTATCGTAGTTTGACACAATTGTCCCCTCTTTATAATTGGCTACCTAATTTGAAATGGACGTATCCTTTGGCCCAAACAAGGTCGAAAATTATACTCTACATACAATATTATTGGCTCCTTAGCCTTCTCTTGGCCACAAAATTTTAAGGGCACTTTAATATTCCCTCTATTTCTTAATAAATTAATAATTCAGTATTTCTCATAATATATTTTTGATTAAAACTAAAAGTTATAAAAGTATAATATTTTAAAACTATACACATCCTCCTTTTTTTTTTAAAGTATAACGTTTCTCATTTGCATATATGTCAATACACATTTTAAATTATTAATAATTTAAATTCAATACAAGTAAAAATTCTAAAAACTACACAATGAGACGAATCCAACAAGATCCCACCTGACTATATTTTTTCTTGTATAACTATAACAAAAATAGAAGTCAAAGTGCTATAATGAACAATAAAAAAGTCAAAATGTTACATTTAAAAAAAACGGAGGGAGTATGTGATTAGACGTATCTAATAACATCTCACTTGACTATTTTATCTTTACTTCCTCCGTTCCTAAATTATTGACATGTTGGGGGGTTTTGTTAATGTTCATTGAATAACTTTGATTCAACTTTTGAATACATTTATATAAGATAAAACACAGTCAAGTAGGATCTTGTTTGATTCGTCTAATCGCATAGATTTATAATATCAAATTTTCATAATTTTTAATTGTATGCAATTTGAGTTATTATGGATTAAAAATGTGTATTGCATTGCGTGAAATGTGGGTCTGTGGCAAATATTAAAGAACAGAGGTAGTATTATAACGGTGTTAAAACTTTGAATCAAAGTTATACTAAATGATTAATATCAACTATGCGAATGTTAAATTTATAAAAAACCAAAGGAAATATTTTACGTTGGATAAATTAAAGATTTATATAAGTAGTTAATAATTTGAAAATTCAATTGATTAATTTATTTATGTGATAAAATCATGGTAATAAACTTAATTTTTTTAAGTGAAACTTTATTTAATTTATTTATGCGATATAATGATTGATTTTTTTTTTTCAAAAAAATGAAATTACATGTACCGCTAGAGGTGTCAATTTCAGGTATCAGGTTGTGTTCGTGTCGGGTTAAATACAGGTTATAACACAAAATTTGTAAACCAAGACGGCCCAAACCTGAAATGAATTCAAAATACCAAATCCGAACACGACTGGAAAAAAAACCCAAAATTACTAAACCCAAACCTTAAACTTTTCGTGTCGGCCATGTTCATTTTTTCGGGTCATGTCCAAAATTGATACCCCTTGATAAAAGTTTACTCCAGAAACGACGGTAGGGTGTAAATCTCAGGTTCAGGTTGTGTTCGTGTCGGGTAGAGCAGAGGCTATAACACAAAATCTATCGGGTTGAAAAGTTTTTATTTAAATATTTGTTTGATGCAATATGTTTGGCCACTGGTCCGTGCCAAGGACCTTTTTCTCCTCAAGGGAGACTATCGGAAAAGGATCAAACCGATTAAGGGTCCGGAATCCAATAATGCGCCCAAACTTGACTGATTATTACTTGAATTTCAATGGCAACAATGGAAAATAAATGGAAATCTACCGGTTGCTACTAAAATCTAACGGCGGATTATCCTCAATGAGCTACTAAAATCTGTAATGACCCAAGCTTGTAATAGCCCAAATATTCAAGCCCAACTTCCTTTTAATTCAAGGCCCGGCCCACAACCCATTTTCCCATCTTTCTTTCTTGCCCTAATTGTGTCATTTGTGATTGAGACGGAAGGAGAACACAGTTCAGGCTAGCACGATGGATTGGAGGAGGGGAAAGATGAAGAAGACAACAATGGAAGCATAAAAACTCTTTGATTTATTCAGGTAAGGGATTTATGTGTAGCTAATGTGTTGGGGTTTCCTCTCCCTCTTCTCCCATTTCTTTTCTCCTTTCTTTCTTTCCCCTACCTTCGCCGGAATCGAGAGCAGCAAGATGAGTGACTGGTGGTGTGCCGACGGATAGTAGTCGAGCAGGGCCACGGAGAGCAGGAGGCGCAACCTTCAGTGGTGGAACCACCGGGAATGGGGTGGTGCTGTGGCGAGCCGCACAGCGCGCTGCCAAAGGCAGCGGTGAGCCGACGCCGTCGCCGGAGTCGGGATATGGTGGCGGCGGCTTCCGGACAGTGGCAGCGATGGCCGGCCTTCCTCCTATCTTCTATTCTTGTTCTTCTTTCACTTTCTTCTCTTCCTTGTCCTCAATACAGTGAGTTGGAATTGGATAAATTGTTGATTGGTGGATTAATTTGGATGTTTGTTATTTCTTGCTTTAGATTGGTGATTAAGTGTGTGATTAATGATTGTTATTTGATTATTGTGTTAATTCTTGGTGAATTGATATTTGAATTGTTAGATATTGGGTGTTAGTTGATTAATCTTGAGAACTATGGAAGATGTGGGGGTTCTGTAACATGTTGGGGGAATTTTCTATTGTTGGATTCACATGGAATTTAATAGATATATGTTGATTGTTCGATTTGTAGAATTCATGTGAGATTGATTGGATTATTGTTTTAATTGGGATAAATGGGGATTCTTGATTTGGAATTTGAATTGTTGATTTTAAATAGAAGTATCTTGGATTGTGGATTTTGTTGTTTAGTGAAGATGTTAGCTTGTGCAAGTTGGATTAATTGATGAGTGTTCTACTATTCGAAAAGATTTGATTGTTGGGGTATGTTGAACCTAAGTGAAGGGAATTTTGAATAGAGGTGACTAGTAAAGGAGTATGGAGTCCACTGGTTAAAATTTCGAAGATGGTTGTTGCTTCTTATGTTGAAAAATGTGAATTGGTAATGAATTTGGAGGAGGTGTTAGATGTTGCTGCAATTGATTAAATTGGATAAATTGTTAGGTGTTGGGCAATGATGGCTAATAAGATAATTCACTGATTTCTTAATATTTGGGAGAATGAGATTATCGCTTGATAGTTTTTAGGTCTTAGAGCTTGATGTTGATTACTGTGGATTTGCTAAGTGTTTTAAAATTGTGATTATTGATTGAATTGGATAATTGGATATTTATACGTGCAATGGTTAAATTTTGCATTCCCCAATTAGAATTCTTGTTCTTGCTATTGTCTTCCTCGTCAAGTGCCCACTGCGGTTGAAAGTATTTCTTATAGTTGGATTCCTATCTCTTACCTTTCACTGTCCATTTTGAGCACTATTTAATTGCCTCTGTTTCTTTATTGTTACTACACAAATTAACAAATAGAGATAGTGTAGTAGGAGGAATTTGACTATATATGTGTACGTGGGTGAGTGGGTTTTTAATTTAACTTATTTTTATTGATTTATTAAGCTTGATTTAGTTAATGGGTTGTTAAGCTTGATTTTTTTAGGAATTTAATAATTAAACTAGAATGTTGAAGTCTTGGACTTATATTGCAATGTCATTCTGTATTATTTGTGAATAAGCATTCTGTGCGTTTATACATATATAAATAGCATATATCTGTTAAGGATTACTTGTAGTAATCTGGCGAGTAAGGACATTATTTTGGTAATGGAGTCTGTGTACACATAACCACGGGAACGACATGAGTTATCATAAATTGCTAGGGAGATTCTTTGTAGCTCCTTGGAGGATTCTCAAAGCACTACATATGGATTATCCGTCAAAGATTCTATCTATAATTATTAATTGTTCTGTTAATACACGAATATCATCTTTAGATGTAATAGGCTATGGGTTAGGTAAGATGATAAGGTGGGGAGAAATGCCAGTAATTTTATAGAAAATGTTTTGTTGATAATGGTTTAAATATTACACTTGATCTCTGTTGTGACCTATTTATTTTCATGTGTTTTCATTTATATATGTATAGATGAATTCGTTGACCAATTGGAATAATATAATATTGTACAGCTAGTATTCAAAGCTGTTTGAATATTTATACGATTATATATTTGTCCGAGAAACATGGGACCATAGTATCTAGGTGTTTGAATACCATGTGTTGTGGTATATGCATTTTATTGCAATGGAATTGACAGATATACCAGCCCGATAGGGCGAGATGA
The DNA here is from genome assembly GCA_030278955.1 of Hygrophila difformis. Classification (NCBI taxonomy): domain Eukaryota; kingdom Viridiplantae; phylum Streptophyta; class Magnoliopsida; order Lamiales; family Acanthaceae; genus Hygrophila; species Hygrophila difformis. The sequence goes on along the minus strand of JAOANR010000005.1, from coordinate 11,881,190 downwards.
TGATTATGATTATACGGGCAGCCTTAATGGGTGTTGTTGAGTCCCGATGGCCCTGCGGGGTGAATTATTGGCTGTGATGCCTGTTGGCCCTACGGGGTGGATTATTGGCTGTTATGCCTGTTGGCCCGATGGGGCGAGTTATGATATTCAGCTGCGGCTGGCGCGATTGCGGATCCCTACGGGGATGGTGTATGTTACCCTGTAACGGTTTGGAGTTGATGATATCCTCACCCGTGGGTTCATACCGCCCGGGTTTTTAGGTTGCCGGCTAGGCATAATCATCTGCATTGCATATAGGGTAGATAGGTGTATGTTAGGCCATGCATCATATACATCACTTTATTTATTTGTTCCTTGTATGTTGTGGTTGAAGCACCGGTATGGGACGGTGTGATGATTTATTTATATGTTTTATTTTCTTTATATGTTGTGGTGGAAATACCGGTATGAGATGCTGTGATGATTTGTTTATATGATTTCCTCGTCTGATATATTATATATTTGCTTCCCCTTGTTTTTCCCCTGCACATATTTCCCTTACTCAGTACGTTGTACTGACTCCCTTTTATTTGTCTGTTTTATAGATTTCCCTGGAGGCACTGGAGCATGATTGGGATGTTGGGTTATGAGAGATCACGTAGATAGGATTAATTGTTGCATTTATTTATGTCTATGTGATACTCCGCTACCTATAGTCATTGATTTATTTATTAGTTGTGGCTTGTGAGCCTAGGATTTTACTTTCTGTCGGCCTGTGGCCTTGCTTGTTATCGTCTTGGACTGATAGCCTGTATTTGGAGTATTTGGGCATGTTGCCAGGTGACGTATATTATGGAGACGTGTAACTTATTATTAATGTCATATCTTGTTGGAGGACTGGTTGATCCTCACTACTTGTCTATGTGTTATTTTTATTCATAGCTTCCGCTCATAATTGGTTAACTCATATAATCACTTTAGGTTTTACACTCAGCCTTGTACTAGCTAATCTAAGTTAGCTGGCCACTAGTTTAGACTAGTTAGTACGGCGGTAATGCTTGCGAAAAATCATATTTGAATTTTCGGGGCGTTACAGAGTGGTATCAGAGCCTGTGTGCTCTTATATCTTATTAAAAACTTGTGTAGACATAGGTGGTGAGTTGTGTGGGAATTCATGTAGCGTAGGACTGCATTTTATTTACTTATGCTTTTGGGTATTGCGCATACCATGTTATGTCGTAGTTCAAGGAAACTGTGGGAGAACCATGGTGCTCCAGTTGGGATCTTTTTTTTTCATCGCGGTTAGCTGTGAATTGCTTCCATGTTATTATATTGTTCTGTGACTGTTCTTTTGTATATTGGGAATTTCTATTAACATTGTACGTAGGTTACAGATATGTATTTTTATTTATTCTTTTGTTAAGTGGCGATATCATACCCGTATTTTAGGGAACACTTCTTATTGCGAGTCATGTAGCAATTGTTTTGTTTGAGTCGAGAACCTCATGCTATTTGTGGCTCTTAAGATCTTATACGAGCATAGAGTGGGAGTGTCGGTGTCTTAGCGGATGTCGATATGTACTTTTATGTAATAATTTTTCATAATGATCACACGTGGCACTATATAGTGTTGGGCATCGAGGACCGTTAGTCCTCGGTGGAGCTGATGGTTTTTGTTTAATAAAAATGTCATGTGATGTTGTGAACGAGTTGACTGACTTGTCATCATGTTGTGATTGATTGTGGTGTTCCACTGATTTCTTTAAGGCCGGCAAATTCGTTCTTAACATTCTGGTTATATTGGCTCTTTTGTGCGATCTCATTCTGTTACTGCTTAGTACTATCATATAGGGGATACTCTGTTTACTTGTATTAAATACGGGATCGTGAGCAGATGCCTTGGTTGTTTCAAGTGTCTTTGTTGTGGTTGTGTTCAGTTACGTGTTTCCTAGCAAAATTTCTATTCTATGACGAGTTCGGAAGACCGGTACTGATATCAAAGTGAACATGTATACTTCACAAGCATGAATTTTGCAATGATAAATGCTGAGGTAATTTATACAGATCATAAGAGTATTTCAGTCATTGTATGGGAGTACGATTTCAGTGCGGAAGAGAAACATTTATGTGTGCCCACGGGTAGTCTTTACTGTAGCGTGATTTAAAACCAGTGTATTCTTTAAAGCTAGTACTTGACTTTGAATTTGATATGGGTTAGCTTGATGATATTCGATGGCATGTCACTTGATTACTTGATAATATAACTAGTGCATGCATGGTTTCCTTTGTCAGCATTCGAATGCCGAGAAAGTTACACTTGTGGCTCTGCTGAAGCAATGCGAGTGAATATATGTGGAATGGGTGTAGAATCTGATGAAGAGGAGTATTACGTTCAATTGGACGTGTTAGCGAGATGAAGCTAATTGTACCAGTGTTCAATATTTGTGCCGTTGTTCTGTATTTCGAGGACGAAATAATCCTAAGGAGGAGAGGATGTAATGACCCAAGCTTGTAATAGCCCAAATATTCAAGCCCAACTTCCTTTTAATTCAAGGCCCGGCCCACAACCCATTTTCCCATCTTTCTTTCTTGCCCTAATTGTGTCATTTGTGATTGAGACGGAAGGAGAACACAATTCAGGCTAGCACGATGGATTGGAGGAGGGGAAAGATGAAGAAGACAACAATGGAAGCATAAAAACTCTTTGATTTATTCAGGTAAGGGATTTATGTGTAGCTAATGTGTTGGGGTTTCCTCTCCCTCTTCTCCCATTTCTTTTCTCCTTTCTTTCTTTCCCCTACCTTCGCCGGAATCGAGAGCAGCAAGATGAGTGACTGGTGGTGTGCCGACGGATAGTAGTCGAGCAGGGCCACGGAGAGCAGGAGGCGCAACCTTCAGTGGTGGAACCACCGGGAATGGGGTGGTGCTGTGGCGAGCCGCACAGCGCGCTGCCAAAGGCAGCGGTGAGCCGACGCCGTCGCCGGAGTCGGGATATGGTGGCGGCGGCTTCCGGACAGTGGCAGCGATGGCCGGCCTTCCTCCTATCTTCTATTCTTGTTCTTCTTTCACTTTCTTCTCTTCCTTGTCCTCAATACAGTGAGTTGGAATTGGATAAATTGTTGATTGGTGGATTAATTTGGATGTTTGTTATTTCTTGCTTTAGATTGGTGATTAAGTGTGTGATTAATGATTGTTATTTGATTATTGTGTTAATTCTTGGTGAATTGATATTTGAATTGTTAGATATTGGGTGTTAGTTGATTAATCTTGAGAACTATGGAAGATGTGGGGGTTCTGTAATATGTTGGGGGAATTTTCTATTGTTGGATTCACATGGAATTTAATAGATATATGTTGATTGTTCGATTTGTAGAATTCATGTGAGATTGATTGGATTATTGTTTTAATTGGGATAAATGGGGATTCTTGATTTGGAATTTGAATTGTTGATTTTAAATAGAAGTATCTTGGATTGTGGATTTTGTTGTTTAGTGAAGATGTTAGCTTGTGCAAGTTGGATTAATTGATGAGTGTTCTACTATTCGAAAAGATTTGATTGTTGGGGTATGTTGAACCTAAGTGAAGGGAATTTTGAATAGAGGTGACTAGTAAAGGAGTATGGAGTCCACTGGTTAAAATTTCGAAGATGGTTGTTGCTTCTTATGTTGAAAAATGTGAATTGGTAATGAATTTGGAGGAGGTGTTAGATGTTGCTGCAATTGATTAAATTGGATAAATTGTTAGGTGTTGGGCAATGATGGTTAATAAGATATTTCACTGATTTCTTAATATTTGGGAGAATGAGATTATCGCTTGATAGTTTTTAGGTCTTAGAGCTTGATGTTGATTACTGTGGATTTGCTAAGTGTTTTAAAATTGTGATTATTGATTGAATTGGATAATTGGATATTTATACGTGCAATGGTTAAATTTTGCATTCCCCAATTAGAATTCTTGTTCTTGCTATTGTCTTCCTCGTCAAGTGCCCACTGCGGTTGAAAGTATTTCTTATAGTTGGATTCCTATCTCTTACCTTTCACTGTCCATTTTGAGCACTATTTAATTGCCTCTGTTTCTTTATTGTTACTACACAAATTAACAAATAGAGATAGTGTAGTAGGAGGAATTTGACTATATATGTGTACGTGGGTGAGTGGGTTTTTAATTTAACTTATTTTTATTGATTTATTAAGCTTGATTTAGTTAATGGGTTGTTAAGCTTGATTTTTTTAGGAATTTAATAATTAAACTAGAATGTTGAAGTCTTGGACTTATATTGCAATGTCATTGTGTATTATTTGTGAATAAGCATTCTGTGCGTTTATACATATATAAATAGCATATATCTGTTAAGGATTACTTGTAGTGATCTGGCGAGTAAGGACATTATTTTGGTAATGGAGTCTGTGTACACATAACCACGGGAACGACATGAGTTATCATAAATTGCTAGGGAGATTCTTTGTAGCTCCTTGGAGGATTCTCAAAGCACTACATATGGATTATCCGTCAAAGATTCTATCTATAATTATTAATTGTTCTGTTAATACACGAATATCATCTTTAGATGTAATAGGCTATGGGTTAGGTAAGATGATAAGGTGGGGAGAAATGCCAGTAATTTTATAGAAAATGTTTTGTTGATAATGGTTTAAATATTACACTTGATCTCTGTTGTGACCTATTTATTTTCATGTGTTTTCATTTATATATGTATAGATGAATTCGTTGATCAATTGGAATAATATAATATTGTACAGCTAGTATTCAAAGCTGTTTGAATATTTATACGATTATATATTTGTCCGAGAAACATGGGACCATAGTATCTAGGTGTTTGAATACCATGTGTTGTGGTATATGCATTTTATTGCAATGGAATTGACGGATATACCAGCCCGATAGGGCGAGATGATGATTATGATTATACGGGCAGCCTTAATGGGTGTTGTTGAGTCCCGATGGCCCTGCGGGGTGAATTATTGGCTGTGATGCTTGTTGGCCCTACGGGGTGGATTATTGGCTGTTATGCCTGTTGGCCCGATGGGGCGAGTTATGATATTCAGCTGCGGCTGGCGCAATTGCGGATCCCTACGGGGATGGTGTATGTTACCCTGTAACGGGTTGGAGTTGATGATATCCTCACCCGTGGGTTCATACCGCCCGGGTTTTTAGGTTACCGGCTAGGCATAATCATCTGCATTGCATATAGGGTAGATAGGTGTATGTTAGGCCATGCATCATATACATCACTTTATTTATTTGTTCCTTGTATGTTGTGGTTGAAGCACCGGTATGGGACGGTGTGATGATTTATTTATATGTTTTATTTTCTTTATATGTTGTGGTGGAAATACCGGTATGATATGTTGTGATGATTTGTTTATATGATTTCCTCGTCTGATATATTATATATTTGCTTCCCCTTGTTTTTCCCCTGCACATATTTCCCTTACTCAGTACGTTGTACTGACTCCCTTTTATTTGTCTGTTTTATAGATTTCCCTGGAGGCACTGGAGCATGATTGGGATGTTGGGTTATGAGAGATCACGTAGATAGGATTAATTGTTGCATTTATTTATGTCTATGTGATACTCCGCTACCTATAGTCATTGATTTATTTATTAGTTGTGGCTTGTGAGCCTAGGATTTTACTTTCTGTCGGCCTGTGGCCTTGCTTGTTATCGTCTTGGACTGATAGCCTGTATTTGGAGTATTTGGGCATGTTGCCAGGTGACGTATATTATGGAGACGTGTAACTTATTATTAATGTCATATCTTGTTGGAGGACTGGTTGATCCTCACTACTTGTCTATGTGTTATTTTTATTCATAGCTTCCGCTCATAATTGGTTAACTCATATAATCACTTTAGGTTTTACACTCAGCCTTGTACTAGCTAATCTAAGTTAGCTGGCCACTAGTTTAGACTAGTTAGTACGGCGGTAATGCTTGCGAAAAATCATATTTGAATTTTCGGGGCGTTACAAAATCTACTGGTTGTTAAGGAACAACGGCTGATTTGGAAAAGTAACCGCTACAACTAAGCTGAAATCTAGGAAAGCTGGTAAAGGAAAGCAGTAAAAGATACAAGGAAGTAAATTGACATAAAGAAAATTTGGATTGGATTGGTCTCGCTTGCTCTAGTTCCTGGCACCTCCTATTTATAAGCGGAGTGGCGGAGCTGAATAACCGCTCCACATCTATCCTTCGAGCCGATCAAAATCTCATTTTCTCAGTCGAACCCGCTTCTGCTGGCTTCGGCCGACCCTGCTAGTCTAGTCCTCCTACGGCTTTTGGGCTTGGGCCTTAATTATTTTCCCTTTCACCCTCGGCCTCAAACGTTTATTCCTTATGGCCCAACTATTGGGCCCATCTTGATCCATCAACCCAGATAGTCACAACAGATGCCCTCCTTACTTGGGCTCATTTTCATATAAAAATAGCCCAAGTAATTAGTTCCCCTTCCTGCTAACACGATCTTCAAGATATCCGACTACTATTTCTTTTCCGTATCCCGATCGTTGTCGTCATTAAGCCGTCTTTTCTAATCTCTCTCCTTTCGTAACCGTCTTTTCTCCCGTGAAATTCCCCTCTCTTTCTCTTCACTCTTCGTTCTTCTTCTCTCAGTCATTCATTCTCCCATGGACATGCAGTCTATCTCCGTTCCTTTTTTTTTTTTTTCAGATTACCAAGATCAAAAAATCACCCGCTTCTCATTCAGCAGTCCGATGCATCCCCGAGGGCTTCTACTCCTTAGTTCCACTAGGGATTCCCGAAGAATTTAATGAATATAATGCCCGTATTTTTGAGAATCGGATTATTCTGTTATATGCGTCATGGTTTTCCACCAAGCTTTTTGTTCCGTCGCTTAATACCTGGCCTGCAGCGTCCGCTGAATACGTGGATTGGTATCATCACTTAGAATCCCATTGTAGCAAGTCTTAGTTTGATGCGGGCCTCCTTCATCTAATCCAGCTTAGTGTTGAACCTTTCCTGACTAATCTTCCCCCCCATTCAGGCGCTCTTGTGCTTCTGAAATTCCACGGTCAATTGCTTATGTTTCCCTTGGGGTATGATGACCCCTACGATCCAAGACCTCAACCTTCTTTTAAATCATTCTATTAAGGGGGACAACTTTGGCGTGGTGTCTTATGATCCGCCGAAGAAGAAGACTACTAGCTTCTCTTTTAAGAATATTTATCGTAGTTGGATCATTTCTCACCAAAGTGGTTCAGATTCGGTCGAACCTCATCGTGAAGAGCCTCTTGCCTTCATGATGTACTTCCTTACCCGGTTTTTCAGGTGCGCCCCTTTTAAGGCTGTTCTTCTTGAAACCTATCCCTTGAGTTACGAAATCATTAATAAAACTCGTTTACTTCTGGCCGACTTTTTCCTCGCTTATCTATTCTGGTATGTTGACCTTTGTTGCTGGTTGGGAAGATGGCCTTACGGAAAAGGCCCGTGGTCCTCTTTGGTTCCTTCATCTATGGCTAGTTTGGCACTTCAGGGATATATCTAGCTTCCCTTCTTTTGATATTCACCCAGATAACCCGGTTAGTATCCCTTTGCTCTGATCACCTCTTCCTGATATGTCGATTCCTCAGTGGATCAGCTATTTTATTGGCCGAACAACCGAACAACCCTTTTCTAGTTATTCAAGAAGGCCAACTTTAATTGGATTATAGGCATCACAAATTCTCCTTTTGGCGACCTTCTTGATCGACCTTTAGCTCAAATCTGGAATAGGTGCATCCTTCATCGTCCCATTTTCAATGGTTCTACTACCCTTGCCAATGCTACCATTCCTGCCAAAATATATAACCCTCACCTAGTCAGCCGTCAGCTCGGCTTTGCTCAGGATCTAGTTGTAGCTTATCGCATTGACAAAGAGCTTTTTGTCTCAACTAGCAGAGAACATTGCGCAATTTGGAACCGGTGCCTCATCACCTTTGATGTCCCAAAATTTTTTGTTCGTGCGGGTTTATCAACGGTTCGCTTCCGAAATTGGTGGGACGGCGTTGCCCGTACTTATTTCAGCGTCGCTCTCAGCCCTCTTTTACGGCACTGTGGATTTTCTCCACTACTTTCGTCTCCATCACCGAGCTCTCCCTCCTCCGACTCTCTTGTGAGGAAGAACTGAAACCGGTCTTCATCCGCTCCTTCATGTGCTGGTAACTTCTTCATTTTATGTACCTATCCATATTCTTGATATCATGTTTCTCTAATTACTAATCTTTTCATAGTATCGAAGGAGGGCGGCTCATCTCATGCAGCTCCGACTTCTACTTCCCCCGTGCCTGCACTAATCTCCAGCTGAAAGAGAATCATTTATCCATCGGCTGATTCAATAAGTTCTTTCCTTCCTGCTAAAACTCGAAAACGATCATCTTGTTCACCTCTCGGAAGAGCTTCTGTTGTACATGTGACGGTATATCAAATTTCTTGGTTATATTCCCCTGTACTGCATTGTATCTTATTTCTTGTTTCCTCAGGTTTCTTCTGATTCCCAATTACCAGTAATTCTTCAAACTTCGGCTGTAGCGGCTGATCCTAACACAACTGAATCGCAAGAAGCGAACGACCAAGATTCGGCCATCTCGGCCGACCCCATTATAGCTGAACCGCAAAGGATGAATGAGGATACTAATATTGTACGGGTTTCCGAGATTTCTCCTATTATCCCTGTGCCTTCATCCATTGTTGCTTCGGACCTTCCTTCCTCTCGATCACCTTCCTAGTGGCCCTATAAACTTGGTTCATCTCCGGCCTGCTGCTACTCCTTCGGATACGCCTGATATCCCTTGTGATCAGGTTCCCCCATCTCCATTTCCTGATGACAAGTTCTGGATGATTTCTTTCCTCCTCCCCCTTCATCTCCCCTTCCATCAGATCTTTCGACTTATCTGGGAAATTGCTTGGGGCGATTATGCAACCTGATAACCTATGATGTGGAGTTCGTGTATCCGAAGCCTATTCTTCTCCTTTTATCTCATCTTGATCAACACTTTCATGATGAGGTTGTTTCCCTGAACTTGGATGCTATTCTATATACGATCACTAAGTTTGTTCTCTCCTTGGACCAGGAGCTCCCAGCGCATTTAGTTACTCGGGACAAACTCTTAGCCGAACGGGATAGCTTCTTCTCAAGTTGAGTTTGATAAGTGTTCAGCCGAATATCGGACTCGCATGGGTACTCTTGCTGAAATAAGTTCTCGTGAACTTAAGTTTACTGAAGAACTTTCTTCTATCCAACAAGAAATAGCCAGACTTCAACAGAAAGAGAAAGAATTGAAGTCGGCATTGGATGGAGCTAGGAAGGAATCCGCCGACTTGAAGCATTTGATCAAGCAGCTTCAGAGGTCGGCTGAAGCTCCCAAGGCTAAACTCTTAGATTCTCAGCGAAGTGCTTCTTACCTTGCCATGAGGGCTAGTTTTAATGACCATATTTTGGGCTCTTTTCAAGAGAAATGGTCTGAAACTCAAGGCTTGGAAGAACAGCTTGATTCAGTTGTCCACAATCTGGGTGGCAAGCCTACTGCTTATATTATTTCTCAATCGGACATCTTTCCTCTAGATCCCTCGGAGGTTGAGGCTTCCCCACCTCGTGACATTCCTCCCTCTTCAAAAGTTCTGCAGGTATTCCCTTTTTTAAATACTCCCTTCGATTTTTCCTAACTGCACGTTACCTTACTTTTATCTTCTTTTCCTTAGGGAAATCTGCTCTCCTCATGAATGCTTCTGAGTCTCTGCCATCTCCTCATTCAACTGATGATGGTATCACGAATGCTCACCATCCACCTCCTCATGTATCACAGATTATTCCTTTTTCTACAGCGGACCCTATTCCCCTGATTAACCCTCAAATTGGCGCCCTTCAAGACCTTGATGAAGATGTGCAATTTAACGATAGTGAGGATCACTGATATTTTCTTGTATTTCAGGTTGCTTGATCATTTGTAAATACTTTGATAATTTTTTTTTTTGAATTCTATGTGTCAGCCATTCACCCTTTTGGCCGAACTTTCGATTTGGGATTACTACTGTAGGTCGGCTGACTCGTGCTTCCTTTGGCCGACGTGTGTACAATAGATCTTTCATATCCATATCGTATCTTTATTATGATCCTACTTATTTCTGTTGCATGCATTCGGTCAGAAATCCCTTGATATTCGGCCTCTTTATGGCAGCCTTTAACTGGTGACAGTCTTTTCGAGAATCAATCAAAACATTTTCCTATAAATAGCTTTTTATATTGACCGTTTCTTCTTCCTTGTCAATCGCGGCTATTATCTCCCATGATAAATACCACGACTCCTCAGGCTTTCTTATTCACGATCTTCTTTGCTTAACATGCCTATTCACCCATTGATTATGAGCACGGCTTTTTCCCTTCTTTCCATCGATCACTTTTTGCTAGTGCCTCCATGGTGCCCAGGAGACATCTTCTCGCAAGGATTTCCAGGCGTGGTACAAAAAATCTCCGCTCGTGTGGCACGAACTCAGCTAATGTCTCCACTGTCGTATTCGTGCGGAAGAGGGTCTCTAGACACCTTTTCTAACCTTGATCTCGACGACCATGCTGGCAATATGTTTTTCTACTTTGCGTTGGCATATCCGGTCGGATCTTACGTAATAGAGGATTCATTGCCCTTAATGATTCCTCCATTTTTTCCTTATTCCCACCATCTTGGTTGTTGCCTTGGTAGTAACCTTCTCCAACCCAAATGAGATCTTGGGGAGGCTGTACCTGAGCTCGGCTTCTACCTCTGGGACGTTGTACTATTCGTTCTAGCGTCCCCAGCGGTTGAAGCCCGGTGGTTGGAACAATCGGCGTAACCATTTCGAATAATAGGTCACGCAACCGCTTTTGGTTCCGCCGATGTATCTTGGCGGCTTTATACAAGGTAGGATTGTTTAAAATAATCCTTCAGGTCCTTTTCTTATGACCTTTCCCTTGTATACGCTTGCGTAGAATAGGGCGTTACCCTTGTATATTGTAATTTCGGATTACTCACACCCTCTTCGACCGAAGTAGCTCCTCTTTTTTAATGTTCGTCCTTGGAATAAAATATTTACTTTTTTGTTTAATCCCAAGCAGAAGCATAACATCTTTTCATGTACCTTGAATTAACTGGATTTGACATTTGTTCTCCATTTTCGTCTATTAATATGTACGCTCCGTTTGGAAACTTTGATTGAACAATAAATTGCCCCTCCCAATAGGGGCTCCACTTTCCCATTCAGCCATCTTTCTGCTTTGGTGGTCATATAACTTTTCAAACTAAATCACCAACTTCAAAATGTTTAACCCGGATTCTCTTATTACACCAATCGGCCACAACATCTTTATTCTTCTGCAAATTCTTGAATGCTTCGATCCGATCGGAATTAACATCTAATAATTCGTCCCTCATTGCTCGATCATATTGTTCGGCCATAAATTGATCTGCTTGACTTGTTCTCAATGTTGGTACTCTTATTTCGGCAGGGAGTACTACATCCCATAAGTCAGGCAAAATGGTGTAAACCCAGTGGCTGAAGTCTTAGCATTCAGATAAGCCCATAGTGCTTCGAATAGCTTTCATGCCACTTCCTCGACTGATCTTCAATCATTTTCTTAATGATTCCTATTAATTGCTTGTTTGTAGCCTCTGTTTGCCCATTTTCTTGTGGATAGTATGGGGATGAAAGGACAATATTCATTCCATATTCATCAGCAAAGGCTTAACTTTATCTCCAACAAAAATAGTTCCTCTGTCCGTTAGAATCGTTTGTGGAATTCCAAACCTATAGATCAATTACCTTTTGATGAATTCGATGACCTCCGCTTGAGAAATACTGACATAAGCTTGTGCTTCGGCCCACTTTGTAAAATAATCTGTACCCACTAAAATGTACTCATGTCTCTTTGAAGAGGAAGGGTGAATCGTTCCAATAATATCCATAGCCCAGCCTCGAAATGGCCATGGTTTAATCATGATATGCAATTCTTCGGCCGATAGTTTTTGAATCGGCCCATGCTTTTGACAATCACGACATCCCTTTGCATATCTTTCATAATTGGCTCCCGTATTCGGCCAGTAATATCCTAACCGAATAATACTTCACTTCATTGATTTTCTAGATCGATGCGCACCACAGATTCCCTCGTGCACTTCGCCCATTACTCTCTTAGCATATTCTTTTTCCACGCATCGAAGTAGTACTCCATTGATAGCCCATTTAAAGAGTAGTCCTCCTATTATGATATAATCCATTGCTTTCCGCTTTTCTCTGGATACTCAAGAGTTTGTACTATTTCTTTAATCCATTCGGCCTTCTCAATTTCGACCGAACACCCCTCAATGTTACCTGTCTCTGGCATTATCCAATACCTTGCAGCATGTTGAGCCAACTCATTAACCAATTCGTTTTCTTTTCTCGGAATATACTCTATGTGCACTTCATCAAATTCCGCTAATAAATCAACCGCCTCTTCATACAACCCAATCAACTGCAAGCTTTAAACAGAAAAATCCCCAAGTAATTGCTGAATAAATACCTGAGAATCCCCCTTAATTGTTATGGCCTTGACCCCTTCTTTTTTCAACTGTTGTAATCCCGCGATCAATGCCTTGTACTCTGCTTGGTTGTTGGTGTAGGACGTGGGCAATTGTATATAACATTTGTATACCTTGCCCTCTGGTGTATGTAGTGTGAACCCTGCTCCGACACCTGAGGCTGCTTTCGATCCATCAAACATCATTGTCCATGGCTGTAGGTACACTATCCCTATTTCGTCTCCTTCAGTCGGCCGAATCACTTCTGCAGAGTCTTCTGCTATTGGAAGCATCGGATGATCCGCTAGGAAATCAGCTACAACTTGTCCTTTCATAACCTTTAGTGGTTGGTACTTTCAATTGTACGCATTCAACTTTATGGCCCACTTAGCCATTCTTCGACTGTTAACTGGATCATTCATCATGATCTTAACTATATCGACCGAAGCCACAACCACTACTTGTCTCGGCTGAATGTAATATTCTAATATCTGACAAGCATGGGATAGACTTAGGCATAATTTTTGAATCGACGAATACCTGAGTTCTGCGTCTTTAAGAGTTCTTATTAAATAATAGATCGCCTTATCCCTACCTTCCTCATCCTCCTGAGCTAGCAATGCTCCTATGGACTCTTCGGCCGTTGCTATGTACAATTTTAATGGTCGGCCGAGGACTGAAGGAACCAACACGGGTAGATTAATCAAAGCTTGCTTCAATTGTTCAAAGGCTTTCTTTTGGTCATCTCCCCACTTGAACTCTTCTTCTTTCTTTAACCTTAGCAAATCGGTCAATGGTTTTCCCTTTCTGGCTGCATTAGCCAGGAATCTTCTCAGGAAACCGATTCGACCTAAGAATTTCTGTAGACTCTTCTTATCATGAGGCGGCCTGGCTTCCTAGATAGCCTTTTTTTTATTTGCATCTACTTCTATACCTTTGTTATGCACCAAGAATCATAGGAAATCACCTGCATGCACCCAAAAGCACACTTGGCTGGATTCATCTTGACCCCATGTAGCCTCATCCTCGCAAATACTCTTCTTAAATCGGCCAAATGGCTATCTACGTCTCTAGATCGGATTGACATCATCGATATAGACTTCTACACACTCTCCTAATAGGTCATGAAAGACATAATTCATGGCCCTTTGGTACGTAGCCCCTGCATTTTTCAAGCAAAATGCCATGACCACCCATTCATAAATCCCAATGGCTCCAGGGCATCTGAATGCAGTCTTGTGTATATCTTCTTCGCCCATAAAGATTTGGTTGTATCCAGAATAGCCATTCATAAAGGATAATACCTCTTGTTTTCCGAACGAATCAATCAATAAATCAACAATAGGCATCATATATTCATCTTTGGGAGTTGGTATATTGAGATTTTGAAAATCAATACACACTCTCAACTTTCCATTCCTTTTTATCACTGGTACAATATTTGACAATCATTTTACATACTTAGCTGGCCTAACAAACCTGGCCGCTAACAATTTTTCTATTTATTCCTTAATTTTCGAGACAATTTCGGGTGCTGCCCTCCTGGCTGGTTGTTTATATGGCCTAAACCCCTCCTTGATAGGCAGCCTATGCTCCAAAATTGATCTTTCTAAACCAGACATCTCTGTATAGTCCCAGGCAAAATAATATTTGAATTCGATCAAAACTTCACTGAATCGACTGATCGCATATTGGTCCAAGTTTGCGCTTATTGGAACTTCTCTCGGATTCTCATCTGTTCCAACATTGATTGTCTTCAGGGGATCTTGTGCCTTGAAGTCTGGTGACCGCTTTGGAATAGCGTCCATTAGCTCACTCCATTTTGCCTTTTCTTTCTCTGGTTCGAGCTCGACCAACTCGAACTCGGTTGTCCCTATTCTGCTTTCTTCCATCATTTATCCTCTTCTGTACTTGTCCGTAAATCAGCCTGGTATCTCACTTCAAACCCAGATTGGTCCAATCATATTCAACAACTTTCGGATATCGATCCCCCACAACCGCGAAGAACGGTTGTATGGGTTCCTCGTATATTACCACATCAATTCGTCCGACCGAACTGACTGGGAATGGAGGTTGATCTCCTTCTACCTACTCCACTGAGACATCATTCTTCCAGAACCATAATTTCTGGTGTAGAGTCGATGGCAAACACCTAGCAATATATATCCAGCATCGGCCTAGTAAAGCCGCATACGGGACATCAGCATCAACTACAAAGAACATAGTCAGAATTAAGATCGTTCCGACTGTCACATCAACCAATGCCGCCGTCTGGGCTCCCACAAAACTCAACACTTTCATTCGAGTGGGTAGCAAGTCCTCTCTGGTTTGGCCAAAGTAGTTAGCGACATTATGTTTATCGTTGCCCCTCCATCCACAAACATTCTTCTTAATGGCCTTCCATTAACCCAGCCTTTCACATATAAGAGCCTCACATGTTGAGACATCTTTAATGTGGGAGGCAAAATAGTACTTGGCTGAGCGTCTGAGACGAACGCCTTGTATCCTTCTTCCAGGCTTTTCTCAATTTCGGCTTCTGGCCGAATTGCTTCCATCTTGGCAAAGCAGAAATCGACTACAGCTTCTTCCTTGCCGAAATATTCTCCTTCCTTTTGACAGAATACCACTGCTAGTTCTGTCAGACCAGTATTCCTCTTCATTTGCTGCCATGATGCCTACCATACCAGTACTGGATCCGAAGTTAAATATGAATTGACCAAGTGAAAGAGTTTCAGTATTCGGGACAATGGATGTTTTTAGTTTCCATTCCCTTATGCGGACTGGTCTAGGCTTCCACTCTTCTTGTACCTCTCCTAGGTCATCGTTTGTCCGAACTTCATTCAGTTTTGGCCGAAACTCAGTTTTATGTTTCAGCCGATATTCGTTGTTCTTCCCCTTATCTTCCCTCTGCCCCTTGCCTTTGGCTGACTTGAAGTGAGCCGAAAACATTTTATTTAATATTCTTCCCTCGGAAAAAGTGCCCTCATTCGGGAAGTCTTCCTCCATGTGCATCATTTCATATTCCTCGTCAGCAGCAGCAGTTTTCCGCCGCTACATTCTCCTTTTATATTTACGATACGATCCCTTCTCTTTGGGAGTGGACGTATCACTTTCCCTCTGAATCCGAGTCTCAAATCGGCTTTGGCCGAAGTACCCTTGTTTCGGAGAATTCTGAACCCATTGACCAACCTGAGCATTAGCTGGTGGTCTCCCGAGTCTCTTTATCGCTGGATATACAGCTTCCTCAGAGACTATAATCTGTATTAGAGTTTTTTCATTCTTCCTGTCGGCTGTTAACTTCATCTCTGAATCCCAACCATTGGTGATTATCTTCAGGGTCGGCTTCTCTTTTATTTCTTCATACTCCGACCTTTATTCACCTTTCGACTGCTTGATCCACTCTTTAACCTCATAGCGACCCAGTCATTTGAAAACATCCGACATCTTCTCCTTTCCCTTCTAGGGTGATCCCAGTCGCCCCATACTCATGTCTTCTTTTGAACCAATGGTTGTTCTCCTAGCCGACCGTGCCCTGATCTCTTAATAGTTGATGGCTGATCTCCCAGCCGATCGTGAACAGACTTCTTCTGGTCAGGATGTGCCATTACCATATTAGCAACTAGGAATGGGTTTTTATCGATAGCCATTAGTCTATCTGGGAACTTTAGTTTCCCATCATCAATGTGCTTTTGGACCATCTTTCTGAAATGTCCGTAGACTGCAGTAGTATGGGTTGCAGATGCGTGAAACCTACACCACCCAGCATCCATTTGTTCCTTAGTCAGTTGTGGATGATTCCCTTTAAACTCAAAAAGCCCATTCTTTAAACAATACAAAGATTTCGTCCATCTGAGATAGATCAAACGTATAGAAACTTTGAGAATTGTCCTTAGCTTCACCTTCCTTCTCATTCCCTCTTACTGGCCTGAGGGCTGGACAAGTCATAGGTTTTTTAATTATTAATTCAGTCCTTGCTACTTCCGCCAGGGTGGGTACATCATCCATCTTAAACTCTTCCCTAATCTCGCACCTATCCCAAGATTCTGCGAAGGACGCAGCTGATTGGATGGGTTGAGACCTCCCGCTTTGACTTCGGCTTGACTTGAAAGCCGCTTGTTCTGCCAAATACGTTTCCATTCTTATTGCTTCGGCCGTTAATTTGGCCAGTCTTTGGCCTCATCAGCATCAACGTATCCTTAATTGCAAACTTCAGATTCTGCTTCAAAATCTGGATGTACTCATGCTCTGGTAACATCGTGTACGTCTGAGCTTTAACCGCATAAAATCTCTTCAAAAATTCATTGACAGTTTCTCCTGTCTTCTGCTCAGTGGAGGTTAAGTCTACTACCAACACCTCAGGGCTGGTATTATAAAATCGGTCATGAAACAACCTCTCCATCTCTGCCCAGGTGTTGAATGCTCCTGGTGGTAAATCAATATACCACTCGAAAGCTGAACCAGTAAGCAATAGGCTGAACAAAATCAACTTATGAAAATCATTTTGTGCTATTCTAGTGCACTGAGCTGTAAATCGGCCGATATGCTCAGGATAAGTCTTCCTATATATCGGTCGATTCTCCCGACGATCAAATTTCGAAACCGCGTTCGGATGATTTCCGCTATCAGCTCCATATCTACCAGTTGCGACTGATTCTGCTGAAGTGGCGGATATTGTTGTTGCACCACTGGAGCAGGTGGTTGCGCCACTGGCAGAGGTTGTGGTTGATACGGTTGTTGCTCATACCTACCTTGCAGCGGGACATAAGGTCATGGTCCCTGCCCTCGTGGCGGCCGATAGGCCTGCTGATGGTAGTTAGGTTGGACATGGGGATTTTGAGCTACAGGCGGTGGATTTGGAATCATTGGAGGTGGATTCTTCGCTACCTGTGGATTCTGAGCTCCAAACGAATATATATTGCGAGCTAGTTTGGCTCTGAACATTGCTGGCATAGCTGGCAATATATTTCCCTCAATTTGCCGAACTGAATTAGTAACCGCCGCTTCAACCATAAACTGGACGTGATCGCGAAACCGCGGGGTCATATCATCATGTGGAAACTCCTGAGCATTAAAATCCATAGGACCTTTAAATCCTGGGGGATAGTCCCCTGGATTGGCCATGCGTTCTTCGTGAATTGACAGCAAATCAATTCTTGCTGCCGTATTAATCTCCGGAGTTGCATATGGATCAATTGCCATTGTAAGTATGTGTCCCACTGGACTTGCTACTGTTTGGCCACTGGTTCGTGCCAAGGACCTTTTTCTCCTCAAGGGAGGCTATGGGAAAAAGGATCAAACCGATTAAGGGTCCGGAATCCAATAATGCGCCCAAACTTTCCCTTGACTGATTATTACTTGAATTTCAATGGAAACAATGAAACACAAATGGAAATCTACCGGTTGCTAAGAAAAAACGGCGAATTATCCTCAACTAGCTACCAAAATCTATCGGTTGTTAAGGAACAATGGCTGATTTGGAAAAGGGAAAAAAAGGTAAAAACATCCTTTATCTTTCCAAAAATTTCAAATCCATCCTTTTTCTATTTTATTACCGATTTAGTTCGCTACAAATGCTAATTATGTTCAAATCAGTCCTTTTTTCACTAATTATATTCTAATTGCTGACGTGGCAAGGGTTTTAATTTAAACCTGACACGTGTGCATAATATTAGTCATTTTTCTTTTATCTTTTGCCAATTCAGTCCTAAACTTTTATTTTGTTCTATTTAGTCCTCTACCCCAATCACTCATTTTTATATTAATTGGCCTCAAACCTTTCAAATTATTTCATTTTAGGCCCAGAACCTTAAATTTTTTATTATTACTAATACATTTATCAAATAAATGCCCAACATACTTCCGTAAATAAAATTAAATACCAAACCTCATACATTGGGTTTGACCGCCTTGTTACCGGGTCTTTGAAGTTCCGAATTTTACGGACTCTCTCTAACCACCCGACCGTAACGATGGTTCATTGGTTTTGGTTTCCTTCAGCAACAATCAACACAATCATACTTTGTGGACAATAAAATTCAGGCTATTTTTTTAATATTTTTAATAATATTAATATTTTTCAATAAAACCAAGGCTTCCTGTATCCATAACCTTTCAAAAATTCAAGTTAAATCATTTACTCAAATATTGTTACATCCTAAGGTAGGACGCAAAGTAAGATTCTGTTGATTGTTACTGAAGGAAACCAAAACCAATGAACAATCGGTTGCGGTCGAGTGGTTATTAGAGAGAGTCCGTAAAATTCCGGTACTTGAAAGACCCGATAACAAAGCAGTCGAACCCAATATATGAGGTTTGGTGTTTAATTTTATTTATGGAAGTATGTTGTGCATTTATTTGATAAATGTATTAGTAATAATAAAAAATTTAAGGTTCTGGGCCTAAAATGAAATAATTTGAAAGGTTTGAGGCCAATTAATAAAAAAATGAGTGATTGGGGTAGATGACTAAATAGAACAAAATAAAAGTTTAGGACTGAATTGGCAAAAGATAAAAGAAAAAGGACTAATATTATGCACACGTGTCAGGTTTAAATTAAAACCCTTGCCACGTCAGCAATTAGAATATAATTAGTGAAAAAAGGACTGATTTGAACATAATTAGCATTTGTAGCGGACTAAATCGGTAATAAAATAGAAAAAGGACGGATTTGAAATTTTTGGAAAGATAAAGGACGTTTTTACCTTTTTTTTCTTTGGAAAAGTGACCGCTACAACTAGGCTAAAATCTAGGAAAGCTGGTAAAGGAAAGCAGTACAAGATACAATGAAGTAAATTAATATAAAGGAAATTTGGATTGGACTGGTCTCGCTTGCTCTAGTGCCTGGCACCTCCTATTTATAGGCGGAGTGGCGGAACTGAATAACCGCTCCACATCTATCCTTCGTGCCGATCAACATCTCTTTTTCTC
The DNA here is from genome assembly GCA_030278955.1 of Hygrophila difformis. Classification (NCBI taxonomy): domain Eukaryota; kingdom Viridiplantae; phylum Streptophyta; class Magnoliopsida; order Lamiales; family Acanthaceae; genus Hygrophila; species Hygrophila difformis. The sequence continues at coordinate 11,861,742 of JAOANR010000005.1, read as the reverse complement.
GGCCGAACCCGCTTCTGCTGGTTTCGGCCGACCCTGCTAGTCTAGTCCTCCTTCAGCTTTTAGGTTTGGGCCTCAATTATTTTCCCTTTCACCCTCGGCCTCATACATTTATTCCTTATGGCCCAACTATTGGGCCCATCTTGATCCATCAACCCGGATGGTCTCAATAAATTAACTAATGTTTTATTGTTCAATACTTGATAATTAGATGTAATCTTCCATTCAAAGTATTGAATTTTCTCCTTTACAATTGTAGAATTGTGTAAGCTCATAGAAATGAAACGTGGGGAGAAAATGAGCACGGATCATGTGTAAGTAAATGCCAATAAATCATAGTAGTGGGGGTTGGGGACTTACCCTAGTGGTCAAGTCCCTCGACTCTGAACCTATAGGTTGGGCTGGGGTTCGAATCCCCACCCGCCCCCTATCCATTCCCTTTGTTATTTTGCTATTTATGTGACATGGGCTCCACCACAATTTCCCAGGGCTTTAATGTCTCCTCCAAAAAAAAAAAAAATCATTGTGGTTTTCTGTCTTCATCCCACAAAATATATCCAATGTTTCAAATTATGATCGTACAAATAGGACAAAAACGCTGATATAAGCCTGTGTGAGCAAGGCATGGACAAGTGTTCAACATATTACACTAGCAAAGTTATCCACTACATTATTACACAAAACAATCATGACAGGAGGGAGGAGGAAGGAGGAGTTTTGTCCTCTAGAGAATGATAGCAAAGGAAAAATATAAAGATATTTTGACCTTCTGAATATGATATTTAATAGGATTATAGAAGAATAAGACAGTAATTCCAATTATTACTTGTATAACCATATTCAAACAGAAAAGAAGGTGAGGAGTAAAATAAATCTCTGCAAGCCGCACTTTTGTCCACAGAACTGAGCTGTGCCTCATGATCAACATACTTCTTCTAGTAGCCATAGCATAGATAAAATCCATTAAAGAAAGAATAGAAAACCTTTCATTAATATTGAAGTAATCAGGGAAGACAACATCACATTCCTGTTATTTTCATGAAATAAAATAAGTATTAAAAGTGAGGGTATAAAAGACAAATTAGTATAAAAGTAGGCAAAAAGGAGGTGGTAATATAAAAGTATTTGCCTTTTGAGTCAGAATCACATTCCCACCCAAAATCATTAATATTCCCACATAAAATATGTACTGAAGCAAACATAGGCATGTTTCATTCCCTAGCATTGGATCCCTCGAAGCAAACGTCCTGTCAAGATTATTCATTTGGTACTCACATTGAATGTATTTTACTTTGTGCAGAGTGAGATTTTCTAAAACCTGGAGTTATTGGGTCTCAAGATAAAGGTGTAACACCCCGGTTTTTGGTCACCCAGGTCGGGATGTCACCGCCACATCCCCCTAGTAAGACACAGTTTCTCCGAGCTTACTAAAGGAATGCAAGGCTAGGTATTGCAGTATTTAAAACATTTAAAGCATTCAAAACATCCCATACGATATAATTCGAAAATAATAATATCATAGCGCAGCGGAAATAATTGTTTTAGTATAGTATTGCAGCGGAAAATGTAAATAGGGCCGACATGGCCAAAACACGGGTTAAACAGACCCGTTCATAATATAGTCTAATGTACGAATTTAAAAACGATAAGTTTTCCAAAAATGTAATTTCCCCCATGCATGAATATGGTCATGCTCATTCCACATACTCTTTAAGAAAAGAAAATAAAAATGGTTTGGTCAGCACAACTTGCTGAGTAAGTTAACACGGACATGGTCGTAGGGTTTAAAAGCCATTCATTTCATAATTAAATAAAAGCATGATAATAACATAATATTCGATTTAATTTAATTAACTATTCAACTTAAAATAAAGCCATAATTTAAATAAAGCATTCAAATAATTTAATTAGACAACCACACACATTTCAATTTAATTTAATTCTAATTTCCCCCTTACATCCCAGATTTGGTATTTCAAGTATTTCACGATTGCATCGCAATCTCAACAAGTTTAGCCGGTAGCCCGGCGGCCGCAACCGTATCAGCCATACCCAGTACCACTCCGGAGCCTCGGGAAACCCATGTGGATATTCTCGAGAGTGTAGGCTCTATATCTCATGCCGTTTTGACAATATCATATCTCAATTTCGCGCGGGGTCACCATCGTCCATTACGGCACGAAGTGAATCGTTAGGGGGCACCCTGTAGAGCACTCACCCATAATTTTAATTTATCAAGTTTGTAAGGGGATTTAATTTCAAAAATCTGATTTCAATTTAGTTTATTTAAAAATCATATTTCAACTCATTTCAACCCTAAAGGTTAATTTCATGTTTCAACAAGATTTCAAGATTTGACTTCCGGTAAACCACTGTTTACTCTAAAATTCGTCTAAAATCAGATTAAACTCCAAAAATTCCAAAATTTCACTATTAACTCAGAAACGTCGAGATGAACAACTTTCGTGTTTTAACGTTTTCAATCCGAGATACCAAATCATGTCAAAAACGTCAAATTTCGCAGAAACACCAATCTGTCCGAATTTCGCAGACCACAGTTTAAAGATATTGAAATCTACCATAGCAAAACAACTCCAAATTTGATGAAATTTTACAGAGACTATCTTAAGATATTTATCTACAACTTTCATGTTCGGCCAAAGATCTAAATCGGTCTAGAACTAATGTCAAAAACGTGATCAAGATCGGACCTAAGTTCTGTCAAGAATTTCAAGATCAAATTTCAAGCAGTTTGGTTTCGGCTAGTTTTCGCATAACAATTCGTCTCTAAAAATTCTGAAAATTTTACAGTAGATAGATCTAAGCCTTAGGAACGTTTTTTGTATTTTAAGTTTTTCCGTTTGAGGTCGTTTTAAGGTTCGGAAAAATTAGGCAAAGCTGTTGCATCAGTAAAAACACCATGTTGGATTTAATGTAAAATCTCAATTCTTTTTATTTAATTAAATTCCTTTAATTCCTTTTTAAGTAAAATCTCATTTCTCATTTCCTTATCCTTATTTATTTATTTATTTGCTGGATTTATTTATTTATGGTATTTATTGTATTTATTGTTTATTTATTTAATTATTGTTTTATTTTTTTGTTGGAAAATTCTCGGGTATTACAGTCTACCTTCCTTAAGAATCAACTTCGTCCTCGAAGTTGTGTTAGGGCCTTTCTCGTGCTAAGGTCTTTTGTTTGTTTTATTATGTTGTGACTGAACTTAGAATTAAAACTTCTAAGCTGCCTACGTACCCTGTGAAGGGATCAAGCCATAACGTAGTTCAAAAGTTTACAAAAATGTGCAAAAAATAGATGGTAAAAATAGGTGGTATGACATCTTCTCCCCCTTAAGATTGCAGTTATGTCCCCATAACTGTGTCGGTATCGGCTTGGAATAAGGTCGGGTAGCGTTCTCTCATGTCGGATTCTACTTCCCAAGTTGCCGTCTCACTTTCTGGTTCGACCAAAGAACCTTGATCATTTTGACGGTTTGTTCCTCGTTACTCGTTCCTTAATGTCGAGAATACGCACTGGGACTTCTTCATAAGTCAAATCTTCATCGAGCTCAATTATCTCCGGTTGAAGTACATGTGTCGGGTCCGGCACATACTTCTTTAGTTGTGAGACATGGAAGACATTATGAACTCGATCTAATTGTGGCGGTAAAGCCAGTCGGTAGGCTAAATATTCGACTTGTTCTAGAATTTCGTAAGGTCCTATATATCGAGGACTTAACTTTCCTCGTTTGCCAAAGCGCATCACCCCCTTCATGGTTGATATCTTTAGCATGACCCTATCTCCCACTTGAAATTCTAGGTCTCGTCGTCTCACGTCGGCATAACTCTTTTGACGGTCTTGAGCGGCTTTCATTTTTCCTTGAATCACCTTGATTTGTTGAGCCATGTCTTCGATAAGTTGTGGTCCCACCACCACGGACTTATCGTTTTCTTCCCAGCTCAACGGACTTCGGCACTTTCGTCCATACAACGCCTCGAAAGGTGCCATGCCAATGCTAGCATGGTAGCTATTATTATAAGAGAATTCAATTAAGGGTAAATGGGATTCCCAATTTCCCTTAAATTCCAACACGCATGCTCTCAGCATGTCTTCTAGTGTTTGGATTGTTCTCTCGGTTTGACCATCCGTCATCGGGTGGAATGCGGTGCTCATTTTGATTTGAGTACCGAGAGCTTTTTGTAACTCCGTCCAAAATTGAGAGACAAATCTACTGTCTCTATCGGAAATGATGTCATGTGGTACTCCATGTCGTCGTACCACATTATCAATGTAGGCTCGGGCCAATTGGTCCATAGTCCACGTGTCCTTCATCGGGATAAATATGGCTGTCTTCGTTAGTCTATCCACAATCACCCAAATCTTGTTCATGCCTTTAGGTGATCGGGGTAATCCCGAGACAAAATCCATTGAGATGCTATCCCACTTCCAACTTGGTATCTCTAGTGGTTGCATCAATCTTAGGGGTTTATGTCGCACTGCCTTGACCCTTTGGCAGGTGAGACATTTCGCCACGAAATTTGCCACTTCCTTCTTCATTCCCGGCCACCAATAGATCTTCTTCAGATCTTTGTATAGCTTGTCACCTCCGGGATGTACGGAATATGGCGTGTTGTGCCCTTCCTCCATCAACATTTGCTTCAATTCGGCACACTTCTGAGGCACACACCATCTCCCTTTAAAACGGATGCTTCCATCCTCGTGGACAGCAAATCCTATTGCCCTTCCTTCGGCAATATATCCCCTTATCTTCTCCAATTTTGCATCGCCCGGTTAGGCGAACGTAATCTCGTCCAATATTGGAGTTTCTACGACCATTGCGTTGATCGTTTCACTCACTGTGCCAGGATGCACAAGTTCCAACTCCAATCTTGCCAACTCCATGTACAATGCCGGCGGAATTACCAACGAGTTTGTCACATGTTGGGTTTTCCGACTTAAGGGCATCGGCTACCACATTCGCCTTCCCCTCGTGGTATGCTATCTCTAAATCGTAGTCTTTAATAAGTTCCAACCACCTTCGCTGTCTCAAATTCAACTCCTTCTGAGTGAATATATACTTCAGGCTCTTGTGGTCGGTGAACATTCGACACTTCCGCCCATAAAGATAATGTCTTCATATCTTTAGAGCGAAAACGACCGCTGCCAACTCCAAGTCATGTGTCGGATAATTCTCCTCGTGAGGTTTTAGTTGGCGTGATGCATACGCTACGACTCTCGAGTCTTGCATCAAGACACAACCTAAACCTTCCTTCGAAGCATCGCTGTAAACTTCGAAGTCACCATTCTCTGATGGTAGTGTTAATACGGGTGTGGTTGTGAGTCGTTTCTTCAGCTCTTGAAACGCAGCCTCACAAGCCTCTGTCCACACGTATTTTACTCCCTTCTTAAGTAGCTGGGTTAAAGGTCGTGTGATATTCGAAAAATCCTTCACGAACCGTCTATAGTACCCGGCTAAGCCAAGGAAACTCCTTATCTCGGTTTGGCTCTTGGGAGTTGCCCATTCAGTTACGGCAGAGACTTTTGCCAGATCCACTGAAACTCCATCAGCGGATATTATATGTCCAAGAAATGCTACCTCCTTCAACCAAAAATCGCATTTGGACATTTTGCCGTATAGCTGATCGCGTAAACAACAGAAGGTAAAATTAAAAAACGCTTTTCGAGGCTCGCGCGGTGCCCGCGCGGCGACCGCGCGGCCATAGCAGTTTGAAAAAAAGGGCTCGCGCGGAGCGCGAGCCATTCCGCCCCATTTCCACTTCCGAGGCTTCTTCTAGTTTGCTCTCAAATTCGTTCTCTCATTCCCCAATTCTCCCATTCCCGGCTTCGATTTTCTATTGCAAGGTATGTGTCTACTACTTCTACTTGTCAATTTCAGATTTTATGCCTTGTTTAGCCTTACTCTTTGGATGAATTTCGAACTTAGGGTTTAGGGACAAAATTTGGGGATTTGTTGTTTTTAGACTTTAATTTGTGCAACTAGCGAGTTTATGCGATACTTGGTGTTATTTTTGTTAATTAGGAAGTATTTGTGCAACAATGTATGCCTAGTTGGAGGAAGTTTTTACTAGATTCCATACTTTAGTATGAATTTCCTGATTTGTGTTGGTATTGTGGGCATGCGGATGAGTTCGTTGTCATGGTTTTGTGCCCTATTATGATGATGAGTTATTGCCTAAGCAATTGTTTTGATTTGTGGACGTTTCCCATGTGTTTACAAGTAAACTTTGAACTTGATTTATTACGCACACAACGTGTTCGACTAAATGTCCCAAAGAGTCTTGGGATTCGTTGGGGCTTATTCTTTGCTCAATGATCCTCTTAGATCGATTGTGTTATAGTCTACACTTCATGTTCTTGAGTTTTCTAGCCTATACTTGATGCAATCTCTGTGTAGGATTTATCCTTATATTTGGTATTGGTTGGGTATCTGCAGGATGCTGCTCTTTTTATGGGTTGTTTTGGCGTCACTCATGTGTCCCCCGAGGACCAGGAGACGGGTTGCTCAGCATGACGAGGCTGGCCCTAGCACTGCCGCTCCGGCGATGCCTGACTTCGACGAGTCTGTAATACCCGAGAATTTTGCAACATAAAATAAATAAATAGATAATAAATAAATACAATACTTAAATAAAGAATCATAAGAAAATGAGAAATGGAATTTCAATTAAAAAGGAATCAAGATTTCGAGAACCCGGGAAGCCGAAGACAATTTAATCGAATAAATGGTTACACGGGGACCCGACACCGATAGACTCAATAACTCGAGTCCAAACATAAATTTAGGTCCGAATAAAATTAAGATAGGAAGTCGGAGCCCGAAGATACCCCGGAAATCGGAATCTGGGAACATAGAGGGATAGAAGTCCGAAGGAGAGGAGGAAAAGCGCGACGGATCGCACGACCCGCCCGGACCGGAGTCCAGGCGTGAGTGGCGCGCTGGCCGCGCGGTTGATGGCCTTAGACCGCGCCACGACCGCGCCACTCTGGCAGCAACAAACTAAGCGAGATTTTCTCGCCCGAACGCGGATTTTTCGACTTTCGGTTGAACATCTCTCGACCCAAGACCCTTGGGGTCAGATTTTGGACGCCCTAGGTCTTAGATATATATAAATAAGACCTCCTAAGAGCTCCGAATACATTCGAAACCCTACGAAATCCTTCTATACGTCGAAACCCTAATCCCGGAGTCGTCGGAGGCACAACACCGAGAGGAGAAACTGACTTGGACGAAATTTGGAGACCCCCGTCGCTGTGGTAAGCCTTGATCCATTCTTTTCCATATGTGATTCGAAAACGAATCCTAAATTCGATCTTTTTCTATTCTAAACCCCCGATCCGAATCGAGAGCGAAGAACCCGACAAACGGAGAGGATAAACGGAGGATGGGAAGCCACGCCTCCGAATCGACGATCCCGGACGCTCAACAATCGGTAAGTTAACGCTTACTTTGGTTTTGGGTTGTTAAAAGATTCAAACATATAGATGTAATGGAACCCTATCAAAAATCTGTCTACACCGGCGCAGCGTGTTTGTTGAATTTATTCGAACCCTTTAAAACGTTCAAACGAGAAAACTTAAAACACAAAAAACACTCCTAAGACATAGAGCTAGCTTCTGTAAAAATTTCATAATTTTTCATCGTGTTTTGATATCCAAAACTGATCGTAAACAAGCATGCTTTAGATTTAGATCTTGAAACGATGAAAGATTCTTTATTCGAACTTGTTGGTGATTTCTACCTTAGATCTAGACCGATCTAGGCTTGGCGTTGAACATAAGAGTTGTAGATCTATACGTTATGAATACCTCCGTAAAATTTCAGAAATTTTCGTGCTGATTTGATATAAGAAATTCCACCCAAACCGAACTGGTTAAAATCGGATCTTGAAAACCGGACAGAACATAGATTCGAACTTGTTGACGTTTTTTACTAGAGTTCTAGGCCGAATTAGATCTTTAGCCGAACATGAAAGTTGTAGATAATTGTCTTAAGATGACCTCTGAAAAATTTCATCAAATTTAGAGTTGAATTGCTATGGTATAATTCGAAATCTTTAAACTGTGTTATATGAAATTCGGACAGCACAGTACTTCTGTGAAAATTAGTGTTTTTGACCTATTTTGGTATCTCGGATCGAAAAAGTTAAAACGCGAAAGTTGTAGATCTCGACGTTTTGGAGTCAGTCGTGAAAGTTCGGAATTTTTGAAATTAAATCTGATTTTTAACGAATTTTAGAGTAAACTGTGGTTGACCGAGTCAAAACTTGAAATCTTGTTGAAACGGTGGAATTAGCCTTTGAGGTTGAAACGGATAGAAATACTTTGACATACGATACACGAAATGAGAAGATTAAAATATTGCGGGTTATGACTAAGCTAGATACTGTCATTGTTCTCTGCGGCTTGGGACATAAGAGCCCAAGTGTATGTCTAGGTTGACGTAAGAGCCCTAGCGAAACACTGATCGTATGTCTAGCGGACGGATTAACTCTAATTAAAAGATCTGGATCGACCATGATACCTGTGGACATAAGAGCCCAGGCGTAAGGCTGGCGGACATAAGAGCCCTAGCGGTGGTGATCTGTAAAAGATATGAAACGAGGAGTTGCGAGAATTCCAAATTAAATCTGTATTAAATTGTGATGTTAAATTTATGGCCACTTATTTAATTACATTGCAAGCTATATGATGATCTTATGAATCCATATTTCTAAATTATGCGATTAAATGAATTATTTAAATTATGCACATGTTTTCATTAAATTTAAATAAAGGCTTTGAAACCTCATAATCTTGTATGTGTTAACTTACTCAGCACATATTGCTGACCAAAACCGTTTTTTTTTCCCTGTTTCTTTCAGAGCCGAAGAATATGCATCATCATATGCATTCATGGGAATTTTGGGGAAATGCTTTATTTGTAAATGATACGTTAGACTAGAAATTGCATGAACGAGCCTGTTTAACCCGTATTCTGGCCGTGTTGGCTATATTTAAACTCCGCTGCATTATACTTATGTAAATATTATTTTCTGCTGCAACTTTGATGTATTATTTTTAAATTATATGTGAATGGGCTGTTTGAATATTTTAAATTCTGAAAAACCATAGCCTTGCATCTCTTTAGTAAGCTCGGAGAAACCGTGTCTTGCTAGGGAGGTGTGGCGGTGACATCCCGACCTGGGTGACCAAAAACCGGGGTGTTACAAGTTGGTATCAGAGCCCGGCTATTTTTAAACTATTATTTTTAAACCATTATTATTTTTAAACTATTATTAGTATTTTGACTGTTATTTTAAATTTTAAAGTATTATTTCCATGGAGAGATTTTTATTTTAAAACCCATGGGAAAAATATATATATAGTGCATAAATTATTTTTGGGGGGGAAACCATCATTGCATGTGCATATTGCATTTCCTTTGTTTAGAGAACTTAGAATCTTGGCGAACTTAACTTAGCATCTTGGCGAATTACAACCTAGAATCTTGGCGAAGTTTAACCTAGGTCTTCTGCTTGCACCGGGTAACATAGAAACTTGACATCGAATTAGAAACGCTCACTAGAGACTGATCTTGCCTTAGTTCTAGATCTCATTGATCTAAGCACGCGCCTAAGCATAACAAATCTCGGCTTTAGCCATTCCTATCCTGGTACGAACTAGAAAACTTCTTCATGAGGAACAATAAGAAAATCAAGTTTATTAAAACACTCTTTATTCCAAAAATCTTGTTTGGATTTCCAAACAACAAATCCGAAAATTGAAATTAGAAATTTACGAAACGTCTTGTTCGAAGATCTATCTAAACCAAGATAAGCTAATCTATACACGTTATAACAGAAAATGGCGCCTAGGAGGAAACCAAGGAAGGTGAGTCCAAACGGCACTGACGCTAACCTTTCCAACACGCCCAACAACAGTGAAAGTCCTCAGAACCTAGGAGAGCAAGTGCCTCAAGCGCCCAATAATATGGAAGCACGTTTAAAAACTGTAGAGGAACTCCTTGTAGCCTTGGGAAATGCCGAGGTGCATAGGACACAAACAGTACCTCCGCCAGTAGCCCGAGTCAACTACTTGGCATTAGTGAACCCTTACCACCCACCCCATTATGACGGCCAAGAGGATCCGGCCAAGTTGGAAGGTTGGATCCGTACCTTTGATAAGCTCTTGAATGCTATCAAGTGTCCTGATGAGGAGAGGATACACGTAGTGACCTACTACCTAGGAGGCGAAGCCGATGAGTGGTGGCAAAATCTCCAAGCGAACTCAGTGGAAGACGAAGAAGCCTACTCCTGGGAAGAACTTAAGGAAGCTTTGAGGGAAAGATTCTACCCACTGAGCACCAAGACTGCGAAGTACGAGGAATTCATCAACTTAAAGCAAGGTGCACAAACGGTACAAGAATACTACACCAAATTCAAGGAGCTAGTACGATTCGCTGCGAGGATAGTACCAACCGACTCTGACAAGGCTCAGAAATTCGAGATGGGTCTGAACCTTAGTATTCGGGAGATACTTGCAGTAGGACAATTCACGAACTTGCAGACGGTATATGATCGCGCCGTATCAATTGCTCGAATCCAGCAATTGAAGCGTAAGGAACATGGTGAGTCGAGCAAGGACTCGCAAGGACTTGAGAAGGAGGATCGGAAAGACAACAACAACAACTCTAGGAAAGACAATGGATCCCGAAGGAAAGGAAATAAAGGTCTCAACAATGGGGGAGACGACAATCGTGGTGCGTTTATACCACGCTGCCCACGATGCAACCATGCACATCTGGTGCGCCAATGCCCGAAGCCTGGAACCTGCCGTAGGTGCGGCAAGCTTGGTCACAAGGCTAGTGGATGTCGAACGCCAGAGGAGGCGATCGAAAAGAGAGTAGATTTGGTGAACCTTCAGCAAGGAGAGAGTGACGAGGAACAAGACCAAAACCCGAATCCTCTTGAGAATAATGAATAGGCAGTTATGGGGACATAACTGAAGTCCTAAGGGGGAGGGGATGTGATACCCCGTAATAATTTATTTTTGGAGTTCGACTCGATATCATGTATCCTAAATCATAAATAAACAAATTCAACTTGTTTTGAACTACGTTATGGCTTGATCCCTTCACAGGGTACGTAGGCAGCTTAGAAGTCTTAATTCTAAGTTCAGTCACAAAATAATAAAATAAACAAAAGACTTTAGCACGAGAAAAGCCGAAACACAACTTCGAGGACGAAGTTGATTCTTAAGGAGGGTAGACTGTAATACCCGAGAATTTTGCAACATAAAATAAATAAATAGATAATAAATAAATACAATACTTAAATAAAGAATCATAAGAAAATGAGAAATGGAATTTCAATTAAAAAGGAATCAAGATTTCGAGAACCCGGGAAGCCGAAGACAATTTAATCGAATAAATGGTTACACGGGGACCCGACACCGATAGACTCAATAACTCGAGTCTAAACATAAATTTAGGTCCGAATAAAATTAAGATAGGAAGTCGGAGCCCGAAGATACCCCGGAAATCGGAATCTGGGAACATAGAGGGATAGAAGTCCGAAGGAGAGGAGGAAAAGCGCGACGGATCGCACGACCCGCCCGGACCGGAGTCCAGGCGTGAGTGGCGCGCTGGCCGCGCGGTTGATGGCCTTAGACCGCGCCACGACCGCGCCACTCTGGCAGCAACAAACCAAGCGAGATTTTCTCGCCCGAACGAGGATTTTTCGACTTTCGGTTGAACATCTCTCGACCCAAGACCCTTGGGGTCAGATTTTGGACGCCCTAGGTCTTAGATATCTATAAATAAGACCTCCTAAGAGCTCCGAATACATTCGAAACCCTACGAAATCCTTCTATACGTCGAAACCCTAATCCCGGAGTCGTCGGAGGCACAATACCGAGAGGAGAAACTGACTTGGACGAAATTTGGAGACCCCCGTCGCTGTGGTAAGCCTTGATCCATTCTTTTCCATATGTGATTCGAAAACGAATCCTAAATTCGATCTTTTTCTATTCTAAACCCCCGATCCGAATCGAGAGCGAAGAACCCGACAAACGGAGAGGATAAACGGAGGACGGGAAGCCACGCCTCCGAATCGACGATCCCGGACGCTCAACAATCGGTAAGTTAACGCTTACTTTGGTTTTGGGTTGTTAAAAGATTCAAACATATAGATGTAATGGAACCCTATCAAAAATCTGTCTACGGCGCAGCGTGTTTGTTGAATTTATTCGAACCCTTTAAAACGTTCAAACGAGAAAACTTAAAACACGAAAAACACTCCTAAGACATAGAGCTAGCTTCTGTAAAAATTTCATAATTTTTCACCGTGTTTTGATATCCAAAACTGATCGTAAACGAGCCTGCTTTAGATTTAGATCTTGAAACGATGAAAGATTCTTTATTCGAACTTGTTGGTGATTTCTACCTTAGATCTAGACCGATCTAGGCGTGGCGTTGAACATAAGAGTTGTAGATATATACGTTATGAATACCTCCGTAAAATTTCAGAAATTTTCGTGCTGATTTGATATAAGAAATTCCACCCAAACCGAACTGGTTAAAATCGGATCTTGAAAACCGGACAGAACATAGATTCGAACGTGTTGACGTTTTTGACTAGAGTTCTAGGCCGAATTAGATCTTTAGCCGAACATGAAAGTTGTAGATAATTGTCTTAAGATGACCTCTGAAAAATTTCATCAAATTTAGAGTTGAATTGCTATGGTATAATTCGAAATCTTTAAACTGCGTTATATGAAATTCGGACAGCACAGTACTTCTGTGAAAATTAGTGTTTTTGACCTATTTTGGTATCTCGGATCGAAAAAGTTAAAACGCGAAAGTTGTATATCTCGATGTTTTGGAGTCAGTCGTGAAATTTCGGAATTTTTGAAATTAAATCTGATTTTTAACGAATTTTAGAGTAAACTGTGGTTGACCGAGTCAAAACTTGAAATCTTGTTGAAACGGTGGAATTAGCCTTTGAGGTTGAAACGGATAGAAATACTTTGACATACGATACACGAAATGAGAAGATTAAAATATTGCGGGTTATGACTAAGCTAGATACTGTCATTGTTCTCTGCGGCTTGGGACATAAGAGCCCAAGTGTATGTCTAGGTTGACGTAAGAGCCCTAGAGAAACACTGATCGTATGTCTAGCGGACGGATTAACTCTAATTAAAAGATCTGGATCGACCATGATACCTGTGGACATAAGAGCCCAGGCGTAAGGCTGGCGGACATAAGAGCCCTAGCGGTGGTGATCTGTAAAAGATATGAAACGAGGAGTTGCGAGAATTCCAAATTAAATCTGTATTAAATTGTGCTGTTAAATTTATGGCCACTTATTTAATTACGTTGCAAGCTATATGATGATCTTATGAATCCATATTTCTAAATTATGCGATTAAATGAATTATTTAAATTATGCACATGTTTTCATTAAATTTAAATAAAGGCTTTGAAACCTCATAATCTTGTATGTGTTAACTTACTCAGCACATAGTGCTGACCAAAACCGTTTTTTTTCCCCTGTTTCTTTCAGAGCCGAAGAATATGCATCATCATATGCATTCATGGGAATTTTGGGGAAATGCTTTATTTGTAAATGATACGTTAGACTAGAAATTGCATGAACGAGCCTGTTTAACCCGTATTCTGGCCGTGTTGGCTATATTTAAACTCCGCTGCATTATACTTATGTAAATATTATTTTCCGCTGCAACTTTTATGTATTATTTTTAAATTATATGTGAATGGGCTGTTTGAATATTTTAAATTCTGAAAAACCATAGCCTTGCATCTCTTTAGTAAGCTCGGAGAAACCGTGTCTTGCTAGGGAGGTGTGGCGGTGACATCCCGACCTGGGTGACCAAAAACCGGGGTGTTACAGAGTCAGAGGAGGACGAGGAGCAGCGGGGCCCTAAGCTCAAGGGTCTTCCCGACGAGGTGCGTCCCCATCGACACGACAGGTATCGGTTTGCTACTATGGCCTCTCAGGAGTTCTATTTCGACGAGCTTCGTCGGAACAGGTCTTATGTCCTGGAGAGAGGCATGGATCCTCGCCATATGGACGACGACAGGGTTAGTCCAGTTTTGGGCCTTCTTCAGTGGACTGGACTTGCGCGCCATCCCGAGGGCATTGCTTCTGGTTATTTAGCTATGGAGGTCATCGCCAACATTGGCGGTCTCGGGGAGAACAGCGACTTGTCTCGAGTCTGGGTTCGGGGTCGCCATCTAGATTTCAGTGCTCGGGCGATCAACGTCTACTTCGGCCTTCCTGACGACGGCGTATTCCGGCCACAGCCTGAGGGTCGTATACCCCCGCCTGCGTGGGGTGTTTTATGCACCTTGATGGCTCCTCAGCTCGAGCATGATCATGAGTTGCGGTTGACGAGGATGGACTCTCCGTGGCGCGAGCTTGCTCAGATATGGTTAGGTCGTGTCCGGCCGATTACCCGGAGCCATATTGTTATAGACCACGTCTATGAGACCATCTGCTTTCTCGCCCGAGGTGGTAGGGTGAATGTTGGGGCTTGTATCGCAGACAGCCTGAGGGGTATGCGCCGAGGACGATGGAATAGGGTGATTACCCATGTTCATCTTATTTGTGGCATGTGTGCGGCTCAGGGTCCGTAGGTCGCCAGAGACGGATCCTTACGAGCTAACCGCTGGCGGCTACTACCGTATCCCTACCTACGCCGCTCGACGCAGTGCTCTTCGACGTGGGGCTCCTCCGGCTGTCCTTCGCCCGGAGCCCAACGGTGATGGCTTGATTCTAGTTGTCCCTCCTGAGCAGCCACCTCCGCCTCCCGTGGTTCCCCAGCAGGGTGCGGAGATGCCGCAGATAGTTCAGATGATGCAAGGTATGCAGCTTAGTATGGATGCGGGGTTTGCTCGTATGGACGCTGGGTTTGCAGCCGGGCAGGCTCGTTACGACGCTCTGGATGCCAGGATGGATCTATACCAGGCTCGCATGGATACGATCATTACGAGGGAGCTGGAGCAGCAGGCCACCATGACCGACATGTATGCCTAAATGCGTCAGATGGACGAGTATATGCGTCGTCAGTTCCCGCCTCCCGACCAGTGATCCTTCGTTTCAGCGTTTCCATCTAGGCTTGCAGTAGTAGTGTTTTATTTAGTTGTTTTCTTATGGACTGTACAAGGATGATCTTGCTGTGTTTTGTTTCGTAGTTTATGTTCCCGTTGTATCATTGCTCAGTTGTCTGATTTGACTGTTGTCATTTAGAGAAAATGCGGTGGAACTGTTCCGGTTCGTCATTCTCTCTTTTTTTTTTTCGATAATCTTGGGCTGAAGGATTTACAAAAAAAAAGAAATCAACTCGCATTTTATTCCTTTAAAAGAAATTTTAATACAAGTATTAGGATGCGCAAAATAAATGTACTATCTAAAACAAAGTATCTAAAAGATCTCTGCATCCTCTGGCAGAGTAGCGGGGTCTTCCATAGGATCATCCTCATCAGAGACCTGGCCGGTGCCCAAGGGTCCATGAAACACTGGGGATGGTGGATCAACGGCTTCCGGAACTGGTTCCGGTGACTCCTCCAGATGGTTCTCCACGAGGCCCGGGTTTGGCGACGGGCGGACCATGTGGGGCCAGAGTCCAAGGGTTCCGTAGCGTCCACGGATAAGGCCGGATGGGCTCTCCACTGGGGGTGTTGGGCTTCGTGGTCCCATCAAGTGGTCTTCCACAGGGCTATATGGTACTACTATGTCAGTGAGGTCAAGCAGGTCCGTCCCTAGATCCTCGATTCTATCTATCACAGCATCGCTCCGTTCGGTGAGTTTTTGCACTTGAGTTTCTAAGTCTTTTATGCGATCTTGATCAGCGGCTCTCAGGTTCAGGAAGTGCTGGAGGTCAGCTTCCCTTAAGTCTCCCATTTGGTGCAGATTTGCCTCCAAGTGAGCTATACGGTATTTCATTTGCTCTATGGTTTGATGGGAATCAAGGTGAACGTTCATCATCTTGATCATCAACTGCATCATGTCTTGACTAGCCATCTAGCGCAAGCAAGAGATCTAAGTTAATATTAGCCAAGATTCTAAGTTCAATTTCGCCAAGATTCTAAGTTCAAATTCGCCAAGATTCTAAGTTCAAATTCGCCAAGATTCTAAGTTCAAATTCGCCAAGATTCTAGGTTCATAGAAAAGATGCAATATGCAAATGCAAATGATGATCCCCCCAAAAATAATTTAATGCACTGTATATATTTTTTTCCATGGGTTTTAAAATAAAAATTTTCCATGGAAATAATACTTAAAAATTTAAAATAATAGTCAAAATATTAATAGTAGTTTAAAAATAATAATGGTTTAAAAATAATAGTTTAAATATAGCCGGTCTCTGATACCAACTTGTAACACCCCGGTTTTTGGTCACCCAGGTCGGGATGTCACTGCCACATCCCCCTAGTAAGACACGGTTTCTCCGAGCTTACTAAAGGAATGCAAGGCTAGGTATTGCAGTATTTAAAACATTTAAAGCATTCAAAACAGCCCATACGATATAATTCGAAAATAATAATATCATAGCGCAGCGGAAATAATTGTTTTAGTATAGTATTGCAGCGGAAAATGTAAATAGGGCCGACATGGCCAAAACACGGGTTAAACAGGCCCGTTCATAATATAGTCTAATGTACGAATTTAAAAACGATAAGTTTTCCAAAAATGTAATTTCCCCCATGCATGAATATGGTCATGCTCATTCCACATACTCTGTAAGAAAAGAAAATAAAAATGGTTTGGTCGGCACAACTTACTGAGTAAGTTAACACGGACATGATCGTAGGGTTTAAAAGTCATTCATTTCATAATTAAAAAGCATGATAATAACATAATATTCGATTTAATTTAATTAACTATTCAACTTAAAATAAAGCCATAATTTAAATAAAGCATTCAAATAATTTAATTAGACAACCACACACATTTCAATTTAATTTAATTCTAACTTCCTCCTTACATCCCAGATTTGGTATTTCAAGTATTTCACGATTGCATCGCAATCTCAACAAGTTTAGCCGGTAGCCCGGCGGCCGCAACCGTATCAGCCATACCCAGTACCACTCCAGAGCCTCGGGAAACCCATATGGATATTCTCGAGAGTGTAGGCTCTATATCTCATGCCGTTTTGGCAATATCATATCTCAATTTCGCGCGGGGTCACCATCGTCCATTACGGCACGAAGTGAATCGTTAGGGGGCACCCTGCAGAGCACTCACCCATAATTTTAATTTATCAAGTTTGTAAGGGGATTTAATTTCAAAAATCTGATTCCAATTTAGTTTATTTAAAAATCATATTTCAACTCATTTCAACCCTAAAGGTTAATTTCATGTTTCAACAAGATTTCAAGATTTGACTTCCGGTAAACCACTGTTTACTCTAAAATTCGTCTAAAATCAGATTAAACTCCAAAAAATCCAAAATTTCACTACTGACTCAGAAACGTCGAGATGAACAACTTTTGTGTTTTAACCTTTTCAATCCGAGATACCGAATCATGTCAAAAACGTCAAATGTCGCAGAAACACCAATCTGTCCGAATTTCGCAGACCACAGTTTAAAGATATTGAAATCTACCATAGCAAAACAACTCCAAATTTGATGAAATTTTACAGAGACCATCTTAAGACATTTATTTACAACTTTCATGTTCGGCCAAAGATCTAAATCGGTCTAGAACTAATGTCAAAAACGTGATCAAAATCGGACCTAAGTTCTGTCAAGTTTTTCAAGATCAAATTTCAAGCAGTTCGGTTTCGGTTGGTTTTCCCATAACAATTCATCACTAAAAATTCTGAAAATTTTACAGTAGATAGATATAAGCCATAGAAACGTTTTTCGTGTTTTAAGTTTTTCCGTTTGAGGTCGTTTTAAGGTTCGGAAAAATTAGGCAAAGCTGTTGCGTCGGTAAAAACACCATGTTGGCAGATTTTCGATCTCTTGTTAAATCTTTTAGTTTCGAACGTTTTAATTCCTCCCAAAGCCATGTAAGGCTAACTTACAGAGTTGTGAATGTCCGGGATCGTCTATTTCGAAGGCGTGGCTTCCAGTCCACCGTTTCTCCTCTCCGTTCGTCGGGTTCTACGCTCTAGATCCAATTCGAGGTGTAGAAGGAAAAAGGAGACGATTAGGATTCGTTTTCGAATTGTATATTGAACAGGGATTGGACCGAAACTTACCACGATGCTAGAGATCTCAGAATTTTCGTCCAACCAGTATTCGTCTTGGTTTCGTGCCTCTGACGACTCCGGAATTAGGGTTTCGAATGTATAGAGAGAGTTGTAAGTTTTGTAAAAGTGTTCGGGCCTCCAAGGGGGGTTTATTTATAGATAGCTAAGACCTAGGGTGTCCAAGATCTGACCCTAAGGGTCTTGAGTCGAAAGATGTTCAACCGAAGTCGAAAAATCCGCGTTCGGGCGAGAGATTCACGCAACGGGCGAATCTGTCCGACAACGCGGCCGTGGCGTGCCCTCCCTTCTTCGACCGCGCGGCCACCGCGCCGAACTCGCCTGGACTTCGGTCCGGGGGGGTCGTGCGATCCGTCGTGCCTTTCCTCCTCCCTTTCGGACTTCTATCCCTCTATGCTCCCGTTTTATGATTTTCGGGATATCTTCGGGTTTACGAAAGTAGGAACCCCGTATAATTTATGTTTGGACTCGAATTCTCGAGTTCATTGGTGTCGGGTTTCGGTGTACAATTTACTTATCCTTACTCAATTCTTTTTATTTAATTAAATTCCTTTAATTCCTTTTTAAGTAAAATCTCATTTCTCATTTCCTTATCCTTATTTATTTATTTATTTGCTGGATTTATTTATTTATGGTATTTATTGTATTTATTGATTATTTATTTAATTATTGTTTTATTTTTTTGTTGGAAAATTCTCGGGTATTACAAAAGGGCCCAATCTTTAGTTGTTCTAAACTTTTATAAATTAGGGTAGTCATATGCAAAAAGTGAAAAAACCCATTTAGTCCCGTAAGTTTTTTTAATTTTTAAAATCATCCCAGAAATATCGAATTAGACGAATCTGTCCCATAACTATCCTAATCATCACCGAACCCGTCCATGAATCCGATTTTTTCACTAATTATTGCCGAACCCATCGCATAACTACCCTAATGGAGGGATGGGTTCGGCGATGATTAGGGTAGTTATGGGACAGGTTCGGAAATTATTAGCGAAAAATTGAATTCATGGACGGGTTCGGCAAAGATTATGGTAGTTATGGGATGGATTCATTTAATTCGATATTTGTGGGACTGTTTTGAAAGATTTTTAAATTATGGGACGATATGGGTTTCTTTTCATATGCAGAAAGGGAAAAAATGGATAGATTTGATAGGGGCAAGGAAAAGAAACGAGAACATGAACTCATAGATCAGTAGTTTCTCCGTCCATTTTTAAATAACAGCTTTCAATTTTTCACATTAAACTTTGATTCAAGATATAATAAATAATCTAGGCTACTCGGGAGCCCTTTCTTTTGAACCACAATATTTTGATTTAGGAAAATGAGCCACTAGAAGTCTTTTGGACCCAAATTTAGGCCAAATGTAGGAAAAATACAAGTTGCGGGCTGTGTAATATGTACGTGTCACGAATGTCCCAAAAGTGGAAAATAACTCAAAAATTAAATTAGAGTAATTGGTGAGGATTGTATTCTTATATCAATGATAGAAATAAATAAACTTTTCTGGGGATGAGAATGTTCAGTCATGTGTTTTGACGGAAGTTCAATACCGATGATCGAACCACCTAGTCAGCAGAGGTAGAGTGCGAATCGGATAGAGTTTGAAGAAGATCCACCTGTGGCGAGTCTGGGGTACCAACCTTTCCATGCAGGAAAATCTTCCCAGATCTGGCATTGAGTCCACAAGGAAGGAGGATCACCAATAATAAGGAAAGTGTATTTCCTTACCTGGATGCTGCTATACTTGGATATAAGGGAATTCTGCCATTCTTCACAGACAGAAGTTTGGAGACGAGTTTTCTTTTAGAATTCTTATCTACTCATCCAGAGCTTTGTGAGGAAAAGGCATACGATTTGGAACCCTTGTTCGAGAGATACCAGTTTGCTACAAGATCGAGATTCCTTGGACATACCTGTTGAGAAGCTTGTTCGAGCATCTTTAAGTGTATTGGTAAAAACCTTGAAGATTTTGTCCAAGGCGTTTATCATATTGAGTCGCGCACTTGTTTTATCTACAACACTTTGGAGGGGTTGCTTCACAACTCACAAGCTTCGACGAGGGAAACTAACGGTCTTCTTTGGGGAATTGGAATAGGTGGGAGATACCTATACCAAAACTGGGGATAGTTTTGGTCACTACAATTATCTGCTTGGCGATTGGAATGATGACATACTAAAGTTTTACTATTGTGTGTGGTTGTTTGCCAACGGTTAAACACATAATAAAATCACCTCCTAGATTGGTAGCCTCCAGACGTAGGAAGGCCGTACTGGGTCAACAATTCCTTGTGTCTTATTTATGTTCTTTATGCTTGTTTATTTTTCCGCGGTGCATGATTACCGGTATCGTTAATATGTGTATTCATTGTGTTAGATAGAACTCTAGACACTGAACCTCCATATAAAGAACAGATCTTGCTGGATCGTGGACCCAACAGAGAACTTAGCCCAAGTGGTTATGTCCTTTGACTTTCAACCTCAAGGTTGGGGTTCGATTCCACACTATCTATAGGTTGTTTAGCAAAAAAAAAAAAAAAAAAACTTTTTGGTGGTATTAATTTGTTATTTAGTTAATTTGAACATTACTATATATATCCTTCTCAAAGAACTCAGAAAAACATCAAGCTTTTACAATTGTATACTTGTGTGAGGGAAACAAGATCTTAGAAATGAAACCTAGGGAGAAGATGAGCACATGGACGATGTGTAATGTAAATGGAAATAAATCATAGCAGTTTTCTGTCTTCATCCCACAAATTATAGCTATTGGTTCTGTTGAGAACCAGTTTTAAGCAAATGTGTTCACAACCGATGTCTGAACTATTTTTGTTGGACCAACCACACATCTATCCGACAAACTATTTAAGGAAAGATCAGTTGGCGAATCTGCATGTGATTACCTTCAACGGCTAGTTGATTCCTTACCCGGAGAGTACTTGGGGAGAATGGCAACAATATCTTCTATACCGGGAATCTCCATTCTAAGGAAGGTGTATTATGGAAAGATCCTATTTCCTTAGAATGGAGATTTGAATCACTTCAAAAAGGAGCGGCCGAGCTTGTGGCGAGTACAATTTTTGAATCCATTGTTCGGGTGTACCGAAATCCTTTTTGAAAGAAGTTAATCTATTCCTTCACCGTGCTCTTGATTACATCTATCTTGAAGAAAGTTCTTCAACCAACACTGCCTTGGGTGATTCGGTCGACGAGGTGCTATTGTTATATTGATTGAGCTTGACGAATTCAATTAAAGCATCCAAGGAATTGTCTACACACGTGCTTAACCAAAACAACTCTACTAAGGAGAATCCGCAAACAGGTTTCGGCCAAGGGTAACTTGAAGGAGGAGCCTTCAAGGAATTGGAGTAAGGTCGAGGAGATCTTCAACAAAACAATGGAGTGTTTTGGTCCGACAATTCAACTGCTTGGGATCGGAGCTTGGTGGATTATTCACTATTGTTTTGATCGTGGATCATTGAGAAACAATTAGTGAAATCTCCTGGATTGGTATCCCCTAGACGTAGGCTTAGGCCGAACTGGGTCAACAAATTCCTGAGTTTGTTTACTGTTTTTTCAGTTTATTTTCATTCCGCTGCTTATCTACATTAAACTGAATAACGTGTCCACGAAAAATGTTTGAACTAGTTTACAGGACAAATTTACTGTTATCCCACTAAACGGACCTAACAATTGGTATCAAAGCCACACGCTCTTGAGCGAGATCCAGTTAATAAGAATGGATAACCAAGGTGGTTCAGTATCCAGACCCCCGCTGCTCGATGGATCAAACTATGCCTATTGGAAAGATCAAATGGAGGCATTTCTCATTGCACTAGATGAAGGAGCATGGGATGCAGTTGAAACTCAATATCATCCTTCATTTGTTGAAAAAGACGATGTGAAAACCTTGAAGCCAAGGAGTGACTGGACTGCAACTGAGAGGCTTGCTGCATCAAAGAATTCCAAAGCACTGAATGCTATTCACAATACTCTCAAGAAGGATCAATATCGCCTTATTGCAAGTTGTAAGATTGCCTATGACGTCTGGACTACTTTAGCCAATACCTACGAGGGTATGGCACCGGTAAAGAAATCAAGAATCATAACTATTGATGCTCAATTTCATAGAATTACCATGGATGATAATGAATCCGTTGGCCAATATATTGGTCGTATTCGTGATCTAACCAACCAAGCCCTTCATCTTGGTAAAGAATAATCTCAGCAGGATATTGTAGGCAAAATCATTAGGATGCTTCCGGAAAGGTTCAATGCAAAGGTGGCTGCACTTGAATTATATAAGGACTTTGATAATTTACAGGTTGATGAGTTAATGGGAATCCTACAATCCTGGGAGATGGATCACAGTCCTAGGGGCAAAACAAAATAGTTGCCTTCAAAACTGAGACCAAAGGAATTGATGAAAAATCCTCCGAAGACCCTGGAGACTACAGTGTCGAGGAAGAAATCGCGATGTTGTCCAAAAGGCTAAACCAGATTCTAAAAAACCGGATGAGCAGATTCAATCCATCCAAGAAGAAGGATGCCGGGACGTCAAACACCAAGCCCGCTTCAAAGAACTCCAAGTCATTCGAAAGAAATAGATCTAAACAATCTAGATCTGAAGATGACAAGGAAATCATTTGCTTTGAATGTGGCATAAGAGGTCATGTAAGAGCAGACTGTGCTAACCGCAAACCAAAGGAAACCAAGAAATCTTATCAAGTAACATTCAGTGACTCTGAAGATGAACAGGAAACAAGTGACAATGAACCTGACCATGGAGTAGCACTTGTCAGTACATGGGATTCAGATAGTGATGATGAATACGAATCAGGTAAATCCACCAACTCTATCAATAAGATTTCCTCTAATATGGTGCATTCTCTCACCAATAGGGAACATGAAGAAAGTATTAGCAAACTCAATAACCTATATGAAGAAAGGTTTGAGAAGTTTGAGATATCCATGGCCGAGGTGGTGGAACTTCAAGTCGAGAATGAAAAATTGAAGAAACACATCAACACTCTTGAGGTGAAAAATCAAGAACTTGAAGGTCAAATAAAGGCACTGTCCTAACAGGTTGCTGAACTACATGAAAAAAATGCAGAACTTCAGAAAGATAACAATGATCTTGAAGAAGAAAAGAATTACTACAGACTATGGTATGCCAATATGCATGGTCAAAGAGATGCACTTCGAACGGAGTTAACAGAAGTTCAAGAAAAACTTACCAAAGCCGAAGGAACTCTCACGGCACTGAAAAGAGGGAAAGCCAAGTTGGATGATGTCATTGCCATGGGGAGATCTAGTGGCAACAAGAAAGGTTTAGGATATCAAGCATCTATCTCAAAAGGGAGAATAACAATAAATTTGTATCCGGATGAATGTTGAATAACTATAAGGTTACTGAGAATGCATCAGCTACATTTCAGAGATGCATGATGTCTATATTTTCTGATTTAATTGAGACATGCATTGAGGTATTTATGGATGATTTTTCTGTGTTTGGGTCTGATTTTGAAAAATATTTAATTAATCTTGAAAAAGTTCTGATTAGATGTGAGGAGTCAAATTTAGTTCTTAATTGGGAAAAATGTCATTTTATGGTTAATGAAGGCATTGTTTTAGGACATAGAATTTCTAAGAATGGCATTGAAGTTGATAGGGCTAAAGTAGAAGTAATTGCTAAAATTCCACCTCCTAATAATTTAAAAACTTTGAGAAGTTTTCTGGGACATGCTGGATTCTATAGAAGGTTCATAAAGGATTTTTCTGAAATTGCATTGCCTCTATTTGAACTGCTGTGTAAAGATGTTGAATTTGATTTTACTGATGAGTGTGTTGAGGCGTTCAATAGGATCAAGGAAGCATTGGTGACTGCACCAATTATTCAGCCACCTGACTAGAGTTTGCCATTTGAAATCATGAGTGATGCAAGTGACTTCGCTGTTGGAGCAGTGTTGGGTCAACGAAAGGATAAGAAGCTTCACGTTATTTATTATGCTAGTCAGGCTTTAAATTCTGCACAACGAAAGTATGCTACCACTGAAAAAGAATTATTATCTGTTGTGTATGCATGTGAAAAATTTAGACCTTATTTGATTGGCTCTAAGACTGTAGTTTACACTGATCATGCTGCTATTAAATATCTATTTGCAAAGAAAGATGCTAAACCACAGCTAATTAGAAGGGTATTATTGCTACAGGAATTTGATTTGGAGATTAAAGATAGAAAAGGCGATGAAAATCCTGTAGCTGATCATCTATCTAGATTGGAACATGAAAAAGGGGAAGAAAAATTAATAAATGATGCATTTCCTGATGAAAATTTGTATTTAATAAATAATACTTCCTCTGATCCATGGTTTGCTGATTTTGTAAATTATTTAGCATGTGGTGTGATTCCTGATCATTTAAAATGGCATGGTCAAAAGCAAAAATTTAAAACTGATGCTAAATATTTTATTTGGGATGAACCTTATCTGTTTAGACTGTGTGCAGATCAAATCATAAGGAGATGCATCCCTGATGAGGATTTTGAGAAAGTTTTAAAAGTTTGTCATGAAGGACTTGGAGGAGGACATGTTGAACCTAATAGGACAGCTCATAAGGTACTAGAAGGTGGTTTATATTGGCCTAATATTTATCGTGATGCTAGATCATTTGTGCAAAAATGCGATGTGTGTCAAAGGGCTGGTAATATCACTAAAAGAGATGAAATGCCATTAAAAGGAATTATTCCTGTTGAGTTGTTTGATCTGTGGGGAATTGATTTTATGGGTCCATTTCCACCATCTAATGGTAAATTGTAATTCTAGTTGCTGTAGAATATGTATCAAAATGGGTAGAAGCTGAAGCATGTGCTTTGAATGATGCTAAACAAGTGATTAAATTCTTGAAAAAGCAAATCTTTACTCGTTTTGGTGTGCCTAAAGCAATCATTAGTGATGGTGGATCTCACTTTGTTAATAGGGCTGTTAATCAATTGCTATCTAGGTTTCATGTTCATCATAGGATAATGACACCCTATCATCCCCAAGCCAATGGTCAAGTAGAAGTCACTAATCGTGAGATTAAAAAGATTTTGGAAGCCACTGTAGGAAAATATAGAAAAGGTTGGGCTTTTAAGTTAGATGAAGCATTATGGGCGTATAGGACAGCATTTAAAACACCTATAGGGATGACCCCGTTTAAATTGGTTTATGGTAAAGCTTGTCATTTACCTTTTAAGCTTGAGTTTAAATCACTTTGGGCTATGAAAAAGTTGAATTTTGAATTTAAAGAAGCTCAAGAAAAAAGGAAGGTAGATCTTACTGAATTAGAAGAAATTAGACGTCAGACTTATGACAATGCTCTAATTTATAAAGAAAGAACAAAGCTTTATCATGATAAATTGCTTAGACCTAAGGTGTTTGAAGCTGGTCAATTAGTGCTTTTATACAATTCTAGATTTAAAGTGTTTCCTGGTAAACTGAAGACAAAATGGTCAGGGCCATTCAAGATTGTTAAAGTGTTAGATAATGGTGCGGTTGTCTTAAAAACTGAAGATGAAAGGGAATTCACTGTAAATGGTCAAAGACTTAAACATTATTTTGGAGATGAAGTTAAATTCATCGAACAAATTAATGTTAAGCCTTTGGTTATTTAAATCTGCTTATTAAAATAGTTGCACTGCATTTTAATAAATTATAAGTTCTTAGCTTATTAATTAAAATTATAAAAATCAATAAAAATTATAAAATGAAAAGAAAAATAAAAATATTTTACATTTTATTGTTTATGTGCTTTTTATTTGCTTTATTATGTTATATGTTAGTTTAAATGTTGCTTTAAGTTAATTGTGTTATTTGAATTTTATGTTCTTTTAATTGCATGAGTTGGATTGAATTGAGCATGAGATTGCCAATAAGTTAGAATAGTAGCAAAATGTTAAGAAATGATGGAATTGTGTGGGCTTGGTGATTGTTTTTAACATGTGTAAGTTGACTTGGTTAAGAAGTGAGGGAGGGAATCTATAAGGATTGAGTGGTTTGATCGAGGAGAACTATGACCCGGGAGGATTTAGGGAGGCTATATATGCTAAATCTGACTTGCTAATCTGAGGGATTAAATTAACTGTCATTTTGGTTGAGTTTGAGCTGAAATTCGAGTGTCACAGACTCAGTTTAGGCGCCGCACACAAGGTGCAGCGCCCAAATGAGCATGTGAGCGCCATTTGGGCGCCACAGGGGGCTCGAAAGTGCAAACCAGACGCCACACCTTCTTGGTGGTGCCTAAAATCATGCTCGAGCGCCACAATATGCGCCAAAATCGGACCTGAAAATATTGGAAGTCAGACTATGTGCCACACCTTCTTGGTGGCGCATAGAAGTGCTCCCGAGCGCCAACTAATGCGCCAGGATGGGACTTAGAAATTTTTCTGAGCACAGGATGCGCCGCACAGCCCGTGCGGCGCCGAAAATGCAGCTCGAGCGGCACAATGGCGCCTGACCCGGCGGGTCTGGGCGCCAGACCCGGTTTAGAAACGGGATTTTAATCCCAAAATTCCATTCTCCCTTCTCATTCCACAAATCGACCGAGCTTCCTTCTTCCCTTCTTCCTCTTCACAACCGAGCACCACTCTCCGCCACCACGCGCCACACTCCGGTAAAATTCTTCCCAATTTTGTTTATTCACATCAATTCTAATTCCACATTGCTAAATTCTCACTCCAAAACCCCAATTTTGCTTTGTTCAAATCAAATTAGGGTTCTTCAACCCTAGTTTTCCAAGTTTGGGGATTCCTCTTCAAAGTGCTCCAATCCTTCAATTTAGGTAAGAATGGCCATCTCAATTCAATTATTATCCTATTCTAGTGCTTTGGATTACATTAGTTTTAGTATTTGAATTGTTACTTGAATTTTGGGTTTTGTAGAATGTGGGATCAAATTTGATTTTAGATGTTTAAATCTTAGTTTGAACTTGAACAAAGTATTGTAGAACATGGATTGAATGCATATTGTGAAATTTTTGGGATTAACATTAAAATTTGAATTTTTATAAATTAAAAATCTGGAAATTCCTTTAAATTTAAATTAAAATGGCATTTTTGATTAATTAAATGGATATAACATCATTAAACATGCTATTTTAGTTATGTTAAGAATATAAGTTAATCCTCATGTGAAAAGTTCCATGTCTTTTATAATGTGAGTCAATTGGAGCATACTTTAATAGTAAAAACTCTATTATATTATATATTTTACTAAAATAGGTTAATTTATCATATAAATAAATTAGAATGAGTTTAAATATTAATTTAAACCATTTAGAATAACATAGTTTATTATTTTGGACTATTTTTATTTATTAAATCTGAAAATTTAATAAAATAGAGAGTTTTTATTAAAAAGTATGCTTTAACATGAATTTTAAACATTGGAATAAAATGGACGATATATTTAAACAAAGTTTAAGATTTATAAACTTTAAAATGCAACATTTTGGACATTGAGTCATTTAAATCCCACATTCTAGGTTTATGTATATGTTTGCTTTATACTTAACACTTAAGTTAAACCTTTGGTTTAAACTTAAGTGTGAGTATGGGAGGCAATGCATATATGTGATACTAACCCAGAGTTTTTGTACAACCAGGAACTGAAATAATGCATAATCCTCCAAATCTCCCCAAGAAATCGGGTTATAGGTATATACCAATGCCCGAAGGGAGGATGGGGATTTATGATCCAAAGTCACCGGATAGTATTCCTACTCCTATTCCTGATGAGCATGTATTTGACAATCGCAGACTCCGTACGAAAAATCTGAGACAGATGGATCCACCACAGGGGTCAGGAGGTGCTTCTAAGTCTAAGGGACTTCTCTCATATTTCAGGAAGAGTAAGTCCAGGAGTGTTTCGTCGAGACATACTACTGTACACACTGATGACCAGCAGGAGGTCAATCAGCCTGATCAGCCCGTTCAGTCTGAGGCATCTGATCACTCTCAGGCCACTTCTAGAGCCTCTCGGGGGAAGGCACCTGCCACGAGTTCTACTTCCTCTCGGCCTAGGAGAGAAAGATCAGCTACATTGACTATTCAGGAGCCTGTTCCTGAGGCTGTGGGGGAGGAGGAATTTGAGGTTGAAGTTGAACAGGAAGAGGAGCAGGAAGAGCAGACTACTTGGGGGAAGCAGAAGAGCTATGATCCCAGGACCTATGTGCCTGAGTTACAGTATGTCAAGGAGGGCATCTTTGATGCCACAGTATTCAGGACTGCTAGGGCCTATGAGCTGTACAAGAGGTTCCACAAGAAGAGGATCATTCCTGATAGAGGTTTTTCTGAGAGAGATTTACAGCACCCCCTGCTGAGAGATGCCATTCAGTCTCGAGGCTGGGAGAGATTTGTGAGGCATACATCGGGCTCGTTTTCATGGGAGTTGACTAGGCTATTTTTAGCCAATGTTGAGGAGGAGGATTCCTGGATATTTGGAGTCACTATTCCTATTACTCCACAGCACATCAATCAGGTGTTTGGAGTAGTTGATGTGCCATATGGAAGAGACTTTTGGGAGCCTGTGATGAGGGCTGAGGATAAGGATGATTTCAAGAAGATGGTACTGATGTCTATGTTTGAGGTCATTTATGGTGGTGACCCGAGCAAGTTGGACGGGCCTAGGATGGACGCCCCTATGTATCAGCTCCTTATGTTTTATAGATCTAGGTTGAGTCCCTCTACTCATACTTCGGGACCCACTGCCCTGGATTTATATGTGACATACTGTATCAAGATGGGGAGCCCAGTTAATATTGGAGAGTTTATATCACTTGAGCTGAGGCAGACACCGGGGGTGTCAAAGAGGTCAGCCCTCATGTTCCCTAGCTTGATTTGGCTCCTGTGTGCCAAAGCAGGGGTGAATATGGATCAGTTTGTGAGGGATTGGGAGATGAGGCCTCCGATTCTGTTTACTAAGTATTTCAAGTTACCCGGTGTTAGATGCCAGCCTATGACACTCCCCAGGCAGATACCTAGGCAGTCACCACCACCTGCTCCATCACAGGGTAGCCAGGAGCATTTTGAGGCTCCATCACAGTCCACTCGAGGTACTCGAGGTGGCAGAAGTAGGGGGTGAGGCAGGACTCAGTCACAGCAGTCACAGCAGTTTCAGGGAGAGCCCGAGTGGGCTAGGACATTGCTGATGAACCAGCAGACTATGATGACCAATCAACAAAACTGGATGAATACTATGACTGAGCAGATGAGGCTAGCAGCTCAGAGGCATCACATCTTGAGTGATCAGATTGCAAAGAATGCACGAGCTCAAGCCTACCACGCCGCCCGACTGGAGTATTTCATGTCCCAGAGTTAGGACAGAGATATGTCGCTCCTCAGACACCTTTCTGAGGATGATGATGATGATGATGATGACTATGTGGGCTCTGGTGATGGTGATGAGGATGGAGATGATGATGAGGCTGACGTTGGATCCGAAGAAGTAGGAGACAATGAGGATTCTGAGGAAGATTCTGACTGATTCTGAGAGATGTAGATAGGCTTTGATCTTGATAGATGAATTGTATTAGTAAGCCTATGTGGATAGATGGATTGTGTTTTGCTACACTCTAGTTGCTTTCATTTTCATGTGCACTGTATTGAACTTTGTTGTTACTAGTTTGGTTCTTTTAAATATATTAATTGCTTTACTTTGGCTGTCTTGGATCTTATGAAGTACTATATAGTTCTTAGTTAGCTCATATTTTCATAAGTTCCTTTTAAATTCAATAAAGAAGCTCTTGCCCATATCATGTTGGATTGAGTCGTTTTGAACTGTTAAATAGATCAATGGAGTTTGTTTGGACATGATTAAGGTATAGAAAAAGTAGGATTGGTACTGTTGATTGATTTGGAGATGTTGGAAATCATGGGGATGAACTTAGGAAAAATACATTCTGCCCGAACTTGGCACAGAATGCGCCACACACACTGTGTGGCGCCTAAATGGGCCTTGCAGCGCCACATTATGCGCCGCAAAATGAAAATTTTTCCAAGTTTGCTTCAGGATGCGCCCCATACACTGTGCGGCGCCTAAATCCCCTCTCCAGCGCCACTTTTGGCGCCACGGATTTGGTCTTCTCTTCAGGATGCGCCACACACACTGTAAGGCGCCTAAATCAGCCTCGGAGCGCCACATTCGGCGCCACCGACGCGAATTTTTGAAAAATCCGCGAATCCAAAAGATTCAAATCATATCTAATCGATTTTTGGGATCCTAAACAGCATTATAATGACTCCAAATCATATGTTTAGTGTATATTTGGATCTAGATTAAATCAATCACTCCCTATCTCAACAAAATCAAGATATCCACTCTCTTTAAAAAGAGGAAGAACGATCGGTCATCAACCATCCTACCCAATCTGTCCACTCTCTTCTCTTTCAGCTTAATTATCTTTCTAACATCAATTCCTTCTTCCTAAATTCTACCATCATGAGACCAAAGAGAAAAATAACCCAGAAAAACAATGTTGGAAAGAAACAGAAAGCCAAAGAGCCTCTTCCATCACAGCCACTTGTTATTAGGGAACCTGATCCGGAGCCGGCTGCTGTGGGTACTGAAGATATGCTCATGAATGACTTATTAGTTGCTGATTCTGTGGACGGAAATGAAGTTCCCTTTTATTCTGCTCAACAAGAAGAGGATGATCCACAACAAGAGGAAGATGATGCTGAATCTCCAGAAGAAGTTTCGCTGGAGGGTCCACGTGGTTCTAAAACCAAGAGGAAAAGTCATAATAGAAAGGATGATACACCCCCTCTGGAGGAACTAACTGGACACACTTTCAATCCGGCGATCTTTATAAATCAACAGGCCTATTCTTACTATCAAAGAATGGTGAAAAGATGGATTATCCAAGACAAATGATTCACTGAAGATGACATGGAGCGAGTTTTGGTTCATGATGCTCTGATGAGTCGAGGATGGATGAAATTTGCTGAGCATCCGGCCGGAATTTATTACTGGGAGCTTACTAGGCAATTCCTATGTAATTCCCGGTATGAGCATTTTACTTCATGGATTAGGGGAGTGCCTGTGCCATATGGTCCTGCCATAATTAATGAACTTTATGGAACTAAGGATGTCTCTTGTCTGGCTACAAAGAAGAAAAATTTCCATGAGCCTATTTATGAAGAGGAAGGAGGACCGGAGTTGGAGAAAAGGATCTTAAAGGAGATGTTTGGGAAGCAGAGGAAAGTTGCCTACATAGGGGAGAAAAATGAAAGAGTTGTTGCAACTTTGATGGATGCACCGCTATATCAGATCTACTTGCTCTATAAGCATAAGGGTTTTCCTACTTCACACACTTCACAGCCTAGTGCTGAGGAGTTGTACTTTGTGTACTTTGTAAAGAATGGGTTGCCTATTGACATTAGAGAAATGATAGCACATGAGCTGGATGGCATTGCATGTGATGCTGCAAGGACTGTACTTGGATTCCCTACACTTATGTGGGCACTTTGTGAGAGAGCTGGAGTGGATTTGAAGGCCTTTGCTCATGATTTGAAATCAAAGCCTCCTATCTCTTTCAAGAAGTTCTATACCAAGCCTGGAGTAAGATGTGCGGAGCTTGCTTACCCTACTTCACCTCGTGGAGCACCCATTCATCGTCCTGATATACCTAGTACATCTGGTACTAGGGCAGAGCCTGCAGAGATTGCAATTAATAGGATGACTTATGAGATTCATCAGCTTAGAGCCGAGATGAAGAAGAAGGAGGATAGTACACAGACACAGCTTGCACTCCTTTCTTCCAGACTTGAGCACTTCATGTCTGAAAGTTTAGGTGATCGATATGCTCCTCCTACTGATTCGAGCTCTAAAGATGGTGATGATAATCCTAGGGAAGATGAAGTAGATGATTCGGATAGATCTTTAGAAATCTAGATTTTTTATTAGAGAGGATTGCTCCCTTTTTGATTTAATTTGTAATGATTAGATTAATTTTTGGTAATATTTTGCTTATTTTAATTAGCACTTTATGTAATAGTTGCTAGAACTTGTGGTATTTTGCTTTTGGTAAGTTTATAAAATTTAATATTTTAATTAAATTTGTCCATTTTTATTTAATTAATAAAAGAGCTAATAAAAATTAAAAATCTGAAATTTAAATATTAAAATGATAAAAATCTGAATTTAAATAAATTATGGATGGAATTTAATTATTTTAATTTATAATTTACCATGTGCTCTAATGATTATCTTTTGTATGAGTAAATACCATATAAATATATAAAGAAGCAGGATATGCCATGAAGAAGCAAGCAAAAAGGGGACATCCATGATGATGAAAGAATTTCTAAGATCTAAATGCTCCAGGTGTGATCTTTTCATGTTTTATGTTATCAATTGCATGAAGTAGGTAAGAGCTTGATTTAGTTTTATTTTTACTATTTATTATGCTTTGAATAAAATGGTACATGCATAATAAGGGCATATTAATTATTTTAAATTTAAATTGTGTTTTCCCAGTGGTGCTATTATCTAGAGATTATCACATCATTGCCAATCCGGAGAAAATCTAAATAAGTCTAAATGTTCTGCTTTAATCCGATTTTACAACTTAATGAGTATTAGGTTTCTTAGTTTAAAGTTCTAGACTTTGTTAAACTGTTATGCAAGTTGTTTGAACTATCGATGACAATTCTATTTACCTTGCAGAAAATTACTTAATTAATTAGACTAGTTATCTAATATGTGGAGAGTTATCATTATTTATATATAAATACGCTCGTTCCAAGTCTTTTTAAATGCTTAATTAAAATAAAATCAGAGTGAAACCCCTACATTTGCAAAAAAAAAAAGAAAAAAATGATTGAAGAATGCAAGATCAAAAAAAAAGAGAGAGAGAATAATATATTCAAAAGGGGAATAAAATAAAAATTCATAAACTCTTGACTGGATGACTGGCACATATTCGGTGACATGAGTAGCTTTTGGAATTCAACCGTCTACAACTCAGCCAAAGTGTCTAGAATATAGTGAAACCTAGCCATGGATTGAGCATATTTGAAGACTGGAATAGAAAAGCATATTTACATTATTCACTCTCCCATATTAAGTGCTATGTATAATTAATTTGTTTTCTGTATTGTAAGTGCTTTGGGTATCTGGTTCTCATAACTGATGCATATCAATTTGCCTAGCTCTAGTACATTAAACTTTGAACCCTTTTTACCTCATTTTGTTGTTGAAATCTATGATTTGACAGAACTATAGAGACTTTATCTTTATTATCTTGATTGGCAAGTTGATGTGTTAATTAATCTCATTGCTCAAGGGACGAGCAATATTTAAGTGTGAGGATGTTGATGCACCCTCTGAAACCACATTTAAATGAGTTTAAATTGTGTTAAAATGAACCTAAATTGCATGCATGTGACCCTATTTTAATGCTTTTTAGTTTATATTTTACGTGGTGTGTAAATATTAATAATTATGGTTAAATTGAGCTTGTTTGAGTTCAATTTACCATGTTTTATGGTTTTTAATAAGACTTTGGCAAATCTAATACATTGCAATGATGTTTCAGGCATTAAAGTGACGAAAGAAAGATGTTCGGAGGATAAAGGATGTCAAATTCGGATTTTTCAACACTGGACTGTGCCCAGGATGCGCCGCATAGGCATGGCGGCGCCGGAAAAGACCCCGGAGCGCCACATCAGGCGCCGCATCAACATTTAGGAAAATTTCGAATGGAAAAGCTTCAGGATGCGCCGCATGTGCTTGGCGGCGCCTAAAACACCCTCCAGGCGCCACATTATGCGCCGCAATCAGAAAATTGGGAAATCGTCAGGATGCGCCGCAGCTGCTTGGTGGCGCCTAAAACCCCTCTGGAGCGCCACTTTATGCGCCACCGTTGCGGTTGGGCAGTTTTCTAACCTCCCGAACTCGGTTTTAAACGTTGTTCTTCGTCATTTTTCATTATCCAGACTGCGAAAATACTTTAGAAACACTCTGAAATCATCTGCTAATGGGAGAAGAAGGCCGGAAACACATAATCATGCCGGAGGAATGCATCAGGAACGCTGTTCTGGGCGTGTTCTTCTTATTCTAGGTGTTGCCTTTGTTTTTCTTGCTCTGTAATGTTAAGAATTTTCCTCTAAATGTAATCTGCTATTATGTTTCGAATTTGTAGACGGATTTCTGTATTTTTCGTGTTAGGAGTGATCTAGAACGGGAGTTCAGAATCACTTTTGAAGTACGAATTTATGTTTTATGGAAGCAATATAAAATGTCGATGTTTATTTATGTAATCTGGGTTAATCTGCAAGAAATGTTAGAATCTGTATTAGGATTGTTAATCTGCTGCATAAGTTTGATCGATAAATCTGTCTGAGCAACAATCTGAAGTTTTATAATTTTAATCTACTAGATTTTAATTGATCGATCAGTCTGCAGTTTCTACTTTTAGTAATCTGGAAATAATCCTAATCTGTCTACATCTTAAAATTAATAATTTAATCCATTTTACCATGTTTTATTATTATTTTACCATAATTATTAGATTATTTACACTATTCTGCGTAATTAAATGTTAGAATCTAATCTTGTGATTTCTGCTTTGCTAAATCGGGAGATAAAAAGTAGAATTAATATTTTAGTACCGGAATTAGGAATAAATTACATTAAAAATGGATTCTAGCATGTGCACAATGATTTGGGAAATGAAATGTGCCTTTTAATTGCTATAGGAAAATTTGTATGCTTGGTAAAGACTCAAATTTAGGCCTAGAATAATGATTGCAGAATGTTAGGTAATTTAATCAGCTTCCATGAAGTCCGTTTAAGCATAATTTGAATATTAGTAGATTACTATATTTTTAAATCTTTATAAAATAATTAATTTTAAGAAATTGATCTTTTTAGACATTGGAATATGCTAAATCAATATGCAATTTCTATTTTATATAAAGGTGGCAATATTTAAAATATTACAAGCATCTCCCATTTATATTTTTATTAATTAAAATTTTAACTTGCTTTATTTTAAATTTAATGTCACTATTTTAATTCAATCATCTCTAGAATTAATCAAACTCTTTTAAAATATATAAAATATAATTAATGAACTTAAAAACAATTAAAATCTTCTCCTGAATGAAATAATATTCAGAAATTCCCTGTGGTTCGACTCGGTTATTCACCGGTTTTTATTACTTGATGACAACCATCCGCTTGTGGTAAAATATGAGTAATGAAAATCACCCATCAACCTACCATCCGCATCCCTAATAACACCACCAAACCCGGTCGGGCCTGGATTTCCCAATGAACTCCCATCCACATAGAGGAAGTAACATTGCGCACCGAAAGGATTCCACGAAACCCACCTTGGCGACAACAGCCAAAGCGCTTTCCCAAGGCCTCTGTCAAAGCTGTCCCCCAAGAAACGAGCCTCCCTCACAGCACCCACCAAATCAATGACATCCCCTCTCATAACCACAACATTTCTCACTTTCTAAATTGTCCATAAAATAGCCCAATGTAAACAAGTCCATGTGATTCCATACCCAGTGAAGTCTATGCTATCTCCTCATCGTCTCCTTGACGCCATCTCGCAATAGATAATCCCAGTATGTTCCAAATTGACACAACCCATGAGCACTGTAAAAACACATGGCGAACCATTTCTGGATGGAGGCCACACACAGCACACACAGGCGACTCAGCAAGCCCTCGGCGGTGCCGAATGATGTTAGTAGGAAGCGATACATGGAGAATTAACCATACAAGAAGACGGACCTTTTCTGAGGCACGGATACGCCAAACTCAAGACCAGGACCTATCCATCCGTAGACCCCTTTGAGCGAGGAGCCAAGCATACCCATGCCTCACCTTATATCGTCCATCCAACGCTCCCTGCCAGCAAGGAGAATCATGGATGGATGTATGCAATACTATGGGCCCTTAGTTTTGTTATATAAGGGCCCTTATATAAGGTGACTCATATGACTCATATTTGTTTTACTAACAAAACTTATGGAAAAAAGGCAAATATATCCTTTTTGTTTAAAAAAAAGCCAAATCTATCATTTTTCTATTTTATTACCGAATTTATCCTCTACATATGCTAATTATATCCGGAAATATCCTAAATTCACTAATCGTGGAATGCCTGCTGACGTGGCAATAAACTAACTTAAACCCTACACGCTGAATCGAATTTGAAGTGTGTCTCAATTAGGGCTGGGGAAAAATACCGAATATACTGCATACCGCACATACCGTATCGAAAAAATACCGAAAATATCGAAATTTTCGGTATACCGTAATTTTCGGTATGGTATCATACCGTACCGTAAGATTTCGGTACGGTAACGGTATAAATTTTTTGATACCGCGGTATATCGCTACCGTACCGAACTTTGGTATATACCACGGTATCGGTATATACCGCGATAAAGTTATATACCGTAATATCGGTATGTTGGTATATAGCGAAAGTTCGGTATGCCGGTATATACCGCAATACCGGTATGTCGGTATGTAGTGAATGTTCGGTATGTCGGTATATACCGCGATACGGTATGTCGGTATGTACTGAATGTTCGGTATAGCGGTATATACCGAACTTACCGGAATGTCGGTATGGAAACAGTATGAAAATATTTCATACCGAAACTTTCGGTATACCGAAATGTTCGGTACGGCAACGGTATGAAATTTTTCATACCGTAAAGTTCGGTAAGGTATACGGTACGGAGAATTTTTTTCGGTATGATACCGTACCGAAAATTACGGTATACCGAAAATTTCGATATTTCTTTTTTTCGATACGGTATGTGCGGTATGCGGTATACTCGGTATTTTTCCCCAGCCCTAATTGAGAGACACTTCAAATCCCATCCAGCGTGTAGGGTTTAAGTTAATTTGTTGCCACGTCAGCAGCCATTCCACGATTAGTGAATTTAGGATATTTCCGGATATAATTAGCATATGTAGAGGATAAATTCGGTAATAAAATAAAAAAAATGATAGATTTGACTTTTTTTGAAACAAAAGGGATATATTTGACCTTTTTTCCCAAAACTTATAGTGGATGTGGATTGCATACCCACTATAAGATAATTTGTTATATAAGGGCCCTTAGTTTTGTTTCTCCGTGTGTTTTGTTATATCATGCAATACTAGCAAACATTATTACAAATACATTATGTTATATAAACTTTAATAACAAAACTTAAAAAATAAGGTATTTTTAAAATTAAAGCTAGTTGCCTTTTGCTTACATCCCCGCCAGTAAAAATTATTAAAGCTAAGGGCCATTAAAGCTGGTATGGGTTTATCCCATATACCCAAAAAAAAAAAAAATTAACAAACATTATTACAAATACATTATGTTATATAAACTTTAATAACAAAACTTAAAAATAAGGTATTTTTAAAATTAAAGGTGATTGCCTTTTGCATACATCCCAATACTAAAATTAAAGCCAAACTCGCTAATACTAAGAGCCAATTGCATCACATGGATGGATTGCATCACAATACATTATTACTTTTTAGATTACTTTAATGTTATTTTTAAAAAAAATAGTTTATAAAACTAAACTAACTCATTTTATATTTTTTAAAAAATATTTTTAATTTAAAAATTAGATAATATATTTCATTTTGGATAAATAACAATAATACATAATTAAAAATTCCTATTAATAAATTTAAAAATTGCGGGCTAGCTTGTCTGGCCCGCAACCCATCGGTGAATTGGGCTGGGCTGAGGTAATTCCAGCCCACTCCAGCCATGAGTCAGCCCGTTTAAACATGCTAAATAGTGTAACGCCCCGAAAATTCAAACCTGATTTTCGCAAGGGTTACCGCCGTACTAACTATCCTAAATTAGTGGCCAGCTAATTTAAAACAGCTAGTACAAGGCTGATTAAGAACCTATAGTGATTATCTGATTAATCAAATTAAATGCGGAAGCTAGAATAAATAATAACACATAGGCACGGACAAGTCTCAACAATATTCAAATAACAATAATGGCAATAATCCCAGCAAGTTGTTCAAGCTACAAGCCTCAGAAAGCAGTAACAGGCGACATGCCAATATCTCAACAGGGCTACCAGCCCAAACAGTAAAGCACGTAGGGCCACAGGCCGACATAAAATAAATCCTAGGCTCACAGGCCTCCACTAACAATATCCAAGTACCAAGTAATAAAATAGCAAAAGCGTAACACATAATAATAATACATAAACATATAATTCCTATCTATGTGATCTCTCAATACCCCAAATCCAGTCATGTTCCAGCGCCTCCAGCAGGATCTATAAAACAGACAAAAGCAAAGGAGTCAGTACAACGTACTGAGCAAGGGAAATATGTGCAGGGGAAAAATATAAAGGGGAGACAAATAAGTAATATACCAATCAAGGAAAGCATATAGTAAATCATCACGTCACTCCATAACGGTACTTTAACCACGCAACATACAAGAACATAAATCATATAAATAAATCATCACACCGTCCCATACCGGTGCTTCAACCACAACATACAAGAAATAGATAAATAAGGCATATAAATAAATCATCACACCGTCCCATACCGGTGCTTCAACCACAACATCCAATTTATGCAAGTGATGCATGACCTAACATACAACTATCTACCCTATATGCAGATGCAATGAATATGCCTAGCCGGCAACCTAAAAACCCGGGCGGTATGAACCCACGGGTGAGGATATCATCAACTCCAACCCGTTACAGGGTAACATACACCATCCCCGCAGGGATCCCAATCGCGCCAGCCGTAGCTGAATATCATATCTCGCCCCATCGGGCCAACAGGCATAGCAGCCAATAATCCACCCCGCAGGGCCAACAGGCATAACAGCCAATAATCCACCCCTCAGGGCCATCGGGACTCAACAACACCTGTGAAGGCTGCCCGATCAATCATAAAGGTCATAACATCCCATCGGGTTAATAACCATCAATTCCACGATAACGAAATATATGTTATGTGACCACTATGTTCACATATTTCTCATCTGCATAATCATAGCTCGTAGCTCTCTAGCCTAAGGTGTTATCAACAATTATAACATGAGTAGTTCACCATCAACATAAACATGCCTCTTAAATCAATACATTATTCCCAATAAAAATATAATATGTCTCACACAGTAAACACAATAGTCATCACCGTTCTCGTAGGCATGAATCAGCTACTTGAATTAATATTTCTTTACACACGGCTAAATTGAGAAATATCTTAGCATTTTCATTAAATGAAATATAGACAAATATGATACTCTCAAGGGCACTACCGTAACTATGTGAACAAGAGACAAATACATGGCATCAAATAAAATAATTGTAATTCAAGTGTCCCGGTACACAATTTAGAAATTACAGGTTAAAGAAATAATATTAATAATGTGCTATAGGAGTTGTATACACATCCAGGCCAAGAAATGCAAATTAAGATGACTCTAAACATAGTATAGGTAACGATTACACTAGGTGCCAATAGTTTCTAATATAGTGAGAGTTTCTAATATAGTGAGCTTGATGGCTTTGACTTGTAAGTCATTTCCACCTTAACAACTAGTCTATGTGTATACGTGTATATATCCAAACATAAACTTCCAGATTACAGAGACAGATCTCAACCTCAAATAATTCCTTTCGCATTGGAACCAAACTCAACAACTTGCAAAGCCCGGCAATGGTTCTTGAAATTACGCAGGTTAGAAATTCCCTAACACTTATTTATAGGAAACTTACAGTAATTTCTCCACCTAACAGTGAGTATCATACTCCAGGTACCACAAACCAAAACACCATGAATGCCAACTAGTCCAACAAGTTAGATATTCCCAATTATCGACTACAGAATAGTTTTCAATGTATTCAATCTACAATAAATATCCATAAACTTTATCATAAAGCAAGTTCAATAATTAACCCCCCGTTAGACAATAGCTATTCATATATAAGTATCTCAAGATTGCACATTAAGCCAAATTTATAAATCTATACTAGTTTCTCCCAAATATTAACAAGTACTCATAACCATTAATTCAATAGTCTAATTCACCATGAATCAAAATATTAAAACCCACAATTTAGCAACTTCAACTCTATTCCGCAAGTTTACAACAAACATACTTACTCAATGCGTTCAATAGTTAGACAATTACTCGACAATTAAACAATCCACTTACCAAATACTCAACAAATTTCCATTAGTTTAACAATTTAGAAATCTTAAACTATTGGCTATAAATAATTCCAGTGCATCCAATGCTCAGCTATAAATAATTCCAATGCATCCAATGCTCAGTAATTACCAATAAACTCTATAATTAATCAAGCTCGATAATCCCCCACTTTCCAAATCCGATGATTATCACAATGTTCATCACCATATCTAAAATCAAACCTTTAACAAGTTTGCCAGTTATTATCCAATATCTATTCATGCCCATCGAACTACCATTTATCAATCAACCAATATATAACTTATCTCCAATAAACACTAATTTATACAACAATTATCCACCATCATAGATTATCAAGAATTAACATAATGATCAAATAACATCATTAATCACATACCTAATCACCAATCTAAATAAGAAATATCAAGTACCCCAAATTAATCCATCAATTCCATAATTTACCCAATTCCAAACTTACTGTAAAGAATGAGAAATAGAAGAAAGGAAAAGAAGAATAGGAAGAAAGGGCAGGGTCACCGACGCCACTGCCACCATCATCACGACACGACCACCACCACAGCCTACCCGTCGCTACCACCACCACCACCGGCGAATCGCCGGACACCAAGCAGCAGCGCTGTGCGCTGCCATCACAACGGGCAGCACTGCGCAACGCCACTTCTACACCATGCCACAGACTCCTCCGCGCCACCACCTGAAACACCGGGCGATTTCTCCATCGCCGGTGCTGCTCTCTCGACGGGAAGAAGAAAAGAATTGGGGAAGAAATAGATGGGAAGGAAGAAAGGGGAAACCCCAACACAAATTAAATACACATAATTTCTCCTTGCCTGATTAAAATCGATTAGCTTCTGGTCATCTTCTTCCTCCTCTGATCGATTCCTTCCTCCACACCCTTGACTGCATTCTTTTCTTCATTTCTCCCAAAAACCCGTTCACAACACTGTAATGGGAAAGAGGGCATAATTGGGAGTTGACTTATGACATGGATAAGTTTAGGGTATGGCTCTTGGGCTTGGGTTTTAGGATAATTGGACTATAAACATTTGGGTCATTACAAATAGAGGATTGAAGTGGGTTTGTTTCGTGTCGCCTCGCCAACTCGTCTTGACACCTCTACTTATAGACATAGGGTCTGTTTGAGAATTAATTGTTAGCTGTTAACTGATTATGTGAGTAATAAATTAGTCAAAATTAGCTATTAGGTAGTTTTGTGGTAAATTTTTTGCCTAAAATAAACTAATTCCAAAATGCTGCTACTTGCAGCATTTCAAAAAAACTAATTGAACAATATTTTAAGTTATTTTATCTTTTTAAATAAGTTAATTTATGCATAATTGATTAGAATAAGCTAATATTATTTAGCTTATTTGTCAAACAGGCCATAGACACGATAGTATTCTAAATTCTAAAATGCATCTGCATGTCCATTTTCCTTATCTCTATTATGGGCTTGAGCGGTTCATGTTGCCTATAATATTCCTTTCTTTTTGGGCAAATTAGAGTAAAGGACCCATTTTATTTAGTTTGTATTTTAAAAAGACCCATTGCAAAAAACTTACGAAAAAGGACCCATTTAAGTTTTGACTTTTAAACATCACCCCACACAACTTCCCAATAATTTTATCTTTAAGTATGAGATATACTCTACAACTTGACTTTCTAATTACCAAAAATTCCCTTTGTTTTGTAAACCCACTACAATAATTAACTTATAAAAAATGAATCAAGAAGAAATAAATTCATTAATATACGAATATGGAATAAATTTACAACCTATGGAAGAAAGAGTTGAAAATTGGAATGACATTGTTTATACTATACTCATATTTTTAACTGAATATAATCAAAAGGTATATCCCTACTCAGAAGAAAAAAGTTTTTGGGACAGAATAATTTTACTAAGAATAGGAACAGATAGTGAAAATTATGATGAAGAAATACCAGACAATTTAAGTAATTATGGTGAATATTATTTTTCTGATTAAATACAACCAGTAGCACAACAAAATTAATTCCAACATTTTTATATTCCACCCCTTTAACAATTTGGTATCAGAGCCCAGAACGATTAGTTTGAACATGAGTAATTATAATAATAATAATGATCATATATTAAACAATCATATGACAAGATTAAGAATAGGCACTTCAGAACAACTATACCCAGAATATATTCCAACAGCAAGATATCCTTTAGATGAAAATCAAGAAATAGATTATCCA
Organism: Hygrophila difformis; assembly: GCA_030278955.1. Classification (NCBI taxonomy): domain Eukaryota; kingdom Viridiplantae; phylum Streptophyta; class Magnoliopsida; order Lamiales; family Acanthaceae; genus Hygrophila; species Hygrophila difformis. The sequence goes on along the minus strand of JAOANR010000005.1, from coordinate 11,819,030 downwards.
CTAAGTATGATTAATCCACTTGATACTGAAAACTATATATTAAATAGAAATTATGAATATGCACAAAATAACACCGATAGCTTGATGCTACAAGCAAGAATTGAAAGAGCATTTCTAAATAGAATAAGAGGATTAGAACCACGAATAAGACCACTTACAGAAATAAGAACCAACGATAATCGAAGATTTTTAACACCCACATTTAATCCTGATCATGAAATAAGCCAAAGAGAAATAGAAAATATGGATCAACAAATAGAAGAAAGAAAAACATACATAGACAGAAGAAGAAGATTAAATAGATTGCAAAACGATGATGAATTTGGAATAAGACTAGGAAATAGAGGAAAAAGATTACTTTGGATAGGAAACTATATAATCGAAACGGAAGAATATAATGGTAATTTAATACAAATTATATCAAAAAGAGATGAAGAACAAGAGTTATTATCACAAGTCAAATTAACTATAATCAACAATGAAATTACAACTTACAGAATGTTTCCAGGATATATAATACATAACACCATGTTTACTAGAGCACCTTCACCCGAAGTTTCAGATCAAGAATCAAATTATAGTGAAAACCAATAAAATGCCAGGAATAAAGCTAGAAAATGAAACATTAGAAAGACTGACTAATAAAATTCATGAAATAGAAAGTCAACCACAAGATATAAGTACCATAATAATGAAACAAAAATTATTAAGAATAAAATTCAAGATTTCTAAAATGATAGATGAAAGAGAAGCATATGTAATTATACAAAAACATATAGATCCAAAAAAAGAAGAATCGGAGTTAATAAAACAATGGTATTTAAATGAATTAGAAATAATAGAAATAGAAGAATTAGAAAGGGAAACTGAAATAGATGAAGTAAACGACTTCATTAGAAACAAAAGAAATATTAGAAGATGAGTTATCTAGAAGCTTTAGAAACAATAAAAGATGGAATTGAACTAATAAAAGAACTAATGATAAGTCTAGATACAAGACTCTACAATATCGAAAGATACATAGATAAAACAATAATTAAAACTCCACAAAAGCAAGTAGAATTAGAAAAGTCACTCCCACTACCAAAATGGGAGAAGACGCCAGAACCAGGAAGTCTCGATCATAGAGTAATGATGAAAGAAATAGAAAAATTAAACAAACAAAACAAAATTAGAATCCTGATAGACAAAGTAGAAAAATTAAAAAAGATAAACGAAGAACTGAAGGAAGATAAATTAGAAAGTAGAGAAGATAAAGAAGAAACAGAATGAATACAAGTATAGAAGACTTAATAAATGAATTAAGTAGTGATTTAGAACGACTAAATTTAGAATCAATATATACAGGAACATTTTCAGAAACAGAATTAGAAACTAATGAAAGCGATTTGGAAGAACAACATAAAGTCTTTATGAATAATCATAGATTATATTGACCATCATCAGAAGTAGTTGGAGAAAGTAGCACTACCTTGCCAAGAGAAGGTGTAATAGGAATTATATCAATGGAAGTAGATCAAACTATAAATAGACAAGATGTAGACAATTATCAAGTAAATTACAAAATTTACCTTCAAGAAATTTTCCAATAAGAAAAACAACCTCTAAAAAAGAAATTTGGAAATACAATGAAGATTTTGATTTAAAAGAAACAAGAATAGGAAATGTGAGACCAGGAGATGCAATATTTCTGAACCTAGATTGTCTTAAACAGCCAAGTCTAGAACTAGAAAAATGGAAACAGATAATAAGAATACATTTAATGTCAGAAGAAAGTACGTCAAGAGCAAAAACATTAAAAATATGGAATCTAGTCCAAAGAAATGTGGCACAATTCCTTGCAGGAATTTCCTCAAATACAAAACAGACTTATATGAATACAATTACTCAAGGATTTGGACAAGATGTAAACACAGGAATAGAGGAATTTATCAATATCATACAAGAAGAATTCCTCGGAGTACAGAGCTTAGATAATAATGCTATAATAGAAGAACGAGATCAAGCGTTACTAAGATTAAATAAAATAAGACTAAGAGATTTATGCTTTTTTGATCAATTCTCTGAACAATTTAAAAGTTACTATTATACAGCTTATACAAGGTCACCAAATAATGAACACACCATGAACTCTATATTTTCAAAATTACCCTCACCATGGGATGAATATATGTGGAAAACATGGATTCAAAATAAAAATGACTATCCGAATAATTTAGGAAGTAGAATAAGATTGATAAGACAAGTAATAACTGAGTTGTGTTATCAAAGAAAAATATTAGACCACACTAAAATATATAATAAAGCTGCTGATTTATGCTGTCAAGAAAATGCATAAAATTTTGAATGGGGAAAAAATAAATCATATAGAAAAAATAAGAGATTTAAAAAATTTAAACCACTAAAAAGAAAATTTAAGAAAGGGAAAAGATTTAAAAATCTTTAATAAGAAAAAATTGTTTAAGCCAAAATTTGGAAGAAAATATTATAAAAAAAAGAAATGATAAAAGACAAAATAAAAAGAATCCAACCACATGTAAATGTTATAACTGTGGAGAAATAGGATACTTTGCAAGTGATTGTACAAAACCAAAGAAAAAACAAGTAAGATTTATGGAATATGATATTATAGATGAACAAATATTCAAAGAAATAGAATCAGATCTAGAAAGTATAAGTGAACCAGAATCAGGTGATGAGATATATGAAGTAAAATTCTCTGAAATAGAAAATAAATAAAAATAAAGAAATAATCACGGAAGAACAAGAGGAAACAAAAGAAATAGAATATGTAGAACAATATGAAGGACAAAGAGGATATGCAATAAAAGCTATCTTAAGTGCAGAACAAATTAATAAAATACAAGGATTAGATCTAAAACATGGATTCAAACATACAAATTTTAATATACTATCAAGAACATTCTCAAGAAATAATATAGTAATTCATGAATATCATGAACTAGAAAAAACAGTAGATGTATGTAACACTAATACTACTCTAAAACTGCACCTTTTAACAAAAGATATAATAAATAAAGGGCTAGAAAAATTAAGTAGAAAGAAAACAGAGAAAATACAATACGTACATTTAGCAGGAGTAAAAATTCTAATAAAATCTTTATTTAGAAGTGGAATAGACTTACCAGTAACAATAAGCCTATATGATTCAAGATTATTAAATCCACAAGACTCACACTTAGGAACTATTAATGGAAACCTAATTTACCAAAAACTACTATTTACATGTTACCCAAACTATTGTGTATCTTTACAAGATCAAAATTGTAACACCCTGGATTTGATAATCCAGGCCGGAATGCCACCGCCACACCTCCCCAAGCAAGACACGAACCATTTCGAGCTCACTTGAGAAGATGCTAAGGCTAAGTTGTATCAATAATTTAGAAAAATAATTTAAAACCATTCAAACAGTGCCCGAATTTAAATCAGAGTTAAGTCTAACATGCATAATTTAAAAACAGTGCGGAAGCTCAGTAAGGGCCAAACACGGCCACACATGAGTTCAGAATTCGTAAAAGAATTTAAAAAAATTAAGTGCGACAAGTCTTTGGAAATTCTCATCCCAAATGGTAAAATGTCATGCGCTAATCTTCCACATCTGAAAAAAAAAATAGAGACAACGTATCTTATCAGTACAACGGTACTGAGTAAGTTAATATATAGCACAACGAATTTTAAAGATTTTAGAAGAATATATAAAAACAAATGGGATTTTTAAATTAGAAAGGAGGACAATTAGAAATAACTTTTTCCGAAACCTCTTACGCTTTGCCACACAAATAAATTACCATTATTCATTTTAATCGAGAATAACCATTCTTGGGGAATTAAACCCGCAAGAGTTCAAACACATTATTTTACCATTGTTTGTTTTGATCGAGGACATCCAAATTACCCGCTTGGGCGCTTATGTCCACAAGCCGTCGGTATCAACGATCCTGGGCCGAAGCCTTTTCAGATCAACATCCGCTTGGGCGCTTATGTCCACAAGCCGGCAATAATAACGATTCTAGGCTCATGCCCTTTCGAATCAACCCACCTCTGGGACTCGTACCCACGAGGGATGTGAAAGCAGTGACCCTATACAGACCGCTCCGGAGCCCTAGATAACCCATACGGATACATCTAGGAGTATAGACTCTTACTAACACGAAACCATAATATCATTTGCGCCGTTTTGGCCATAAAAAGAGGGGGCGGCCCAACGAGCTCACGTCAAGTGCACTTACCCTCTAAATACATTGGCATCCCACTCGATCAAAACTTACAAAGTTTCAAAATTACATTTTTATCTCATTCATAATATCACCACATGTTCAGATTTCATATATATCCAAAAACGAGTAACAATCGACTCTTAGTTCATCGAATATGCTAAATAGAGTTTACCGATTAAAAGTGACACTGTGGCAGTTTTCAAAATCGCATTTAAAAATGAAACAAATTATTTTTAAAAATTCTGGAAAAATTACAGTGGCTAGGGAACATCAAAATAAGCATTTTTCATAGAAATAGTCATCTCAAAATTCGGAATCTAAACTGGTCGTTTTAACCCATTTCAGAAAGCCACTGATTTAAGAATTTCCATACTTCAGTATATTCGACCTCAGTGTGTTCAAAAATTCATAACAATTTCAAACATACTCCCAAAATCATGAAATTTTACAGGGATGATCTAGACACATAACGGAACAAGTTTCATGAAGGAATCAATCACTGATAACAATCATACGACGATGTAAAATACACAACAAAACCGAACTTCATGAAAACACTTTCTGTCATAGTTTGTAGCAGAAAATACCAGATGCATTTCCGATGACCAAAACATGTCCAAAAATTATAAAAATTTACAGAGAGCATCTTTAGGATGTTAGGAACATTTTTCATTTAGAAACAATTTTCCAAAAACATGGGGAACTAAGTCGAAATCGCTCAACAACAGAAACTGTCCAACCGAAAACCCTCTTTGGCAGATTTACCAACGGAAAGACTTTGGACTAGAACACGATGGAAACTCAACCAAAACCTCTAAAAATCGACGTGCACAATATTAACTTACCTAGGAACAAGGTAGAGTCGAAATCCTCCTTGGTGGTCTCCCTGAGGTCGTCCGAAATAGCCCCACGAATCAACACCTCTCTCCGATTGAATCTATTTTGGAGTTGTCGGAGGAAAAATCTCAATTCTAGGATAAGAGACTCGAATCTAACACCAAGGGAATGAAGTAGAACTCTTACCTACACGTAGGAGAAAGGATTGGACCACTTGAACACGTCCACACTCCCTGGAAGGATGATGAACAACTCACAAAACTCTCACCACTCTCACTTGAATTCTAATTTTCGGATGGAAATGCAAATGAGTGGAATGGAGGCTGAGTAGGAGGTATTTGTAGAGATGTAAATGCCCCAATAGCTGCCATGGGATAGTGGGGAGGTGAAGGGACGAATTTTCACTCATAACTCCCGAATTAATCCCCTCAAATCTCATCCAAAACCCCCCCTACACTCCACTTGTCCTCCAAGGATCCTATGACCCATGTCTCCACTAAGAGCTGATTATTGGGGACTTAAATGCACCCAATAATCATTGCCAAGCACCCCTCAATGTCCTCCAACACTTGGGAATTGAATTCCCAACGTTTAGAAACTTCCCAAGCCAAAATAATGGCAAAAACCAAGTGTAACGCCTGAACTGCAAGCCTGCTGCTGGTGGCGCGCCCCGCGCGGCCACCAGCCCACGTTTTTTTTTATTATGATTTTTTTCTTCTAAAAATCATAATGTATGGATTATCCGAGACCGTTTGGATAATTCGATAAATCTATCCCGAGTCGCGACTGTCCGAAATATTTAATTCCGCTCTCTCGGAATTATTTCGAGTTTTATTAAATAATCCAATCCTTAAACATTTGGATTTAAATTCTTGACGTCGATTTCTCGGGTATTACAGTCTACCCTCCTTAGAAATCAACTTCGTCCTCGAAGTTGGGTCGCACTCGGACTGATAGTAGTGCAGGCAATTGATTGGCACGCATAAAATATCGAGGTTTGAAAATTAGATTCTTACCTCGGCGCGTGACGACTCTTTTTGGGGTATCACATCCTCCCCCCCTTAGGACTACAGTTATGTCCCCATAACTGCTCACGAGTCGCGTTGGAAAAGATTGGGATACTTCCGCTTCATCTCCGATTCCAACTCCCACGTCGCTTCTTCCGTGCCATGATTGGACCATAGTACCTTTACCATTCTCACGGTCTTATTTCTTGTGACTCTTTCTTTGACGTCAAGTATCTCGATCGGATACTCCTCATACGTCAGATCATCGTCCAGCTCAATCACATCAGTTTGCAAGACATGAGTTGGATCGTGTACATATTTCTTTAACTGAGAAACATGAAACACGTTGTGAACTCGTGCTAATTCCGGTGGAAGGGCCAATCGGTAGGCCAAGGTACCTACACGGTCTAAAATCTCATATGGACCAATGTAGCGAGGACTCAGCTTCCCTCGTTTGCCAAATCGCATCACCCCCTTCATCGGTGACACCTTTAGCATGACCTTGTCTCCCACTTGGAATTCCAACTCTTGTCGCCTCGTGTCGGCATAACTCTTTTGGCGATCTTGTGCGGCCTTCATCTTTTTGTTGGACAATCTGGATCTGTTTACTCATATCTTCAATGAGCTGAGGTCCAACAACTACAGAATTTTCATCCTTTGTCCAGCATAGCGGACTGCGGCACTTGCGTCCATAGAGAGCTTCAAACGGTGCCTTGGATACCGGTTCTATTCTAGGTACCCGATCAATCTTAAATTCGACTTCTCGCTTTGGCGGCATTACGTCGGAACATCCATTTACGAATGGAATTATGTCGTTCTTTCTCTTTTTTTTTTTCCTCGTCTTTGAGGTTATGCACATAGCATGCATATAAGTGTTAGCCTTTTTGTATGAGATTGCAGAACCTCAAGGCATTCACCACCTTAGTGCTTTTCTTTGGAGGCTGCATGTAATACACCACCTTCTTCCCTCGACTCTTGGCTAAGGAAATCTTCTGCTTCTGGCACTCAATAACCGCTTTGTATTGAGTCAGAAAATCCATGCCTAAGATGACGTCGAAGTCCCCAAGATCAAACTCGACTAGATTCGCGAAGAATTCTAGGTTTTTGATTACTATCGGGATTCCATCGTATCGTTTCGAACACGATATCACCTTGCCCGATGGTAATTGAATTCCTAATTTAACGCTGGAAGATCTAAGGCAGATATAATCCTCGTGGAAATTAGCAACTTGCGCCCGAATTGAACAAAACACTAACAGGTACGCTAAGCACATGCGATCAAGATCTAAGACCAAGGATAAATTAGCCTCAAGCTATCGCTCCTAAGTCAAGGTCAAGCCGAATAAGAATGTTATCTAACACAGTCAGCGAACATTTTAAATAATGCATGTATGCAAATGCATCCCCCCGAAAATAATAGTAACAATTTGAGACTTGTCGAATTTTTTTGAGATATATTTTTCCATGAGTTTTAAAATAAAATTTCATTCCCATGGAAATAATATTTAAAATATTTAAAAATAATATTTAATATTTTGGGCCTCTATATTGGGCCGAAAAATAAGAATATATATATATTTTTTTAAAAAAATTTCCGGGCTCTGATACCACTTTGTAACACCCCGGATTTGATAACCCAGGCCGGGATGCCACAGCCACACCTCCCCAAGTAAGTTAATATATAGCACAACGAATTTTAAAGATTTTAGAAGAATATATAAAAACAAATGGGATTTTTAAATTAGAAAGGAGGACAATTAGAAATAACTTTTTCCGAAGCCTCTTACGCTTTGCCACACTAATAAATTACCATTATTCATTTTAATCGAGAATAACCATTCTTGGGGAATTAAACCCGCAAGAGCTCAAACACATTATTTTACCATTGTTTGTTTTGATCGAGGACATCCAAATTACCCGCTTGGGCGCTTATGTCCACAAGCCGTCGGTATCAACGATCCTGGGCCGAAGCCTTTTCAGATCAATATCCGCTTGGGCGCTTATGTCCACAAGCCGGCAATAATAACGATTCTAGGCTCATGCCCTTTCGAATCAACCCACCTCTGGGACTCGTACCCACGAGGGATGTGAAAGCAGTGACCCTATACAGACCGCTCCGGAGCCCTAGATAACCCATACGGATACATCTAGGAGTATAGACTCTTACTAACACGAAACCATAATATCATTTGCGCCATTTTGGCCACAAAAAGGGGGGGCGGCCCAACGAGCTCACGCCAAGTGCACTTACCCTCTAAATACATTGGCATCCCACTCGATCAAAACTTACAAAGTTTTAAAATTACATTTTTATCTCATTCATAATATCACCACATGTTCAGATTTCATATATATCCAAAAACGAGTAACAATCGACTCTTAGTTCATCGAATATGCTAAATAGAGTTTACCGATTAAAAGTGACACTGTGGCAGTTTTCAAGATCGCATTTAAAAATGCAACAAATTATTTTTAAAAATTCTGGAAAAATTACAGTGGCTAGGGAACATCAAAATAAGCATTTTTTATAGAAATAGTCATCTCAAAATTCGGACTCTAAACTGGTCGTTTTAACCCATTTCAGAAAGCCACTGATTTAAGAATTTCCATACTTCAGTATAATCAACCTCAGTGTGTTCAAAAATTCATAACAATTTCAAACATGCTCCAAAAATCATGAAATTTTACAGGGATGATCTAGACACATAACGGAACAAGTTTCATGAAGGAATCAATCATTGATAACAATCATAGACGATGTAAAATACACAACAAATCCAAACTTCATGAAAATACTTTCTGTCATAGTTTGTAGCAGAAAATACCAGATGCATTTCCGATGACCAAAACATGTCCAAAAATTATACAAATTTACAGAGAGCATCTTTAGGATGTTAGGAACATTTTTCATTTAGAAAATATTTTCCAAAAACATGGGAAACTAAGTCGAAATTGCTCAACAACAGAAACTGTCCAACCGAAAACCCTCTTTGGCAGATTTACCAACGGAAAGACTTTGGACTAGAACTCGATGGAAACTCAACCAAAACCTCTAAAAATCGACGTGCACAATATTAACTTACCTAGGAACAAGGTAGAGTCGAAATCCTCCTTGGTGGTCTCCCTGAGGTCGTCCGAAACAGCCCCACGAATCAACATCTCTCTCCGATTGAATCTATTTTGGAGTTGTCGGAGGAAAAATCTCAATTCTTGGATAAGAGACTCGAATCTAACACCAAGGGAATGAAGTAGAACTCTTACCTACACGTAGGAGAAAGGATTGGACCACTTGAACACGTCCACACTCCCTGGAAGGATGATGAACAACTCACAAAACTCTCACCACTCTCACTTGAATTCTAATTTTCGGATGGAAATGCAAATGAGTGGAATGGAGGCTGAGTAGGAGGTATTTGTAGAGATGTAAATGCCCCAATAGCTGCCATGGGATAGTGGGGAGGTGAAGGGACGAATTTCCACTCATAACTCCCGAATTAATCCCCTCAAATCTCATCCAAAACCCCCCCACACTCCACTTGTCCTCCAAGGATCCTATGACCCATGTCTCCACTAAGAGCTGATTATTGGGGACTTAAATGCACCCAATAATCATTGCCAAGCACCCCTCAACGTCCTTCAACACTTGGGAATTGAATTCCCAACGTTTAGAAACTTCCCAAGCCAAAATAATGGCAAAAACCAAGTGTAACGCCTGAACTGCAGGCCTGCTGCTGGTGGCGCGCTGGTGGCGCGCCCCGCGCGGGCACCGCGCGGCCACCAGCCCACGTTTTTTTTTATTATGATTTTTTTCTTCTAAAAATCATAATGTATGGATTATTCGAGACCGTTTGGATAATTCGATAAATCTATCCCGAGTCGCGACTGTCCGAAATATTTAATTCCGCTCTCTCGGAATTATTTCGATTTTTATTAAATAATCCAATCCTTAAACATTTGGATTTAAATTCTTGATGTCGATTTCTCGGGTATTACAGTCTACCCTCCTTAGAAATCAACTTCGTCCTCGAAGTTGGGTCGCACTCGGACTGATAGTAGTGCAGGCAATTGATTGGCACGCATAAAATATCGAGGTTTGAAAATTAGATTCTTACCTCGGCGCGTGACGACTCTTTTTGGGGTATCACAAAAATATAGACGAAACATTAACGCTATACATAAAAGTGCATAGGAATGATGTAATGAAAAATGAAAGTAAAATATTTACAGTACATTATAGTGCTTTTTATAGCTACCTAAATAGCAATAGACTAAAACCTTATGATGATAAAAAGACAATAGAAATACACGAAGCATATAGAGACACAATAGCATATCTAATATTACCAGAATTGAATAATCCAACGTTACAAGATGATTGGATAATTGATCTTGCAGACAAGAAAAATACAATAGAAATTGGAAAACCATTAGAAAATAGGAGACCACAATTATCCTATGTAGGAAGAACAATGAGTAGCTGAAAAAGTATAGATTATAGCCCAAGAACAAATCTAATACTTGATCAACCAAGACATAGTATTGATATCCCATACGAAAAGAGTAAACAAAAAGCCCAAACATGGAGAATTAATATAGAATATTATAATAGCACAAACTGGATAAAAGGACCAAATATATTAGTAGACACTGGAGCTGGTAAGAATCATATAGGAAAAACTTATATAAATGGATTAACAAAGCATATAGGAACAGAATATAGATATACTACTTTCGAAGGAGAAGTAAAAAGAGTAAATGAAATAGTAATAGTACCAATAAAACTAGGCACAGACTTAATAGAAGAAGTAAAATGTTATGTAGCAGAAGAAGAATGAACATCTAGTAGCACCTATCATGTCTTGTTAGGCAATGAGTTTTTAGACTCATTAAACAAATATACGATAACAGGAGAAATTTTTAGTGGAAAAACAAAAAATGGAAAAGCTTTCGTAATAGGACAGGCATATATATGAAAGAAATTAGATTTCCAACAACAGTATACCTAGATTTAACTATACTACAAACAAATATAACAACATGTGCTATACTAGATACAGGAGCAGAAATCACATTAATACAAGAACATTTTATAAAAAGAATGGGAAGTAAATAAAAGACCAATAGAAGTACATGGAGCTACTGGACATAGTCTAATTATTAATAAAATAGCTAAAGATGTTCAAATAATTTTAGGAAATAAAATATCTACAATACAAGAAGTATATGTTAGCCCAGTAAAAACAATTGATGTATTATTAGGGACAGATTTTACAAGTTTATTTCAAAGCTTTAGAGTAGATAGATATAATATCCAACTTAGATCAGTATGTAATCACTATATTACTATTCCGAGAATAAGGAAACCATACAGAGTGCTTCAGAAACATGGTGGAAAAGGAGAAATTATAAAAACAACCAATTACTTATTACATAAAATTTAAAATTCACAAAATTAAAAAACAAGTGCTAATTCAAAAGCCAGAAGATTTTGATAAATATGAACTTCATGAGACAATAAAATACATCTCTGAAAACTATGGAGAAAATCCAATTGAAAAATGGAATCTTAATAAAATATATGCAGAATTAAAAATGAAAAATGATGATATAATAATAAGAACTCAACCTATGATGCATAATCAAGAAGATATTGAAGAACTTCGAAAACAAATAAATGAATTGTTAGAATTAGATCTTATTCAAGAATCTATAGCAGAACATAATAGTCAGGCTTTCTTGGTTAGAAATCGTAGTGAACAAATAAGAAAGAAACCAATGTTAGTAATAAACTATAAGGAACTAAACAAAAACATGATATTTGATGGATATTTTCTACCTAACAAAGAAAATCTAATAGGATTAGCTAGAGGAAGATCTATCTATTAAAAATTTGATTGTAAAAATGGATTCTGGCAAATTAAAAAATGCATCCAGAAAGTATAAAATACACAGCCTTTAGTACACCACAAGGACACTATGAATGGAAGGTTATGCCGTTTGGAATAAATAATGGACCACAAATATTTCAAAGAAAAATGGATAAAACATTTAAAAAATTTAGTAACTTTATATTTGTATACGTAGATGATATACTAATAGCCTCAAACACTATAGAAGAACATAAAAAACATTTAGATATATTTGCAAAACTTTGTAAAGATCATGGATTAATTTTATCAGAAAAGAAAGCAGAAATATTCAAAGATAAAATAGAATTTTTGGGTCTAATATTAAACAAACTTGGAATTAAAATGCAACCACACATAAGTACAAAACTTGTTAAAATGCCTGATGAACTTAGGAATAAATTAAACATACAAAGATTTCTTGAAATTCTAAATTATGCAGAAGGATTTATATCAAATTTAGCGAAAAAGACAAATGATATAAGAAAATTGATCAGAAAAAATAATAAGATAGGATAGAATGATCAACATACTGAAATTGTCAAACAATTAAAAGAATAATGCTCCAAATTACCACCGTTAAGATTACCTGACGAAAAAGATAATTTAATAGTACAAACCGATAGCTCAGACTACCATTGGACATGATTATTAAAAACCGATACTGGTGAAATTTGTAGATATGCATCCGGAACATTACAAGGAGCAGCCATAAACTATAGTACAAATGAAAAAGAATTACTTGCAGTGATTAAATCAATAGATAAATTTTCATTTTGGTTATTAAGTAGAAAGTTTAAAGTATTAACTGACAATACACAAGTAAAACCTTTAATTTATAATAAAGTTCCAAATAAACCCCAATATAGAAATATAATAAGATATCACACTTTTTTGTCAATGTACGACTTTACTGTTGAATATATTAAAGGGACTGAAAATTATCTAGCTGATTTTTTGAGCAGGAACCCTGAATATGGAGAACAATGAACAATGGGATGATGCTGGTCTGACTGACCACATTTACAATGAAATAGATCGACTACAAAAACTACTCCAGTCGACTATGGACAGACAACTAAAACTACAACAATTGATTGTTGGGAGTTTTATGGACGGACATAAGACTATCAATGACGATATATATGAATGTAACAAATGTTTGCAGGGATTACTAACTACTACGGAAGAATACTTTTATACCCCTGAAGAACTAAATATTGGTGTTTCAGACCAGGAAGGGAAAACTAATCATGTTCCAAAAGAGGAAAAACAAGCAAAACAATTTGGGGATGCAAGACCTTCGACCTCGTCGAAAAACATTGCAGAAACTAAGAATTATTTTTGCGACAATATTCCTCAACCAGTACCCATTAGCCCTGAAACAAGAAACTTTATAGCAGAATACCATATCCTGAGCAGCTACTTATACTCTTGACCCAGACAAGAAACATCATTCTACACAGAATTCACCAAATCCCTACATCCACAAGTAACTATTTTACCAGGCTGTGACCCAAACTTTATTTCGAACTGTTTCAAATTTGGCTTTATCAGAACTATTTTCCTGTCCCTTTTACGAACCGAAATATCCAAATATCCAAACTTTATAGCAGAAACTAAAAATGTTTTCTATTAGTCCAGAAGTCAAACACTCTTCCTACCATCTTGCTATTGCAGAAGAAATCACTAAACCAGAAAGTTATCCTCAAGACTATGGAACCCCCAAAACAGAAATCTTCAATGAACAAATACATCCACTTCAAAAGAGCAATGGGAATACGTGCTGTCTATGAACAAATGAAAAGACTATATGTAATACCCGAGAATTTTACAACATAAATAAATATAATAAATACAATAAATAAATATAATAAATCAATAAATATAATAAGTAAACAAATAAATACATAAATATAATAAGGGGAAATTATTTATTGGTACCATTTTGAAGGTTATAATTTGTTAAGTAGTGCCAAGTTAAAAAATTTTAGTATCTAGTACCATTAGGTTAAAAAAATTCTATTTTCAGTAAATTTATATGAATTTTACCATTTTTTTACCACTGGATCAATTATACTTATATCTTATTCACGGAAAAAATTTATATGTATATCTTGAACTTTTAAAAATTTTTAAGTTTTCGTAACATTTTAATTTTTCCTTTAATCTTTTTTTTTCTTTTGAACCTCTTGTATCAATTATATTTTTCATCATCGGGTTTGAGTCTTTGTGTATGCAGAATTCTGCTTTTGGAGAGGTAACCCTTCAATGCCCGCCAGATCCTCAAATGATTAATTTTGGGTCTAATATGGCCTGGAGATACCCGGTACACGCCAAAAAAATAATATTTTTCGTCATCGGATTCAAATATTTGTATATGTAGAATTATGCTTTGGAAGAGGTAACCATTCAATGCCTACCAGATATTTGAGGGATTAATCTTAACCCAAAATTTATTCGTTAAATAACACATTATCAATTCTTTTATTTATTTTTTATGATGGAAAAAAATCTATTTTATTTATTCTTTTATTTATCTTACTTAAAAAATCTTTTGGGATAAAAACAAAAAATATAGTTTTTAATTGATACAAAATAAAATCTAGTTTAAATAAAAAAAATATTTATCTTATTTAATAAAATATGTTAGGATGAAAAATATAATTATTTTTTCGATGACAAAAAAATACATCACCAGCCAAAAACTAGTTTTTAATTTATTCACAGGTATTCTCAAGCCATATTCGGCTAAAATTAATCCTTTGAGTATTTGTTGGGCATTGAAGGATTGTCTCTTACAAAGCATAATTCTACATAAACAAAAACTCAAACCCGATGATGAAAATATAATTTTTTTTTGGTGAACTGATGAAAATATAATTGATACAAGAATTTCAAAAGAAAAAAATTTAAAAAAAATATTAAAGGAAAAAAATTTAAAATATTACAAAAAACTTAAAATTTAAAAATTTAAGATATAAAAAAAATTGGTGAACAAAATGTAAGTATAATTGATAATGGTACAAAAATGGTAAAATTCATATAAATATACTAAAAATAGAATTTTTTAGCAAATGGTACTAAATAATAAATTTTTTTAACTTGGTACTACTTAACAAATTGAAACCTCCAAAATGGTACCAATAAATAATTTCCCCATATAATAAATAAACAAATAAATCAGTAAATACATTAAATAAATAAATATAAAAGAAATGAAGAAATGAAATTAATTAAAAGAGATTTAATTAAACAAAAGAAATTAAATAAAGTTAAATAAGTCGTGACACGGGTATCCGATATAAATGAACTCGAGAATTCGAGCCAAAACGTAAAATTTGATCCGAAAGCAATAACGACACGAAATAGGAACCCGAAGAGAGTCCGGAAATTGGAATCCGAGAGCATAGAAGGATAGAAACCCGAAAGAGAGGCGGAAAAGCACGACGGATCGCATGACCCGCCTGGACCGAAGTCCAGGCGTTCGTCGCGCGCTGGCCGCGCGCTAATGCGGCAAAAGGCGCGCCAACCCCGCGCCACGCGACAGATTCGCCCGTTGCGTGAATCTCTCGCCCGAACGCGGATTTTTCGACTTTCGGTTGAACGTCTCTCGACTCAAGACCCTTAGGGTCAGATTTTGGACGCCCTAGGACTTAGCTATCTATAAATAAATCCCCTCGGAGACCCTAAACCCTTTTCAAAACCCTACGACACTCTCTAAACACAAACGTAGTAATCCCGGAGTCAACGGAGGCACCAAGAGACCAAGGCAGCAGCTTTTGGACGAGAATCAAAGGATCTCCGACATGTGGTAAGTTCTAGTCCATCAGATTCTTCTTAGTTTCAATCCGAAAATGGATTCTAACCCCATCTCTTTCCTTTCTACACCTCGAATTGGATCTAGAACGTAGAACCCAACGAACGGAGAGGAGAAACGGTGAGCTGGAAGCCACGCCTTCGAAATAGACATTCCGGACGTTCACAAATCAGAAAGTTAACTCTTACATGGTTTTGGGAGGAATTAAAACGTTCGAAACTAAAAGATTTAACAAGAAATCGTAAATCTGCCAACTTATGTTTTCTATCGACGCAACAGATTTGATGAATTTTTCCGAACCTTAAAACGACTTCAAACGGAAAAACTTAAAACACGAAAAACGTTCCTAAGGCTTAGGTCTATCTACTGTAAAATTTTCAGAATTTTTAGAGACGATTTGATATGTGAAAACCAACCGAAACCACTGACAGAACTTAGGTCGGATCTTGATCACGTTTTTGACATAGGTTCCAGACCGATTTAGATCTTTGGCCGAACATGAAAGTTGTAGATAAATGTCTTAAGTTGGTCTCTGTAAAAGTTCATCAAATTTGGAGTTGAATTGCTATGGTAGAATTCGAAATCTTTAAACTGTGACATATGAAATTCGGACAGATTTGTGGTTCTGTGAAAATTGGTGTTTTTGACCTATTTCGGTATCTCGGATTGAAAAAGTTAAAACATGAAAGTTGTAGATCTCGACGTTTCTGAGTCAGTCGTGAAATTTTGGAATTAAATCTGATTTTTGACGAATTTTAGAGTAAACTGTGGTTTACCGGAAATCAAATCTTGAAATCTTTTTGAAACATGAAATTAACCTTTAGGGTTGAAATGAGTTGAGACATTACTGTTAAATAAATATAATTGAGATCATATTTTTAAAATTAAATCCCCTTACAAACTTGATAAATTAAAATTAGGGGTGAGTGCTCTGCAGGGTGCCCGCTAACGATTCACTTCGTGCCGTAATGGACGATGGTGACCCCGCGCGCTAAACTTGAGATATGATATTGCCAAAACGGCGAGATATAGAGCCTACACTCTCAAGAATATCCACATGGATTTCCCGAGGCTCCGGAGTGGTACTGGGTATGGCAGATACGGTTGCGGCCGCCGGGCTACCGGCTAAACTTGTTGACATTGCGATGCTATCGTGAAACTTTGAAATACCGAATCTGGGATGTAATGGGGATATTAAATTAAATTAAATTAGATTAAATTATGCTTGTTGTCCAATTAAATTACTTAAATGCTTTATTTCAATTATGGCTTTTATTTTAATTCATGCGGAATGTGTTGTTAAATAAAGCCCTGAAATGAATTATGCTATTGGATAGTTGATTAGATTAAATTGAATATTATGCTATTATCATGCTTTTATTTAATTATTAAAATTAATGGCTTTTAAACCCTACGATCATGCATGTGTTAACTTACTCAGCAAGTTGTGCTGACCAAACCATTTTATTCTCTTTTCTTACAGAATATGTAGAGTGAACATGAGCACTTCATACATGGGAACTTATCTTTTGGGGAAAAACATTATTTTGATTTTTTTTAAATTCGTACTTTAGACTATATTATGAACGGGCCTGTTGAACCCGTGTTTTGGCCATGTCGGCCCTATTTACATTTTCCGCTGCAATACTATACTTAAATATTATTTCCGCTGCGCTATGATATTATTTTTTTCGAACTATATTGGATGGGTTGTTTGAATGCTTTAAATGTTTTAAATACTGCAATACCTAGCCTTGCATCTCTTTAGTAAGCCGGAGAAACCGTGTCCTACTAGGGAGGTGTGGCGGTGACACCCCGACATGGGTTATCAAAAACCGGGGTGTTACAAGTTGGTATCAGAGCCCGCCTATTTTTAAACTATTATTTTTAAACCCTTATTATTTCTAAAGTATTATTAATATTTTGACTATTATTTTAAATTTTAAAGAATTATTTCTATGGAAAATTTTTTATTTTAAAACCCCATGGAAAAATATATATATAGTGCATTAAATTATTTTGGGGGGGGGGGGACATCATTTGCATTTGCATACTACATCTTCTCTATGAACTTAGAATCTTGGCGAATTGAACTTGGAATCTTGGCAAAGCTCGAACTTAGAATCTTGGCGAATTGAACTTAGAATCTTGTCGAATTTAACTTAGAATCTTGGCGAATATTAACTTAGATCTCTTGCTTGCGCTAGATGGCTAGTCAAGACATGATGCAATTGATGATCAGGATGATGAGCGTTCATCTTGATTCCCACCAAACCCTAGAACAAATGAAAAATTGTATAGCTCACTTGGAGGCAAATCTGCACCAAATGGGAGACCTAAGGGAAGCTGACCTCCAGCACTTCCTGAACTTGAGAGCCGCTGATCAAGATCGCATAAAAGACTTAGAAACTCAAGTGCAAAAACTCACCGAACGGAGCGATGTTGTGGTAGATAGAATCGAGGATCTAGGGACGGACCTGCTTGACCTTACTGACATAGTAGTACCATATAGCCCGGTGGAAGACCATTTGATGGGACTACGAAGCCCAACACCCTCAGTAGAGAGCCCATCCGACCTTATCCATGGACGCTACGGAACCCTTGGACTCTGGCCCCACATGGTCCGCCCGTCACCAAACCCGAGCCCCGTGGAGAGCCATCTGGAGGAGTCACCGGAACCAGTTTCGGAAGCCGTCAATCCACCATCCCCCGTGTTTCATGGACCCTTGGGCACCGGCCAAGTCTCTGATGAGGATGATCCAATGGAAGATTCCACTACTCTGCCAGAGGGTGCAGAGATCATTTAGATACTTGTCTTAGATAGTACATTTATTATTTGCATCCTATTACTTGTATTAAATTTCTTATAAAGGAATAAAATGCGAGTTGATTTTGAAATCCTTAGGCCTAAAAAAAAAAAAAAAAAAAACTTGGAATCATAAAAACACACGATGCATCAAACCATACAGTGCATAACAGAGACATACACAGAATCATAGGAACGTCACAGTAATTCATCCTAAGAGAAATACCAAACCAAGTCTAACTGAAAACACAAATGGAAATTACTAAACCAGCCGCTTCTGACACGAGTCTAGATGAAAACATAAAACGGGAAACATAAAGTCACTGATCAGGAGGAGGGAACTGGCGACCCATGTAGTCATCCATCTGACGCATGTAGGCATACATGTCAGTCATGGTGGCCTGCTGCTCCGCCTCTCTCACAGTGAGCGTGTCTATACGATCCTGATAGAGATCCATCCTAGCATCCAAGGCGTCGTAGCGAGCCTGCCCAGCTGCAAACCCGGCATCCATACTGATACGCATCTCCTGCATCATCTGGAGCATCTGCGTCATGTCCTGACCCTGCGGTGGAACCACACCCCGCCGTGGAACCGCAGGAGGAGGAGGTGGCTGCTCTGTAGGGACAACTAAAATCAAACCACCATCCTCAGGCTGCGGGCGCAGTATAGCCCGAGGCGCTCCACGACGCAAAGGACTGCGCCGGGCGGCATAAGACGGAACACGGTAGTGCTCACCTGGAACTAAAGGATAAGGGTCCGTCTCGGGAGACATACGGATCCCCTGGGCAGCACATAGCCCACAAATGAGGTGTGCGTGAGTGATCACCCTACTCCCTCGCCCCCGTCGTAAACCCCTCAAGTTGTCCGCAATGCAAGCGCCCACATTTACCCGACCGCCCCGTGCGATAAAGCAAATAGTCTCAAAGACATGATCTATGACGATATGACTCCGGGTGATCGGCCGGATGCGACCTAACCAAAGCTGAGCAAGTACACGCCAAGGAGCATCCAAAGACGTCAGTCGCAACTCGTGAGGGTACCCAGTCCGCGGGGGTACCTCGGTACACAAGACACCCCAGGCAGGAGCATAAACCCGACCCTCTGGCTGTGGTCGGAACGCGCCATCATCTGGAAGGCCGAAATAGATGTTGATCGCCCGAGCACTGAAGTCTAAGTAGCGACCACGAACCCAGACTCGAGAAAGGTCGTCGTCTACCCCAAGACCGCTGATGTTGGCGATAACCTCCATGGCTAGATAGCCGGAGGCAACGCCCTCAGGATGACGTGCAAGACCGGTCCACTGGAGATGCCCCAAAACTGCACTGATCCGGTCATCGCCCATATGATCGGGTAAGCCCTCTTTCGACGAAGCTCGTCGAAATAGAAGTCCTGGGCGGCCATCGTCGAGAAACGGAACCTATCATGCCGGTGAGGACGCACCTCGTCAGGGAGATCCCTGAGCCTCGACACCCGCTCCTCGTCCTCCTCGGACTCACTGTCGTCACTGTCGTCACTATCCGGCATCACCGGAGCGGCAGTGCTAGGGTTGGCTGCATCACGTCGAGTAGCCCGTCTCTTGGCCCCCGGAAGGACCATAAGGAACGCCAAGATGAACCACAGGAAAAGCAACATCCTGCGAACACCCAATATCAATGGTAAGGCTAATTTCCAACACATTAATTCACAAGCAGAAATACGTAAAGACATCACAAATATAGAGTTCCAACAGGGAAAATCTAGGAGGGTTTCAGACCTAATAGTTTATCAATACATATTGGAAGAGAATCAAACCAAGGAATGTGCCCAGACAAATTGAAAAACCCATTGTGGCATTTCGTCGAACACCTTATGTGCGCAATAAATTAAGTTCAAAAATTTGCTTGTAAACACATGGCAATTAACCACAAAACCAAACAATTGCTTGAACAACGAATCATAATCACAAGTCTCAACAAACAACACCAACGAAACCACTTTTACACCAATAACACCAACAAAATCGGAAATTTCATAGTTTCCCTAAAAATCCAAATTCTAGCAAGAAATTCCACAACTTAGGTATATATATTCATACCATTACTTCCTAAACAATAGAAATGGCACCAAAATACTACATAAACTCACTAATTCGCAAGAATTAAGCCGAAAATTACAAATCCCCAATTTACATGCCAAAACCCTAATTTCATAATTCACCCAAAAATCTAACAAATCAAGGCATAAAAATTGAAATTGGCAAGTGAAAATAGGAGATACATACCTTACAAAGGGAAATCGAAGTCGAAACCGGAAGAATCTGAGCACGGAAGAACGAAATTGAGAGGAAGTTGGGAGGAATTTCGGAAGTGAAAGGGGTGAAATGGCTCGCGCCCGCGCGAGCCTAATTTACTCACCCTGTTGTGACCGCGCGGTCCCCGCGCGCTGAACCCCCTTTAGCGCGCGGACCCCGCGCGGGTCACGAAATTAATTTTTTTTATTTTCGATTTTCTTTTTCCCCTCCGCTGCTCCACACTACTCGAGTGGACCGAAGCGTGTGAGACTGCGTTTCAAAAGCTGAAGAAACGACTCGCAACCACACCCGTACTAACACTACCATCAGAGAATGGTGACTTCGAAGTTTACAGCGATGCTTCGAAGGAAGGTTTAGGTTGTGTCTTGATGCAAGACTCGAGAGTCGTAGCGTATGCATCACGCCAACTAAAACCTCACGAGGAGAATTATCCGACACATGACCTGGAGTTGGCAGCGGTCGTTTTCGCTCTAAAGATATGGAGACATTATCTTTATGGGCGGAAGTGTCGAATGTTCACCGACCACAAGAGCTTGAAATATATTCACTCATAAGGAGTTGAATTTGAGACAGCGAAGGTGGTTGGAACTTATTAAAGACTACGATTTAGAGATAGCCTACCACGAGGGGAAGGCGAATGTGGTAGCCGATGCCCCAAGTCGGAAAACCCAACACGTGACGAACTCGTTGGTAATTCCGCCGGCATTGTACATGGAGTTGGCAAGATTGGAGTTAGAACTTGTGCATCCTGGCACAGTGAGAGAAACGATCAATGCCATGGTCGTAGAAACTCCAATATTGGACGAGATTCGACTCGCCCAACCGGGCGACCCGAAACTCGAAAAGATAAAATGGTATATTGCCGAAGGAAAGGCAATAGGATTTGCTGTCCACTAGGATGGAAGCATCCATTTTAAAGGGAGATGGTGTGCGCCCCTTAAATGTGCCGAGTTGAAGCAAAGGTTGATGGAGGAAGGGCACAACACACCATATTCCGTACATCCCGGAGGAGACAAGCTATACAAAGATCTGAAGAAGATCTATTGGTGGCCGGGAATGAAGAAGGAAGTGGCAGACTTCGTGGCGAAATGTCTCACCTGCCAAAAGGTCAAGGCAGTGCGACATAAACCCTTAGGATTGATGCAACCACTAGAGATTCCAAGTTGGAAGTGGGATAGCATCTCGATGGACTTTGTCTCGGGATTACCCCGATCACCTAAAGGCATGAACAAGATTTGGGTGATTGTGGATAGGCTAACGAAGACAGCCATATTTATCCCGATGAAGGACACGTGGACTATGGACCAATTGGCCCGAGCCTACATCGATAATGTGGTATGACGACATGGAGTACCACATGATATCATTTCCGATAGAGACAGTAGATTTGTCTCTCATTTCTGGACAGAGTTACAAAAAGCTCTCGGTACTCAAATCAAAATGAGCACCGCATTCCACCCGATGACGGATGGACAAACCGATAGGACAATTCAAACACTAGAAGACATGCTGAGGGCATGCGTGTTGGAATTCAAAGGGAATTGGGAATCTCATTTACCCTTAATTGAGTTCTCCTATAATAATAGCTACCATGCTAGCATTGGCATGGCACCTTTCGAGGCGTTGTATGGACGAAGTGCCGAAGCCCATTGAGCTGGGAAGAAAACGATAAGTCAGTGGTAGTGGGACCACAATTTATCGAAGACATGGCTCAACAAGTCAAAGTGATTCAAGGGAAAATGAAAGCCGCTCAAGACCGTCAAAAGAGTTATGCCGACGTGAGACGACGAGACCTAGAATTTCAAGTGGGAGATAGGGTCATGCTAAAGATATCACCCATGAAGGGGGTGATGCGCTTTGGCAAACGAGGAAAGTTAAGTCCTCGATATATAGGACCTTACGAAATTCTAGAACGAGTCGGAACTCTAGCTTACCGACTGGCTTTACCGCCGCAATTAGATCGAGTTCATAATGTCTTCCATGTCTCACAACTGAAGAAGTATGTGCCGGACCCGACACATGTACTTCAACCGGAGATAATTGAGCTCGACGAAGATTTGACTTATGAAGAAGTCCCAGTGCGTATTCTCGACACTAAGGAACGAGTAACGAGGAGCAAAAACGTCAAAATGATCAAGGTTCTTTGGTCGAACCACGAAAGTGAGACGGCAACTTGGGAAGTATAATCCGATATGAGAGAACGCTACCCGACATTGTTCCAAACCGATACCGACACAGTTATGGGGACATAACTGCAATCTTAAGGGGGAGAGGATGTCATACCCCACCTATTTTTCGTGCATCTTTGTAAACTTTTGAACTACGTTATGGCTTGATCCCTTCACCGGGTACGTAGGCAGCTTAGAAGTCTTAATTCTAAGTTCAGTCACAAAATAATAAAATAAACAAAAGACCCTAGCACGAGAAAAGCCGAAACACAACTTCGAGGACGAAGTTGATTCTTAAGGAGGGTATACTGTAATACCCGAGAATTTTACAACATAAATAAATATAATAAATAAAATAAATAAATATAATAAATCAATAAATACAATAACTAAATAAATAAATACATAAATATAATAAATAAACAAATAAATCAGTAAATAGGTTAAATAAATAAATATAAAAGAAATGAAGAAATGAAATTAATTAAAAGAGATTTAATTAAACAAAAGAAATTAAATAAAGTTAAATAAGTCGTGACACGGGTATCCGATATAAATGAACTCGAGAATTCGAGCCAAAACATAAACTTTGATCCGAAAGAAATAACGACACGAAATAGGAACCCGAAGAGAGTCCGGAAATTGGAATCCGAGAACATAGAAGGATAGAAACCCGAAAGAGAGGCGAAAAAGCACGACGGATCGCACGACCCGCCCGGACCGAAGTCCAGGCGTTCGTCGCGCGCTGGCCGCGCGCTAATGGGGCAAAAGGCGCACCAACCACGCGCCACGCGACAGATTCGCCCGTTGCGTGAATCTCTCGCCCGAACACGGATTTTTCGACTTTCGGTTGAACGTCTCTCGACTCAAGACCCTTAGGGTCAGATTTTGGACGCCCTAGGACTTAGCTATCTATAAATAAACCCCCTCGGAGACCCTAAACCCTTTTCAAAACCCTACGACACTCTCTAAACACAAACGTAGTAATCCCGGAGTCAACGGAGGCACCAAGAGACCAAGGCAGCAGCTTTTGGACGAGAATCAAAGGATCTCCGACGTGTGGTAAGTTCTAGTCCATCAGATTCTTCTTAGTTTCAATCCGAAAACGGATTCTAACCCCGTCTCTTTCCTTTCTACACCTCGAATTGGATCTAGAACGTAGAACCCGACGAACGGAGAGGAGAAACGGTGAGCTGGAAGCCACGCCTTCGAAATAGACATCCCGGACGTTCACAAATCAGTAAGTTAACTCTTACATGGTTTTGGGAGGAATTAAAACGTTCGAAACTAAAAGATTTAACAAGAAATCGCAAATCTGCCAACTTATGTTTTCTACCGACGCAACAGATTTGATGAATTTTTCCGAACCTTAAAACGACTTCAAACGGAAAAACTTAAAACACAAAAAATGTTTCTAAGGCTTAGATCTATCTACTGTAAAATTTTCAGAATTTTTAGAGATGATTTGATATGTGAAAACCAACCGAAACCGAACTGCTTGAATCTAGATCTTGAAATTCTTGACAGAGCTTAGGTCGGATCTTGATCACGTTTTTGACATAGGTTCCAGACCGATTTAGATCTTTGGCCGAACATGAAAGTTGTAGATAAATGTCTTAAGATGGTCTCTGTACAATTTCATCAAATTTGGAGTTGAATTGCTATGGTAGAATTCGAAATCTTTAAACTGTGACATATGAAATTCGGACAGATTTGTGGTTCTGTGAAAATTGGTGTTTTTGACCTATTTCGGTATCTCGGATTGAAAAGGTTAAAACACAAAAGTTGTAGATCTCAACGTTTCAGAGTCAGTCGTGAAATTTTGGAATTTTTGGAATTAAATCTGATTTTTGACGAATTTTAGAGTAAACTGTGGTTTACCAGAAATCAAATCTTGAAATCTTGTTGAAACATAAAATTAACCTTTAGGGTTGAAATGAGTTGAGACATTACTGTTAAATAAATATAGTTGAGATCAGATTTTTAAAATTAAATCCCCTTACAAACTTGATAAATTAAAATTAGGGGTGAGTGCTCTGCAGGGTGCCCCCTAACGATTCACTTCGTGCCGTAATGGACGATGGTGACCCCGCGCGCTAAACTTGAGATATGATATTGCCAAAACGGCGAGATATAGAGCCTACACTCTCGAGAATATCCACATGGGTTTCCCGAGGCTCCGGAGTGGTACTGGGTATGGCTGATACGGTTGCGGCCGCCGGGCTACCGGCTAAACTTGTTGACATCGCGATGCTATCGTGAAACTTTGAAATACCGAATCTGGAATGTAATGGGGATATTAAATTAAATTAAATTAGATTAAATTATACTTGTTTTCCAATTAAATTATTTAAATACTTTATTTCAATTATGGCTTTTATTTTGATTCATGCGGAATGTGTTGTTAAATAAAGCCCTGAAATGAATTATGCTATTGGATAGTTGATTAGATTAAATTGAATATTATGCTATTATCATGCTTTTATTTAATTATTAAAATTAATGGCTTTTAAACCCTACGATCATGCATGTGTTAACTTACTCAGCAAGTTGTGCTGACCAAACCATTTTTATTCTCTTTTCTTACAGAATATGTAGAGTGAACATGAGCACTTCATACATGGGAACTTATCTTTTGGGGAAAAACATTATTTTGTTTTTTTTTAAATTCGTACTTTAGACTATATTATGAACGGGCCTGTTGAACCCGTGTTTTGGCCATGTCGGCCCTATTTATATTTTCCGCTTCAATACTATACTTAAATATTATTTCCGCTGCGCTATGATATTATTATTTTCGAACTATATTGGATGGGATGTTTGAATGCTTTAAATGTTTTAAATACTGCAATACCTAGCCTTGCATCTCTTTAGTAAGCCGGAGAAACCGTGTCCTACTAGGGATGTGTGGCAGTGACAACCCGACCTGGCTTATAAAAAACCGGGGTGTTACACTATACAACCAAGGAGCATGAATCTTTTTTGGAAATGAAGAAATCGTAATGATTGAACAATTGAACACTCCAGGATTCAGATCAGGAAACTTAGCAGGACTAATTCAGAAATTCGACACATACAATTTTGAATGCTCAGAAGAAGTCAAGAGTATCTGGAAGAAAGCTGTAGAAAAATCCACCACAAGTCTGAAGACAAGAACATTTCTTCGGAAAGAGACAACGAAGTGAAGTAAGCAGTGACGACAAAGAGGACCAATGTAGCACTAAGAAGAGAATAATGCATCAAGACGTATGCCATGACGAAATTACACAAGAAAACAAAGAAGAAAATCAATAAAAAAAAAAAAGTGAATTATTGAAGACAATAATGCATGGTGGTCATCGGATGAATTATTACATGAAGACAGCTCAAATTGCATGATTAAAGGACAAAATGACAGCCACCGAACATCAATAATGGAGAAGAAAAGAAGGGAGAAGATAAGGCCACGTATCCCAATTCAAGACCATTAGATCTTCATAAATTCATCTATAAAAGGAGGCAAGACTTATGAAGAAGGCAGAAGCGAAGATACCTACCATAGTATTCTTTCTCTTGCATTTCTTTGTAACCTTTTAGTTCTCTCTTTTGATGTAAAACTATGAGTAATTTTAAAGCTTTCAATAAAAAGATGATCGGCTAAGTACAATAGCCTGATCATTCCAGTAAATATCTTCGAGTATATTTTTCTAAAGTCTACCAAAATTCTGAATATATGTGAGTGAGTGAAACATATGTTGAGAGTCATGTCATCGATACAGTGATTTCGAGAGGTCATGCATACCGGAGTAAGGCATGAGGCCTAAAAGAAGGATAGCAGACGAGGAAAGAATGTTACTCGTTGAAGGACTTGATCAGAAGTTTCAAACACAAAGCTTATACTACGGAAGCGAGGTAGACCCTGAAATTTTACTTTGAATGATAAATACAGTGAATGATCATGGCATATATTTCGATTATTTACATTCTCTGCATAAGATCATAAATAAAATCCATAAGATAAACACAACGGAATATTTACTACAATACCAGTCTGTCACTTTTCATATACTAGATTGTTCGATAAAAATATACAATACACAGAACCACTAGATAAGAAGGATAAAAAATATCATAAAAAATAATAATATATAATTAATTAAATAATAAATAATAATAAATATTAATTAATAATAATCAGTTAATTAAATATAAATAAATAAACAAATAAATAAAATACGAAAGTAAGGATATTTTAATATTTTCCATCGATCATTTTAGAATAGGTTAATCTTTAAATGTTAATTAAGTTTCAAAGTTTTGGGGCCCTATCTCTAAACTTATGTAAAGGGGGTCCTTGACCCTAATACTATGTTTCAAGAGGTCCCTCTCTTTAAAAGTCCCTTGGGCTTTTTTGAATTTTCCGTAGTGTTTAAATAGAGTTGGACTCGGTACACATTTACTTCTGAAAACGATGTATATACTAACGTTTTGAAACACTTTATTCTAACCTTTTTATTATTTATTTATTTTTTTTCATGTTTACCCTTGTTTTTCTCGAGCAGATTAGATGCAGGTGGCTGCATACTATGTTTGTGATTGAGACTTGTGTTATGTGATATATGAAAAGACATGTTTTGTGTGTGATGAAATAATATGTGATGAGAGAGATATTTTGTGTGATGCAAGAGAGATTTTTTTTGTATCATAACCGGATTGTAACTTGAAGGATTGTATTGGGCCTCATGAGCTATGACTGTCCCTATCCATCAATTTCCCACAAATGATGGTTATATTGGCTTCCACGAATTTTTTTTTTTTTTTGAGGAGCCATTAAAGGCCTAGAAAAGGGTGGTGGGAGCCCATGCCACACAAATTATAAAGGGAACAAAGGGGAGGAGGGATAGGGGGCCGGGTGGGGATTCAAACCTCCAACCTATAAGTTGGGAGTTGGAGGACTTGACCACTAGGGTAAGTCCCCAATCCCACAAATTTATTATTTATGGCAGTTGCTTCTTTTATAAATTACTTATAAATTTTTTAAAAGTAAAACAATAATTGTTATCGTACGAATTGGATAACAACAAATAGTGAGACCCTCCTAGGCTTGAGACGATAAAAACTGAAAAGTTCCCTTCATTGGATTGCGCCTTCAAATTTATCAAAGAAAACAATGAACAGGAAATGAATTTCTTGCCCGCTGTTAATTACAAGAACTTAACTAATGAAGCAACTACAAGCTACAAACTACGAACTAAACTAGAGAAACTAAACTACAAACTAAGATAAAATAAATCTCCAGAGAAGTGTTGATGTGGTGACCGTCCTGCTACGTGTCTCAGCTTAGCTACTCCGTGTGGTTGTTCACGGTCTGGTCAGCCATTTCGCCCAGAAGTCCTTTGTAGTCCGTTGGATGTTTGTTCCTTCATTAACAAGATGTCACTTAATATACAATCCTCTTTGGCCGGGCCAATAGGTCTAGTTGATATACTATCCCCTCTGGACTAGCCGGACGGGCAGATAGGTCTACTTGATAGACTATCCTAGGTCTAGTTGGTCGACTGTCCCCTCGGGCGGCAAGTAGGTCTATTGTCTCCTCGGTCCTGGCCTGACGGGCGGGTAGGTCTATTTGATAGATTGTCCCTTCTGGCCTTGCCAATAAGTTTAGTTGGTCGACTGTCCCCTCGGTCCTGGCCTGACGGGCAGGTAGATCTATTTGATAGACTATCTCTTCTAGCATGGCCAATAAGTTTAGTTGGTCGACTATCCCCTCGTTCCTGGCCTGACGGGCAGGTAGGTCTATCTGATAAACTAGCCCTTGCCTGGCCAATAAGTCTAGTTGGTCGACTGTCCCCTCAGTCCTGGCCTGTAATACCCGAGAAATTTATCACATAAATAAATAAATAAATATATAAATATAAATAAATAATTAAAACAAAGATGAAAAGAGAAATGGGAATTTAATTCAAAGATTAAAAGGAGGATTTAATTTCGAAAAGCCCGTGAAGTCAAAGGTAATTTAATTAACCCAGTACAAATGGACTCAATAATTCGAACCCAAAATTAAATTGAGATCCGAATAAAATTAAGATAGGAATTTAGAGCCCAAGAGTAGCACGAGAATCGAAGCCCAAGAACATAGGAGGATAGAAGTCCGAAAGAGAGAAGAAAAGGCCCGACGGATCGCACGACCCGTCCCGGACCGAAGTCCAGGCCAAGGCCGCACGGTCGCCGCGCGGGGCGAGCGTCGAACGCGCCAACTCCCAGTAACGACCCGTGCGAGATTCACTCGCCCGATTTTGGATTTTTCGAGTCGGTTGCACGTCATGCGGCCCAAGACTCTCCATATCAGCTCTTGGACGTCCTTAAGACCTTGTGAGTCTATAAAAAGGCCTCTTGACAGCCCCGTACATCCTTTTGAACATCTTCGAAATTCCACATACCGAAAACCCAAATTCTAAGACATTGGAGGCAAAAAGTCAACGAAGGAGGCAGTATTTTGGACGAATCCAGAGACTCCCGGGCATAGGTGAAGAGTGTGGTAAGACATTGTCCACATTTCCTATCCAAATTCTGAACACGGACCTAACTTAGTTCATTTTTCTTTCTAAACCGCGGTTCGGATCAAGAAGGAGGAGTACGAAGGATTTCGGGAGACAAACGGTGAACGCGGAGGCCGTCGTCATCGAATCGAAGAGACGGAGAACCATTTCATGTAAGTTGATCCTTACGTACGGTTGATGGTGGCTAAAATGTAACCCGAACATAAAGATCTATCAAGAAACCCCATAAAATCTGTCAAAATGAAATTTCACGTGCGCAGCGTTAGTACTCAAATTTTTCAGACCCCTTAACGTGCTCAAATGGGAAAACTCAAAACATAAAAAGTGTTCCTAAGACTCTGTTCTATGTCTTGTAAAAATTTCATAATTTTTTGTTAAGTTTTGATTCCTAAAATCGGACCCGGACGAACCTGCAACAAAATTGGATCTTGAAATGGTGACAGATTTAGTTTTCGAACTTCTTGGCTATTTTGACACTAGATCTAGGCCGAATTAGAACTTAAGTTGAAAATGAAATTTGTAGATCTATGATTCATGAATACCTCTGTAAAATTTCATAAAGATTGGAGTTCATTTGATAAGTTAAAAATCGGATCTGTGAAATCTGCTACATTCTGAATGCTGACAGATTTATGTCTTTGTACAAATTTAAACTTTTGACTCGTTTCCTTACCCCGGATCGAAAAACTTAAAACACAAAACTTGTTCGTTACAGTGTTTTTGAGCTACTGTAGAATTTTTAGATTTTTCTACCTTGAAATGAATTTTTAAACGAGAATGGCGTGGACAGCGACCATATGATACCTATATTTTTTAGGAAATTGCGAACCCTTTGAAATTGGTCTTTTCTAAACATACGACGAAACTTCTTTTGAAAAATAAAAATAACGATTTCAAAAATCCCCTTACAACTTGATTAAAAATAAATTAGGGGATGAGTGCTCTGTAGGGTGCCCTCCTAACTGCGTCGTGCCTGAATGGACGATGGTGCTAAATATGAGAATTTATGCCAAAACGGCGAGATATATAGGGCCTACACTCTCGGGATTATCCGTATGGGTTTCCCGAGGCTCCGGAGTGGTACTGTGTATGGCGGATATGGCTGCGGCCTCCGGTTGCCGGCTAAACTTGTTGAGATTGCGATGCAATCGAGAAATACTTGAAATACCTAATATTGGAGTAACGGGGAAATTAAAAGACTTGAAATTTATTTCTTTTTTTTAATTATGCTTCTAAATTATGTCTTGTAATTATTTTACCATGTAAGTTATATTTATGATCATGTGAAATCCATGTTTGAAATTATGAAATTTAATTATTAGCAGTTACATAAATTAAATTGTGAAGTGTATGTACATATTTTCTTTAAATTAATTAAAGGCTTTATAACCCCATTATTGTAGGCTGGGGATTAACTTAGTATTTTTATACTGACAACCGTTTTATTTTCCTTTTCTTTCAGAGTATGGACAGCATGCATGAGCATAGCATGCATTGGGCTTTGGGGAAACATTTTTAAATTTTGTTCTTAATTATGACTTGCATAACGGATCTGTTTAACTCATGTTTTGGCTATGTTGGCCCATTTATATTCTTTTACATTTCCGATGTTAGTTAAATAAATATTACTCCCTCCGTCCCAGCTAACGTGTCCTGTTTGACTTTTTGACAATGTTCATTGTTCTACTTTGACTCGATTTTATTGCATGTATATATTTGGAAAAAATAGTCGAGTTGGATCTTGTTAGAATCGTATTATCATGTAGTTTTAGAATATATATTTTACATAATTTTTTGTTATACACATTTTGATATATTAACGGTTGAAAAAGTGTCTTGGATTGTGTGCAAAAGTAAAACAAGTTAAGTGGGGCGGAGGGAGTATATATGATTACTCTGATATTTTTAAGTTATGTTTTTATGGGCTTGTTTTAAATATTTTAAATACTGAAAACCATAGCCTTGCATCTCTCTAGCAAGCTCGAAGATGTCGTGTCTTGCTAGGGAGGTGTGGCGGTGATATCCCGGTCTGGGTTATCAAAACCTGGGTGTTACAAGTTGTTATCAGAGCCCGAATATTTTTAAAGCTACTATTACTATTATTATTATTATTATTATTATTATTAATCATTATTTTTAAATGTATTATTAAACTATCAATATATTTTAAATAGCCCAAACCATTATTTTAAATTTTAAAGCCCCATCCCCATTTTTAAATTAGAGTCCAAATTTTTCTTGGCCCCAAAGGTATATTTTCAAGAGCCCAAATATTATTTATTTTTGGCCCAATATAGAGGCCCAAATAATACTACCAATATTTTTATTAGTTCATCATGGGATAAGTTTTTTTTATTTTTAAAAGCCCATGGGAAAATAAAATGTAGTGCATGGATTTATTTTCAGGGGGATCATCATTTGCATATGCATATTGCATTCTCTACACTTAGATGACTAGAAGCTTGACATGTTCTAACCTAGATTTCTTGCTTGCACTAGATGGTCAACCAAGACATGATGAACCTAATGGTCAAAATAATGAGTGCTTACCTTGATTCTCAACAAAGTATACAAGAACTCAAACACCGCGTAGTTCAATTGGAGGCAAATCTGCACCACATGGGAAATTTAAGGGAAGCCGACCAACACCACATCAATCAACTTGAACATCAAATCCATGACCTCACGGAACAAACCACAACTTAAATGAGAAGGTCGAAGCTCAGGGGATGGACTTGATCCACCTCGCCAACATCATGTTGACTCCCAGTCCTGTAGCTGACATTGGGCCGAGCCTAATGGATCACAGACCCGACTCCTAAAGCCAATAATTCAACAGGCCCATCGGTCCATGAACCCTATGGAACCCTTGGACTCTGGCCTCACATTGTTCATCAGCCGGCGAATCCAAGCCCAGTCCCAAGCCCAGTGGAGGAAGACCCAGTAGAGGATCCTGCTACACTGCCAGAAGGAACTTAGATTTCCTAGATATCATATCTTTTGCTAGTAAATAATTCTATTTTGTACATCCGATCACTTGTATCCAAGTTTCTTTTAAGAAATAAAATACAAGCTTTATCTAGTTATTCCAAATATTTTGGCCAAAAAAAAAAAAAAATCGATCCACATACCAAGGCATAACAATCAAAACAAGTGACCAAACGGTAATACCTACATGACACAACGAAGTCGTAAACTACGAAAAATACTGAATCACAGTCGATAGAATCCTCATCATACAACCCCATGAGAAAACAACTAAACGAAATACCCCTAGTACAAGCCCTAAATAATAACGCAAAGGGAAAGGGACCGTAAGATCACTGATCTGGAGGTGGAAACTGCTGACGCATATACTCATCCATCCGTCGCATATAAGCATACATGTCGGTCATAGTGGCCTGCTGCTCCAGCTGTCTCGTAGTGATTGTGTCCATACGAGCCTGATACAGGTCCATCCGAGCATCCAGGGCGTCGTATCGAGCCTGTCCGGCTGCGAATCCAGCATCCATGCTAAGCCGCATCTCCTGCATCATCTGCAGCATCTGGGTCATTCCCTGACCCTGCGGTGGAACTGCGGGAGGTGGAACCACGGGAGGCGGAAGTGGCTGCTCCGGATGAGTGACCAAGATTAAACCACCGTCCTCGGGCACCGGTCGAAGTACGGCCCGAGGTGCTCCACATCGCAAAGCCGCGCGCCGAGCGCTGTAGCGCGGAAACGAGGTAGTAATCACCCGAATCTAAATCGTAGGGATTTGTCTCCGGTGTAGTACGGATCCCCTGTGCCGCACAAAGACCGCAAATGAGGTGGACATGTGTGATCACCCTACTACCTCGGCCTCGGAGCATACCCCTTAAGTTATCCTCAATGCACGCCCCCACATTCACCCTACCACCTCGGGCGATAAAGTGAATGGTCTCGTATACATGGTCTAAGACGATGTGGCTCCGAGTGATCGGGCAGACGCGTCCTAACCATATCTGAGTAAGATTATGCCAAGGAGTGTCCATCATCGTCGACCGCAGCTCATGCCCGTGCTCGGTCCGTGGTGGCACCTCGGTGCATAAGACACCCATACAGGCGGGGGAATGCGACCCTCGGGCTGTGGCCGGAACACGCCCTCATCGGGTAGGCCAAGATATAGGTTGATTGCCCGAGCACTGAAGTCTAGATAGCGACCGCAAACCCAGACACGGGACAAGTCGTTATGCTCCCCTAGACCGCCAATGTTGGCAATAACCTCCATAGCTAGATACCCTGGAGCAATGCCCTCGGGATGGCGCGCAAGTCCAGTCCACTGGAGATGATCCAAAACTGCCCAGACCCTATCATCATCCACCTGATGGGGGTGGACGCCTCTCTCCGGAACATAAGCCTGGTTTCTGCGAAGCTCGTCGAAGTAGAACTCCTGAGCGGCCATCGTCGCAAACCGATTCTGTCGTGTCTGCGAGGACGCTCCTTGTAGGGAAGATCCCTGAGTCTCGGGCCCCGCCCCTCCTCCTCCTCCTCCTCGGACTCACTATCATCTACATCTGGCATTACCGGAGCAGCAGTACTAGAGCCAGCCTCGTCACGCCGGGTGGCCCGTCTCTTCGCCCCCGGAGGGCACATGAGAGACGCCAAAACATGAAGAGCAACATCCTGCAAAAATACCCAATACCAATTATAAAGCTACAAACCTCATACTCGGCATCAAGCAGAAATACACAGAAAAACCTCAACATATGCTCCAACATGAATAATCCATAAAAGCATCAAGCCCAATCACTCATGAACATCAAATGGAAGGTAATCCCAACAAGGAATCCATCAAAACAAATTCTAAAAATCTTTGTGGCATTTTGTCGAACACATTATGTGCACAAGAAACCAAGAACCAAATTCACTTTCAAAATTTATGAGAATTGTCCACAAATTGAAACAATCACTCAAGCAACAACTCATAATCACAATGAGCAACAAACAACAACGATCAACTTAACCTCAAGGCCACATTGTCAATCAAAATTTGAAGTTTGCATACTCTTCCTAAATATCCAAAATCCAGCAAGAAACTACCAAGAACATATACACATTATTGCATAAACTCATACAAATCAACAAAAATAGCATCAATTATTATATATTGCACAAATAAAGCTTAAAAGTAGCAAATCCCCAATCTTACACATAAACCCTAACTCCTAAATTCGTCCCGAAATCGAACCAACCAAGGCATAGAAACTAAAATTAGTAAGCAATAGAGGTAGACTTATACCTTAGCGAAATCGGGACTGAAATAAAGCAAAATGAGATGGGAGAGATCGAATTTGGGAGAAAAGCACTTGGTGGCTCGAAAATGGGAGAAGAATGGGGTGAGGCTCGCGCACCCCACCCCGCGAGCCCTTTTTTTCAGCCTGACGTGGCCGCGCGGTCCCGACGCGGGATCGGCCCGCACCGCACGGCCACCGCGCAGGCTGCGGAAAATGTTTTTTTTTCTTCTTTTTTTTATGTTATTTTGTTTTTCCTTATTTCATTTTACCTTACACTACTTAATTGGCCCGAGCCTACATTGATAATGTGGTATGACGACATGGGGTACCACATGACATCATTTCTGATAGAGACAGTAGATTTGTCTCTCACTTCTGGACGGAGTTACAAAAAGCTCTCGGTACACAAATTAAAATGAGCACTGCATTCCACCCGATGACGGATGGACAAACCGAGAGAACGATCCAAACCTTGGAAGACATGCTAAGGGCATGTGTATTGGAGTTTAAGGGAAGTTGGGAAAACTATTTACCTCTAATTGAGCTTTCCTACAATAATAGCTACCATGCTAGCATTGGCATGGCACCGTTCGAAGCATTGTATGGGCGAAGGTGCCGAAGCCCGTTGAGTTGGGAAGAAAGTGATAAGGCTGTGGTAGTGGGACCACAACTTGTCGAAGATATGGCCCAACAAATAAAAGTGATCTAAGGGAAGATGAAGGCTGCCCAAGACCGCCAAAAGAGTCATGCCGATGTGAGACGGCAAGATCTGGAAAGTGGGCGATAAGGTTATGCTGAAAATATCACCAATGAAGGGGGTGATGCGCTTTGGCAAATGAGGGAAGTTAAGTCCTCGATACATAGGACCTTATGAGTTTCTAGAACGAGTCGGAAATCTAGCCTACCGACTGGCTTTACCGCCGCAATTGGCTCGAGTACATAATGTATTTCATGTCTCGCAATTGAAGAAGTATGTGCCGGACACGACACATGTACTTCAACCGGAAGTGATTGAACTAGATGATGACTTGACTTATAAAGAGATCCCGGTACGAATACTTGATGTCAAGGAAATAGTGACAAGAAAAAAAACTGTGAAGATGGTCAAGGTTCTTTGGTCGAACCATGAAAGTGAAACAGCGACATGGGAATTGGAGTCGGACATGATGGAACATTACCCGACCCTATTTCAAACCGATGCAACCACAGTTATGGGGACATAACTGTAAGCTTAAGGGGGAAAGGATGTAATACCGTGTATTCTAATCCCAAATAAATAAACAAATTCAAATTGTTTTGAACTACATAATGGCTTGATCACTTCACGGGGTACATAGGCAACTTGGAAATTTCAATTCTGAGTTCAGTCATATCATAATATAAAAATAATGAAACCACGGAATGAACATAAGAACCCGAGCCCTTAGCTAACAAAAGAACCCGAGCCCTTAGCTCGAGAGAAACTAAAACGCAACTTCAAGGACGAAGTTGATTCTTAAGGAGGGTAGACTGTAATACCCGAGAAATTTGTCACATAAATAAATAAATAAATACATAAATAAATAAATAAAACAAAGATTACACAAACCAAATGGGATTCTCCTATATGCAAATGTACCATAGGAACATGTAAATGTAGTTTTATCTTGATCCTCAGGTGCAATTGGAACTTGATTATATCCAGAATAACCATCTAAGAAGCAATAAAATTCATGCCCAGCTAATCGTTCTAACATTTGATCAATAAAAGGCAATGGAAAATGATCTTTCATAGTCTTATCATTCAATCTCCTATAATCAATGCAAACACGCCATCCAGTAGTAGATCTAGTGGGTACTAATTCACCATTTTCATTTCTAATCACATTCATACCTCCCTTTTTAGGCACTACTTGAACTGGACTCACCCACTGACTATCAGAGATAGGATAGATAATACCTGCATCGAGTAGTTTAATCACCTCTGCCCTT
The DNA here is from genome assembly GCA_030278955.1 of Hygrophila difformis. Lineage (NCBI taxonomy): Eukaryota > Viridiplantae > Streptophyta > Magnoliopsida > Lamiales > Acanthaceae > Hygrophila > Hygrophila difformis. The sequence goes on along the minus strand of JAOANR010000005.1, from coordinate 11,782,191 downwards.
ACAGCTTCTTGTAGATGTGGATTCAATCTCCTTTGGGGCTGTCTCACTGGCTTGTCATCCTCCTCCATGTAAATCCGGTGTGTACACAATGCTGGACTCAGTCCCTTGATGTCAGTTATCGTCCAACCTATTGCTCTCACATGCTTACTCAACACTTGGGTTAATGCATTTAATTGATCATCATTTAATTTATTACTTGCAATAACAAGTAAAGTATCATTCTCACCAAGAAAAACATACCTCAAGTGTGATGGCAGCTCTTTCAAAGTCAATGTAGGTGGCTTTTCAACAGATGGGACTAATTTGGACTCTTCTATCGCACATGCTACTTGCACAGGTAATCCTCCCTCACACTTACTTTCAGCTAAGTCCTCACAACTCTCCACTAACTGCTCAAATTTCCTATAGGGATCATGTCTAGCAAAGAACTCTCTCTCAATCACCTCATCCTCCTGATAGATAGCTGCCACTCTATTACATAGGTAGGTGTCAGAACTAGCGTGTTGTGTTTTAGTTGTATTAGAAATGTCAAACGACACTTGTTCATTACCTACTTTAAGTGTAATTTTACCATCATCCATATCAACCATAGCCCTACCAGTTTGCAGAAATGGTCTACCTAAAATCAGAGGAATATCAATGTCTTTCTCCATATCAAGGACAACAAAATCAACAGGGAAAATGAAGCTCTATACTTGAACAGGAACATCTTCTACAATGCCTAAATGAGTCCTAATAAATCTATCAGCAAGCTGTAGCTGCATCCTAGTAGGCTTTACAACTCCTACCCTAAGTTCTCTAAAGACATGTAAAGGCATCAGATTAATACTAGACCCAAGATCACACAAAGCTTTGTTGAATTCTTTAGTGCCAATAATTCACGGGATAGTGTAACTCCCGGGATCTTTTTGTTTAATAGATTGCCTTCTTTGTAGGATTGCACTACATTCCCCTGTTAGTGTCACTTTTTCTTCATCATCAACACTCCTCTTCTTTGATAGGATTTCTTTTAAAAACTTAGCATAAATAGGCATTTGTGCTATAGCATCAGAAAAAGGAATGTCAATTCTCAGATTTTTAAACACTTCTAAGAATTTAGCAAAATCTTTATCATCTTTTGCCTTTTTAAGATGTTGTGGATATGGAACAGGTGGCTGATATGGCTTGACTGGGACAGTTGACTTTCCCTTATCCTTATTCTTTTCAACACTAAGCCTCTCACTCTCCTTAGGTTCATCAGTATCTTTCTGCTGAGTTTCTTCCTATGCATCCTCACCTTGATCGTCCACAGTATCAGCTGAAACCTCTGGATCATCTAAGGTAGGGTAAGGATTAGGTAATTCCTTTTTATTCCTTAAAGTGATTGCTTTACACTGCTCTTTTGGATTAGGATCAGGCATGCTTGGTAGTGTTCCTTGCTGTCTGTTTGAAGTATCCCTAGCAATTTGACCAACTTCAACTTCTAGATTTCTCATTGAGGCTTGCATTTGCTGAATTGTTTGTTGTTGAGTTACAATTGTATTCAATAATTCATTTAAATTAACCTCATCTCCTCCTTGGTTTTGTTGCAGCTGTTGTTGAGGTTGAAAGTTCCTAGACTGTTGGTTAGGGTAAAAGGATTGATTTTGATTTCTGTTTTGGTTAAAGTTTTGGTTCTGATTCTGATTTTGGTTTTGAAAGTTTTGATTTTGATTTTGATTTGGGTAATTTTGATTTTGGTTTTGTGGGTAAGGTGGAAGGTTGTTTTGTGGATAGGTGTTTTGTTGAAATTGAGAATTTTGATTTGAATAGAAGTTTTGGTTTTGAGGACGGTTTTGGTTGTAGTTTTGCTGCCTATTTCCCATGTAGTTCACATCTTCCACTTGCTCCTCAGTCCCCTCACACTACATAGTCTCTTGAAGTCCTTGATCGAGCAGGTGACAGGCTGATGACTCATGAGGTCCATGACAAATACCACATCTCACAACTTTAGCTTGACCTTTCTTAAGTGAAGAAACCTCCCTCATCAAAGCATCTAACTTAGAATCTATAGCAACTGTCTTTTCTACCTCATATAACCCTCCTTTTGTTTTGTTTCTAGCATTTTTCTTACCAGGAAATTTTTTCATGTTAGAAATCTTTTTCTCTATGATTTCCTTAGCTCTAGAGGGTCCTATAGATAGAAAAGAATCTCCAGCTGCTGCATCCAACAAGTTCCTCCAATGATCAATCAACCCATTGTAAAAGAAGTGCATCTGCTGCCAATCTTCAAAGTCATGATTTGGACATCTAGCCAATAAAGTGTTATATCTATCCCATGCTTCAAGTAAAGTTTCACCCTCATCTTGCACAAATTCTTTGATTTTCTCTTGCAATTCTAAAACTTTGGAAGGTGGGAAGAACTGTTCTAAGAAGGCTTCTAGCATTTTATCCCATGTAGTAACATCCCTCAATTGAAGTGAATTATACCAAGTTTTAGCTTTATCCCTAAGTGAAAATGAGAACAATCTCAACTTAATTTCATCACTGGTAACACCATTTATTTTCACTGTGTCACAATAGTCCAGGAAGTTTCTTATATGTTCTACAACATCATTAGTAGGTGCTCCATTATATTGATTAGCTTGAACCATTGTGATTAATGCAGGTTGAAGGGTAAAACTTAAAGCATCTACATCTGGCCTTGGAGTTCTATTAAGCAAATTTCCACTAGTTCCTTGTAAGTGTTCTTCAATGGTCATTTCAGCTTGATCATCATGTTCCAAATCACCACCGTTACCTCCATTATTACCCTGATTATTTTCATTATTTGCTGCCGTGTTTAGCCTATTGAACTGAGCAACTAATTGATTAGTTTGTATTGTTGAAACTCCAGTCGTTGGACAATAGTCTTCTTCATCAGAGGATGAATTAATTAAAATTTCCAACTGAGCTGGTCTCCTACGTTTCCCTAATCTAATAGCTCTAAGAGTACGCTCAATTTCAGGATCATAAGCTATTTCTGCCGGTTTGCTTCGCACTGCAATTATAAAATAAAAATAAAATAAAATAAGTAACAGTTAAATTAATATTTAACTTAATAAATTTAAATTAATAAACTAAAAACAATTAAAAGTTCACAACAAATTCCCTGGCAACGGCTCCAAAAACTTGATGGGTGATTTTCACTACTCATATTTTACCACAAGCGGATGGTTGTCATCAAGTAATAAAAATCGGTGAATAACCGAGTCGAACCACAGGGAATTTTAGAATATTATTTCATTCCGGAGAAGATTTTAATTGTTTTTATGTTCATTAATTATGTTTTATATATTTTAAAAGACTTTGATTAATTCTAGAGATGATTGAATTAAAATAGTGACATTAAATTTAAAATAAAGCAAGTTAAAATTTTAATTAATAAAAATATAATTGGGAGATGCTTGTAATATTTTAAATATTGCCATCTTTATATAAAATAGAAATTGCATATTGATTTAGCATTTTCCAATGTCTAAAAAGATCAATTTCTTAAAATTAATTATTTTATAAAGATTTAAATAATATAGTAATCTACTAATATTCAAATTATGCTTAAACGGACTTAATGGAAGCTGATTCAATTATCTAACATTCTGCAATCATTATTCTAGGCCTAAATTTGAGTCTTTCCCAAGCATACAAATTTTCCTATAGCAATTAAAAGGCACATTTCATTTCTCAAATCATTGTGCACATGCTAGAATCCATTTTTAATGTAATTTATCCTCAATTCCGGTACTAAATTATTAATTCTACTTTTTATCTCCCGATTTAGCAAAGCAGAAATCACAAGATTAGATTCTAACATTTAATTACGCAGAATAGTGTAAATAATCTAACAATTATGGTAAAATAATAATAAAACATGGTAAAATGGATTAAATTTCTAATTTTAAGATGTAGACAGATTAGGATTATTTCCAGATTACTAAAAGTAGAAACTGCAGACTGATCGATCAATTAAAATCTAGCAGATTAAAAATATAAAACTTCAGATTGTTGCTCAGACAGATTTATCGATCAAACTTATGCAGCAGATTAACAATCCTAATACAGATTCTAACATTTCTTGCAGATTAACCCAAATTACATAAATAAACATCGACATTTTATATTGCTTCCATAAAACATAAATTCGTACTTCAAAAGTGATTCTGGACTTCCGTTCTAGATCACTCCTAACACGAACAATACAGAAATTCATCTACGAATTCGAAACATAATAGCATATTACATTTAGAGGCAAATTCTTAACATTACAGAGCAAGAAAAAGAAAGGCAACACCTAGAATAGGAAGAACACGCCCAGAACAGCGTTCTTGATGCATTCCTCCGGCATGATTATGTGTTTCCGGCCTTCTTCTCCCATTAGCAGATGATTTCAGAGTGTTTCTAAAGTATTTTCGCAGTCTGGATAATGAAAAATGACGAAGAACAGCGTCTAAAACCGAGTTCGGGATGTTAGAAAACTGCCCAACCGCGACGGTGGCACATAAAGTGGCGCTCCAGAGGGGTTTCAGGCGCCACCAAGCAGCTGCGGCGCATCCTGACGATTTCCCAATTTTCTGATTGCGGCGCATAATGGGGCGCCTGGAGGGTGTTTTAGGCGCCGCCAAGCACATGCGGCGCATCCTGAAGCTTTTCCATCCGAAATTTTCCTAGGTGTTGATGCGGCGCCTGATGTGGCGCTCCGGGGTCTTTTCCGGCGCCGCCATGCCTATGTGGCGCATCCTGGGCACACTCCAGTGTTGAAAAATCCGAATTTGACATCATTTATCCTCCGAACATCTTTCTTTCGTTACTTTAATGCCTGAAACATCATTGCAATGTATTAGATTTGTCAAAGTCTTATTAAAAAGCATAAAACATGGTAAATTGAACTCAAACAAGCTCAATTTAACCATAATTATTAATATTTACAAACCACATGAAATATAAACTAAAAAGCATTAAAATAGGGTCACATGCATGCAATTTAGGTTCATTTTAACACAATTTAAGCTCATGTAACACCCCGGATTTGGTCACCCAGGCCGGGACGCTACCGCCACACCCTTCCAAACAAGACCCGATCAAATCGAGCTTATTTAAAAGGATGCTAAGGCTTAAGTTGCATCATTAACTTAAAAACATTTAAAAACCATTCAAATAAGCCCGAAGTTTAATCAGAGTATAACACGCGTAATAATAATAAGCAGTGCGGAAGCAAAAATAAACAGGGCCAAAACATGCGGCCAAAACCAGAGTCCAAGTCTAATGCATAAATTAAAAATAATTAAAATGCGACAAGTCTTCTCTCTCTTTTTTTTTTTTAAATGGAAATCCCATCCCCGCATGCGATGCTTACTCTGCGAAATCTGAAAAGAAAATAAAACAACAATTTATCAGTACAAAGGTACTGCGTAAGTTAATATATAGCACAACGAATTTTAAAAGTTTTTAGGAGAGTATACAAAATAATATATTTATTTAAAAAGACGAGTAAATAAATTAATTTAAAATCTCTTACACATATTCCACGAATATTTTACCAATGTTAGTTATGATCGAGGACACCCAATATGACCTTGGGAACTTACACCCATAAGGCCTCCATTAATACGATTCTAGGCCTAAACCCTTTCGAATCAACCCACCTCTGGGACTCGTACCCACGAGGGATGTGAAAGCAGTGACCCTATACAGACCACTCCGGAGCCCTAGATAACCCATACGGATATATCTAGGAGTATAGACTCTTACAATCACGAAACCACAATTTCACATATGCCGTTTTGGCTACAAAAGAGGGGGCGGCCCAACGAGCTCACGCCAAATGCACTTACCCTCTAACACATGGCATCCCACTCGATCAAAACTTACAAAGTTTAAAAATTTCATTCCTATCATTCCATAATATTCACCACATATCCAGATTTCATATATATCCAAAAACGAGTAACAATCGACTCTTAGTTCATCGAATATTCAAAATAGCATTTACCGACCAAAAGTGACATTGTGGCAGTTTCTGAAATCACCTTTAAAAATACAGTTAACAAATTTGAAAAATTCTGGAAAAATTACAGTGGCTAGGAAACATCAAAATAAACATTTTTCATAGAAATAGCCGTCTCAAAATTCGGAATCTAAATAGGTCATTTTAACCGATTACAGAAAGCTAATGATTTCCAATTTTTCATGCTTCAGTAAATTCGACCACAGTGTTTTCAAAAATTCATAACAATTTCATACATTCTCCAAAAATCATGAAATTTTACAGAGATGATCTAGACACATATTAGAACAAATTTCATGAAGACATCAAGCACTAAAAACGATCATAGCATGGTATAAAATACACAATAAAACCGAACTACATCAAAATACTAATCTGTCACAATCTGCAGCAGTAAATACCAGATACTTTTTCGATGATCAAATCATGTCCAAAAATTATGAAAATTTACGGAGAGTATATTTAGGATGTTAGGAACATTTTTCATTTTAGAGATATTTTCTAAAAACGATCGGATCATGGTCGAATTCACAGAACAATAAAATTGGTCATAGGAAAACCCTATTTGACAGATTTTGTAAGAAAGAGGGATGATCCTATATCTCGAGTTATACTCAACCAAAACTCCTAAAAATCGACGTGCACAATACTAACTTACTTGAGATGAGTTTAGGATCAAATTTCTCCTTGGTAGAATGCCTGAGATTTTCCGGACCGGCCTCAACAGTCCCCTCCTCCTACGATGGATCCTATACTCGAACGATTGGAAAAATTCTTTAGAGGCCTGTATTTCGAGTTTAGGACTAAGGAAAATGAATGAAATCCTCACTTACCCAAGGGATGATAGAGTGGAGGTGCCAACTTCGAAAGAAACCTCTGCAATTCCTATGAACAACACTCAACTCTCACAAACACTCCAATGATCTCAAAGTTTTCAAACAAAAGAAATGGAGAGGGGTTGTGGGGTTAAATAGAGGTGAGAATCTGGAATGATTGGCATCCAATGATGGCATTAAGTCCCTAGGTGAGTGGTGAGTGCTTGATGACTGAAAACCCCCGAAATTAAAGCTCACATACCCCCACTACTCCACCTTGCTCAACCATGGTCCAACTAATGCCTCACTAAGCTTGTGTATCACCTTAATCAGGGTTTGTGGAGGGTTAACACACCCAAAATCTATCCAAAATCCTCCCCACACGTCCTCCAATATCAGATATTCAAAAAGGAGTCGTTTGGAATCGCCCACCACCCTCATCATGGTAAAAAAACGCATGAACCGTTATGACTTGTCATAACAGCAGAGTGGCGCGCTGGTGGCGCGCCCCGCGCGGCCACCGCGCAGCCACCTGCTCGCGTTTTTTTTTATATTATGATTTTAATCTTTTTAAAAATCATAATATGAATTATCCGATATTGTTGGGATAATTCGATACATCTATCCCGAGTCGCGACTGTCCGAAATGTTTAATTCCGCTCTCTCGGAATTAATTCGATTTCGATAAATAAATCCAAATTTCTCGGGTATTACAGTCTACCCTCCTTAGAAATCAACTTCGTCCTCGAAGTTGCGTCGCACTCGGACTGATAGTAATGCATGTAATAATTCGCACACATAAAATATTTGAGGTTTGAAAATTAAATTCTTACCTCGGCGCGTGACGACTCTCTGCGGGGTATCACATCCTCCCCCCCTTAGAACTACAGTTATGTCCCCATAACTGCTCACGAGTCGCGTTGAAAAAGGTTGGGATACTTCTGCTTCATATCCGATTCCAACTCCCACGTCGCTTCTTCTGTACCATGATTAGACCATAGTACCTTTACCATTCTCACGGTCTTGTTTCTTGTGACTCTTTCTTTGACGTCTAGTATCTCGATCGGATACTCCTCATACGTCAGATCATTGTCCAGCTCAATCACATCAGTTTGCAAAACGTGAGTTGGATCGTGTACATATTTCTTCAGCTGAGAAACATGAAACACGTTGTGCACTCGTGATAACTCCGGTGGAAGAGCCAATCGGTAGGCCAAGGTACCTACACGGTCTAAAATCTCGTATGGACCAATGTAGCGAGGACTCAGCTTCCCTCGTTTGCCAAATCGCATCACCCCCTTCATCGGGTGACACCTTTAGCATGACCTTGTCTCCCACTTGGAATTCCAACTCTTGTCGCCTCGTATCGGCATAGCTCTTTTGGCGATCTTGTGCGGCCTTCATCTTTTGTTGGACAATCTGGATCTGTTTACTCATATCTTCAATGAGCTGAGGTCCAACCACTACAGAATTTTCATCCTTTGTCCAGCATAGCGGACTGCGACACTTGCGTCCATAGAGAGCTTCAAACGGTGCCATACCAATGCTAGCGTGGTAACTGTTGTTATATGAGAATTCAATTAACGGCAAGTGGTTCTCCCAACTTCCCTTGAATTCAAGTACACACGCTCTAAGCATATCTTCAAGCGTTTGAATTGTCCGCTCAGTCTGACCGTCGGTCATCGGATGAAAAGCTGTGCTCATCTTGATTTGGGTTCCCAAGGCTTCTTGTAATTTTGTCCAAAAATTTGAGACAAATCTACTGTCTCGGTCAGAAATAATATCGTGTGGCACTCCGTGTCTTCGAACCACATTATCGATATACGCCTTAGCTAGTTGATCGATCGACCAATTGTCTTTCATTGGTATAAAGATGGCAGTCTTTGTTAACCGATCAACTATTACCCAAATTTTGTTCATCCCTCGAGGAGATCTTGGTAAGCCCGAGACAAAGTCCATGGAGATGCTATCCCATTTCCAACTTGGGATCTCCAACGGTTTCACCAATCCCAATGGCTTTTGCCGTACTGCCTTTACCCTTTGGCAAGTTATACATTTAGCCACAAAATCCGCAACATCTCTCTTCATTCTCGGCCACCAATAGATTTTCTTCAAATCTTTGTACAGCTTATCACCACCAGGGTGTACTGAATAAGGCGTATTGTGGTCTTCTTCCATCAATTTTTGCTTCAATTCCTCACACTTGTGAGGAACGCACCACCTCCCTTTAAAGCGAATACTCCCGTCATCGTGGACTGTGAATCCTACCGCTTTTCCCTCAACCATCTTCTCCTTGATCCTCTTGAGATTCTCATCGTCCGGCTGAGCTGCCAGAATCTCATCAAACACGGTAGATTCAACTGTCACGGCATTCACCCTTTCTACCACAGTCCCATAATGGACTAGTTCAGTATCTAACCTCGCTAAGTCCATATATAGTCCTGACGGTAAAATAAGAGTGTTTGTCGTGTGCTTCGCCTTTCGGCTCAATGCGTCTGCCACGACGTTTGCTTTTCCTTCGTGATAGGCTATATCCAGGTCGTAGTCCTTGATCAACTCAAGCCATCTTCGCTGCCTCATATTTAACTCCTTTTGAGTAAATATGTACTTGAGGCTCTTGTGGTCCGTGAACATCCGACATGTTCGTCCGTATAAGTAGTGTCGCCAAATCTTGAGAGCGAACACCACCGCGGCTAATTCTAGATCGTGCGTCGGATAATTCTCCTCATGCGGCTTGAGTTGTCGCGATGCGTAGGAAATAACCCTCTGGTTTTGCATAAGTACACACCCGAGTCCTTCTTTTGAAGCGTCACTGTACACTTCAAAATCTTCCGTTTCTGATGGAAGTGTCAGGACTGGTGCTGTCGTAAGTCTTTTCTTGAGTTCTTGGACAGACTTTTCGCATTCTGTAGTCCATTCGAACTTTAACCCCTTCTTCAGCAGTTGGGTCATTGGCCTTGCAATCTTGGAGAAATCTTTCACGAATCTTCTGTAGTATCCGGCTAGTCCAAGAAAGCTCCTTACTTCTGTCTGACTTGTCGGTGCCGGCCAATCAATCACTGCCGATATTTTTGTCGGGTCAACCGACACTCCCCTAGCCGATACTATGTGCCCCAAAAATGCGACTTCTTTCATCCAAAACTCGCATTTCGACAGTTTTGCGTACAGCTGATTTCTCCTCAGAGTTCCGAGTACTTGATGCAAGTGTTTCGTATGCTCCTCATCGTCCCTTGAGTAAACTAGAATGTCATCGATGAATACGACGACACAAGAATCCAGCAACTCTCGGAAAACACTATTCATGAGGTTCATGAATACTGCGGGAGCGTTTGCGAGACCAAAGGACATTACGGTGAACTCGTAGTGCCCATATCTCGTACGAAACGCTGTCTTCGGTATGTCTTTCTCGGCTATACGCAGTTGGTGGTATCCCGATCTCAGGTCGATCTTGGAAAATACCGAAGCTCCTCTTAGTTGATCGAAAAGGTCTTCGATCCTGGGTAGCGGGTATTTGTTCTTAATCGTTACTTGATTAAGACCTCTGTAGTCTATGCATAGCCGAAGTCCACCGTCCTTCTTTTTGACGAATAGGACTGGCGCTCCCCAAGGTGACGTACTCGGTCGAATGTAACCCTTTGATAACAACTCTTCTAGTTGTTCCTTCAGCTCTTTCATTTCTGCTGGTGCCATGCGATAAGGTGCCTTGGATACCGGTTCGGTTCCAGGTACCAGATCAATCGTGAACTCAACCTCTCGCTCAGGTGGCATCCCTGGGATATCTTCTGGGAAAACGTCAGGATATTCTTTTACGACTGGGATCTCGTCGATCTTGTTTCCCTCATCGTTGAGGTTATGCACATAGCATGCATATAAGTGATAGCCTTTCCGTATGAGATTGTAGAACCTTAAGGCATTCACTACCTTAGCGTTTTTCTTTCGAGGCTGTATGTAATACACAACCTTCCTCCCTCGACTCTTGGCTAAGGAAATCTTCTGCTTCTGGCACTCAATAACAGCTTTGTATTGAGTCAGAAAATCCATGCCTAAGATGACGTCAAAATCCCCAAGATCAAACTCAACTAGATTCGCGAAGAATTCTAGGTTCTTGATTACTATTGGGGTTCCATCGTATCGTTTCGAACACGATATCACCTTGCCCGATGGTAATTGAATTCCTAATTTAATGTTCTTAGGCGCTGGAAGATCTAAGGCAGATATAATCCTTGTAGATATTAAAGAACAGCTCGCGCCTGAATCGAACAAAACTTTAACGGGTACGCTTAAAGCAGTAAACGTACCAGTGATCACTTCTCCCTGAGCGGCAAATCCGCTTGGTTGATCACGTTCAAGCGTCCCATTGCTCCCCCCTGATTTCCCTGTTGGTTGTGATTTAGAGGTGGCCTCTGTGCCTGTGGAACCCTCTGACCTTGATTGGTTTGCTGGTTCGCGCCAGCTGGCCTGTTCCCTTGAGGACGGTTCAGCAGATCCGGCCTCTTCTCGATACGATCCTCTCTCGTCCAGCACTCCTTTTCATATGGCCTTCTCGGCCACACCGGTAACAATGCCCCGGTCTTGGGCATTCGCGCACCAAGTGCGGAATGTCGCACTTCTGGCATCTGGGTATGAAGGCGCCCTGGTTATCCGGCCTCCGGTTTCCTTGGCCTCCTCGATTGAATTCTCTGTTATCTGGCCTCTTCTGACCGTCATTTCTCCCTTGGTCATTTCCCCTCCTGAAGTGATTTCCAGTGTTATTGCTCCGGTTCTTCTTATCAAAGTTGCTTAGGCCCTTGCTCGACTCCCCATGGTCCTTGCGCTTCAGCTGTTGTACCCGTGCGATTGCCACTGCACGATCGTAAACAGCCTGCAGAGTTGTGTGCTGTCCGCCAACTAAAATCTCTCTGATGCTGAGGTTCAGCCCCATCTCAAATTTCTAGGCTTTGTCAGCATCAGTCGGTACCAGTCTTGGAGCGAAACGGACGAGTTCCTTGAACCTCGCGTAGTACTCCTGTACCGTCTGAGTACCCTGACGAAGGTTGATAAACTCTTCGTACTTAGCAGTCTTCGTGCTAAGGGGGTAGAATCTCTCTCTCATCATCTCCTTGAATTCTTCCCAAAAATAAACTTGCTCGCCATCGGCTAGCCCTCCTTGGTGGTTCTGCCACCACTCATCCGCCTCCCCACTTAAGTAGTATGTCGCCATTCTCACTTTCTCATTCTCGGGACATCTGACGGTGTTCAAAAGCTTGTCAAATGTCCTGATCCAGTCTTCTAGCTTTGCGGGATCCTCCTGTCCCTCATAATGGGGCGGTTGGTAGGGGTTTACCATTGCCAGATAGTTAATACGGGCTGCCGGCGGAGGTACCGCCGCTTGGGCCCTATTAACCTCGGCATTGCCCAGTGCTATGAGGACTTGCTCTACTGTCCTCAGCCGTGCGTCCACAACATTGGGTACGGCGCCCGCCTGACCTCCAACGTTGGGTGGGTTTGCACCCACTGGCCCATTTGCTTCATTCGTGTTCAGTGGTGCCCCACCTTCAGCGGGTACATTAGGGTTGGCATTGTTAGCGGCAGGGTTTTCCCTTCGCGGTCTTCCCCTTGGCGGCATTCTGTTAGATAAGCACGCAAGGGTAAGAATCAAATTCTACGGTAAGTTAGTAGTTAAGTTAGTAAGTTCTAACATCTCAAGTACGCAGAATTCTAAAAGAAACGACGCAACAAAGGAAAGGAAAAATGCTTCACTATATCATTTAGGAAAAATTATAAAGCAGCTACAATGGAAGGCAAATCAAGGTAATATGAAATACGAAAAGCAATAGATAATCCAACGATATGATGCGATCAATCTAGTAGATAATCGGGAGAATAGCCGAGGAGTGCCCTGTCATGCTCATACTCGCCATCGGAGTCAAGAGGTATCGGTGGGTCCACTACCTCTGCCTCTGGTTCCTCCTCCTCCACGCCATCAATATCAATATACGTGTCCGGGTCCTCCTCCTCTTCCTCTTCCTCCTCAGGTTCCGGTGCATTGAGTCGGTTTTGAAGGTCAACAATCTCATGCTCCAAAGTGAACACACGTCCCCTAAGCATGTGGTTGTTGTGTTGCTCCTCATGAAACAGAGTTTCAAGAGCAGCGATGCGGCCCAAATCCTGCTGTCGAGCATTCCTCAAATTCTCTAATTCTTTCTCGATACCCTTTACACGGTTCTTATTTGCACTAACCTCATCACGGCTATGTCTTAACTCATGCATGATACTAGTCATCGAACATAGCATATCGGTCATCATGTCAAAAAGCTTTGGGTCGGCCATCTAAAAATAAATTTTAACAAATCAATATCTTGCACATTTCAAGCACATATATTAATGCATATGCACCCCCCAAATATAATAATAACATTTTGAGACTTGTCGAATTTTTGAGATATATTTTTCCATGAGTTTTAAAATAAATTTCCTTTCCATGGAAATAATATTTAAAAAGCTTAAAAATAATATTTAATATCTTGGGCCTCTATATTGGGCCGAAAAATAATAGCTTTTAAAAATAAATAATTCGGGCTCTGATACCACTTTGTAACACCCCGGATTTGGTCACCCAGGCTGGGACGCTACCACCACACCCTTCCAAACAAGACCCGATCAAATCGAGCTTATTTAAAAGGATGCTAAGGCTTAAGTTGCACCATTAACTTAAAAACATTTAAAAACCATTCAAATAAGCGCGAAGTTTAATCAGAGTAGAACACGCATAATAATAATAAGCAATGCGGAAGCAAAAATAAACAGGGCCAAAACATGCGGCCAAAACCAGAGTCCAAGTCTAATGCATAAATTAAAAATAATTAAAATGCGACAAGTCTTCTCTCTTTTTTTTTTAAAATGGAAATCCCATCCCCGCATGCGATGCTTACTCTGCGAAATCTGAAAAGAAAATAAAACAACAATTTATCAGTACAAAGGTACTGCGTAAGTTAATATATAGCACAACGAATTTTAAAAGTTTTTAGGAGAGTATACAAAATAATATATTTATTTAAAAAGACGAGTAAATAAATTAATTTAAAATCTCTTACACATATTCCACGAATATTTTACCAATGTTAGTTATGATCGAGGACACCCAATATGACCTTGGGAACTTACACCCACAAGGCCTCCATTAATACGATTCTAGGCCTAAACCCTTTCGAATCAACCCACCTCTGGGACTCGTACCCACGAGGGATGTGAAAGCAGTGACCCTATACAGACCACTCCAGAGCCCTAGATAACCCATACGGATATATCTAGGAGTATAGACTCTTACAATCACGAAACCACAATTTCACATATGCCGTTTTGGCTACAAAAGAGGGGGCGGCCCAACGAGCTCACGCCAAGTGCACTTACCCTCTAACACATGGCATCCCACTCGATCAAAACTTACAAAGTTTAAAAATTTCATTCCTATCATTCCATAATATTCACCACATATCCAGATTTTATATATATCCAAAAACGAGTAACAATCGACTCTTAGTTCATCGAATATTCAAAATAGCATTTACCGACCAAAAGTGACATTGTGGCAGTTTCTGAAATCACCTTTAAAAATGCAGTTAACAAATTTTAAAAATTCTGGAAAAATTACAGTGGCTAGGAAACATCAAAATAAGCCTTTTTCATAGAAATAGCCGTCTCAAAATTCGGACTCTAAATAGGTCATTTTAACCTATTACAGAAAGCTAATGATTTCCAATTTTTCATGCTTCAGAAAATTCGACCACAGTGTTTTCAAAAATTCATAACAATTTCATACATGCTCCAAAAATCATGAAATTTTACAGGGATGATCTAGACACATATTAGAACAAATTTCATGAAGACATCAAGCACTAAAAACGATCATAGCATGGTATAAAATACACAATAAAACCGAACTACATCAAAATACTAATCTGTCACAATCTGCAGCAGTAAATACCAGATACTTTTTCGATGATCAAATCATGTCAAAAAATTATGAAAATTTACGGAGAGTATATTTAGGATGTTAGGAACATTTTTCATTTTGGAGATATTTTCTAAAAATGATCGGATCATGGTCGAATTTACAGAACAATAAAATTGGTCATAGGAAAACCCTATTTGACAGATTTTGTGAGAAAGAGGGATGATCCTATATCTCGAGTTATACTCAACCAAAACTCCTAAAAATCGACGTGCACAATACTAACTTACTTGAGATGAGTTTAGGATCAAATTTCTCCTTGGTAGAATGCCTGAGATTTTCCGGACCGGCCTCAACAGTCCCCTCCTCCTACGATGGATCCTATACTCGAACGATTGGAAAAATTCTTATCTTAGAGGCCTGTATTTCGAGTTTAGGACTAAGGAAAATGAATGAAATCCTCACTTACCCAAGGGATGATAGAGTGGAGGTGCCAACTTCGAAAGAAACCTCTGCAATTCCTATGAACAACACTCAACTCTCACAAACACTCCAATGATCTCAAAGTTTTCAAACAAAAGAAATGGAGAGGGGTTGTGGGGTTAAATAGAGGTGAGAATCTGGAATGATTGGCATCCAATGATGGCATTAAGTCCCTAGGTGAGTGGTGAGTGCTTGATGACTGAAAACCCCCGAAATTAAAGCTCCCATACCCCCACTACTCCACCTTGCTCAACCATGGTCCAACTAATGCCTCACTAAGCTTGTGTATCACCTTAATCAGGGTTTGTGGAGGGTTTAACACACCCAAAATCTATCCAAAATCCTCCCCACACGTCCTCCAACATCAGATATTCAAAAAGGAGTCGTTTGGAATCGCCCACCACCCTCATCATGGTAAAAAAATGCATGAACCGTTATGACTTGTCATAACAGCTGAGTGGCGCGCTGGTGGCGCGCCCCGCGCGGCCACCGCGCAGCCACCTGCTCGCGTTTTTTTTTTATATATTATGATTTTAATCTTTTTAAAAATCATAATATGAATTATCCGAGATTGTTGGGATAATTCGATACATCTATCCCGAGTCGCGACTGTCCGAAATGTTTAATTCCGCTCTCTCGGAATTAATTCGATTTCGATAAATAAATCAAAATTTCTCGGGTATTACAGTCTACCCTCCTTAGAAATCAACTTCGTCCTCGAAGTTGGGTCGCACTCGGACTGATAGTAATGCATGTAATAATTCGCACACATAAAATATTTGAGGTTTGAAAATTAAATTCTTACCTCGGCGCGTGACGACTCTCTGCGGGGTATCACAGCTCATTTAAATGTGGTTTCACAGGGTGCATCATAGGTGCATCGATGGTTTTGCGGGGTTGATTGGAGTTACTTTTAATCTTGTTGTTGAACTTCATGGTATTATGACAACGCCTTATTATCCTGGGTATTGTGGACGTTATTTGCTATTCTGATTCCGCGGAAACTTTGCGGATCCTCAGACATGGGACGAGTGAGGAGCATTGGTTGCGGCCTTTGTACCTCCGTATTGCAGATCTTGTTTCCTAGATACCGGGTGTTCGCTGGTTTCATATCTTGCGTGAAGGGAATATGGTAGTTGATTCATTGGCTAAACGTGGTGCTGGGATGGAAGATTTCTTCACTTCGTGGGCGTTTCTTCCGGATGAGGTGGCTTCAGCTTTGGCTGCAGACAGGGCTGGAGTTTGGTTCCCGCTATTTTTTAAGCTTGTTTATTTATTGCTTTATTCTTCATTCAACCTCCTTTATGTAGTTGTTTTTTAGATTTGGTTCTCCCCCTTTGCCAACGGTTGGCGTCATATTCACCGAAAAAAAAAGACTTAAATTTTTTTTAAAAAATTGGCTTGGTCCATGGGCTGGCCCGCTCTTGCTGCGGGCCAACCTAAGCGGGGAAAAAGCCAAAACCATCCCACAATTTTCGTGTGTTTCTCAAATGGTCCCATAATTGTGCACTTCACTGAATCCGTCCAATATGTTTGTTAATCCTCGCCCAAATGATCCCATCTGAGGTTAATGATCTCCAAGGCTGACATGTCGCAAGGATTAAAGGATTAATTATGGGACCATTTGAGAAAATGATGAAAGTTGTGGGATGATTAACCCGTTAATCCTCGCAATTAACCTCCGATGGGAACATTTGGGCGAGGATTGGCAAACATATTGGATGGATTAAGTGAAGTACACAATTATGGAACCATTTGAGAAATACACGAAAGTTGTGGGACGATTTTGGCTTTTTTCTCACCTAAGCGGCAAGGGTGCTGGCCCATTAGGCCCGCTTCCAAATGGGCATATAGTCATTCATTCCAATCCACCTTTTTTTTTGGGGGGGGGGGGGGGGGGGGGGGCTGGCCGAACGGACCAAACCCATTTTGCCAGCTCTATCTAAAAACATATAAATGGGGTTAGTACTCTAAAGAGCTAACCCCACAATAGAAAATAAAATTAAAGATAAATGACATGATAAAATTATCCTTTTAGAATTGCTCGAGGAAATCGTCTCTTCATTGCGATGTCAAAAAGAATTTGCATCGTATCAATTCTCCTAACTTCCAACTTTATTATTGGGAGTTCATTCCCCACCTGGCCTCTTATCCTCTTTGTAATTTGTGTGGTTTTGGTTCTCACACCCCCTTTGCCGACACTCATGTGTCAATTGTCACCAAAAACAAAATAAAATGAAATTATAAGTGCAGAAGAGAGGAGAAAATGAGAAACCATAGTTATTAAGGTTTCGATATTGATTTTAAGATTTTACGATTTTACGATATCACCTCTTAGAAACGATCTAGATCTTTTTAGGATATTAAAATTAGTATAATCTCGATCTTAATCCCGATCTTAATTGTAGGATTATGATCTTAAGATCTCACGATCATATGTGATCTGATCCTACCAAAATTTAAAATATACTCCCATGATCTCATATTTATCATAAGATTGGTCTTAAATTTCATTTTCGACTTTATTTACTTGATGATGTTTGTGTTATTCTTTCACTTTTTAATATGTATAATAATTTTTTTTTTATCTATTATTGCAATTAGGTAAGATTATAGAATCTGAATACGATCCTGACATTGCAAAGACAAAAACAATACAAGCTAAAATCTCAATCTTGATAACCTTTCGAGAAACCCACGAAGTATTTCTTTGTTAAACATGCTCCAAGGCCTAAGCAATGTACAGACACAAGATAAAAATGCATTTTTGGCTAATTGGAACAACTATACAACTTCAATTCCACAAATAAGTAACAATCCAATCTCAGACCAGAAGGATTTCCTTCAAAATCCACATTCCAAACACCCATCTTGTGTTACAGATTCACCTTTACAACTCAACCAAAGTAGTGTAAAATCAAGAAAAGAAATAAATGATTTAAGGACATACTAGAAGAAGCAGAATCTGAGCTACTTCGCGTGGAGTCTTCGCCTACCAGGCCTGGCAGTCAACCCAGCAGACTCGCCATTCACAATCTCACTAACCAAATCTTTAAATATCAACCGTTCGACATCGAGGACTGCCCCTGAATATCCATCGTCGAATTCTTCCCAACTTTCTGACTGATGCATCACATCCTTGCATAAGATGTTTTTCCATCGGGCATCCTCTTCATCGGGGCTGCATTTGTGATTTTTAGCTCTAATCTCTTCAATCTCGGAGCACAATTCTCTGAGAAGCTTCTGGGCATTCAAAACCCTCCTAGATAATATCACTGATCGCAACAGAGGGCAGGCAAATGGACCAGCTGATGCCAACTTTCTAGCAAGAATCTCATTAACAGTTTCAAAAACAAGTTTCCGGTGAAGTTTCTCCTTTATATCCAATTGACTGTTCCTCTCGAGGCATCCTTGTGTACTTGACAAAGTGCTTCTTGCCTTTGATTGTTCCAAGACTAAAAACAAACCAGGGTTGATAGGATGGTTGTATGAATGAAACTGGAAACTCGCCATGTTTGATCCCAGTTCTCTAAGTAGGAGCCCTGACGCGAGTAGAATTTCAGAGATGTACCTGTGGTCAGGATCAGTGTTCTCACATAACGAAGCTATGCAGTTGGTATGCACTTCATCATGGCTGGAGTTAACCCTTCTGAGCTTCCGAACTAAGTTATCAATATTTTGAAGTTTAATTTGGTTAATCTCGGATGGAGAATCGAATCCCATTGAGTTGGAGACAAATATATCTGCCAAGCTGGATTCCGTATCCACTGAGACAAAACGACAATCAATCAGATGCAATAACAAAAGGTTAAATCACAATATCAATTCTCTCTCGGTAGAGAACTAAAGTTATGCAGCTTTTGTAGCCTAGTCAATAAAAAGAGATCACTACAAATTTAGTACTATAAGTGACCAACACTCTTAAAGCGCATGCCGAGACAAGACCCATAGCTCTAATACCATGTTAGTCGCCAACTCTCTTAAAAGCTCAAGCAGATTAGGAAGAGAATCCGCAAGCATATATCACTTTCAACAAGTACAATTTAATTCAAGTATTCTGCACTGTACTAATGATAGATCATATGAAAGGTGACAATCTTTGATTTTGCAAAAGAGGACAGCACACTGAATCCACATAGATATTAGAAAAAGAAAAACTTAGTGAAATTAAGTTTTTGTAACCTAAGTTAGAAGAGCAGCATTATACACTACGAACTCTTGTAATAACTCTTATCAATTTTACACATGCTGTAGTCCTATCAGATATTATAAATATTTCTTACACATTATAGCTACAATATAACACACGCCACACATGCTATCTCATATTTACAACACATTATACCTAAAATATAAACATTATCGGTTGAACGAACATATGGCATTGCCGATAATAAAACTGAAGTGAACGCCTGAATTGATCGAGAAAGGTTGAAACAGCTAAGAGAAGTGTAATTCGAGGATGCAAGACACTTACTTCTCAGCATGTGAAAGACCAAGAGGATCAAGGAAATTAGCATGGATCTCATTTAATAAGTAATGACACATATAGCTATTGTTGAATGATTGTAATCCTTGTTATTTATTCATGAAGTAGCTTCATAGCGTATGAGGGTTACCTTCGAGGGTTGTCCCAACATTCTTTATAGGAGAAGGTGAATTGTCTTTGCACACTGCATTGTCAAGTACAGAGACAGGACTGGAATACTCAAGCGGAACAACACCCATGTCTGTTGGTTCCTCTTCACTCTGAACCAAGGTAGATATCTGAAGACAAACACGAAACAGGTCACCAAATGAATGGGCCCCAAAAAAATACATATAGCACATAGAAAATACCCACCCTTCCTTCTGAGCAAGATATGACTGATTCAGACTTCTTTATGGATTGATTTTGGAAACTGCTTATGCCAGGAGATTTTTCAAAACCAAATGCTACTACATTTTTGGAGCTCCATCCAATGCTTTCATTTGATTGAACTGAGTTGTCAGTTTCACGCTGATTCAAATTCTTTGTTAAGACATTAAACTCGCTCAGCTGGTCATTGCTTTGTGGAAGATTGGGATATTTCAGCCTTCGTCTGGAAGCTGGAGAAGTGCATTCCCTTTGTTCCTGCTTGTTTGGCTGTCTTCTGGATTTCGCTGAATCGGGAGGGGTTGGGGGTCGAGACCTTCTTTCCAGCTCAAGTTTCTTCTGCTGCAGTCTTGGGCTAATGGATTCAGAACTCTTCCGTGATCCTACATTGCCATCTTTGACCAAATGCTGAGATCTTGTTGAAGCCTGTGTGCTTTTTAGAGTTCTGTCAGCTTTAACATTGGCATAATTTACAGTACTGTGTTGTTGGCTAGATTTCGGACTCAAATCTTTAACAGCTCGGCCACTGCCAATACCATTCCAATTTTCTTGAACTTCATTCCGGTGTTTGGGCAGACCAGATAAGACATCAAGTGAAATTACAGAAGTAGCAGGTATACCAGATTTTCCAAGAAGGTTAGCTGGCTTCATTATTACAATTGGAGACTCATACTTTTGTGAAAAACCAGTCCTCTTTATGGATTCAAGAACTTGATCAATCTGTTGCATTGGGTTGCTTCCTGATTTTTCCTCATGATTGGAACTATGAAGATTCTGCTGAACCAGTCCTCCTTTTTCGGTGCTTAAGAATCCCTTAGACTGCATGGCTTCGAGTATCTGTTTAAGCGCCCTCAGGTCTCTTCCAGATCGTGTGAATTCAAGATCCTTCAATCTCTCCTCTATCTCACTGTAAACAGAAGGAAATGTGCTAGGAACTTTTGCTGGAGCTTTTGTAATTCTGGAGTTAGGTTTCTGTTTACTCTTCAAGCTATCAGTCAGCTTCCATGGAGCTGGTTCAATTGGAACTCGCGGCACAGGTTTAACTGAAGAATCAGGATTTCTCCAACGGGGTGAGCAAGGATCTTTCCGAAAGTTCTTTGAAGAGTTGGATTGATTTAAACTTGGATCTGCTTTTGCAGATGATCTTGAAAGTTTAGCAAAATCTTTCTCTGGATAGCTCCGACCAGAACTGGTGTTGGTGTTACTGGATGGAACACAATTGGGCAGCATTTCTAGACCCATCAGCTTTGCCACAACACTAGGAGGCCGAGCTTGGCGCCCTGGGGTGCAATGCACACTCTGAACCTTACCCCTGGACTCATCCCGAACCTTCTCCAGAGATCTGGAGAACAAGTTGGAACCACAATCTGTATTCATACTCCATTTAGAACCACTCCTAATGTCTAAAGAATCAAAGGGCCCACGACTTACTTCCCGGCCATCACAAGAAAACCGAGGGGCATCTCTTGAAATTGAGCGAGAAGTCTCTTTGGCATGGTAAGAAGATGATCGCATTAGTCCTCGAGGTTCATTTTGATACCAAGGTGCATCCTGAAGTTCAGCAAGAACTCTTACAGATTCCTTAAGATCAGCATGTATCCTTTGTCTTGTGTCTAGATAAGAGGACTGAGAACCATCC
Source organism: Hygrophila difformis (assembly GCA_030278955.1). NCBI lineage: Eukaryota > Viridiplantae > Streptophyta > Magnoliopsida > Lamiales > Acanthaceae > Hygrophila > Hygrophila difformis. The sequence goes on along the minus strand of JAOANR010000005.1, from coordinate 11,760,468 downwards.
CTAATTTGGGACTGCAGCCTTGGTGAGTCTCGATACTTCACAGCAGGATCACCTGCTGCCTCTTTGGTCTTAGCTTTCGATGACAGGCCTTGAACATCCCTGTACATGGAATCCTTCACAAAATCTCGAAGATCAAGGTTTCGTCGACTAAATTGAGGAGATGAACTTTTCAGGCTCATTTCTGCTTCCATTGAAGGAGAATCAGGAAAAGTTATTCTGTCAAAGGATGCAGGTTCATATTGTGTAGCCCTATTGTAGTCGATAGATGAGAAGGAAGATGAAGGGGATAAAGAGGAGAAAGATGGCCTCGACAATTCAGAGAATGTTCTCTGCCTTTCTAGGACATTGCTATCAGAATTCTTTTCCTGCAAAATAAAGCTAGTAAACTAAAACTCACATATTCTCTCCTTAAATATGTGAAATACATACTATAGAAACTTTTGAGAATTATAACAAGGATATGCCCAAAAATTAATAGTTACTTGTTACAATAGTCAATATATTTAAATGGAGCATATCAAAGAACCAGACCTACGTGCACCGTGTGTTAATTTTAAGTATATAATCTATTAAAGTCTTCTCAAGGTTACACATAGCAATGAAAATCTTCAAACAATGTCTTCTTGTAGTGTCAAAGATGAGCACACTGGAATTAATGAACAGTTCAGCCAGTCATTTAAACTATGCAAATCACTGCAATCAATTTTCCAAACGAAAAGACAAACGAGGAAAACAGTGGCAGTGATTTCTAGTTAAGGCAGACATGAAATTGAAAGTGAATACTTTAGGTCAGCTATTACAACTTACACAATTAAGACAAGCAGAACGACAAGCGAATTTTGCAAGATCGCATATAAAAATTTCAAAATAACAGCAATTATTTTGTGGAAGCCTCAGAATTTCAACAGTATGAACAAAACCATAAAGCAATTCAGGAGCAGCCATGTCCAGTGATCTAATTACATGTAGAAGCAATTTTATGTATTAAATCTTGGTGCAGATCTTACATCAGAGTCGCTTTCCAAACCACTGCCACTAGCTCCAAACCTTGTTCCTGCAAAAAATTCGGAAGAACATGGCGTCAATATAAGTGCCCTTAAGAAGCCATGTATCAGTTTTGTAAGCTGGAGAACAAGAAGACGAGCAGCTAATGATTAGGCATCATAAATCCAGGATAGAGAAAGAGAACAAAGGAAAAGCAAATGAACAGATGAGTAGGCCAGCAAGTGATGCATAGTTTCCACAATTATGTGGTCAGAAATGGAATTCATACGCTAAGAAAAGATATTAATTCAGTTACATCACTATCAAACAAAACCAAGACATCAATTCCAAGCAATAAATTACATGGAGCCAAAGACACAAGAATGTTTACCATGAGACTGCCTTTTCGGGCTCCGACCAACAATGTGCCTACCACTGGTGGTAAGAATTGGTTGACGATCAAACAGCTGAAAGATGCCTGTCATACACCCTATCTGCTTTTGCAAATCTGGGTTCTCATCTGTTAAAGAATGTAATAATTTTGCAGCCATTTTTTCACACCCTTTATCCTCGAAACACCTCCACTGCACTCTGCACACTACAACCTCAATTGCATAATCATCCCCAGCTATTCTAATAAACTAAAAACCCAAATTCAAAAGGGGTTTGCTCTTCATTTGCCGAAATAACTCTCAAAACAAGAATTTACCTTTCCCAATTGGAAATCAAAAGGCCAAAGAACAAACCCGTTAACAAGAAGGGATTTTTGTTCATAACCCAAGAGAAACAGGTATTTGTTACCCTTTCAAATCTGTTCCTTTCCTTTCCTTTTCATTCTCCAGAACTGGGCCTAAAGAAATGATGCAGTGATGGCTGCAAATAGAGGAATCTTTCCAGATCCTGTTGGAGATGAAGCCGAAAAAAATGCCATTAATAGAAAAGCCAAAGAACCAGCGAAGGAAGACGTTCCAGAAGAGCTTAAAAAATGCCAAGTAAAGTGTGGCCCATTATTCATCCATGCTCATTGCTCCATCATCATCCATGTGAGGAAGCTAGGTTGGGTAGGGCAGGCTTGGAAAGATGATAGAGGTGAGGCTGGCAATAGCCCTTAATTAATTGAAGTAAAAGGATGTGAAAATGTGTGCAGAGAGGGGAGAGCATGTGCTGTTTGTCAGGGATTTATCATGGGTGGGAGTGATTAGCAGCATATATGTTCTTTTTATCACTTTCTCAGTACCAACTAGATTCTCCATTTTTTTATTACTCGACAATTTGAGATAAGAATTGTAGAATGTAGATGAAACATGAAACACTAATTACAGAGGTGATAATAATTTTTTTAAATATTGACACTCACAGTGTTTAGGGTGTCGGTAAAGTTAATTGAAGTCCAAATCATACAAATTATAAAAAGAACAAAAAAAAAAAAGAAATGAGGGTGCATACTCCAATTATAAAGTTAGAAGCGGAGGACATGACCACGTAATCCCATTTTCAATGTGATAATAACTTTGGTTGTTTATTGATAGGAAAGAGGCGAATAATGGTGAAGAGATAGATGGTACTTCCTCCGTTTCTTTTTAAATATAACGTCTTGATTTTTTTACTGTTCACTGTAGTATTTTAACTTCTATTTTTTTATAGTTTAATAGAAGATAAAATATAGTCATGTGAGATCTTGTTGGATTCATCTCATCTTTTAAATTTTAAATATTAAATTTTAAGAATTTTTACTAGTACCGAATTTGAGTTATCAATCATTGAAAATTTACTTTGGTATTCAAGGCTGCTGCAAGGGGACATTGATTATTATTTGTGAATTCAATTATTAATAACTGTGTTTTATTTTTTTTCTTGTTTTTCTCTTTTTCATATGTTCTAGAAAGTGACTAGTACTACCACATTATGCAAACCTTATTTTGTATAATTATTGCAATTTATGTCCGAGTCTTATATTATTACAAAGTTAGAATTGTTGTGACCTTGTGATTAGGGGAAGCAGCTCATGGGAGGCCATGAGCTGATGGCCCAGTTGTTATCCAACCCCCAAATTCTTTTTATCAAATTTAATTCCTTGTTATCTTTACTGCTTTCTTTACAGCTTTCCTTTACAGCTTTCCTTAGAATCTAGCTTAGTTTGTAGCGGTTACCTCTTCCAAATCCACCGTTGTTTCTTAGCAACTGGTAGTTTGGTTCCTTGTTTCTGGTGAATTCTGCCGTTGTTCCTTAACAACAGGTAGATTCCCCGTTGTAACTTGTTATTTTCGATCAATTCAAAGAAGATTCAGTCAATTGGGGGCGCATTATTGTTAATCCGGACCCGTAATCGGTTTGATCCTTTTCCGATAGCCTCCCTTGAGGAGAAAAAGGTCATTGGCTCAACCCAAACCAAACAGTAGTTATGTACCTATATTAGTAATTATGATAAACTTGGTATATATGCTTTATTTTTCTTAAAACAGTAGTACATGCTTTATTTTTTTCCACAGTATTTATTTTTTTTTCAAAATAATTTATTGGACATAAACTTCGATATCAACACATGTTTTCCTATTAACTATAGAATAATTTAATTTTAAGAAAATAATAAATCTTTGATAGTGTGGTGAAACTTAAAACTTAAAATTCACCTTGTTAAATAGTAAGTCGTAGGAGTATTATGTTCGTGCATAAAAAGGTTATAAAACATATCATAAATTCATAATCATGATTATATAGAATTGGGGTTGGCCGGTCAATTTTTCTCCTATGTCCTTTTCTTCTCTTGTAAAAAATTTATAGCCCTTGTCCAAGCCAAGTTTTTCCCGTTTCTAAACTAAAAAACGACAAAAACAACCAATACATTGCTACGTTATAATTTGAGAAAAATAAACAAAATTATTAAAAATATAGATAAATATTAGCTTCAAAATTAATCCCTAAAAAATTTGGTAGGTAGATATTTAAGAATTGCCTATTTGAAAATAGAATTCATGCTAACTGAGTTGTTAGTCTGGGTAAGGCTGATGGAGAGGAGGATGTCACAAATAATAGGCGGGCCTTAAGTTTGACAGAGGATGTGGGCGATAAAAACAATGATTCGACTGAGAGCCCTGGGATGGAGGGGAACAACAGGGAGGGTGAGGGTTTCTGTGAGAAATGGGAGGCCATGGCTGCTCCTATGGAGGAGTGTGAGGGAGTGATGGCTTGGGGATGTGAGGGGGAGGAGGGTGCCGAAGGGGAGTTTGAGGCTGAGAGGGAGACATTAAGTGGCTCGGGGGATTTGGCGTCTCAGGAGAAGGAGCAGGGTGAAAGGGAGGTGGGTCGGGGTGTGGAATTGGATGAGTTAAGAATTGCAGAGAAAACTTTGGCAATGATACTCGAAAGGAAAAATAAGAAGATTCGGAGGGGGCGAAGGACAGGACGGAGGACCGGCTACGCAGCTACACAGAGTAAAGGAAGATCGGTGGGGCGGTGTGATAAAGAGGATTGCTTCGCTAAGCTGCAATTTACTACTGTGAGACGGCATGATGGGGTCAGGTTGATTGATTATGCGGAAGCGGAGGAAATTCTAGACGTGGCTGCAAAATTAGGACTGAACTGGGCTAAGGGGAGGGCGGAGGTTATCGCTGGAGTTATGGCTGAATTGGAGAGGCAGTAGGGGGGTGTGGAGGGAGGGGTTTTGGTTGGGTGGAAGAGTGGAGCAATGAGGATAATATCTTGCAATGTGAGGGGTATGAATGGGGGAGTGCGGAGGCGAGCGCTGATGAGAATGTGTAGGAAGATGAAGCCGGCTGTGTTATGTATTCAAGAGTCGAAGATGAGCGTGGTTAGGGATCGTCTGATCTACCGGATTTGGGGATCTAAGGGATGCAATTTCTGTTTCCAACCTTCAATTGGAAACTCGGGGGGGCTGGTAATTATCTGGGAAGGGGGCCGTGGGCAGTTTAACTTAGTTGAGGGTCATCATAACTACTTATGGATTAAAGGCTCTATGAGGGGAGTGGACGGAATGGTAAATATTATATCTGTGCATGCTCCGAACGACAGAAGGAGCAGAGGGGAGTTGTGGGAGCGTCTGGTATCAAAGTGTGAGGTTGATAATGGCGAGTTGAGGTGTGTGGTCGGAGACTTTAACGCAGTCAGGGCTGAAGATGAGAGGTTCGGTGACAGTGAGGAGAGTGGTTCAATTAGGGATTTTAAGGATTTTATTGATAGAATGGGTTTGGTAGATATTCCTTTGGAGGGAGGGGAGTTTACTTGGTTTGGGAGGGGAGGGAGGGCCGGAAGTAGGTTAGACAGGTTTCTAGTGTCGCCGGGGTGGTTTTGTCTAAGGGGAGGGATGTCTCAGAAGAGGGGGGATAACATTTCGTCTGATCACTATCCAGTAGTTCTTGAGATTAAAGAAGAGTCTTGGGGCCCTAAACCCTTCAGGTTTTTCAACTACTGGTTGGAAGAAAAGGGCTTCTCGGAGTTGGTTAGTGGGGTGTGGAAGGGTAGGGAGTCAGGGGCAGGGGGCGGGCTGGTGGAGAGATTGAAGCTACTTAAGAATAGTATTAGGAGGTGGGAGGGTTTTGGGGCGGACAGTTTGGATAAGAGGATTCAAAAGATCACAGAGGAAATTAAGGATCTGGAAAACATTTTTCAGGAGGATAGGGCGGATCATGAGGCTAGGAATAGATGGGGTTACAAGAAACAGGAACTCAAGATGGTTCTTCTGGCAGAGGAAAGACGCTGGGCACAAAAGGCTCGATTGAAATGGTTTAAAGACGGAGACCTGAACACGAAGTTCTTCCATACAGTAGCGGCCATTAATAGACGGAGGAATTTCATTGGCTCGATCAATGTGGATGGCAGGTTGGTTGATGACCCCAGAAGTATTAAGATGGAGGCTGTTAAGTACTTCCAGGATCTATTCTCAAAAAAAGAAGAGGAGCTGTTCGGTATTGATGACATAGGGCCGGTTAGATTAAAGGAAGAAGATGTGCTTTTTTTAGAGCAGAGTTTTACGGAGGAAGAGATCAAGATGGCAGTATGGAGCTGTGATGGTAATAAGGCGCCGGGACCGGATGGTTATAATTTGGAATTCTTTAAAAGACACTGGGGAGTTCTAAAAAAGGATGTACTGGATATCTTTAAGGACATGGAGGCAGATGGCAGGTTGCCTACGGGCATTAGTGGCTCCTTTATTGTCCTTATCCCGAAGGTGAGTGCGCCGAAGGTTTTCGGGGACTACAGACCTATATCACTTGTGGGGTGCATCCAGAAAATAGTGACAAAGGTACTTGCAAGGCGATTAAAAGAGGTTGTTGAGAGAGTGGTGGGAGCGTCACAAATGGCCTTTGTTAAAGGTAGGCAAATTCTAGATGGGATACTCATTGCAGATGAAGTGATACATTCCACTCGGGCATCTGGGAGACAGGGTTTTGTGGTGAAAATCGACTTCGCAAAAGCCTACGATAACATCTCATGGAATTCTATGTTCCGTATTTTGGAGGCGCTGGGATTTGGGGACAAATGGATTGGGTGGATGAAGGAGTGCGTAACGAAAGCTACGACGGCGGTACTTATAAATGGAGCTCCGACAAAATTTTTCAAATTACAAAAGGGGCTGAGACAGGGAGATCCGATATCTCCGTACCTTTTTATACTGGTTGCGGAGTTGCTGAATAGGATGGTAGGGAAGGCGGCAACATTGGGAATTTTTTCAGGACTTCAGACTGGGGACGCTGGCTTAAGGATCTCCCATCTACAATATGCGGACGACACTTTGGTGTTTTGTGAAGGAAGCCTGGATCAGATCGTGATATTAAAGAGGATAATGACGTGCTTAACATTAGCCACAGGATTGAGGATCAATTACCGGAAGAGTTGCGTACTTGGTATAAATACTGATGAGCACTTAACTGGGGAGGCAGCGGCTCTACTTGGTTGCCAGGTAGGGGTATGGCCTATGAATTATCTAGGTGTTCCAATCGGGGGCAGGAAAAATAGCAAAGGAATCTGGCGTCCGATAGTGGAAAAGGTGGAAAACAGGCTTGCTGGGTGGAAGGGACGGATGCTATCCCAAGCGGGAAGGCTTTGTCTTATCAAAACAGTGCTAAGTAGCTTGCCTATCTACTTTATGTCCCTGTTCAAAGTGCCTAAGGGAGTGGCGGAGCAGATTGAAAAATTGAAAAGGAGATTTTTCTGGAACGAGTGGGATGGAGCTAGGAAATTACACTCGATTAGTTGGGACAAAGTTTGTTCTCATATGGATAATGGTGGCCTACAGGTATGGGATGTAAGGAAACTGAATGATGCACTATTGCTAAAATGGAAATGGAGGTTCGGTTGCGAACAGGCTCTGTGGCGTGAAGTTATACAGGCAAAATATTATGGGGGCAGAGGACAACTGATTCCATCACCGATAACTGGAAGTGCTATGTGGAGTGGGATATGTAAAGCATGGGATAGTCCATGGATGGCTGGTGCAGGAGGCAGTTTCATCATACAAGCTGGGAATGGTGAGGCTACTAGATTCTGGTGGGATAACTGGGTTGATGGAGGAAGGCCTCTTAAAGAGCTATTCCCGAGACTATACACTCTCGCGGTCAACAAGCTTGGAATGATATCAGACCTTGGGTCTTGGGAGGGGATAAATTGGGTGTGGAAGATTCAACTCAGAAGATCTCTTTTCGATTGGGAGGTGGGAGTATGGGAGGACATGATGAGGATAGTAAATGTGGCACCGTTGTGCAGGCAGATGGAAGATAGAGTCAGGTGGAGTAGAGTGGGGAATGGCGACTACTCGACTAAGGAATGCCTGCGATTGAACTCAGGCCGAGAGGAGAACAAGTCTGGGGAATTCTGGAAGAGCTTGTGGAAGATTAAATGTCCCATGAAGGTGAAAATCGTGGCATGGAAGATGGCGCTGAATGTGTTACCTGTTCGTGGATTCTTAGTATCCAGGAATATTCCCCAGGTAAACAATAGTGACTGCCCTCTGTGCAACTCTGAAATAGAAACCATAGACCATTTATATTGCAAGTGCAAAATGGTTTGTCAAATGTGGTACAAGGTGGTGGCATGGTTTGAGGTGGCTTGGGCTATTCCTGGAAGTGGGAGATCCTTGATGGAGTGGTGGATCGGTTATGATCCGAAAAAGGGCCGAGGGGTGGCTTGGCATCTTGCAGGAATGGCACTCATTTGGACTGTGTGGAAATGGAGAAATAAGGTCGTTTTCCAGGGGGGGAATTTCAATACTGAGATAGCGTTGGAAGAAGTTAAATGGAGAGTCGGATATTGGTGGAAGGCGGGGGTGGAGAATAGAGATATGGAGTTGATGCGGATGGAAGAAAATTTCCCTGCGAATATGACCATTGTGGCGAAAAGGGGCCCTAAGGAACCTAGATTCGGTCTCGTCTGGGAATGTCCGGAACTAGGATGGTGGAAAATAAACACGGACGGATCGTCTTTTGGAAATCCCGGCCCGGCGGGAATTGGGGGAGTGATAAGGAATGACAAAGGAAAAATCATATATTTATTGTCAGAACATATCGGCTCCACGGATTCTTCGGAGGCGGAGCTCACAGCTGTCCATCGTGTTTGCGATGCAATCATCCGGGACCAAGGCTTTCCACTACAACAAATAATTTTCGAATGCGATTCGGCAAATGTGGTCCGGTGGTTGCATGATCCTAAACAGGTCCCATGGCGTTTACATAGGCTGATGAAGCCTATTATGGCAGTATTCGGGTCGTCTGGAGGCGTTAAAGCGAGACATATTTTAAGAGAACGAAACTGCCTCGCGGATTTTTGGGCAAAGAGGGGCGCAGCCGGTGGCAGCAGCTTTGAGGTGTGGTTATAGTTTAGAACAACTCTGGTTTTCTTTGTTTTTGTTTTCATGTAAACGTCTGCTGTTCTGTGGTGTGTTTCGAATTTTAGCAGTTTTCTATTTCTAATATCTGATGAGGTAGATGTGGCCTGTCGAGATGCCTGGGCAAAGTATGTTTTGAGGATGGTGTATGATCGAGGATGTACTGGTGGCATTCTTATGCTACTCTGATTTAATAAAAAAGCTTTTCCCCTCAAAAAAAAAAGGGGAAGCAGCTCATGCTCAAAATTTTTACTAGGATAGTATTATTATTGTGACCTTTAAAAATCCATAATTATTTCTTTTTATAATAGACATATATGGTCTACATTTTCTATGTTCATAGTAGTCTTTTTATTGCCATTTTGAGTATGTTTGTGAGCAAGTATATTTGGTAGCATATAGCATATTGGAAGAGCATATACTCTCACAGTTCTCTCTCCAAATCTGCTATCTGTTAGCGGATCTGCTGACTCCCAAACATTCCCTTTATGATAGATTAGTAGTCACGGGCTAATGTAGAGTGTCCATTTTGTGTTTTAGGTCGGGTTGAGGTAGGATTGTAACAAAAATGTTAAAATTGAATCCGACCCGAAATTCCAACACGATCCAATAAAAGAAATGGTTCATATTGACAGAAATAGGAAGTGACCCAAAAATTCGATTCAATTCGAAACACTGAAATTCAAACAACACAAATAAACCCGAAAGCACCAATATAATCCAAACAAATTTGAAAAATAAAAACTTTTACTACAAACATCTAGCTTGAATTTAGATCTAGTTTTTTAAGAGAGGAAAAAAAGTGAAAAAAAAATGATTGGTGTGAATATAATACTATTAATTAACATAAAAATTGAACCAAAATAATAATAATAATACTATTATTATTATTATTATTATTATTATTATTATTATTATTATTATTATTATTATTATTATTAGAAGAAGAAGAAGAAGAATTATTATTTTGTTTTAGGAGTTTTCGTTATATTTCAAATTAGACTAACTAATGCCAAATGGGTGTTTTATTTTTACTTTTTTTGTCAACAGAGACGCTCAAGCATCGGCGAAAGTGAAAAAAAAAACTAACCAAAATCTACAGAAGGAGGGGAGGGAAAGATCAAAGTGAGAAAAAACAATCATCACACAAAGTAGAGGCGAGAGTAAAAAATCCCATCACATCATCGCAAGGAGAAACCTAATATCGTCCGGTGTGAATACCCAAGCAGTAAGGAAAGTAAGGAAATCAACAGATATGGCCCCAAGTCTCGTCATCGCATCCGCTACAACATTTCCTTCCATTAAGATATGAAACCAAAGAATCCCGAATTATGCCGCAACACATCAAAGATATTTCTCACCGAAGGGAAGGTTGTGCTCATCAGGCCGAATATCCAAATTAATGATTCGCAACCCACCAGGGAATCAGAGTAGCAACAAGCATCAACAACTCCTAGAGATTGTAGGTGCTGTTGAGTCATGGTTTTGACGGAAGTTCAACACCGATGATCGAACACAATAGATGAACCACCATGACAGCAGACAACCTGTGCAAACTGGATAAAACTTGAAAGAGTGCCAGCTGTCCAGCCCCAACGACTCTTTTCTCATCTGGAGAGATTTTTTAATAACATTTCCATGCAGAAACTCCTTCCTAGATCAGAGAAAGAAGAATTGCAGTCCTTGTCAAGTCCCAACATCTCTTTCCCAAATAGGAAAGAAATTCAAACTCATGGTCTGAACTCCCAACGGCTCTTTCCCAATCTGGAAAGAAATTCCAATTTGAATGTTGAGATACTTGTATAAATAGGAGTTCATGCATTCTTCAGCATAGGGGATGAGATTTACATAGAAAATATCCACTCAATCATCCCAGAGATGTGAGGAAGAGAAGAGTTCTCCAAGCCATAGAATGCTAAGATAAATCAGCAGGCTACTGGAGAACTCATCCTGAAGGGCATTCCGATTTCATTGAGTTCATCTTTTAAATGTCATTGAGCCTTGGGTGAATAGAATAAGAGTTGACCGTGCTTTCAAAGAGGAGGAGAAGATCAAGGAGGGGTGCTTCACATGTTTCAGAGAGGGAAACTCAAAGCTGGATTGCTTTAGGGGATTGGAGTGGATTGGAGATAATCTACACCAAAGGCTGGAGGCTCTTGGTCATCACAATCATCTGCTCAACGATTGGAGTGAAGGCACTTTCCATATTCTGCTTATGTGTGTGGTAGTGTACCATGGTTGAAACACATAGTAAAATATTCTCCTGGATTGGTATCCCCCAGACGTAGGCCGAAGGCCGAACTGGGTCAACATCTCCTTGTGTCTCATTTATGTTCTTTATGCTTGCTGGTTGATTATTTGTTCTTTATTCCGTTGTGCATCTTTACTGGTTTACACTGGTTTTGTTTAATCTGTTTGTTCATTGTGTTAGATTGAGCTCATTACACAGAACCACTGCATAAAGTTTTCTATCTTGCTGGATCCGTGGACCTAACATGTGCCGCAACCCATTCCAAACGATTGGGTTGTTATTAGGTTATCATGTCATTATCCGATTATCAGGTAAACCCAAACTAGTTTGACATGATTTTATTTGTTTTCTAGTTCGGTTCGATATGTTTTCAGATTAATCTAATGTTTTCAAATGAACCCAAAACATCAAACTCGGACCTATTAATTTTCACGTCGAACGTGTTCAAATTATTGGATCGTGTCTCAAACTGACACTCCTAGGCTAATGAAACTGCTCTATATAAATTGACAATGCTTTGTCTGGATGAACTTTTACTAATAATTCAAAATAAAAATAAAAATAATAAGCATTCACAGCTTCTATCAAAAGCAAGATTTTAACTTTTAAAATTTTTGTTTTCATCAAAAGTTGATCCAAACATACAACGTATATAATCGCAAATACTTTTATTAGAAATAGAAATCTAATAAAGTATCCTACAGAAGTCCTAGGTGGGTCGGTACGGTATACCGTACAAATTTCGCCGTACTGTATACCGTACCAAACTTTACGGTATGAAAAATTTCGTACCGTGTCGTACCGAACCTTTCGGTATACCGATCTTCGGTATACCGAAAGTTTCGGTATGAAATATTTTCATACCGTTGCCATACCGACATTTTGGTAAGTTCGGTATATACCGTTATACCGAACATTCGGTACATACTGATATACCGGTATCGCGGTATATACCGACATACTGAACATTTGCTACATACCGACATACCGGTATTGCGGTATATACCGACATACCGAACTTTCGCTACATATCAGCATACCGGTATTGCGGTATATACCGACATACCGAACTTTCGCTACATACCAGCATACCGGTATTATGGTATATAACGGTATCGCGGTATATACCGACATACCGAACAATCGAAATATATCAATATACCGATACCGCGGTATATACCGCAGTTCGGTACAGTAACGGTATACCGCGGTATCAAAAAATTTATACCGTTACCGTACCAAAATCTTACGGTACGCCGCCGGTACGGTATGATACCGAACCGAAAATTACGGTATAACGAAAATTTCGGTATTCTCGGTATTTTTCCGGTACGGTATGTGCGGTATACGGTATATTCGGTATTTTTCCCCAGCCCTAAAAGTCCATCCAAGCAGACATTAAAAATTTATGATGGGCAAATTAGACGGTTCTTCCGCAGTTCCACTAATAAGCATAATCTTATGCAATTGTTAATTTATATATTAAGATGATTATTTTTAAAATCATTCAGCATTTTATTGGTGCTTATTTATTGCATTTTACATGATGAATGAAGATTGTTGCATTTTTTAAAAATTATATTTCAAACCAATAAAAATATAAAATTGATTTACCCATTGAAAAAAATTATAAAAAATTACAGCTTGGCCTAGTGGATATGAATTAGCTAGGAAGAAGATACTTCCGATCTGTGGAGCAGTGCATGAATAATAGAGAGATAGAAAAATGTATGCAAATTGGATATTGGAAGATTCTGAGTTGTCTTTTTAAGTTTTAAAAATGTATGCAAGAAAATTTTAGCCTGAGAATGAAATCACATAATTTGTTGTTGTTGTTGGCATTTGGGGGTACCCTTTGCATATTGGCAGAGAATGTTTAGGAAGGACCAGACAAGCCAATTAATTTCGAACACATAATATGATTCCCCTAAAAAAAAAATAGACTAAACAAATGAGCTATTTTAATTGCTCTGTTCATTAACGTCAGGCTTGTATAAGGAGTAAAAAAGTAGATGTATCTACTCCATATCCGCTATCCACTATCGAATTCGTAATCTTCTCACTTTCTTAAAAATTGTCATGTATGGGATTTATTACTATTTATTGAATAACTTTAATCAAATTTAGCACAAATATATAATAAAAATATAGTCAAATAAGATCTTGTTGGGTTTATTTAATAATGTAGTTTTAGAATATCAAATTTAATAATTTTATTTGTATACAATTTGAGTTATCAATGATTGAAAATGTATATTGGATTATGTAAAATACAGAAATGTGACAAGCAATGGCGGAACAACTATGGTGCAAGGGGTCCTGAAAAAAAATTATTTTTTATTTTTAATAAAAAATAATATTTTACTCCCCGTCCCATTTCAAATATCATATTTTCTATTTAGGTTCGTCCCACTACAATTGTCACATTTCTTTATTTAGAAAATTTTTACCCCTTTAAATAAACATCACATCAACTATTTACTCCACTTTAACATAATAACTCATTCTACCTAAAATACCGTCCCAAATGAAATGTGACATCTCAAATGGGATGGAGGGAGTAATAAATAAGTCAATTTTTCTCAATTTAAAATTATTTCAGTCTTCTCTAATTCCAAACCCTTTATTCTTCACTAAAGTTGGCTAGCTACATTTTACGCGTATGAGTTTCTTGATATTGAGAGCGTTTGAAAATCAACTTGAAAATTATAATAGATGTATCATAAATGATCCTGATTTCTTCGATGTGGTAGATAGATGTTAGTGGACTTGCTAAGAGATCGGTTTAAAATAACAAAATCCATTAGTGCATTTGTTGATCAAATTATTCGTAATTTTACTTGTGGTAACTTCAAAAGGGCATTTTCTTTGATGAAGATTATCAAATCCGAGTTTCATAATTGTATGAGTATTAAAATGTTGAATGCAGTTATGAATTATTAGAGGAGGTAATACAGATGAAGCTATGAATTACTTTTAAGAAATGTCGGGAAAAGTATTGTAATTATTATTTTTATTTATAAAAGAGCATAGTTTGATTATTTTGGCGCAATATTTTAATACTCCATCCATCAGTAAAGTGCCATAATTACTAATTTTGGATATCTCATCATAAATATTTTGTTTTTAAAAAAAAATATTTTTTTTCTCTTAAAATTACATGGACCCCATTATATAATTATTAATCAACTCTTAACTCTAGTATCCAACCATAATACTTCTAAGATACATATATTACATGGCACGGAAAGAGTATTAATCAAATTTTTGCACACCTTGAATCAAATTTCTAATAATTTATTTTAGGTCCGTTTGCGTGGATAACCAATTAAGTAGTCCTGAAAACTAGTTCAAGCACCTTTCGTGGACACGTTAAACAGTTTAAGAAATTAAGCAGCGGAAAGTAAATAAACTGTAAAAATAAAGAACTCAAGGTTTGTTGACCCAGTTCGGCACAAGCCTACATCTGGGGGATACCAATCCAGGATTTTCACTAATTGTTTTGGATTGATCCTCGATCTAAACAATAGTAATTTGTTTCGCCCAACTCCAATCACCAAGCGGACTGAATTGTCAAACCAAGACACTCCCCCTGTCTTGGTGAAGATCTCCCCGACCTTGCTTCAATCCCTTGAAGGCTCCTCCTTTAAGTTTGCCCTTGGTAGAAACCTGTTGGCGACTCTCCTTGATCTTTTCAGTTAAGCTCTTGAGTTTGACGACTCCTCGAAACCCTTGATTGAATCCGTCGACTTCAATCAAGCTCACAGTGACACTGTCGATCAATTCACCCGAGGAAGTGTTGATCAGATTTCTTCCTTCGAAATGATAAACTTATGAACTTGGAAGAAATGTGATTCTCTCTTCACAAATGCTCTCGATTGCACAAGTGTGTAAGTCAATTCATTCGGCGTGTAGATCCATTCCTTGGCCGCCCTATTTGAAGAGAATCACTTTGTCTCTATTCTAAGGTAAAGGATCTTCTTTCCATAAATGCGCGGATCCTTAGAATAGAATTGCCTGAATTAAGAGATTTTAGTTTCCATACTCCGTGTGCAAGATCCGGGCAGAAGATCAGCTAGCCGTTGGAGGATCTTCATGAGTATATTAGCCAGCTCTTCTTCCTTTACTTAGTTTGTATGCTGTTGTCGTGGTTGGTCCAGCAAAGTAGTTCAGACATCGGTTGTGAACACATTTGCTCAAAACTGGTTCCCAACAATCTCCCCCTTTTTGGCAGAATGTGGGCCAGTACAAGAGTTGATTCAACCGATGTCTAAACAATTGACACAAGAACAATAATGATGAAATACTTCCCATTGAAACCCAACCACCAATTACAATGGTTCCCAATTCAAGACAAACTATACTAATGCTCCGTACAAGATAGCCTATCACATATTCTAGGAGCATTCACATCAAAAGTAAGCACATGGCTATAATCACGAAATAAAGCATGTAAGATCTCAATTTAATTATTACAGGCCATTGTGCAATTGTCCAGCAAAAACATTAGTTCACAAAAATAGTTCAAACAAAAGAAAAGAAAAATTACCCTTCGTCAGCAGAGATTCTTTCACCAGCCCTTCGTCAGCAGAGATTCTTTCACCAGCCTGCCCCATGTCGATTGTAGTGCATGCCAGAGGAACCGATCAACGGTTACATCAACTTAACTCCCCCTCTGGCGCACATTTTGCCCAAAAAGGGCATGTCACTCAGACTCCTCAGAGGAATCCTCAGCCGAGTCGCTGGACTCCTCTGCTGGATTGGTATCCAATTCCTGTTCATCATCAGACCAAACATCAGGAAGCTGTCTGAACAGCTTTTCAGCAGCTTGGACACGACTGTGCACTTGAGCCTCCAGCACTTTGAGGTGGTTGATGTGGTCTGTGAGTTCTTCTCGGAGCATGGAGAAGGCGTCTTTAGCAGGGATCCTCCCTCCTGGTCCAGCCAAGTCTGGCTTCTTCTTTGCAAGATTTGAGGAAAGTTTGAAGTCGGCAATGTCCTCAGGGCGATCATGCTTGCTCCCAAGAATGTGGAGATGCGTCAGGTACTCAGATATGAGGCCAGGGAAGGGAAGAGTGGTGTTGTACTTCCTTTCGAGCACGAGGGCTCCATAGTTGATCTCGTACTTCTGGTCTATGGCAAACAATAATTTACACATGCTTTTTGACACAACAGAGTGGTTGGCAGTGGGCATGATGTTGTGTGCACATAACTTGTAAAGCAGTGAAAACTTTTGGGTTAGGACACCAGCACTTAACCCCTTTCCTTGAAACTTTTTCCCTTCAACTCCAGTGAGAGTTTCAGCAATAGTATTCATAGGGAACTTGGCACTTCGAGAATAAACAGATTTCAGATGAGTTCGGGGTACCTGGAGAAAACGGTTCAGTGCTCTAGCTTTGAGTTCAAACAGTTGGCCATATGCATAACTGAGTTCAAACCAGGGGCTTTTGGAGTTCGGGACTTCAGAGCTCAGGTTTGCATAGGAATGCCTAACTAGATGTCCCTTATATTGCTTGATCTCCGTTCCCCAGAATAGAAGAGATCTGTCCTCCAGGTATTTGTGCCATCCCATTTCCTCATACCGCACAGCTGCAAATCTGTTCTTAGGGTGCACCTTCATCCTTTCCAGAACAGTTGAGAAGTATTGCTCGGACACTACATAGTAGAAGGCCGTGGATATGGCGTTTACAGCATCAATGATCTCTGGTTCATGTTCTTCAGACGAGGACAAGACAATTTTTCTCTTCTTGGATTCAGTGGCCTTGGAAGACTCTTCAGGTTCAGACCGAGTCCGCTTTTTGGGTTCGGACTCCTGGGGTGAACGCCTTTGTAGAGTAGGCTTTCGGGTTTCTGGCTGGGTCACCGTTTCCTGCACAGTGACTGGTTCAACATTGACTTCGACTCTTTCTTCAGATTCTTCCTCTTCGGAACTTTCTTCATCGGACTTTTCCTCCCCGCTTTGAGTATCTTGAGATCCCAACTCTTCGGACTGGTTGTCAGTGGGATTCTCCCCCCTCAAGTGGTTCCTGGGCATCGATTTGAGGGTGTACAGAGTCTCCTCCGGACTCAGTGTTTTGGTCGTCTTCAGATGAACTCTCATCTTCTTTTTCTTCCTCCTGTTCATCCTCAGTGTGAACAACTTCAGTGTGAACGACTGGCTCTTTGATCACTGCAACTTGCTCTGGTTCCTTCCTCAGCGCATGTTTTCGTTTCTGACTGGCAGTCCAAGCAATTTCTTCGGTGATTTCGTTCATAGCACAATCTCTTTCGTCATCACTGATGTCAATCATTGATTCATCTCCAGAGCTTTCATCAGCCTCCTCTTGAATATAGTCAGAGTCCAGTTCTTCCTCGTCAAGTGGTTCATTGACAGGTTCAGACTCCTTTGGTGGACCTGTTTGGGTCACTGTGGTAGTGATCTGCAGGGGTTCTTCAGGGGTTGCTTCAACAGTGGTGACTGGTGCTGGGTTGGTCGGAACACTTGGCCCTGGTACAGCCTTCTTTGCAGGAGTTTTCTTCTTTGAACTTTCAGTGGACACCTTGGGTGCATTCGTCGGAGCAGGATCAGCAACTTTAGTGGTCATGATTCCTTCAGCATCTTTGCCAGAACCCATGGCAGGTAGGTCAGCGAGAATAGCTTCAATGGGCTTGAGCGCTTGGGCAAGGTCTGCCTCAACTCGTTCGCTGATAGAGGCGTTCTTCCTTGCAACTGCTTTCTCGCGAGTCATTGAAGTTGAAACCGCCTTTCCTTTTGCTTTCTGTACCTCTGCTTCTTTTTGTTTTAGGGCTTTGGCTCCGGCTACTTCGGCTCGAATGTCGAGCGGATCCTGAAC
Organism: Hygrophila difformis; assembly: GCA_030278955.1. Classification (NCBI taxonomy): domain Eukaryota; kingdom Viridiplantae; phylum Streptophyta; class Magnoliopsida; order Lamiales; family Acanthaceae; genus Hygrophila; species Hygrophila difformis. Next base: position 11,742,563 of record JAOANR010000005.1, on the reverse strand, counting down.
AGCTACAGTGGTACCCTTTTCTCCTGCAGTAGATGGAGATGAGGAGTGGAAAGGAACAACTACAAGAGATGGTGTCTCCGAGATGGTCTGTTCAATGATGGCTTTCTGAATAGCTTTAGCCCGACCCTTAGCACCGGACTCCTCAGGGGATATAGCTTTCTTGCTGCCTGCGGTTGATGAGGGAGTAGGACCTTGAGTTTTGGAGCTCTGGCTTCCTCTTGTCTTCACCATGGTTGCTGAAAAACAAACTTTTGGCAAGAACAAGTGAGAGTGAATGTGTGGTTGGAAGAGAAAAGCCGAGAGATTTCTTTGAGAGGAGAGTAAGTTTTTGAGTGAGGAGAATCCGATCAAATAGAGAGGTAAGATAGCGGTTATGAGGAAACTTCCCTTAATTTGAATATGGAAGGTGAATCACGGTTCCCAAACATGGTCATGATCACAAATTTGAATTTTGGGTGGCTATTAACCGTTCCCGCCGATTGTACGTCAGACGTGCCATGATGGGATGTCAAATCAGGTAATTGATTCTTCCTTTGTTTGAATTTAAATGAGAGAGGGTAACTTCCCAAGTAAGGAGATCCTACGAAATATGCTTAATAAGATGGTTAGAAAACATAATTTAGGTAATAAAATATAAAATTACACAAAATATGGAAATTGCAAAAATAAAAAAAAACTTATTCCATAATTTTCGGGATTTTTATGTGATTGTGCATAGGCCGAGATCTCTCCTTACTTTTTCGAATCTCTCCCGATCAAGAGCCTTAGTGAAAATATCCGCATGTTGCTCAGTAGTTCCGACATGTTGTATGGACACTATTCCTTCTTCAACAAGATCCCTTATGAAGTGGTGCCTAAGGTCAATGTGCTTAGTTCTTCCATGTTGAACTGGATTCTTTGAGATGTTGATAGCGCTCATGTTGTCACATAGTATAGTGAGGACTTCTTGACCAATCCCATAATCCAGCATCATTTGCTTCATCCATAGCAATTGTGCACAACAACTTCCAGCTGCAATGTATTCAGCTTCGGCTGTTGAGAGTGAGATGGAACTTTGCTTCTTGCTATACCAACTTACTAAGTTAGTTCCAATGTAAAAGCATCCTCCTGTTGTGCTTTTTCGATCGTCCGCATCACCTGCCCAATCTGCATCACTATAACCAAGTAGTGAAAGATTAGATTCTTTAGAATACCATATACCAAGATCACTTGTCCCTGAAACATATTTAATCACTCGTTTGGCAGCTTTCAGGTGTGATTCCTTGGGATCGGCTTGGTAACGAGCACAAACTCCTACATAGCTTATGTCTGGTCGACTTGCAGCTAGGTAAAGAAGGCTTCCAATGATGCTTCGATAAAGTTTTTGATCAACACTTTGACCACTGGGATCTTTGCTCAGTTTATCATTTGTCCCTATAGGCGTTCGGACGGGTTTGCTGGACTCCATGCCAAACTTTTTAACAATGTTTCGGGCATACTTGGTCTGGCTTAGAAATATCTCATCTTTCTTCTGAGCAACCTGCAAGCCAAGGAAATAAGTTAGTTCTCCTACCATGCTCATTTCGAACTCCTTACCCATTATTTCGATGAATTGGTCTTTGAGCACATGGTGTGTTGATCCAAAGACAATGTCATCGACGTAGACTTGAGCAATGAGGATTCCTTTGTTCTCTCTTTTGATAAAGAGAGTCTTGTCCAAGCTTCCTCTTTCGAATCCATGTTCAAGCAGGTACTTGGAGAGCCTTTCGTACCAAGCCCTAGGAGCTTGTTTCAACCCATAGAGTGCCTTGTTGAGCTTGTAGACATGTTGAGGATGATGGGGGTCTTCAAACCCTCTAGGTTGTTCTACATACACTTCCTCATTCAGCCATCCATTTAGGAAGGCACTTTTGACATCCATTTGATAAAGCTTGAATCCTAGCGAGCATGCGATGGACAGCAGGAGTCGGACTGCTTCAAGTCTTGCTACAGGCGCAAATGTTTCACTGAAGTCCACGCCTTCGACCTGGGTGTAGCCCTGAGCAACTAACCGAGCTTTGTTCCTTGTAATATTCCCTTTTTCATCACTTTTGTTGCGGAAGATCCACTTGGTTCCAATTATGTTCTTGTCTTGAGGTCTCTCAACCAGGGTCCAGACTTCATTTCTTTCGAACTGGAGTAGTTCATCCTGCATTGCATTTATCCAGTGTTCATCTTGAAGGGCCTCTTCAACTTTGGAGGGTTCGATTGTTTAAGTATAGCAGTCAAGCCAGCTAGTTCCTTAAAGTCGATCTTTTTCCCTCGAGTCTTTCTCCTTTCATTTACATCACCAATAATGTCTTCAGGGTCATGGTGCTTGTGAATGCGTCCATTTAGATCCTTTTGAAGTTCTGCTTCTTGTGACAAGGCGTCCATGATCGGCGTTTGGACTCTTTTGGTGGACATGTTATCAGACGTGGTTTGAGCTGCACTGTTTTGATCATCCTGACCGCTGGGAGTTTCATCATCATAAGGTGGAACATCCTCTTTGCTGGCCACATCTTCTATGGTCACATTTGTGGACTCCAGTACTTTCCTTGTTTTAGAAAGATATACTCTGTATGCACGACTTGTGGTAGAGTATCCCACAAATATTCCTTCATTGCTTTTTTCTTGAAACTTCCCAATATGTTCCCTGTCATTTAGAACAAAACACTTGCTACCAAAAATATGGAAATAAGTAATTGAGGTCTTTTTACCGTTCCGAATCTCATATGGAGTCATAAGAGAGTTTGGCCTTAAGTAGACTCGGTTTATGGTGTAGCATGCGGTGTTAACAGCTTCGGCCCAAAGGAATTCAGCCACTTTCTTTGAATTGAGCATCACCCTAGACATTTCTTGTAGAGTTCGATTTCTTCTTTCGACTACTCCGTTTTGTTGAGGTGTTTTTGGTGCCGAGTATTCATGTTTAATTCCATGTGTGTACAGTATTCCTCAAAGAATTGATTTTCGAACTCTCGTCCATGATCACTTCGAATTCGTTTTACCTTGGTGTCCCTTTCGGTCATGAGTCGATTGCACAGCTTCTCGAAAGCTTTGAATGTGTCGCCTTTTTCCCTGAGAAAATCTATCTAAGTGTACCTGGAGTAATCATCAATACATACAAAAATATATTTTTTACCTCCCAAACTTTCAACTTCCATTGGCCCTATAAGATCCATGTGCAGTAGGTCAAGACACTTGGTCGATCCAGGGTGTTCAGACAGTTTGTGTGAACTCCTGTGCTGTTTGTTTTTGGCACATTCGTTGCAGAGAACTGCATTTGATTTATTGAATTGAGGAAGACCTTTGACTGCCCCGGTTCTGCTGAGTTTGATAAGATCTTTGAAATTGAGATGTCCGAGTTTTTCATGCCATAGTGTGATGTGATCTTTACCTGCAGCTGCACCAAAATTGCAAGTTTGAACAAGATGATAGCAATTATTTTTAGAACGCAAACCTCTCATGATGCATTCTTGATCTTGGTTGAGCACTTGACAGTCTTTCTTGGTGAACTGCACCACGAGGTCTTCATCACACAGTTGACTGATGCTAATCAAGTTAGCTTGGAGACCATCGACTAGGAAAACTGGAGACAATTCCCTCGAGCTATTGTTCTCAATGGTCCCTTGTCCAACTAGGGCACCCTTTTTCCCATCTCCAAATACAACAAATCCTCCATCAATTTCTTTGTAGTGATTGAGCAGACTCCTTTCACCTGTCATGTGTTTGGAACAGCCACTGTCGAAGTACCATACTTTGTTCGCAACATTCTTCTTTTGTGAAAGAAAGGCAACTTGACATCTGTTCTGAGTTTTAGGAACCCATTCGCACTTGATGGAAATTAGCTTCATCTTGATTTTGTCATTTGGCCAGGTGATAGATTTTCCTGTTTGTAGATCTCTTACTAAGATTCCACAGTTCTTGGTTTTGTGGCCTTCAAGCTTGCAGTAGTCGCATCTGAGTGGGACTGGAGGAGGTGGTCTTCTTGTCCATTTGTTCCTTCCTTCATGATGGAATGATTTCTTGACAGTTCGGTGTTCACTTAGCATTCCCCCGGACACAAACTTGCTTTTCTTTTCTCCTCTTGAGGTTGAGGCTTGATATCCCAAGCCTTGTTTGTTGCTGCTCGGCCTTCCCATAGCAATTACATCATCTAATTTGGCTTTTCCTTTGTTTAGTGCCACCAGAGTGCTTTCTGCCTTGGCAAGTTTGTCTTGAACTTCGGTGAGTTCTGTGTGAAGAGCATCTTTCTTTCCAAGCATACTATAGTACCATAGTTTATAGTCAACTTTTTCAACCTCCAGTTCCTTGTTTTCTTTCTGGAGCTCTGCATTTTTCTCACTTAGTTCGTTCACCAGTCCAGACAGTTCTGTGGACACTTTTTCAAGTTCCTGATTTCTGCTTGTGAGACTCTGGAGTTGTTCCTTTAGGTTTCCATTCTCAACATGTAATTCTACTGATTCAGCAATGGATATTTCCAGTTTCTCGAACGTTTCTTCATAGAGATCATTAAGTTTACTGATGCTTTCATCTTGATCCCTAGCAAAAGAGCGAACCATGTTAGAGGAAACCATATTGACTGAGTTGATATCGATACCTGCCTCGGGTTCATCATCACTGTCGGAATCCCATGTGCCGATGAGGGCTACTCCATAGTTTACACCATGTTCATTGAATTCCTTCTCATCTTCAGAGTCACTGAACGTTACTTGATAGGATTTGCTAGACTCCTTTGGTGAGATTGGCACAGTCCTTTTTCATATGGCCTCTTCCCCCACATTCAAAACAGATGATCTCATTATCATCGTCAGTCTTTGAAGATTTCAGTTTATTTTTGTCGAGTGACTTCGAGCCTTTCTGAGTGGACTTTGAGTTTGATATCCCGGCATCCTTCTTCACATATGAGTTGAATCTAGATCTTCGGTTCTTGATGATTTGATTTAGTCTTTTGGACAGCATGGCCAATTCCTCTTCGTCACTATAGTCATCATGCTCTTCCATGGAGGAGTCATCTACATCCTTAGTCACGGATTTGAATGCCACTGGCTTACTTTTGGTCCTGGGACAGTGATCCATTTCCCACGATTGTAGGATTCCCATTAGTTCATCTACCTGCAATTTATCAAAGTCTTTGTATAGTTCAAGCGCAACCACTTTTGCATTGAACCTTTCCGGAAGCGTCCCAATGATTTTCCCTACAATATCCTGCTGAGAATACACTTTGCCAAGTTGAAGGGCTTGGTTGGTTAGATCACGAATGCGACCAATATATTGGCCGACTGACTCATTATCATCCATAGAAATCTTATGAAATTGAGCATCGAGAGTAATGATCCTAGATTTCTTTACCGGAGCCATACCCTCGTAGGTATTGGCTAAAGTAGTCCAGACATCGTATGCGACCTTGCACCCAGCGATGAGTCTGTATTGATCCTTTGTGAGAGCATTATGAATGGCATTCAGGGCTTTGGAGTTCTTTGAAGCGGCAAGCTTCTCGGCAGCAGTCCATTCACTCCTTGGTTTGATGGTTTTTACACCATCTTCTTCTTTTACTGGAGGATGGTATTGGTTTTCTACTGCGTCCCAAGCCCCTTCATCTAGAGCAATGAGAAAAGCCTCCATTTGATCTTTCCAATATGCATAGTTGGATCCATCGAGCAATGGAGGTCTGGTTACTGATCCGCCTTGGTTTTCCATGCTTCTTTGTCTGGATCTCGCTTTTCAAAGCGTGTGGCTCTGATACCAATTGTTAGGTCCGTTTGCGTGGATAACCAATTAAGTAGTCCTGAAAACTAGTTCAAGCACCTTTCGTGGACACGTTAAACAGTTTAAGAAATTAAGCAGCGGAAAGTAAATAAACTGTAAAAATAAAGAACTCAAGGTTTGTTGACCCAGTTCGGCACAAGCCTACATCTGGGGGATACCAATCCAGGAGATTCACTAATTGTTTTGGATTGATCCTCGATCTAAACAATAGTGATTTGTTTCGCCCAACTCCAATCACCAAGCGGACTGAATTGTCAAACCAAGACACTCCCCCTGTCTTGGTGAAGATCTCCCCGACCTTGCTTCAATCCCTTGAAGGCTCCTCCTTCAAGTTTGCCCTTGGTCGAAACCTGTTGGCGACTCTCCTTGATCTTTTCAGTTAAGCTCTTGAGTTTGACGACTCCTCGAAACCCTTGATTGAATCCGTCGACTTCAATCAAGCTCACAGTGACACTGTCGATCAATTCACCCGAGGAAGTGTTGATCAGATTTCTTCCTTCGAAATGATAAACTTATGAACTTGGAAGAAATGTGATTCTCTCTTCACAAATGCTCTCGATTGCACAAGTGTGTAAGTCAATTCATTCGGCGTGTAGATCCTTTCCTTGGCCGCCCTATTTGAAGAGAATCACTTTGTCTCTATTCTAAGGTAGAAGATCTTCTTTCCATAAATGCGCGGATCCTTAGAATAGAGTTGCCTGAATTAAGAGATTTTAGTTTCCATACTCCGTGTGCAAGATCCGGGCAGAAGATCAGCTAGCCGTTGGAGGATCTTCATGAGTATATTAGCCAGCTCTTCTTCCTTTACTTAGTTTGTCTGCTGTTGTCGTGGTTGGTCCAGCAAAGTAGTTCAGACATCGGTTGTGAACACATTTGCTCAAAACTGGTTCCCAACAATTTACATTGTATAGAATTAAAAATTATAGTTGTTGGGGACTTACCCTAGCGGTCAAGTCCCCTTTATCCCAACCATAGGTTTGGAGTTCGATCCCCATCCGGTCCCTTATCCCTCCCCTTTATCCCCCTTTATAATTTGTGTGGTTTGGACTCCCAGTTTTTTATTCGATAACTATAATAAAAATTTGAAACAAAGTTAAACCGTGAATAGTGCAAAAAATATCAATGTTGCAAACCTATAAAGATGGAGGAAGTATTAAGTAACAATAATATATTTATATAGTCGTCGTTCCATTTGATTTTATTATGATGAAGCAGTAGAGTTGCCGAGAACCTTTGCAAAAAACAACAAAATTTCACGTGGAAGCACATGTAATTCAATACAAAACGTGCAATGCATCATCCAACAGTACCAACAGTATTCATAAATCATAATATATGAAATTCAATTCAATGGCCTCTTCTTTTTCTTTTTTCTTTTTTCAATATTTGATTTCTTGGTTTAATTAGAATTCCTTTGACGAATCATCATGACCAACACATGCAAAATACCACCAGGGTCGTCTCGAACATTCTGGAGGCCCTGAGCGAAAATAAAAATTGAGTCATATAAAGCTAACTATAATACTATATATAGTTTTTGATAATATCCGGATATATCCAAGCCATATAAGATCTAAGATTGATTCATTAAGGATGGCAATGAATGGCGCCTCTCCTAAAGTAGTTTCTCTGGCACACACATGACTCAAACTCAATATCTTACTTAAGCGACTAGAGTCTCGATCCACTCAAATCAACTGTTGTTGGTAGAATTATATTTTATTGCTACATAAAATTAATTTAATATTTATTTTATTAAACTATATAAACCGTATAATATTTAGTTTTTTTAAAATATACTGTATATTATTTCAGTTACGTTTTTATTTCACCTGAAGATTAAATGAATTATTAAACTATAAAAACTAGTTAGCTAGTAAAATTCAGTTTAAATATATAACTAATTAAATAACATGAAAAAAATGATAATGACAAAAAATAATTAGTAATAAAGCCATAGCTATTCGAGTAGTAAAATTTAATTACGGAGTTATTAGTACTAATATTATGAATATTTTGAATTTGAATGACAAATCAAATGATGAAATAATATTTCTAAAATAATTAATAATATAGATGGATAAAATAATATGCCTAAACTGTATGCAAATATGCTTGAAATTAATAATGAATATGAAATATTTTTTTTAAATAATAAACACATATAGTATTAAACAATAAAAAAATGGGGCCCAAAAATGGGGACTCGGTGCAAAAGCTCCACTAGCTCATGCCTGGAGACGGCACTGAATACCACACATTGAAACAATTCAATCGGACATAAAGTTGCCCTCACGCAAAGTGGCCGTGGTTTAAAATTTAAAAGCAATTTTTGTTTTACTTTTTTTTTGTTTTTCTCTTCGAGGTACATCTAAAGAACGTCTTTTTTTTTTTTTTTTTTTTTCTGAATCCAAAAATTAACTACACTTTTAAAAACTCATTTAGATGGAATCTAAAGGTCGTCAAAGTTAATAAAAGATCAATATTGGTAAAACAATCTGCAATATCCTATTCTTTAGAAATGAAACATGCATTTACACAATTGCTTAAGACACAATTGGTAAAAATTCATTTGCACATACTTGTTGGCTTGAGTAGTATAAGGTTCTAGTAATTTAAGTAAACATCTCAGGTTGGAGACTTTGGGTCTGTTTTGCACGCAGCTTTTGGTAGTTTTAGTTTTTATTTCAAAACAAAAGTCATGTTCTGTACACTAGCTTTTGGGAGCTTTTGAAAACTTCTTTTTAGAAGCTACAAGAGGTAGCTTTTAGGAGCTTTCGGAAGCTACTTTCCAAATTTAATTAATGTTTCTCTTTAAATTATAATTTTTGATAGCTACAGCTTACTTGTACCGAATACTTATGCAAAAACTGATAGTTACAACTCCCACAGCTCCAAACAACTACAACTGTCTACAGCTACAGCTCGACGTGCAGAACGAACCCTTTGTGTATGCAGGATTCTACTTTGGAAAAGACAACTCTTCAATAATGCCACCGTGATGAATGAGTTTTGGACCCAATAAGTAATTCGTATTCAGCTAAAAAAAATACTCAAATACTGTTAACCCAGTAAAAAAAATAAGTATTAAGGCCCATCCAGTTTTGGCCTAATGGCTAAATTGCTCGGTCCAGTCCGTAAATATATATCCGGTAAAAGGGACTGAGAAAGAGGAACCCTAAACCTAAGTCAGTAGAGTAAGACACCTTGCAAGGAAAGCAGATCAAGGTGAAGGGTAACCTGCAAGGAAGGTATCACCGTGGGCGTCATCAAAGGAAACAAATCAGGGCGAGGCACCACATAAGGAAACAAATCAGGACGAGATCAAGGTGGAGCGTTCATGGCTTGAGTTCTCCCCACCACTATATAAATGCAATGTGGCACCGCATGCAAGACACCCTCAACACTCCCAAGAGAGCCGCATTACCTATTTTACTATTTTTCTGCAATTTTACTGCTTTCTGTTCTTCAATTCCTTTACTGCTTTCATTCAATTCCTATATTCGTTTTTCTTCCTATTTTTCCTGTAATCTTCCCCAAATTCATCAATAAAAGAGAGATTCCTTTCTCCCAAATTTTCACTGTTAACAAATTGGCACGCCCAGTGGGACCCGATTTGAGACCATATCCGCTTCTAGTAGTGCATGCATCTTAGATCCGGAAAAGTTATTGTTGATCTGACTCAGAAGTTTAAAGATATGTCAATACAAGATCAGACGATCAAGCGAACATCTGAAGAGGACGTCGTTGAAACGACGAACACCACTCAACCGGGGATAATGCAGATCCCTACTCTGTCTGAACAAATGCGGCTGTCGATGACTGAATCAATGGCCGAATTCATGCCCTTACTCACAAGGCACCTAATGGACGTTTTGCGGCCTGCCATGGCCGACTAGGCTGACCGAATATGCGGTTCCTTGCGCGATGGAGGGGTCCCTGCAAACAGTACTACTATGCTGCCAAGCACTCCACACCCGGGACCGTTAGGAGGCCAAAAACGAGTTTGGGGAAACACACCTGGCCAGCCGCCACTCCAAGAATCCGGAAGCGTGGCCAGTATGTTCCCACACTCATACCAGACTGCTTATGCTTTTGCTCCTGCGGCACCCAGCATGCCGAATTTGGGTTACGCGGCACCTCCCGTACCGGTTTATGCTCCATCAAGCCCTTTGATGGCAACCGGCACTACACCAGGCTGCATGGCTGCCGGATCTAGTATGGCGCCACGAAAGGCGGCACCTCATGTGCCGAACATCCAAACCATACCTTATGTGGCGACGTCTCTAAACACTGGATGGATGCCGCCAACCCTGGGGGGGCAGGCACCACAGCCTTGCGGAGTGGCAGCGACACCCATGGCCCCAGCCGCCATTCATGCTTTACCTGGAGGACAGGCACCACACCCATGTGGAGTGCCCGCGGCACCTGGTGCTCAGGCCGCCGTTCCTCCTCATGCTGCCATGTCTCCTATGCAGGCACCAGTAATCTCACCGGAGTTTCTCACAGATATGATGCAGCAGCACTTTGGGATTCAGCTTAAGCTGATGGAGCGGCCCACGTACCGGAAGCCATATCGGGATTGGGTAGACACCATGCAGCCCTACCCAAGGGGTTTCAAGATGCCCGAATTCACCTCTTTTTCAGGGGATGGTGGCAAGTCTACAGTGGAGCATGTTGGAAGGTTCACTGCTCAGTGCGGGGAAGCAGCGGCCAACGATTGGCTGAAACTAAGACTGTTCAGCTCATCCCTCACCGGACCTGCCTTCGCATGGTTTGCTTCCTTGCGACCTAACTCGATTCAGAATTGGGCTGACCTCGAGCGTGCATTCCATGATAGGTTCTACACTCCACTATCACAGGTAAGCCTTGCAGACCTTACTAACGTCAAACAGTATGCCGATGAGGCGGCAAGTGCTTTTATTAGTAGATTACAACGGCTGAAAGACCGATGTTCAATAGCAATCCCGGAAAGGGAAATAGTCAATATTGCAATGGCTAATGTGTTGCCAAGACTAAAGGAACATTTAATTGTGCAGGACGTGACCGATCTTGCCCAGCTGGCCGAGAGAGCGGCCTGCTTGGAGAAGTTCCTGGAGGAACAGGAAGGGAGGCGTCCTACACGTCGAGTTCACTATGAGGAGGTGAGATTCAGCGACGAAGAGGACGAACCAGTGGAAGTGTCTGTTGCGGAACTAGTCCAGACGGCCAAGTCATATACTTGTGCGGCTCTCAAGCCACCAAAACAAAAGGAGGCCAAATATAAGCCTGAGGAGGACCTCTTTGACATGAGCAAGGCGGACCAAGTGTTCGATGCCTTACTCAAAGATGGCGTGATTAAGCTGCCTGAGGGGCAGAAGTTACCAGCGGCGGAGGACATTCGGGGCCGATCATTTTGTAAGTGCATAACTCATACGCTCATAGCATTACTAAATGCCGGAGTTTTAGAACTGCCATACAGAATAAAATTAAAGAAGGACGATTAAAAATTGCAGGTATGAAAGTGGATATAGATCCTTCCCACAGCTTCACGTTGGTGCTTCTGGGTTAGTTCCAAACCCAGATAATGGCGGCGGGTTAGTTCCAAACCAGATAATGGCGGCTCCAGTAGCCGGGTGGATCAAGAAGGGGAACTGATAATGGCCAGAAATGACCATTATTTTCAATCCATTTCCGTGTCTTAAACGGGCATTTGATCGCATTCCGGTCTTACATTAAGTAAGAAAGCAGTTGAATTAGACTGATTTATGCATAATTGTAAAAATAATAAGCTGGTTTGAAAAAGGCATAAATATGTAATTTTATTACATATTTGTGTTAGAAAAATCCAAAAACATGAGAAAAAGAAAAGAAAAGAAAAAGGAATGAAAAAGATGGGAAAAAGAGAGAAAAGCCCACAAAAAGAACATTTTCGGCCCATCTGGCCCAATCCAGCAGGCCCAGGAGCACCCTTGTCGCGGAAGCTCCTTTGTCGCGAAGCATGGTTCCGCGACCAAGGAATGTTCCGCGACCAAGCAGACTCAGATGAAGAGGAGACCAGCCAGGATACCTTTGTCGCGATACCTTTGTCGCGATGCCCTGTTCCGCGACAAAGGTCTATTCCGCGACAAAGATGCACTTTTAGAGACACAAGACCCAGTCAAGAAGCTTTGCCACATGCAGTGTGTTCCGCGACCAGAGTTGATGCTCCGAGACAAAGCTGTGATGTGTGTGATGTCTTGAGACACAATGGGCTCAAATCAAGGCCCATGAGCTTAGGGTTTCCCCTCTATAAATATGAGGTGTTTCCTTTGAGCTAGAGGTCGGGTGAGAATTTTTAGATAAGAATACACTCTTGAAGACAAGTTGGGGGCTCAGTTAGTTTAGTTTAGTTTAGGGTAGTTAGTTAGGTTTTTCTTGTATTATTTAAATTATGCATTAGTTAGATGTTGTTTCTAGCATTTTTAGTTTAGATAGCCAGCTTTTATACCTTGTTTTGCCTTCTAAACTTTTGTTTAAGGGTTTGTAATACCCAAATCATGGGTATTAACAACACTCATTTAATAATATGGGAAAACATTCTCCACTTGTGTCCCAAATCATGAAATGGATTTCACACTCCATGGATCTTACTGCTTTCATTTTCTGTCGGTCACTTTGACCCTTTTTCTCATTTTAATATCACTGGTTGGTGACTTTCTTTGGATAATGTTGCATGTTTATGGGTGATCAAGCTTAGATTAGGGTTTCTTCAGTTTTAAGTTTGTTTTATTTCTATTATGTTCAAGCATGTTCTAGCTAGATTCAAATTCTGTTTTGTCATTTTTAGCTTAGTTTAGTTTTTGAATCTGAAATGGGAGAGATCACACACAATGCATGCCACTGGTCCACCTTACTTTTCTGACATGTGTCCTGGACACACCTTTGTCGCGGAACAACTCTTGTCGCGGAACCACGTTCCGCGACAAAATGATACTTTGGCGACAAAGGTGCCAAAGAACACTTGTTAGCAATATTTTGAAACCCTTGGTCACGAAACAACTCTTGTCGCGGAACCACGTTCCGCGACAAAATCCTTGATTAGCGACCAAGGACCCAAATACTTGTGATTTTATTCTGGAAGGGCTTTGTCGCGAAGCAACCTTGTCGCGGAACCACGTTCCGCGACAAAACCTCTTGTTCCACGACAAGAATTATGCCCTTGTCCAATTTTCAAACCCTTGTCGCCATGTTCCCTTGTCGCGGAACCACGTTCCGCGACAAAATTTTTGTTTAGCGACAAAGCAAACCCTAATTTTCAAAATTCCATTTCTCTCATTTCCCACCATTTGTCGCGAAACCCTTGTCGCGGACCCATGGTCCGCGACACAAACTCTACTCCGCGACAAAGTGGCACCTTTTTGCCAAATTTTTATTCTTCATCTTCCTCAGTAATTAATTGGACCTTTATATTAATATTTTGAGGTTGAAATCCAATGATCTCAACCCATGATTATTTTGATATAAAGAATTTTGTTCAATTCCACTAAAAGACTCTTCTACAAGTAATTAAACTCTAATGATCTAAGCATATAATCCGGACTGTAATTAAATAATTATGGAATGAGTGATTATTTAGACATGAAGAGTAACTATGGAATCAATTCCATACCCTTGCATGAGAAACCAATGTCTCTCATGCGAGATGACCCAAAAATATTTTCCTTTCTATTTGTTTTGGCTTTACTTGTGTTGTGTGAAACAGTTAGTAGATGATATACAGATTAATGTTGGCGGGTATTCCCACACGGATAACTAGCTCGTGGTCTGTATAGTAATTACTGGTTGTTATTTTGCATGGTCCGGATAATGGTCGGTGGAAGCCTTGGCGGTTCGTCCATCCGGGATTATAATAGCTGCTCGGCTGACTCCTATCCGGATACAGTTTTATTTTCTTTATCTTAATTTCAAACCTGAATTTCGAACTGTAATATTATCAAACGATGTCGATCAACATTGCTTGAATAGTACTGCAGTAAGAAAACATGTAGGTTTTTCCCTCATTTCACAGATAGTAGGAATCTTGATGATAGCGATCACTGTTGTTAAGATCTTCTGCTGTCTAAAATCATCCCACCTGGAATAGTCAGGACCTGGATAGCAGATGTTTGCAGTCCGGATCATCTTGACTATTCTTGTCATCTTTTTAGCCAAAATAAATTCTTCTCATCTCCGGCTATTTCATCTCTGTGTCTCACTTCTGTCTAAACCCGCCTTATATTTTGGGTTATTTTATTTTACACTTCTCTATAAAATTATGCATGATATTATTATGTAAATATTGTGGTCAATATTATTTTGGGATCCTTCCCTTGGACATAGAAGTCTTGATTTTTTAATCAGATGACTCATACTAAATTTCCAACAAAAATTCATTTATAAAATCTGGATCTGAGTAAGGGATAAGTTCCACAGTTATGACTAATTTATATCCGATTGGGGTTGATTTTGGGAAAGTAGAAGCAGAGTCAGCGATTAGGTCTCACCTAGACTGAAAGGATCTGTGTTTTAATTGAGAGTCTAGTACCTGTTTAGGGAATGATTTTCAAACATCTGTTATTTTCCAAAATTGCTGTGTGTTGGAAATCTGGTATTAAATATCACACTGAGATGGGGTCCACTTGGATTCAAATACGGTGTGATAGATAATTCCAGAGGAACAATACATAGGCCTTGGTTATTCTCTAAGATAGGGTTGAGTTCCTTTCAACTGCTATCCTCTTCTGCCAAAGCCTATTTTTGAGTCCTGATTGAGCGCATCCGGAACAAACTAATTTGTTAGTTCGTTTCATTAGTTTGTGTCTCATAACCACCCGAAGGGAAGTGAACACTGCAAGCGGTTCACTGAGATTAGGGAATTCTTGATCCACACCCAGTCATTCTGACTAGGGGCTTTCATTTACTACCAGGGTCAGACTTTCAAAAACCTCCGAGTGATAGGATTTTAAATGCTTTCTTTACCGCTTTCTTTTAACTGCTTTCTTTAGAGGTCACTCGGTTGTATTGAGAGTTGTGTAACTGCTACTAGGACTGAGAGTTAAGGGATAGTTCAGGGCTTGATTAGAATCTTTGGGCGTGACATGGGGGAATGATAACGGTACTTGACACTTCAATAAATGATTTGTCAGGTGTTGCTTGTCCACCACAGATGGCTAACATACTCTTGCAAGGCATTGCAAGAGGAGTTGTAAGTTTGTGGTATCTTAGAGTTTGTTTTCTTAAGAGCATGTAAACTCTTACTGTAAGTACCTGTCTGTTAAAGGGAACATGGTATAGAGAGCATGAAAAATTGGCTAACTGAATGGATTCTCCCAAGCAAAGATCTGTGTATTAAAATGGAAGTTTAATTGTGTTTCATCTGAATCTTGTCCAATCTTTATTATTTTCTCCCTGTCCCTTCTGTCTCATTTTAAATCTGCTTTCTTAGAATAATCTTAATCACTTTCTTAGATTAATTTTATTGCTTTCTTAGATTAAATTAAATTCGCTTTCTAGAATAGCTTTATCTGCTTTATTTAATCGCTTTCATAGTTTAGATTTAAATTCTGTCAAGTAGTTGACAGTCAAACACACACTTGAATCGAGTAACCGAGTGGAAAATCTTAGTAAACGATGTGGGCCCTGCTTCTATCGCACATCCTCCAGTGAACGATCCGGTCTTACTATAAATTACTGCAATTTTTGACACCGTGCGCTTTCGGGCCACAGTTTCTTAACACGAGTAATAAAAACGTGACAACCTATAAATATATCCCTAATCCCAACTCCGCAATCATAAAATGATTTTCATTAAATAAAATCAAAACCAGGGTTATTGTTTTTCAGAAAATACTCATATAATGGAAAATGTGTTAAAAGTTTCATGGCAAAGGATCTTCATGACACGAAATTATGATAAATTTCATGATGCTTATGGCCGGGGACCTTCAGTGTGACAGACTGAAGGCCAAGATTACACTATGTATCCCGGCTGCACCGTGAAAGTTGTCAAAAGTTTCATGCCAGGGAGGTCCACAGCGCCGTTTGAAATTAAAGTTCCCCACATGAGTAATAAAAAAGTTGAATATATCCTTAAACCCCTTTCCCACGAATCATAACTCTTTCCATTTAATAAATTTAACCTGGGATATTTTAGAAATACTCGTGTGACGAAATTGTCAAAAGTTTCATGGCGCCGTTGCCGGGGAGGATGCAGCGTCGTTTATTAAGAGAATTACACTCCTGATTACTCATAGATTAGCTTAGTTTAGTGTAATATATCTAATTCAGAACAGAAAAAGTACCCTCAAGATTAATTGAACATTTAGAGTACCAAGACTCTAAATGTGAGGATGTTGAACTGAGGAGAAAACCTAACCTATTGGGTATTTATCTGTCTTGCAGGAAATTCGGAACCACCCAAAAAGAAGGAGTAGAAAAAGCATGGAAAACCAGGTTCTTGGTTGGGTAAATTCCACAAATCTAAGAAATTATTTTCGGAATTTAAAGCAATTTAAGATCCGGAATAAATCTCGCAGATAAATGGAACTGACCCAACCTAATTTTATGCAAGTAGATTATTTTAAATAATGGCCCAATGTTTTGAATTTATTTGGACTGAATTCATTCAGGTCCAAATCAAATAAAATGGACTCAGGCCCAACATCACACTCGGGCCCAGTCCGTTGAAAATTTGAAAATTCAAAAAGTTTGTCGCGGAATGACCATTTTGTCGCGGAACAACGTTCCGCGACCAAGTGCAACTCCGCGACAAAGTTCCCCTTATCATCAAACCCTGTTTGTCTTTGTCGCGGAATAACCATTTTGTCGCGATGCACAGCATCGCGACCAAGTGCAACTCCGCGACAAAATTTCACTCATCCCTGAACTCTGTTTGTCTTTGTCGCGGAACACTTTGTCGTGGAGCACTGCATCGCGACAAAGCTCCTGTTCCGCGACACGAGCACATTTCATCCCAAATTTTTACTTCCTATTTTGTCGCGGTAGCCTTTGTCGCGGAGCATGACTCCGCGACAAACTAACCCTTCCGCGACACCTCTAATGTCGCCAAGGCCTGGTCGCGTAATCCTGTTCCGCGACAATGGGCTAGGGTTCCGCGACCGGCCCATCAGTATTTAAACCTCCCCACCTCCCTCTTCTTCCCTACGCATTCCACACTTAGAAATTTTCGGAGAAACTCTCTCGTCTGAAACTGCCTCTCCCGAAGCACACCACCGTGTCCTTCGCAACCTATTTCCGACCACTCAAGGGAAACTCTGCCCGATTGTCGCCATGGAACCATCTTCCTCATCTCCGAAGAAGACCGAACCATGGTAAACATTTCGCCATCCGATTCACGTATCCCCTGTTTCGCGAGTTTGAGGACTTTTGAGTTTTTGAATGTGCGAATGTGTTAATAAGCCTCTGTGTTGCTCTTTTATGTGTTTTGAGTTCGATTTTAGATTGTTGGCACTATGGGCATGGTTTCTAGTTTATTTTCTTTAAATTTTAGTTGTTGGCCGAGTATGGAATGAAGGATGTGGGAGTTTTTTTCTTGCTATGGGAGTGTAGGGGAGTTCGATTTTTGAATGGGCATTTCAATTTTGGCACTTAGGGCTGTTAGAGAACACAGCGACAGTTCGGGTCATTTCCACCATTGTTGAGTTTTCAAGCTTTCTAGGGTTCTTAGAATTGATTGTTTGGTTCTTATGAATGATTCAATCTCAAGTTCTGGGTCCTTAGGATTCATGGAGATTTTCAAACTCTTCCTGTCTTGTTCCAGTAATTTTGATGTTGTGGTACTATGAACTTCTTCCCTGTTTCGCTGTCTGTGTTGTTTTTGCCTTATTTTTAAAATCTGATAAACCAATGAGCATGAGGGTATTTGTGAATATCTTGTTGTTGTTGGTTGTTTGTAGTGAGTTCGTGATGTGAAGCAGCAGAGCATGCATGTTTGTTTAATCTCCTGTTTTGCTTTGAGATAGTGTGATCTTGTGTTGGTATTGGTTGGTTGTTCCTTGCATGCTAATACACACATTTAATGCCTTTTCCTATTTTGTAGTGCCTGTGTATGTATGCTGTGAATCTGTAAAAGTGTATGTTTGTTTGGTTTTGGGCAACCTGGGCCACCAAATCACTTTTCAGCAAATTCACTTTTTAACAAAAGACAAAACAAAATGGTTGGTAGGAATTTTGGTTGACAATGTGTTTTTGTTCCCAATGGAACTAAAAAGTGTGAGTTAAGTAGCAGTATTTTTGCCACCTCAACTGCTATCTTTTTACAAAATCCACAAATGGGACCACACACATCCCACTTTTCATTAAATAAAATCAAGTTGACCTTTGCAAAATTAAAAATAGTGTTTGCAATTTTCTTGAATGTTTTAACTGTCCAATGACAGTCCAAGCAATCCGGAAATAGCAAATCCAGCGCGTCACGTCTTCATTGCACATTCCATTCTCGAGCAGTCCATTCCATCACCGTCATTTCATTCCATTTTCAACAAGTGCCTCAGCTTGTTTAATAAAATTTGTAAAACAAACTTTTGGGCCCAATGGCCCATTAAAAAAGGGGATTTTTGGTCCAATGACCATTTTATTTTTATTTTCATTTTCCCCTTCGATTGGACTCAATAGTCCAATCAAGAATATCTCCTTCTATGTCCTAAGGCATTAATACCTTATTTTGGGACTTTTAATAAACTCAAGATTAAATCACTTGAATCACATTTCGAGCTTAGCAACGCTCAAAATGTGAGGATGTTGATTTTCAAACTTGAATAATCTTTGAAAAGTTATAAAAATTTGGTTATGTCTAAACACCTTGGCCTTTTTCAGGAATGAGTTGGTGGTACAATCAGGCATCGGGTTGCCTGACTGCACATATGAGGCTGCTGCCAAGGAGGCCTCAATTGATCGAACAGAAATTAAGAACATGAGAGATGCCATCAAATCAGTTCACAAAGTACCTCTGGACCACACTACGGATGAGAAACTGAAATTTTCCCCGGGATGGGACGTACACATTCCTCCAGAAAACAGAACAATAGTTGCTACATCGATAGAGAGGGATTACTATCATTTTCTGAAGAAGTTTTGGATGAGGATGATGGATCATGCCCCCCAAGATGAAAAGACAACTCCAGAAGTCCACCACGAACGCATCCAGCTGAAGTTCAAAGAGCACAGGGCTGTTTGGAACCGACATGTAGAAAAAGGGACGAAAGACCCAAAGATCGCTGAATTTGACATCATCATCCCTAATCAGATCAGAGATCCTCAAGTTTGGATGGCCTTCGAGCACAAGCAGATGGATCTAAGTAGGGTCATAAACAATGGGGCCATCATGATGTATCAAGCATTCCCATTCAAGTGGAATCCATATCTGTTTGAAGCAAAAGGACCAGTGGAGCAGAGGTGGATTACAGAATTAGCCCGTGCCAGGCATAGAGAGCTGACCTACAATTTGCACAGGCGTCTCAAGAACGCTGAGAAATTCGAACAAGACCACAACACCTCTTTACTGAATGAAATGAGGAAGGCAATCAAGGATGCACGTGATCAATGGGACGAACTGACTACGGTCTGGGGAAAAGGCAATACAAGTATCACTAAGTCTTTTCTGGAAGAAGGAGTGGTGTTGCCTAAGGATGAAGTACTCGAAACCATCTTCACACATAGAAGGTATGGACGGTATGGAACAAACAAGAATGATGAATTTCCCCAGCACATAGCAGTATTAAGGGAACAGCTGCAAGTGGATATACGCAAAGGTGGCTGGAAGCCCAAAAAGAAAAAGGAAAGGCAGTTCAAGTTACTATAAAAAACTGAGGCTGGATTGTATCTCAAGTATGATTCGGCAAAAGATATGTCCTACCTTGAAGGAATTCAGAAGGATCTGATAGGGGGCATGATGAATCAGTACAGGGATTCTTACTGGGATCTAATCATGGAGATGGACAAGTTTGCACTTGAATACTGTAATAGCACTGCAAACGGGAAGAAGATCTTGCACTACAACAACAATGTTCGGAGTAAGTTCTGCACCAAAATCAAGAAGGACTGGGAGGACCAGCTGGTGAGAATCACTCAAAAGAGTTTCATTGAGGATTACTTACAGCGCGCCAAGAAGCAACTAGGCTATGAGGATGAACCGAACAGAGAAGAAGACACTGATGCCATTGTTGGCAATTACATTTCCACTCCTCCTGACGCCAACCCGCAGCCTACCCAGCCAACAATTCCGGCATCTGCTCTGCCACCAAGAGGGCAACCTGAGGTGCAGAAAGCTGCTACCACCGAGCCTGTGGTACAACAAGAGACAGTTCATGCACCAGTGTAAACTGCTGCTATGCCCGAACCTCCAGTCCAGTCGATTCAGTCTGAAAGGCCTGCACCTGCTGCAGCCCCAGCCTCATCCCAGTCTGAACCTCCTAAGCAGCCTAAGAAGAAATTGATCAAGTTAGCAGAGAAAGAGAAACCGGCAAGGGCTCCAGAGAAGAAAGTGGAAATCAATGAACCAGAGCCAACTGTCAAGAAAGTGGCAATGCCAGCAGATCCCAAGGACAGAGGTAAGAAGCCGATGCCACCACCACCCCCGAAAAAGAAGCATCAAGTGGCATTCGATGCTGAGTTAGCCAGAAAATTGCAAGAAGAAGAACTTGCATTAGCCGGACTTATTGATCAAGCAACAGGTGGTTCGGGAGTGGAGAAAGTGACTGAGGAAGAACTCTTGGCAAAGGAAAAGAAAGCTGCAGAGGAAGAACAGATCAGAAAGAATATTCAGCAAACAAAGGACGAAGAAACTGCCAGAAAAATGCAAGCGGATCTGGAAAGCAGGAAATCTGGAGAGGCTGCACAGGGTGATGAAGAAGACTTTGAGTTGAAAATCACTGGTGGAGTAGAAGGAAAGGGATTGAAAATTAAAGAAGAACAACCATCTGGATGGACTGGCCCTCCTATTCGTAGTGTTGAAGCCATTCGGGAAGAACTGAGAGTTAACATCAATGAGCAAATTGAAACACGAATTGACGCCGGAGAAAAGCCGGACCAGATCAGATACCAGACAGAAGTGGGCCGACTGATTGATCCTCTTGTGGGCACAGCTAGGATTGAAGCAATCATCACTCAAGAAGGCCCGTCGCACCAACCTGAACGGTCAGAAGGATCGCAAGATTCCATCGATCCGGTAGCATTGGCCAAAACATTGGAAGAACGGCCGAATGACGATCCCTTGGCCTCTGCATTCAGAGGAAACGTTCGAGAAATTTTGGACGAGGCATCATCTGAACGGTTAAAGAATAGAGAAATCTTGACTGAAACGGCAGCTGACGTTGATTCAGAAGAAGAGGCTCAACAGGAAGAGAATGAATTTATGGAGCAGCTGGCACCCATTCTCCAACGTCCTGTCGGGCAAGCCACACGAACTAGGGAAGATGAGGAGGAACTTAGAGATGAAACAGCTCATGGAGAAGGAGAGACAAGTCAGAGAAGAGATGAGGCTGAACCAATGGATGACCAGCCGCAGGAAGGAGACAACCAAACAGACTGGCACACGAGCGAAGACGAATCAGTCGGATCCATCCGGCCAGTCGAGTTTTGGTCCAAAAATACTGTGAGGCAGAGAATGGGCGTTTCTAAAGAATACGAGAAGAAAAAGCTGAGTGCAGAACAGGTGCAGATCAAGTTCAATGGCAACAAAGAAAATGCAGAAAAGTACAAGAAATTGCAGAAAAGGATAGTGCCGGACAAACGATTCAGAACCGATGCCTTGTCTCACCCCACTGTTAAGACCTTCTACAAAAATCAAGAGTGGGGGAACTTCATGCTGCATCAGGAGGAAGATGGCTTCGTGGAGCTGACAAAGGAATTCTTCTGCAATATCGACAAAGCTACCAGAACAACATGGATCCGATGACAAGTGATAAACATTGCACCTGACTGGCTGAATCAGTTCTTTGGGACTCCGGACATTAGAAGCGAGTTTCCCCCTGATGAAATTATGACGAAAAGAGCCAAGACAAGCGAATATGCAAGATATGCAACTCTGGCAAACAGCATGACAAGAATAACTGCCCCCGGGCACACATTCGACGCAAATTGGCTGAATCTGAAATTCATGCCAACTTATGAGTTTTACATGTCTAAGATCCGGCCTAATTCGCACCCGCACACCACATCTGGGAATGTATTGATGGGATTTGCAAGAATGTGGAGCGGAGCGAAACTGAATGTGGGGAGGCATGTGTTCGAAGTAATGATAACCCGGATAGAGGACAGACAGGTGCTATGCTATCCAAATCTGATTAGGAGGATCTGCATTGCTCAGGGAATTGATTTGAGCGCTTTCGAGGGTGACATGTTGGTAAAAGTAAATCCACCCATCAGTGTTCCGAGACTCCACTTGACTGAAAAAGTTAGGTATTCTCTTCCCCAATTGTTCGGCAGAGGAGATTCAGACGCCCAATCCTCTTTCATAACAAGTGGGCAGACATCGAGAAAAAGAAAGAGACAGCCCAAGACAAAGAAGGGAACACAGAAAACCTGTGCTGATGCAGGACCTTCAAATGTCCAAGAAGAGCCTCCTGCAGACCAAGAGCAAACAGAAGTACCTAATCCAATTCCGGCAGCTCCGACTCGACCTCAACCTCAGATGCCTCCTCAAATCCAGAACGTATCTCAATTCCCTGCTGATTCCCAAGCATTCGAGATGGTGAGCAAGATGAGTCAATCTATGCTCGAAGGAATGAAGTCTATGACTGATGTCGTTGTGGCGAGCCAAGAGGAACAGCGAAAAAGGGCCGAAGAGGAACGTGAAGAGCGAAGGAGGGAGAGAGAAGAAGAACGCCAAGAGCGTAGGAGAGAAAAGGAAGAGAAGCGAAAGGAGAAGCAGGAGAAGGAAAAGAAAGAGGAGGAATTCAAGAAAATGATGATGGAAAAAGAAGAGCGCATGCACAGAGAAAGATTGGAGAACGAAGAAAAGCAGCGCAAGATGATGGAAACACTGCTACAAGCACTCATCAGTCAACTCCCCAAGCCACTCCCACCTCCATCAGATGCAGCGGGACCATCGAATCCGCCTGGAGAGAAGACAGATTGAGCATGTAATGGTCTTTTCAATTGAGCATAATTGTAAATATCATATAAGAGAATTTCATTTCCCTTGTGCAAAATCGTTCTGATTACAATGGAATCCCTTGTAATTGATATTATTCATTGTTTTTAATTTTTGGAATTTTGCAGTCCAAACAATTTTATTCTTGAAAAAATGTCTGCACAGTCCAAGATGAATAAGTGACTGTCAGGCCAAAAATATGCTGTGAACATACTCTGTATGTCAGCAGTGCCTCTTTACTGCTTTAAATTAAATAACCAGCAAAAATATGCATAGACTTGCTCTAAATTCACATGTTGAATTTAGGCTTGTGATTAAATTTTCAACTTTTAAATTGGGATAATATAATTGAAGACATGCATGAAATGAATTCCTAAGGTTTTGAGCTATAAAAGTTTAATGATGCGATCATCTTGTTGGGTAATAAATCTGCATGTTAGAAATTTTGATTGAGTAAATTGTTAGACCTAAGCTTTGATTAAATTTAAGAATACTGTATGACATGAATCAATCCAACCTGTGAGGTTTGAGCCATGAGTCACTTTTACTCATTTATTCTCTTTGACGTGTGAATCATTTTGATTAAAGGAAACTAGAACTTGCAATTGGGATCGATTCAAGACCATGTCATATTCCAAAATCGAGCAAATGATCGAGGCACTTAGAAAACCAAAATTTTGGCCTTCGTTTGAAATCCAAACCCAAAAATATTTTCCCTTTAGGATTAACAAACCTGAGCCTTTAAGCCTAATTTTTCTTTGAAGCCCTCTATATTATCCCTATCCTTATAAAAAGACCAACAAAATCAAACCCAAGTGTGCGAGAATGAATTCTATCAAAGGCATTAAATTTATGATCATCAGAAAAAAGCATAAATCGGTAAACCAATTCAAAAAAAAAAAAAAAGAGTTGAGATTCATTCAACATAAATAAATTGCAAATGACAAGCAATTAGACAATAGTCTAATGTCATGCAATAGAAAAAGCAAAAAGAAAGAAAAATATTGATGATCATAAATTTTAATAAAAATATGCCAAGTCATGATGGAATGAGCTCTTGCCACTTCTTAGCCCAATAAATTCTCTTTCTCACCTATGTTACAACCGTATGCCCCGTTACAACCCTTGAATAAGACCTCATGATCTCGATCTGAAGAAATGAGTTGGTAGCGAGTTGGTCCAATTGCAAGCTTATGGGATAATTTAATTAAAATTTGATTTTGAGCGGTCATGATAAACCCAATTGAGAGTGAGTGAAATTTCCGGTTCTTTTATAAGTGAGGCTCTGTCCTATTGCACATGTTCATGTCATGCCTTAATTCTAATTTTTAATCCTTGCATCTTTCAAACATGATATTCATGAAGGGTTGATAATAATGTTTGATTTGTAGGCCCAATTTAGTGAGCAAGTATCATTTTATTCAACACTACAATCAAGGGAATTGTAACACCCCGGTTTTTGGTCACCCAGGTCGGGATGTCACCGCCACATCTCCCTAGTAAGACACGGTTTCTCCGAGCTTACTAAAGAGATGCAAGGCTAGGTATTGCAGTATTTAAAACATTTAAAGCATTCAAAATAGCCCATACAATATAATTTGAAAATAATAATAGCATAGCGCAACGGAAATATTTAGTTTAGTACAATATCGCAGCGGAAATTATAAAAAGGGCCGACATGACCAAAACACGGGTTAAACAGGCCCGTTCATAATATAGTCTAAGTACGAAATTTAAAAGCAAAATAACAATCCCCAAAATCCCATGCATGATTCGTGCTCATACAGGCTCATTCCACATATTCTGTAAAGAAAGGAATAAAAATGGTTTTGGTCAGCAAAATTGCTGAGTAAGTTAACACATGCATGATTGTAGGGTTTAAAAGCCATAAGTTTAATAATTTAACAAAAGCATGATAATAACATAATATTTAGTTTCATCTAATCCATATCCAATAGCATAATCTATCTCAGGCTCTATTTAATAACACATACCACATGGTTCAAAATAATAGCCATAATTTAAATAAAGCATTTAAATAATTTAATTTGACAACAATATCATTTAATCTAGTTTAATTTAATTTAGAATCCCCATTACATTCCCGATTTGGTATTTCAAAGTTTCACGATAAAAATCGCGATGTCAACAAGTTTAGCCGGTAGCCCGGCGGCCGCAGCCGTATCAGCCATACCCAGTACCACTCCGGAGCCTCGGAAAACCCATACGGATATTCACGAGAGTGTAGGCTCTATATTTCGCCGTTTTGGCAATATCACATTTCAAGTATAGCGCGCGGGGTCACCATCGTCCATTACGGCACGAAGTGAATCGTTAGGGGGCACCCTGCAGAGCACTCACCCCTAATTTTAATTTATCAAGTTTGTAAGGGGATTTAGTTTTTAAAATCTGCCTTCCATTGTATTAATTTAGAAACAATATCTCAATTCGTTTCAACCCTAAAGGTTAATTCCATGTTTCAACAAGATTTCAAAATTTCATTTCGGTAAATCACAGTTTACTCCAAAATTCGTCTAAAATCAGATTTAATTCCAAAAATTCCAAAATTTCATATCTGACTCGGAACCATCAAGATCTACAACTTTCGTGTTTTAACTTTTTCAATCCGAGATACCTAAGTAGGTCAAAATCGCCAATCTTCGCATAAGAAGAAATCTGTCCGAGTTTAACATGTCACAGTTTAAAGATTTCAAATTCTAACATATCAATTCAACTCCAAATTTAATGAAACTTGACAGGGATCATCTTTAAACATTTGTCTACAACTTTCATGTTTGGCCAAAGATCTAAAATAGCCTAGATCCTATGTCAAAAACGTGATCAAGATCATTCCTAAGTTCTGTCCAAGATCTCAAGATCTAGAATCAAACAGTTCGGTTTCGACGGGTTTTCACATATCAAATAAACTCCAAAACTTCTCAAATTTTTACAGTAGCTAGGTCTAAGTCTTAGGAACGTTTTTCATGTTTTAAGTTTTTCCGTTTGAGTTCGTTTTAAGGGTCGGAAAAATTCACCAAATCTGTTGCGTCGGTAGAAAAACAAAAGTGGACAGATTTATGGTTCTTGTTGAATCTTTTAGGTTTCGAATGTTTTAAAATCTCCCAAAACCATGTAAGGTTAACTTACAGTGTCTATGAACGTCGGGAATGTCTAGTCCGGAGGCGTGGCTTCCAGATCACCGTTTCTCCTCTCCGTTCGTCGGGTTCTACGATCTAGATTCGATACAGGGTGTAGAAAGAAAAGAATCGAAGTTAGAATCCGTTTTCGGATAGAAACGTGAAAAGATTTATTGGACTAGAGCTTACCACAACGTTTGGAGACCTTGGATTTTCGTCCAAGCTGCTGCCTCCGTTTGGTGCTTTCCGTCGACTCCGAATTTAGGGTTTCGAACGTATAGAAGAGTGTAGGGTTTTGTAAACTTGTCTGGGGCTCCCAAGGGGCTTATTTATAGAATTCTAAGTCCCTAGGGCGTCCACAACCGACCTAAAAGTCTGGAGTCAAGAGATGTTCAACCGAAAGTCGAAAAATCCGCGTTCGGGCGAGAGATTCACGCAACAAACGAATCT
This sequence comes from Hygrophila difformis, assembly GCA_030278955.1. Classification (NCBI taxonomy): domain Eukaryota; kingdom Viridiplantae; phylum Streptophyta; class Magnoliopsida; order Lamiales; family Acanthaceae; genus Hygrophila; species Hygrophila difformis. The sequence continues at coordinate 11,716,100 of JAOANR010000005.1, read as the reverse complement.
GTGGGGTGGCGCGGTCGTGGCGCGCTGAAGCCACTTCACCGCGCGGCCACCGCGCCGACTTCGCCTGGACTTCGGTCCGGGCGGGTCGTGCGATCCGTCGTGCTTTTCCGCCTCTCTTTCGGGTTTCTATCCCTCTATGCTCCCGAATTCCGATTTCCGGGGTATATTCGGGTTCATACTTTCTCTCTAATTTTATTCTCAGTCTAATTGGATGTTTTGGACTCGAATACTCGAGTTCATTAGTGTCGGGTTTTGGTGTACCATTTATCCATCCTTTTGTTTAATTAAATTCCTTTAATCCCTTTTTAAGTAAAAATCTCATTTCTCATTTTCTTATCTTTATTTATTTCTTTTATTTGCTGGTTTTGTTTATTTATTTATAGTATTTATTTTATTTATTATTTATTTATTTAATTACTGTTTTATTTTATGTTGGAAAATTCTCGGGTATTACAGTCTACCCTCCTTAAGAATCAACTTCGTCATCGAAGTTGTGTTTCGGCTTTTCTCGTCTCGTGCTAAGGTCTTGTGTTTGTTTTATTATGTTGTGACTGAACTTAGAATTAAAACTTCTAAGCTGCCTACGTACCCGGTAAAGGGATCAAGCCATAACGTAGTTCAAAAGTTTACAAAATTGCACGAAAAATTAGGGGGTATGACATCCTCTCCCCCTTAAGATTGCAGTTATGTCCCCATAACTGTGTCGGAATCGGTTTGGAACATTGTCGGGTATCGTTCCCTCATATCGGATTCTACTTCCCAAGTTGCCGTCTCACTTTCGTGATTTGACCAAAGAACCTTGATCATTTTGATGGTTTTGTTCCTCGTTACTCGTTCCTTAGTATCGAGAATACGCACTGGGACTTCTTCGTAAGTCAAATCTTCATCGAGCTCAATTATCTCCGGTTGAAGTACATGTGTCGGGTCCGGCACATACTTCTTTAGTTGCGAGACATGGAAGACATTATGAACTCGATCTAAGTGTGGCGGTAAAGCTAGTCGGTAGGCTAGAGTTCCGACTCGTTCTAGAATTTCGTAAGGTCCTATGTATCGAGGACTTAACTTCCCTCGTTTGCCAAAGCGCATCACCCCCTTCATGGGTGATATCTTTAGCATGACCCTATCTCCCACTTGAAATTCTAGGTCTCGTCGTCTCACGTCGGCATAACTCTTTTGACGGTCTTGTGCGGCTTTCATCTTCCCTTGGATCACTTTGATTTGTTGAGCCATGTCTTCGATAAGTTGTGGTCCCACTACCACGGACTTATCGTTCTCTTCCCAGCTCAAAGGGCTTCGGCACTTTCGTCCATACAATGCCTCGAAAGGTGCCATGCCGATACTCGCATGGTAACTATTATTATAGGAAAACTCAATCAAGGGTAAATGAGATTCCCAATTTCCTTTGAACTCCAACACGCATGCTCTCAGCATGTCTTCTAGTGTTTGGATTGTTCTCTCGGTTTGTCCATCCGTCATCGGGTGGAATGCGGTGCTCATTTTGATTTGAGTACCGAGAGCTTTTTGTAACTCCATCCAGAAACGAGAGACAAATCTACTGTCTCTATCGGAAATGATATCATGTGGTACTCCATGCCGTCGTACCACATTATCAATGTAGGCTCGGGCCAATTGGTCCATAGTCCACGTGTCTTTCATTGGGATAAATATGGCTGTCTTCGTTAGCCTATCCACAATCACCCAAATCTTATTCATGCCTTTAGGTGATCGGGGTAATCCCGAGACAAAGTCCATTGAGATGCTATCCCACTTCCAACTTGGAATCTCTAGTGGTTGCATCAATCCTAAGGGTTTATGTCGCACTGCCTTAACCTTTTGGCAGGTGAGACATCTCGCTACGAAATTTGCCACTTCCTTCTTCATTCCCGGCCACCAATAGATCTTCTTCAGATCTTTGTATAGCTTGTCACCTCCGGGATGTACGGAATATGGCGTGTTGTGCCCTTCCTCCATCAACCTTTGCTTCAACTCGGCACATTTAAGAGGCACACACCATCTACCTTTAAAACGGATGCTTCCATCCTCGTGGACAGCAAATCCTATTGCCTTTCCTTCGGCAATATACCCTTTTATCTTCGCGAGTTTCGGGTCGCCCGGTTGAGCGAGTCGAATCTCGTCTAATATTGGAGTTTCTACGACCATGGCATTGACCGTTTCTCTCACTGTGCCAGGATGCACAAGTTCTAGCTCCAATCTTGCCAAATCCATGTACAATGCCGGCGGAATTACCAACAAGTTTGTCACGTGTTGGGTTTTCCGACTTAGGGCATCGGCTACCACATTCGCCTTCCCCTCGTGGTACGCTATCTCTAAATCGTAGTCTTTAATGAGTTCCAACCACCTTCGCTGTCTCAAATTCAACTCCTTCTGAGTGAATATATATTTCAAGCTCTTGTGGTCGGTGAACATTCGACACTTCTGCCCATAAAGATAATGTCTCCATATCTTTAGAGCGAAGACGACCGCTGCCAACTCCAGGTCATGTGTCGGATAATTTTCCTCGTGAGGTTTTAGTTGGCGTGATGCATAGGCTACGACTCTCGAGTCTTGCATCAAGACACAACCTAAACCTTCCTTCGAAGCATCGCTATATACTTCGAAGTCACCATTTTCTGATGGTAGTGTTAATACGGGTGTGGTTGTGAGTCGTTTCTTCAGCTCTTGAAACGCAATCTCACACGCTTCGGTCCACTCGTATTTTGCTCCTTTCTTCAGTAGCTGGGTCAAAGGACGTGCAATCCTTGAAAAGTCCTTCACAAATCGTCTATAATATCCGGCTAATCCAAGGAAACTCCTTATTTCCGTTGGACTTTTCGGAGTTGCCCATTCAGTTACGGCAGAAACTTTTGCCGGATCCACTGATACTCCATCAGCGGATACTATGTGTCCGAGAAATGCCACTTCTTTCAGCCAGAAGTCACATTTCGACAGCTTGCCGTATAGCTGATTTCTTCGCAAGATTTCCAACACTTGATGTAAGTGTTTCGCATGCTCCTCCTCGCTCTTCGAGTAGATCAGGATGTCGTCAATGAACACTACGACACACTGGTCTAACAATTCTCGGAACACGTTGTTCATGAGATTCATGAACATGGCCGGAGCATTTGTTAACCCGAAGGATAACACTGTGAACTCGTAATGGCCATATCGTGTTCGAAACGCCGTCTTTGGAATCTCCTTCTCGGCAATCCTCAATTGATGATACCCAGATCGCAAATCGATCTTCGAGAATACTGAAGCTCCCTTCAGTTGATCAAACAGATCCTCTATTCTCGGTAGGGGGTATTTATTCTTAATGGTCACTTGGTTTAGTCCTCGGTAATCTATGCAAAGACGTAGTCCTCCGTCTTTCTTCTTGACAAACAAAACCGGTGCTCCCCAAGGGGACGTACTCGGTCTTATGTAACCTTTTCCCAATAGCTCCTCGAGTTGTTCCTTTAACTCCTTCATTTCTAGTGGTGCCATCCGGTACGGAGCTTTTGAGACAGGCTCTGTCCCCGGAATGAGATCTATGGTGAATTCAAGATCTCTCTCAGGTGGCATGCCCGGAACGTCTTCAGGGAACACGTCCGGGTATTCTCTTACCACTGGTATGCTATCAACCTTGTTCTCTTCCGCCTCAAGGTTGTGCACATAGCACGCATATAGTTCATACCCCTTACGCATCAAGTTACTTAGTTTAAGTGCGCTAACGATTTTGTTACTTTTCTTAGGGGGCTGAGAGTAAAAGATAACTCTCTTTCCCCTACTTTTTGACAAGGTGATCTTTTGCTTTTGGCATTCGATCACCGCTTTATACTGGGATAGCCAATCCATCCCCAGTATGATGTCAAAGTCTCTTAAGTTAAATTCTACCAAGTTCGCGAAGAATTCTACGTTCTTTATCACTATAGGAATTCCGTTATATCGTTTAGAGCAAGACACTACTTCTCCAGAAGGCAATTGAATTCCTAAGCTAATTCTCTCGCACTTAGGTAGATCTAACTCAGGCACTATCCTTGATGCTATAATTGAGCAACTAGCTCCAGAATCAAATAGAATTCTAAGGGGCGTATTCAAAACGTGAAATGTACCTGCCATCACTTCTCCTTGCGCAGGCACGTCCGCTTGGTTCACCACGTTCAGCCTCCCCATAGGGCGTCCCTGATTGCCCTGCTGATTCGCATTCGGCTGCTGATTTTGTTGCTGGTTTTGATTCTGTGGGGGCGGAGGTCGTTGGTTCTGGTTCTGGTTTTGCGGCCTATTTTGAGGGGGTCCGTACCCTTGGTTATTGCCGTTTCGCCCGTTTTGGTTTTGAGGCTGTTCTTGCCCCGCGACCAAATCGTCCCTCTTCGTTATGTTCTCGAGCCTAGTTCGACATTCCCGTCGAACGTGACCCATTCGACCGCATCGGTAACAAGCGCCTTGTTGCGGGCATCCCCTTGCCAGATGTGGTCGTCCACATCGCGGGCAAGGCGGTACCGGATCTTCTTGATTAAACCTCCTTCCCGTGTTGTTTTGTTGGGGCCTATTCGACCCTCTGCGCTACTCGTTCCTTCCAGTGTTGTTCTCGTTTCTTGAGTCTCGGCTTCTCTTGTCCTGAGGACCCCTGCTGGACTCCCCACTCACCCTTCTTTTCAGCTGCTGCACGCGTGCTACCGCTACAGCGTGATCGTATACGGCTTGCAAATCGGGGTAGTGTACCCCCGCGATCACTTCGCGCACAGACAGGTTCAGTCCCATCTCGAACTTCTGTGCCTTCTCCGCATCAGTAGGCACTAGCCTTGGTGCGAACCTCACCAGCTCCTTGAAGCGGGTGTAGTATTCCTGCACCGTTTGGCTTCCTTGCTTCAACGACAGGAATTCTTCGTACATGGCCGCTTTGGTACTCAAGGGATAGAATCGATCCCTGAGTAGTTCCATCATCTCCATCCACGAGTAAGGCTCGTCATCTTCAGTTAGTTTGGCTTGCGTTGCTTGCCACCAGTCATCAGCTTCGCCTCCCAAGTAGTATGAAGCGACATGTACCCTCTCTCCTTCCGGACATTTGACCGCTCCCAGCAGCTTGTCAAAAGTCCGGATCCATTCCTCCAGTTTAGCTAGATCCTCCTCACCAGCATAGTGGGGCGGCTGGTAGGGATTCACCATCGCTAGGTAGTTAGGGCGAGCTTGGGGCGGAGGTACCGCCGCAGCTTGACCCTGGTTGACTTGCGCGTTCCCGAGCGCAATCAACACTTCCTCTATCGTCCTAAGACGATCGCCCACATTGTTCGGTGCGGGGGCGTCCCGCGCACCTTGGGGTTGTTCCATCTCAGGTTGAATCGGTTCAGTGACGTTTGGTAGTGTCTCAGTAGGAGTTTCAGTGGTGGTTTGGGGAGCGGTTTGAGTCCTTCCTCTTCCTCTGGGTGCCATTCTGGTACAAATAGGATAGTTTAGGACTGATGAATTTAGCATATAGTCTAAGCAATTTCTATGAATGTATATGTGTGCAGTAATTTAGCACGTGGTGCTTTGTTCGGATTAAGAAGCATCGTATGCTTCGGGGTTTTATTTTATTTTGTTTTGTTTTGTTTTGATTTAAAAAAAATAAATCGGGCATTTTATTTCCTCAAAAGAAATTTTAGTACAAAAGTAGAAATATTTTCCTAGCAAAATAATATCTAACAATAGAATCTCTAGTGTCTCATGACGTCCTCCGGTGGGGTAGCAGGATCTTCCTCCGGATCTTCCTCCTCCGAACTCGGCGGTAGTAGGTCGTCAAAGATAGTGTTTAACTCTTGCCCGTGGGCATCGATGTATTCCTTTAGTATTAAGTTTTGTGTAGTGAGGGTTTGAACTTGGCGCTCGAGTTGGTTTATGCGGTGATGATCCGCCTCTCTCAAGTTGCCCATGTGATGTAAATTGGCCTCCAACTGAGCCATACGGTACTTCATTTGCTCTAGGGTTTGGTGGGAATCGAGATGAACGCTCATCATCCTGACCATCAACTGCATCATGTCTTGACTAGCCATCTAGCGCAAGCAAGAGATCTAGGTTAATATTCGCCAAGATTCTAAGTTCAATTCGCCAAGATTCTAGGTTCGAGTTTCCAAGATTCTAAGTTCAAGTTTCGCCAAGATGCTAAGTTCAAGTTTCGCCAAGATTCTAAGTTCAAGTTTCGCCAAGATTCTAAGTTCATAGCAGAGATGCGACATGCATATGCAAATGATAATTTCCCCCAATAATAATTTAATACACCATATATTTTTCCATGGGTTTTAGAATAAAAATTCTTCCATGGAAATAATACTTTAAAAATTTAAAATAATAGTCAAAATATTAATAGTATTTTTAAAATAATAATGGTTTAAGAATAATATTTTAAAAAAAAATAGCCGGGCTCTGATACCAACTTGTAACACCCCGGTTTTTGGTCACCCAGGTCGGGATGTCACCGCCACATCTCCCTAGTAAGACACGGTTTCTCCGAGCTTACTAAAGAGATGCAAGGCTATGTATTGCAGTATTTAAAACATTTAAAGCATTCAAAATAGCCCATACAATATAATTCGAAAATAATAATAGCATAGCGCAGCGGAAATATTTAGTTTAGTACAATATCGCAGCGGAAATTATAAAAAGGGCCGACATGGCCAAAACACGGGTTAAACAGGCCCGTTCATAATATAGTCTAAGTACGAAATTTAAAAGCAAAATAACAATCCCCAAAATCCCATGCATGATTCGTGCTCATACAGGCTCATTCCACATATTCTGTAAAGAAAGGAATAAAAATGGTTTTGGTCAGCAAAATTGCTGAGTAAGTTAACACATGCATGATTGTAGGGTTTAAAAGCCATAAGTTTAATAATTTAACAAAAGCATGATAATAACATAATATTTAGTTTCATCTAATCCATATCCAATAGCATAATCTATCTCAGGCTCTATTTAATAACACATACCACATGGTTCAAAATAATAGCCATAATTTAAATAAAGCATTTAAATAATTTAATTTGACAACAATATCATTTAATCTAGTTTAATTTAAATTAGAATCCCCATTACATTCCCGATTTGGTATTTCAAAGTTTCACGATAAAAATCGCGATGTCAACAAGTTTAGCCGGTAGCCCGGCGGCCGCAGCCGTATCAGCCATACCCAGTACCACTCCGGAGCCTCGGGAAACCCATACGGATATTCACGAGAGTATAGCGCGCGGGGTCACCATACCCAGTACCATACCCAAGTGTAGGCTCTATATTTCGCCGTTTTGGCAATATCACATTTCAAGTATAGCGCGCGGGGTCACCATCGTCCATTACGGCACGAAGTGAATCGTTAGGGGGCACCCTGCAGAGCACTCACCCCTAATTTTAATTTATCAAGTTTGTAAGGGGATTTAGTTTTTAAAATCTGCCTTCCATTGTATTAATTTAGAAACAATATCTCAATTCGTTTCAACCCTAAAGGTTAATTCCATGTTTCAACAAGATTTCAAAATTTCGTTTCGGTAAATCACAGTTTACTCCAAAATTCGTCTAAAATCCGATTTAATTCCAAAAATTCCAAAATTTCATATCTGACTCGGAAACATCAAGATCTACAACTTTCGTGTTTTAACTTTTTCAATCCGAGATACCTAAGTAGGTCAAAATCGCCAATCTTCGCATAAGAAGAAATCTGTCCGAGTTTAACATGTCACAATTTAAAGATTTCAAATTCTAACATATCAATTCAACTCCAAATTTAATGAAACTTGACAGGGATCATCTTTAAACATTTGTCTACAACTTTCATGTTTGGCTAAAGATCTAAAACAGCCTAGATCCTATGTCAAAAACGTGATCAAGGTCATTCCTAAGTTCTGTCCAAGACCTCAAGATCTAGAATCAAACAGTTCGGTTTCGACGGGTTTTCACATATCAAATCAACTCCAAAAATTCTCAAATTTTTACAGTAGCTAGGTCTAAGTCTTAGGAACGTGTTTCGTGTTTTAAGTTTTTCCGTTTGAGTTTGTTTTGAAGGGTCGGAAAAATTCACCAAATCTGTTGCGTCGGTAGAAAAACAAAAGTGGACAGATTTATGGTTCTTGTTGAATCTTTTAGGTTTCGAATGTTTTAAAATCTCCCAAAATCATGTAAGGTTAACTTACAGTGTCTATGAACGTCGGGAATGTCTAGTTCGGAGGCGTGGCTTCCAGATCACCGTTTCTCCTCTCCGTTCGTCGGGTTCTACGATCTAGATTCGATACAGGGTGTAGAAAGAAAAGAATCGAAGTTAGAATCCGTTTTCGGATAGAAACGTGAAAAGATTTATTGGACTAGAGCTTACCACAACGTTTGGAGACCTTGGATTTTCATCCAAGCTGCTGCCTCCGTTTGGTGCTTTCCGTCGACTCCGAATTTAGGGTTTCGAACGTATAGAAGAGTGTAGGGTTTTGTAAACTTGTCTGGGGCTCCCAAGGGGCTTATTTATAGAATTCTAAGTCCCTAGGGCGTCCACAACCGACCTAAAAGTCTGGAGTCAAGAGATGTTCAACCGAAAGTCGAAAAATCCGCGTTCGGGCGAGAGATTCACGCAACAAACGAATCTGTGGGGTGGCGCGGTCGTGGCGCGCTGAAGCCACTTCACCGCGCGGCCACCGCGCCGACTTCGCCTGGACTTCGGTCCGGGCGGGTCGTGCGATCCGTCGTGCTTTTCCGCCTCTCTTTCGGGTTTCTATCCCTCTATGCTCCCGAATTCCGATTTCCGGGGTATATTCGGGTTCATACTTTCTCTCTAATTTTATTCTCAGTCTAATTGGATGTTTTGGACTCGAATACTCGAGTTCATTGGTGTCGGGTTTTGGTGTACCATTTATCCATCCTTTTGTTTAATTAAATTCCTTTAATCCCTTTTTAAGTAAAAATCTCATTTCTCATTTTCTTATCTTTATTTATTTCTTTTATTTGCTGGTTTTGTTTATTTATTTATAGTATTTATTTTATTTATTATTTATTTATTTAATTACTGTTTTATTTTATGTTGGAAAATTCTCGGGTATTACAGGAATTCAATATTTGTAGTTTTTGATTGTCTTATCCCAATCCAAAAAGAATGTGATTTATGAAGCCACAAAAATGAATTGAATATGCAGAGCCCGTGTTCTTTCGAACATTGACTCTGACTGCTCGGAGACGATCAGTATTAAATGTGAGGATGTTGATAATGGCCAGAAATGACCATTATTTTCAATCCATTTCCGTGTCTTAAACGGGCATTTGATCGCATTCCGGTCTTACATTAAGTAAGAAAGCAGTTGAATTAGACTGATTTATGCATAATTGTAAAAATAATAAGCTGGTTTGAAAAAGGCATAAATATGTAATTTTATTACATATTTGTGTTAGAAAAATCCAAAAACATGAGAAAAAGAAAAGAAAAGAAAAAGGAATGAAAAAGATGGGAAAAAGAGAGAAAAGCCCACAAAAAGAACATTTTCGGCCCATCTGGCCCAATCCAGCAGGCCCAGGAGCACCCTTGTCGCGGAAGCTCCTTTGTCGCGATGCATGGTTCCGCGACCAAGGAATGTTCCGCGACCAAGCAGACTCAGATGAAGAGGAGACCAGCCAGGATACCTTTGTCGCGATACCTTTGTCGCGATGCCCTGTTCCGCGACAAAGGTCTATTCCGCGACAAAGATGCACTTTTAGAGACACAAGACCCAGTCAAGAAGCTTTGCCACATGCAGTGTGTTCCGCGACCAGAGTTGATGCTCCGAGACAAAGCTGTGATGTGTGTGATGTCTTGAGACACAATGGGCTCAAATCAAGGCCCATGAGCTTAGGGTTTCCCCTCTATAAATATGAGGTGTTTCCTTTGAGCTAGAGGTCGGGTGAGAATTTTTAGATAAGAATACACTCTTGAAGACAAGTTGGGGGCTCAGTTAGTTTAGTTTAGTTTAGGGTAGTTAGTTAGGTTTTTCTTGTATTATTTAAATTATGCATTAGTTAGATGTTGTTTCTAGCATTTTTAGTTTAGATAGCCAGCTTTTAGACCTTGTTTTGCCTTCTAAACTTTTGTTTAAGGGTTTGTAATACCCAAATCATGGGTATTAACAACACCCATTTAATAATATGGGAAAACATTCTCCACTTGTGTCCCAAATCATGAAATGGATTTAACACTCCATGGATCTTACTGCTTTCATTTTCTGTCGGTCACTTTGACCCTTTTTCTCATTTTAATATCACTGGTTGGTGACTTTCTTTGGATAATGTTGCATGTTTATGGGTGATCAAGCTTAGATTAGGGTTTCTTCAGTTTTAAGTTTGTTTTATTTCTATTATGTTCAAGCATGTTCTAGCTAGATTCAAATTCTGTTTTGTCATTTTTAGCTTAGTTTAGTTTTTGAATCTAAAATGGGAGAGATCACACACAATGCATGCCACTGTTCCACCTTACTTTTCTGACATGTGTCCTGGACACACCTTTGTCGCGGAACAACTCTTGTCGCGGAACCACGTTCCGCGACAAAATGATACTTTGGCGACAAAGGTGCCAAAGAACACTTGTTAGCAATATTTTGAAACCCTTGGTCGCGAAACAACTCTTGTCGCGGAACCACGTTCCACGACAAAATCCTTGATTAGCGACCAAGGACCCAAATACTTGTGATTTTATTCTGGAAGGGCTTTGTCGTGAAGCAACCTTGTCGCGGAACCACGTTCCGCGACAAAACCTCTTGTTCCGCGACAAGAATTATGCCCTTGTCCAATTTTCAAACCCTTGTCGCCATGTTCCCTTGTCGCGGAACCACGTTCCGCGACAAAATTTTTGGTTAGCGACAAAGCAAACCCTAATTTTCAAAATTCCATTTCTCTCATTTCCCACCATTTGTCGCGAAACCCTTGTCGCGGACCCATGGTCCGCGACACAAACTCTACTCCGCGACAAAGTGGCACCTTTTTGCCAAATTTTTATTCTTCATCTTCCTCAGTAATTAATTGGACCTTTATATTAATATTTTGATGTTGAAATCCAATGATCTCAACCCATGATTATTTTGATATAAAGCATTTTGTTCAATTCCACTAAAAGACTCTTCTACAAGTAATTAAACTCTAATGATCTAAGCATATAATCCGGACTGTAATTAAATAATTATGGAATGAGTGATTATTTAGACATGAAGAGTAACTATGGAATCAATTCCATACCCTTGCATGAGAAACCAATGTCTCTCATGCGAGATGACCCAAAAATATTTTCCTTTCTATTTGTTTTGGCTTTACTTGTGTTGTGTGAAACAGTTAGTAGATGATATACAGATTAATGTTGGCGGGTATTCCCACACGGATAACTAGCTCGTGGTCTGTATAGTAATTACTGGTTGTTATTTTGCATGGTCCGGATAATGGTTGGTGGAAGCCTTGGCGGTTCGTCCATCCGGGATTATAATAGCTGCTCGGCTGACTCCTATCCGGATACAGTTTTATTTTCTTTATCTTAATTTCAAACCTGAATTTCGAACTGTAATATTATCAAACGATGTCCATCAACATTGCTTGAATAGTACTGCAGTAAGAAAACATGTAGGTTTTTCCCTCATTTCACAGATAGTAGGAATCTTGATGATAGCGATCACTGTTGTTAAGATCTTTTGCTGTCTAAAATCATCCCACCTGGAATAGTCAGGACCTGGATAGCAGATGTTTGCAGTCCGGATCATCTTGACTATTCTTGTCATCTTTTTAGCCAAAATAAATTCTTCTCATCTCCGGCTATTTCATCTCTGTGTCTCACTTCTGTCTAAACCCGCCTTATATTTTGGGTTTTTATTTTACACTTCTCTATAAAATTATGCATGATATTATTATGTAAATATTGTGGTCAATATTATTTTGGGATCCTTCCCTTGGACATAGAAGTCTTGATTTTTTAATCAGATGACTCATACTAAATTTCCAACAAAAATTCATTTATAAAATCTGGATCTGAGTAAGGGATAAGTTCCACAGTTATGACTAATTTATATCCGACTGGGGTTGATTTTGGGAAAGTAGAAGCAGAGTCAGCGATTAGGTCTCACCTAGACTGAAAGGATCTGTGTTTTAACTGAGAGTCTAGTACCTGTTTAGGGAATGATTTTCAAACATCTCTTATTTTCCAAAATTGCTGTGTGTTGGAAATCTGGTATTAAATATCACACTGAGATGGGGTCCACTTGGATTCAAATACGGTGTGATAGATAATTCCAGAGGAACAATACATAGGCCTTGGTTATTCTCTAAGATAGGGTTGAGTTCCTTACAACTGCTATCCTCTTCTACCAAATCCTATTTTTGAGTCCCGAGTGAGCGCATCCGGAATAAACTAATTTGTTAGTTCGTTTCATTAGTTTGTGTCTCATAACCACCCGAAGGGAAGTGAACACTGCAAGCGGTTCACTGAGATTAGGGAATTCTTGATCCACACCCAGTCATTCTGACTGGGGGCTTTCTTTTACTACCAGGGTCAGACTTTCAAAAACCTCCGAGTGATAGGATTTTAAATGCTTTCTTTACCGCTTTCTTTTAACTGCTTTCTTTAGAGGTCACTCGGTTGTATTGAGAGTTGTGTAACTGCTACTAGGACTGAGAGTTAAGGGATAGTTCAGGGCTTGATTAGAATCTTTGGGCGTGACATGGGGGAATGATAACGGTACTTGACACTTCAATAAATGATTTGTCAGGTGTTGCTTGTCCACCACAGATGGCTAACATACTCTTGCAAGGCATTGCAAGAGGAGTTGTAAGTTTGTGGTATCTTAGAGTTTGTTTTCTTAAGAGCATGTAAACTCTTACTGTAAGTACCTGTCTGTTAAAGGGAACATGGTATAGAGAGCATGAAAAATTGGCTAACTGAATGGATTCTTCCAAGCAAAGATCTGTGTATTAAAATGGAAGTTTAATTGTGTTTCATCTGAATCTTGTCCAATCTTTATTATTTTCTCCCTGTCCCTTCTGTCTCATTTTAAATCTGCTTTCTTAGAATAATCTTAATCACTTTCTTAGATTAATTTTATTGCTTTCTTAGATTAAATTTAATTCGCTTTCTAGAATAGCTTTATCTGCTTTATTTAATCGCTTTCATAGTTTAGATTTAAATTCTGTCAAGTAGTTGACAGTCAAACACACACTTGAATCGAGTAACCGAGTGGAAAATCTTAGTAAACGATGTGGGCCCTGCTTCTATCGCACATCCTCCAGTGAACGATCCGGTCTTACTATAAATTACTGCAATTTTTGACACCGTGCGCTTTCGGGCCACAGTTTCTTAACACGAGTAATAAAAACGTGACAACCTATAAATATATCCCTAATCCCAACTCCGCAATCATAAAATGATTTTCATTAAATAAAATCAAAACCAGGATTATTGTTTTTCAGAAAATACTCATATAATGGGAAATGTGTTAAAAGTTTCATGGCAAAGGATCTTCATGACACGAAATTATGATAAATTTCATGATGCTTATGGCCGGGGACCTTCAGTGTGACAGACTGAAGGCCAAGATTACACTATGTATCCCGGCTGCACCGTGAAAGTTGTCAAAAGTTTCATGCCAGGGAGGTCCACAGCGCCGTTTGAAATCAAAGTTCCCCACATGAGTAATAAAAAAGTGGAATATATCCTTAAACCCCTTTCTCATGAATCATAACTCTTTCCATTTAATAAATTTAACCTGGGATATTTTAGAAATACTCGTGTGACGAAATTGTCAAAAGTTTCAGGAACGTCTTGAAATCGATGAACAGGATGATGACTTGTTATTGGATGAGTCTGATACCGAAAAAGAGAAGGAACTGTATAGCAAACAGCTTTGGTTCAAAAACATGTCTAAGGAGGACTTTAAGAAAGTCCTAAAAGCTGAAGAAAAGGAACATTAGACGAGAAAGAACCCTCCATTGAGGATTGAGATCCCAAAACCTGCTATGGAGATCCATGACAATGGGAAGCACCAACCTGCTACTCGGGATTACATGCAAGGAGTGGAGGTAGTGCCGACTTTAATGAAGCGTCCAGAACACCCTGCTGAAGCTGATAGATGGATGAGAAACCGAGCAGGAAGCAAGGTTACTCAAAAGGAGCCGCCACCTATGACCAGGAGTCAGTATAGGCGGACTCAGAGAAAATATGCCGAGGAGATGCGGCAGTGGAAAGCCCAGATTCAAAAGTTGGAGTCTTCTAAGCCTCGGAAGTCAGTACAACCAACTTACATCAGATCTCAAGGGGAAACCTCCGAGCAGCGGAGGCCTATCCATGAGAGACTACAGCATCCGGATGGGAGACCTCTGTACATGAAGCATAGTTCCCCCGTACCACCTCGAAAGCCAGTGCATGAGCGGCTTAGAGATTATAGGGGAAAGTCAAGTGAGGCCTTGAGGAGGCCACATCCACCATCACCTCCCTCCAAGAGGCCACATCCTCCGTCACCTCTTTCCCGAAGGCCACATCTATCATCACCTCCCACCAGGAGGCCAGTTCAGGAGAGACTGCACTGGGCAGAGCGATGTCATCCAGTGCCTCAACCTAAAACCATAGAGCCTAGGCCTACTCAGATAAGGAATCAGCCTACGAAATCCAGAGACAAAGGCAAAGCGATCGCCGTGGCCGAGTCAAGTAAAGGAAAACTCGCAAGTGAATCCTGAGTGGATAAATTCATGGAAAGATTTAATCGCATGGGTGATCCAGGGACAGCCAGAGATATGGCTATGATGAAGGTTCTCAGCAGGTTCTTTGCTTACATAGCGGCCCATCAGGCCGGTGAATTTGGAAGTGAACCTGACAGCTACAAGGGATTCATGACTTATTGCAGAACTCTTGATGAAAAACAGAAGTGTAGTCTGAGATCCAACCAATCAATGAAGTTGCGCAAGTACACTTCGGTGCGGTCACTTCCAAAGATGTGGAAGCTGCCATGGAGGCTAACCAAGAGAAGCCTAAAGTCGGTATAAATGCTATAGGTGTCATGACTGAAGATCTCGACATGTTAGACGACATGGAACTCGATGAGGAGACCAACAGGGATGATGAGGCAACTGACTTCGATGAAATTTTCTGGGTCGGTTTAGAAGAAGATTTCAAAGAAGCAGGATATGAATATGGGCAAGAAGAGGAGATACCAGATCCTGATCCTTCCGTACCTATGCAAGTGGTGGGGCTAGCTGCATATGAGGAGGTCAGCGATGTTGAATCCGAAGTGTGGGATGAAGAGGAACCATCATTTGCTGGACTCATTGAGGAGATGGATGAAATGATAGCAGAACTCTCCCACCCGACCAGGAGCCTCCTCGAGGAGTTAGGTGGCCAGTCCGCTCAAGGGCCAGTTGTCTTTCCACAGTTTGCCAAACCGAAAGCGTCCCAGACTAAGCAATTGAAAACTCTGTATATCAAGGCCCATATTGACGGCCCTCTCGTGAATAGGGTGTTCGTTGACAATGGGGCAGCGGCAAATGTAATGCCGATGTCAACTTTGAAGAAGATCGGTAAGAGTGAGAAGGATCTCATCCCCACCAGGGTCAGGATGTGTAGCTTTGTGGGAGAAGCTACTCAACCTGCGGGATTCATAACAGCGGATGTCAATGTGGGGTCTAAGACGATCAAAGTAGCTTTCTTTGTGGTAAAGTCGAGAACTTGCTACTTAGCATTACTAGGATGCGATTGGATTCACATGGCACAATGTGTGCCATCGACCTTACACCAGCAGTTGCTTATCTGGAATGACGATCAAGTAGAGTTGGTGGAAACAGATCCCCAACCATTCATAGGACACGACCGCAACAACAATGATGCAGTCCTTTACTTGGAGGATATCCAGCCTGCGTCGGCTTGGATTGGTGTGGACTTGGACCTCGAGTCCATCGACTTTACTTCCAGCGGCTTCAAGCTACATCCGGTAGACAGCCGACATGAGTCCTCAGGCTCCACATGATGAGCAGCCAAGACATCTATGAGGACTTTCTACAGCGGCTCGCCACCACTGAGATGATGATGGGTGCCGAAGACAAGTCCAAGAACCTGACTGACAGAAGGCCATCTGAGTGGCCATCCCCTGTGAAGCGGACGTTGCCTAGTCCGGAAGCCAAGGAACCACTTGTAGACATCAACCTCGGGACGGATACAGAGCCAAAACTCACCAGGATAAGCGCTTCATTGCCCGAAGAGGAGCGAAACCAACTAGTGGAGCTGATTCAGAAATACAAAGATTGTTTTTGCGTGGCAGTACACAGACATGCCAGGACTCTCGAGAGAACTCGTGGAGCACAAGCTGTGAACTCACCCCGAGTTCAGACCACACAAGCAGCCGCCTAGACGGTTCGATCCAGACACCATCCCAAAGATAAAGGCCGAGGTTGAAAAACTTCTTAGAGCAGGTTACATTAGAACTTGTCGTTATGTAGAATGGCTAGAAAATATTGTACCCGTTGTAAAGAAGAATGACCAATTAAGAGTCTGTATAGACTTTAGAAATTTAAACTTGGCGACACCCAAGGATGAATATGTAATGCCTATGGCCGATATGCTTGTTGATGCGGCCGCCGGCTATAAACTTTTATCATTAATGGATGGTTATTCTTGATAAAACCAAATCTTTATTTCTGAAACTGACATACATAAAACTGCTTTTCGTTGCCCGGGGCCTGTCGGCATCTTCGAATGGGTAGTCATGCCTTTTGGTTTGAAGAATGCCGGGGCAACCTACCAAAGGGCCATGAACATGATTTTTCATGATTTAATTGGCCACACACTTGAAGTGTATATTGGCGACACCGTAGTCAAATCGTGTGAATTCAGCCAGCACTTGGCCCATCTTTAGGATGCCTTCATCCGAATGAGGCAACATGGATTGAAAATCAATCCAGTTAAGTGCGCGTTCGGAGTGGCGGCAAGAAACTTCTTGGGTTTCCTTGTGCACGAGAGAGGCATCGAGGTGGATCAGAACAAGGCAAAGGCTATCTTAGAAGCCCGTGCACCATCCAATCTCAAAGAGCTACAGTCACTGATTGGCAAAATTAATTTCTTAAGGAGATTCATTGCTAATGCTGCAGGAAAGATGAAAGTGTTCACTACCTTGCTTAAAGGAAGGAAGAACGAGACATTTCTATGGACAGCTGAACATCAAGCGGCCTTCGAAGAAATAAAGAGGGCGTTGGGCAACCCTCCAGTGCTAATGCCACTAAGGCATGGAATGTCTCTGAAGCTATATGTGTCAGCCGCCGAAGAATCCATCGGGTGCTTACTTGCACAAGATGATGAGAGCGGCAAGGAAAGGGCTATCTACTACCTTAGCAAGACTCTAAAGGGCCGGAGGTGAGATACACAGCACTAGAGAAGTTATGTTACGCTCTAGTATACTCCTGCAGTAAATTAAAACATTATATGTTGCCAAGAACGGTCCAAGTGATAGCTCCCTTCGACTTGGTGAGGACACTTCTGCATAAGCCAGCATTGAAGGATCGCCAAGCTAAATGGGATATGAAGATCAATCCCTTTACTCTTGTGCACGTCCCTCAGAAAGCTGTCAAGGGACAAGCTTTAGCTGTTTTCCTAGCTCAACATCCCTCACTAACAGTACCGGAGGATCCTAGAGAGGCATCCTTCATAGGATTCGAACCTTGGGAATTGACCTTTGATGGATCGTGTGCAAGCAGCGGCTCGGGAGCCGGTATTACAATCACTAGCCCTCTGGGGCAGCATTGGAAGCTTGCTCGGGAATTGGAATCAGGCACCACCAACAATCAAGCGGAATATGAAGCCTTGATATTCGGCCTGGAGACAGCATTAATCAAGGGCGCAAAATCCATTACAATTTTTGGAGACTCCCAAGTTATCCTGAAGCAACTAATAGGAGAATATGAGTGCAAGAGTCCGAGGCTGATTAAGTGCTATGAGACAGCACTAGAACTATTGGGCAAGTTTTCGGACACTACTATCACCCACGTACCTAGAAGTCAAAATCAAGAGGCCAACGAAGCTGCTCAACTTGCTACAGGCTGGCAGACGGGTCGCCCTAAGGGGCACCATGCATCGCCGCCATCACAAATGGGTTTGAAGACCAACAAGAGGTCCAACCCCAAAATTCAAATGAAGATTGGAGGACTGGAATCACACGATACCTCGAGGACCCATCATCTGGAGGAGACAGCTCACTAAAGATCAAAGCTCTGCGATAACACTGATAAATGGCGAGTTATTCCGAAGGGCAATCGATGGATTGCTGCTCAAATGTGTAGGTCCCGAAGAAGCTAAGCTGGTAATGGGAGAAGTCCATGAGGGGATATGCGGTTCCCACCGGACAAGGCCTAGCATGAGATGGAGTATTCATCGCCATGGATACTTTTGGCCAACCATCATGGAAGACTGCATCATCTATGCTCGAGGTTGTGAGGCTTGCCAGAAACATGGGCCGATTCAAAGAGTACCGGCGGAAGAGTTACACACAGTCATCAAGCCTTGGCCATTCCGTGGCTGGGGGATGGACATCATTGGAAAAATTCATCCGCCATCATCTAAGAATCACGCATTCATAGTAGTGGCCACCGATTACTTCACCAAATGCGTAGAAGCATGGCCAATGAGGAAGATCGACCAAAACGATGTAATTAAGTTCGTGACTGAGCTCATACATCGATTTGGAATCCCCCAAACAATCACCGCTGATCAAGGCACTGTGTTCACTGGTGAAAAGTTTTTAGCTTTTGCTAAACAATTCGGGATTCGCATATATCATTCCACTCCATACTACCCCCAAGCAAACGATCAAGATGACGCCACCAATAAGATCTTGATAGGTATGATCAAGAAGGCAGTAGGTGAGAAACCAAGGAAGTGGCATGAGGCTTTGTCAGAGGTCTTATGGGCTTACAGAAACTCTAAATCTGCAGCCACTGGCTTCACACCATACTACCTGACATACGGTCATGACGCCGTTCTACCTTTAGAGATCACAGTCCCTTCTCTAAGAGTGGCCCAGCAGCATCACTTAGACTTAACTAAATATGAAGAGGCCATGTTGCAAGAATTGGAGACAACAGATGACGATAAGCTTACGGCTTTGGAAAATATCCGTCGTCAAAAGATGAAGATGGCAAGACATTATGACAAGAGGGTTCGAGGAAAAACCTTTAGTGAAGGGGACCTAGTATGGAAAGTGATTTTACCTTCGGGGGTGCGTGATAATGAGACAGGGAAGTGGATCCCAAATTGGAAAGGACCATTCATTATAACACAAAGACTACTTAATGGTGCATACAAGCTGATGGACATCGATGGTCAAGAGCACAAACAGAGTATAAATGCAAAATATCTCAAAGTGTTCTATCTATCACTCTGGGAATCTGAGTAAATAATATAAGTGCATCAAAAGTGGCCAATCACAAGCTCGGCCAGAAAAGTAGCAATAATATCCTAAAACAAAGACAAGAGTTACCCACCACAAGGCCGATAGGCTGACCCAAAAAAGTGTACTGAAAAGTAAAGCAGTGCTAGATAATAAGGGGAAGGCTGCATCCCGTCACCCAATATGTGACGACGCATGATGGCCCACTGATCACGAGTACGCCTAAAAATGTCCGTCAGACGACGAAGTGCAGCCGCTGAAGCACGAGCCGCGCAGACAACCGGAACAGACGAACCCTGGCTCTCGATAGCTCAGCCGATAGGTCACGCTCATCTGCGGCTAAACGATCATACGTGGTCTCCAACATAGCAGCTCGGGAGGAAATGTCAGCTATAGCAGGCTCCAACGTAGCCAGCTCATCCTGGGCCCCCTGAATGGTGCGCCTCCTCTACAAAATGATACGCTCTGCCTCTACGATATCATGCTCCGCTTGCGTAATAGCACTCTGAAGCTGGGACCTGCGAATCTCTCTAGCTCCGCGATCAGCAGACAACTGCTCGCGCTGAGGGGGGATGACATCTATCTGAGAACACACATCACGATGTCGCACCTCAAGCTCATCAAGCAGTGTCAAATCCTGGGCAGACTGGTCCGCAGTGCTGCTAAAAGCAGGATAGGCAATAGACAAATCAGAGATATGCTCTGAAAAGTCAAGGAAGCCGACATCCTCAACAAAGGCGGGAACGGTGCTAACATCGTCAAGAAGGCCATCAAGACCAGAAACCACCTCAACAAAGAGTAGATCGGTCTGAGTGGATAGAAGGCGGTCAAATGCCTCACATGACGAAATAACGACCCCGTCGGTAGGGGCAGGTACCGGAAGGCCTGAAGATAAAGAGGTCTTAGAAACGGAGAGAGCAGCTGTGGGTACCTGAGGATAGCGTTACATGAGTATATGCCAAGGAAATCTTACAGTCACAAAAGATGAAATAAAGCATACCTGAGGAGGCGGCCCGACCAAATCAGCTGAAGTGGCAGGAGCATCAGCCACAGAATGATCCGCCTGATCCATGGGAATATAAAGAGGAGAAATCTTAGAGCCTACCCTTGAGAAGAAAAAAAGAAAGTAAGGATGCAACTAAGGAGTACCTGAGAGGTCACCGAGGGGCCAGCCTGACTAGTCGTGGGGGCATGATCCGCGGTCTGAGTAGAAAAAGGATGATCTGTGTGATCCGCAGGGATTTGGAAGACAGCTACCCTTAGAACACCTTATTTAAATAAAATAGCAGAAAAGGAGAGGGAACATAACCAAGAAGTACCTGTGGGACCAACGCGTGGTCAGCTGAGCCAACTACAGGAGAATGATCATCAGACTGAGAGGAGCGTGGGTCCACCTGAACAATAATGAAGGATGTTATTACAATACTAAGATTAATAAAAATAAAGAACCTAAAAGTGGCGAAGCATACCTGGGCAGCGGTAGTAGGCGAGGAGTCGTCAACGCCGGTCACCATGGCATCCGTCTGATACTTTGGATCATCACCATGGAAGATGATGTAGTCAGCACGAGCTAACAACACTTCCATAGACTCAGAAGGATCGTCGGAAGGTCTGCCAAAAGAGGAAGAATATCGAGAATCGACGGCCAAAAGAATATCGGTGATGGGATCATCCGCCCGGCCGTGGTCAGCGCTGCCCTCATCACCAGTCTCCACATGACCTCCATCACTATGAGGATCTACATACTCATCTTCTTTATAGTGATCATCCTCATCCTTAGTGCTGACATCACCTGCCGGATCCTCCTCATCATCAGAACGTGACTCTTCATCACCAGAGCTCGCCTCCTCCTTGTCAGAGCTGGACTGCTCATCGTCAACTGAAGCATCCTCATCACTTGTTTCATCGTCAACTGCAGACAGAGAAACAGCATTAGAGGACCAAGGCAGTGTATAAAGTATCATTTGACATAATAGGGATTCGACATACTCTTCGGCGCTTACGAGATGAAGAAGTTGCAACAGACTTAGACTTTCGGGTAACACTGCGAGAGGTGGAGGTATGAGCCGACACGGCGGCACCACGAGTACGGGATTGCTGCGAAGAGGCCGAACCACGCTGCGGGCCTCCGAAACGAGTTGTAAGCTCATCATATGACGGCAAAACGGAGGTGATATATGGCATCCACCACGCCATAAAACCGGCAGCAAGTGACCCCGTCGGAGTAAAAGGCAAGTAGCTGGAATACGTCAAACGGGATGAAAAAGCCACCACAACCCTAATACCCACCTCTGCCATCCTCTCATGTCTGGTAAAACGAACCGGCCACCTTACTCTGCGAGGAAGTCCAAGATGGCAGCCGAACTGACGAGTAAGCAACTGAGGACAATACGGCTCAGCTATGAATGGATTAGAAGGATCATTCCTTCGCACCCCACTCAAAAGCATGTGAGGCTTCATGCTAATGTTCCAAGTAGACTCCCCATGTATGCTGCGTGGCTGATCGGGCTTGCATACAAGAGTAAAGAGCAACCATCCAAGGGGTGCATACACATACAAGTCGTGACAAGACGGCCGATGATGATAGAACCAGCGGATACCCAGACTATCCCGTCTCAAAAGGCCATCCCGGTTAACCCTCACGGAACCAGAGGCCAACAACCTGCCTAGTGGATAACCCTCCGAAACATCCCTTGGGTCGGGGCGAGATACACCGGTAAACAGCTGAGGAAAATACAACTGAATCCATAACTATAGAAACCATAACGGTCCGGAGGCCGTAGTAGTGGGATCTCGCCCACTAGCCAACATGTCAGAAACCTTGGCCATACCACTGAATAGGGTGCCAAGGAAATATGAGCCTATAGCTCGAGAATGAGGACTCATGATAGCTAGGACGAGGGGCAAGGCAGTGCGTAAAACAGTGCGAGCACTGGAGCAAACGATGAATCGACTGAACCACAGTGAAAGAAATGCCACATGCTGGTCCTTTGTGGATGGAGAAGCCCCAGTCGTCATGTTGTGGTCAATATAGGCAGCATATCGTCTGGCCAATTTGCCCGGAGGACAAATGGCCGCACCAAGTACAGAGTCCTCAATGCCCGACTGTGTCAGCTCAGCTCCGTCCATGCGAAGTCCCGTGATCATCGCGACGTCAAGAAGGGTAGGACCAACGAAGCCACAAGGGAGCTGAAAGGCATTGACTGTGGAGTTCCAAAAACCCATGAGATAGTAGATCAAGCGGTGATCTAACACCACCGGCTTGGTGGATAGGGTGATAGCCTCATCAATCTCCCACTCACGCCAATCGGAGGCGCGTCCACTCATCCGGCGCACCCATGAAATATACTTGCCTAAATTGCTATCATCATCAACCTCGGTCCTAGGAACTTTGGCCTTTGACTTGGAAGCAGAAATACCGCACTGGTGAGACCGAATAGCCTTAGTCTGGGATACAAAGGCACTCGTAAATGCGGCCAAAGTAATCGGGCACCGGCACGATAAAAACCCTCTCGCCTCATCTGCGTGCGCACTCGTACTATGAAACGACCGTAGAAAAGGTTCCGACTCCCGGCGGTCGAAATCGTAAGCCTCATCATCAGAGTCCGGAATAAGCGGACGCTGTACAAAGCAAACTACACCGGATTAAGGGACGCAAACAAAGGCCACACTAAGTAAGAATGTGAAACAAGACAAACCTGAGTCATGGGAGATGTTAGAGTGGCGGCCTGAGTAGTGGCCTGGACGCTGGGAGTGGCGGCCTGACTCGCTGACGGAGGAGCAGATCTGGCGACGTCCTGTATCACAAAGTTATGAGGATGAACCACTGAACAAAAGCGTTAAGTGAAGTGAACATGGTGAGGCCAGGGAAACATTCAAACCTGAAAAGCCATACCCAGAGACAACGAGGCAGCGAACCCTGTCAAGGGAGTGGTGACCCGGGCTGAGTGAATGGCAGCCTATCCCGAAGAAGGTGGCGGATGATGGCTCTGATTGGCGGCCTGCGATGGGGTGGCGGCCTGAGATAAGGTGGCGGCCTGAGCAGTGGCTGGTGACCCCTGGGTGGCGGCCGGTGATGTCTCGGGGTGACTGTCAGTGGCGGCCCGAGCTAAATGAGGGGCGGCCGGCGTAGTCTCGTCTACTTAATCCTATATCATAAGCAGGGTGTGGGAAACCCAAGAAAAAGCTCTAGGTCAACCTAACACCTAAAGCATGATTCTCTAAGCCCTATCGCATAGTTCTCTAAGTCCTATATCATAAACAGAGGGTTTGAATGGCGATGCTCATCAAGAAAAGATAGGCAAAATAAAGTGAATGATCTTGTTAGGTCCTGTTTCATCAAGCATACATGTAATGGGCATCGGAAGCACGAAATTACTATACAAGCATGAATTCAGCAAAATCAAGAGAAACAAGCCAGGCACAAAATTCAGTCCAACATCTACCCTATAATTCAGAAATGCCAGAATCCTAAGTCACCCATCCATGATCCTCTCTCAGCACATGTTATAGGCCACCACCAACAAAGTATGCATAACAAAACAAAGATAGAGGATAGCCGACTAACCTGATCCATGAAGCAAGTGGCGCCCCAAGCAGAATAGGATGGCGGTACGTGGAGGTGGAGATGGCGGCTCCCAGGCGACAACGGCCCACGAGCAGTGGCGGCCTCGGTGGTCTCTGGTGGCGGCGGCCTTCGGTTGGCGGCCGGAGCTGGATAGCGGCGGCCTTGAGCTTGGCAATGGCGGCTGGCGGCCCTTGAGCAGGTGGCGGCCTCTGGAGAACAAGGGATGGCGGCCCTCGAGCAGGTGGCAGGTGGCAGGTGGCGGCCTCCGGAGGATAGGGATGGCGGCCTCTCGAAAGATGATGGCGGCGGCCGCGTGCGAGGATGGCGGCCCTTATCCTCAAGGCAGTGGCAGCCTCAGCAGCAGGATGGCGGCCCTCGATATGGTTGCGGCACTGCAATGGCGGCCTCCGAAGCCGAGAAGGGCTAGCGGCCTGGCGAAGGAGAAGATGGCGACGCCCGGATGATGCCCTGGCGGCTCTTCAACAGACGACGACACTAATCGTGAGCACGCTGAGAAGACGAGGTTGGCGGCCGAGAAGTCGACGGCGGCGGCCGGAATCCCCTGGTGGCAGCCGGCAGCAAGAGCAAGGGGAAGGAGAAAGAAATTTTGGGAAGTGAGGTTTTTGGAAACTTTCCAAAATTTGAAGAAAATAGGCTTTTATATTGCTAGAATTTTATCCCTAATGGGCCTCCAAACCCTAAATTAAGCACACAAATTTGTCTTGGAAAATCCTAATCAGACAAATTGCGTGAATGGGGCATCTGTTAACCCAGTAGAAAAATAAGTATTAAGGCCCATCCATTTTTGGTCTAATGGCTAAATTGCTCGGCCCAGTCCGTAAAGATATATCCGGTAAAAGGGACTGAGAAAGAGGAACCCTAAACCCAAGTCAGTAGAGTAAGACACCTTGCAAGGAAAGCAGATAAGGGTAAAGGGTAACCTGCAAGGAGGGTATCACCGTGGGCGTCATCAAAGAAAACAAATTAGGGCCAGACACCACATAAGGAAACAAATCAGGACGAGAACAAGGTGGAGCGTTCATGGCTTGAGGATTCCCCACCACTATATAAATGCAATGTGGCACCACATGCAAGACACCCTCAACACTCCCAAGAGAGCCGCATGACCTATTTTACTATTTTTCTGCAATTTTACTACTTTCTGTTCTTCAATTCCTTTACTGCTTTCATTCAATTCCTGTATTCGTTTTTATTCCTATTTCTCCTGTAATCTTCCCCAAATTCATCAATAAAAGAGAGATTCTTTTCCCCCAAATTTTCACTGTTAACAAATACACATAATAGAAGGATACTCGATATATGCAAAAAAAAAATACACATAATTGGATGACCAAAACTTCTAAATTTGATATACATAAAATAAACTAGTAAGAAAAACAATAAAGGGCATTATTTACAGTAATTATTTCTCTTTAATTATTGAATACTATATGAATTCACAATCCAGGACATCAACAATACAGGATTCCTGTGAAAAATACAAACAGATCGAGAATGATGCCACCCCAATAAAAATCTCCAGGAAGAACTAGTTAGGGGGGGAAAAAAACCTGGAGGATGAGACATCTATTTAAGGGATGTTGTCCGTGAATCAAGCCAGGACACAATATCAGCTAGAACTGTTAGAATTCTGTCATCAGGTTCCCCTTCCAGAATGCAATGGAATCCTCCTTCATAAAGCTTCAGAGTCTTGTCCTTGCTCGAAGCCTTTTCGAATAGAAACTGGCTCACTTGGGGATCGGTCACTTTATCAGCAGCTCCGTGAAGAATAAGCACTGGTGAAGCGACCTGTAATGCACCCTACAGATTGTTATTTTTCTGGCAGCATACATATCGTGAATTCCAAATATTCAAACGGTTAGAGTGCTCATTCGATAGCCAGCAGAATTGAGAATAATGGCGCAATTTATCTGTTTTTTTGTTTTCTTTTTATTATTCTCTTTTAAGCTCGATACCATACTCGATTTCAACTTTACTAAGATTGATGCTAAATAATAGCTCTAAGAAAAAGCCCAGACTTGTAATTTACAAGCTCGATTAATTGATATTAGGTCAAACCAATGTAGGAAAAAGACAGTGGATCAACCTTCTCTACTTGTGATTCGATGTACTTGGTTGCATTCAAGAGTTCCACAGCAGTCCTGAGTCTTGTTTGGTCGGAGTAGCTTATCACATTATACGGAGCCTAAGGAAAGACGAATCATATTCAATGTGAGATCGTGGTTGCAAGAATCACATAAGTAGACACGTGCAGGGATTAAGGACACACCATCTGTTTTTTCTTCGTCTCTCTGAAAGCTAGCTCTGCTAGATCTTTCTGAGGGACGAGCTTCGCTTGTGGCAAAAGATTGGATAAAAATATTAGGATTTTCTGGAGTGGAACTGGGGGAGACATTTCCTTCGAAATCTAAGTATACAATTGAAAAAAAAAATTCAGTTCACATAGTAGTTCAACAAATGCTTATTGGGAAATCATTATTCGACTCTGCTGAGTAGTACAAAAATGATCAATGACGGCCAAATTACATTACCTTACACATTGGAGCGACAAGCACTATACCGTCCCACTCATTTGGCGCCTTAAGAAGGGCTTTCAGAGCAATGGCGCCGCCCATGGATTGCCCAAAAATGAAGCGTGGAAGTCCGCGGATCTCGGGCCTGCCTGCATAATCAAAATCTAAATGCATAATTGGATTTCCCCTTTACATCAAATTGTTTCATGAAATGCCCGCGCACCTTTCATTATCATAAACTGCTCATTGACATTGTCCACTACGCCTTCAAAAGATGGAACATAACCATGTAATCCTTCCGAGAGGCCAAACCCCGGATGATCAATGGCGTAGACACCATAACCAGAGCCAGCAATGTGCTTGGCAATCCCTGAAACTCAGCACAATGCTTCATATAGTGCCAATATTTCATGAACCATCTAGCATTACCTAGAAAGAAACTTGAAAACATGAACACAAACCTTCAAAGAAAAACGTGCAGGTGTCGCCATACCCGTGGCAAAAACACAAAGCACCTTTGATTCGCACCCCGGGCTTGGGCAACCAACTCTTGCAGAAAATTTCTTGCCCTTTTGAGTTTATTTCATACCACTGCAAACATTTTTACAAATCCAATCCACATATTCATTCCAAACAATAAACACAAAGCTTTAACCACAAAAAGAAAAACAACTATCATCATCAAATTCTTCCAACCCCCTAACTACATTTGCTAAACTACACAACAAATATGTAAAACTCAAGCTCAATACAAATTACCTCCTCTGTTCTGATCCCATCTGGAGCCAACTGCTCATCATTAAAAAAGGTGAAAAAATAAAAATAAGAACCGTTACTTTAATCAATATGGGTATATGTATTGAGAGGATCAATCTACAGAATAATTGAAGGGTTACCTTAAACAAGACATGATCAAGGTTGAGCTGAATATTAGAAAAGGCCGACCTGACCCTTCTACGGGCGGGGGCTTGGTCCAAATTCTGCGAGGCGATGGAGTTCAACTCGTCACTTAATCCTTCAATTTGGGGCCTTTTCTGGGCCTCTACGATCATTGTTCTCCTGGAAAAAGCAAACTTCGGAGGAATTGATTCCGGGCGGAAAATGAAATGTGTGCATAGACTCCGGCGAGTGTTGGAAACTTCCGGCGGCAGCAAGTTTGGCCGGCAAAGTGAGGATCGAGAAAAAGCCATTGGGATTTTTGGACTGTTTGGGTGAAGTGGTGCTTTCGTTTTCCTTGCAATTATTTGCTCAACTAACACTGTGAGTGAGAGTCAATTCGCATTTCAAAAACGTGATTTCCAGCGTTACATTATACTACTACTAGTTGACACTGCTCCAATTCAATATTTTCATCATTCAACTTCATTCATCTCACAACCTTTTGATTTCAATAATGATTGTAAAATTTCTAGTGGGAGAGAGTTTTTTTTTAAAAAAAAAAAATAAATAAAAAAAATACCAAAACAGAACTCTGCATACATAAAAAAAAACTTGCTCGAATTGGAAACTTTTACTTAACCTGTCAGAGTTTCATACCACTCAAGTTAACTGTGTTTAGTATATTAATGTTAATATTGATAGTTTAAATAGAATATAGATAGAATAATGTTACTCCCATAAAGATAATGAAATATTCCCTCCGTCCCACTAAATGTATCCCAAAACTTTTGGGCACAGTATTTTATACGGGAATTATTAGTATTTAATGTAAGAGTATATTAGTGTTTGAAGAGACGGTAAATTAGGAATTGATATGATGCAATGATAATGAGTTTGAATTTTTAAATGATTTATTTATATGTGATGTGATAGTTGTGGTTTGAAATTTTAGTTTATATATTTATTAACTTATATACTTTTTTGGATGAGATAGGGGGCGATGGGGATCGAACCTCTAACCTTCCATTGGAAGCCTAGGGACTTAACCACTTGGGCTAAGTACTCATCCCCTAGGGTATATATTTATTGATGTGATGTAACGTGAGCTGGTTTAGTAATTAAAGTATTTAATTATTTCATAAAAGAAATGTGACAATTGTAATTGTACGGGCCAAAAAGAAAAGTGAGACAGAATTAGTGGGGCGGAAAGAGTATTAAAATAGTATAATACTAGTGTGCAATGCACACACCCAAATGTGTTTGAATTTGGGGATGCGGCCTGACTTCCAACCTGAAAGTTGGGGATTCGATTCCCCACTTAGCTTTCTATCCCTTCCTTTTGTCCTTTTGTAATTTGTGTGACATGGTTTCCCTCCACTCATTTCTTAACCTATATTGGTTGTTCAGAAAAAGAAAAAAAAATATGTGTTTGAATTTTGTATGAATAATTTTTTATAAAATAATTAATATTCGCCAAAATATTTAGCTCAACAATTAAGTTACCAACAATAATATATATAATTAATTCACGAACAATTAAATAGATAAATCAATTACTCAAATCTAAATTATTAACTCCAATAGTTCAATGTAAATAATTCTCCTCGAACAACTTTCACACTACTTTTAATTAAGTTCTAATTTAAAAAGTATGATATATGTTTTTAATTAATACAATCAATTTGCATTATAACCAAACGCAGTTGGCCTGAGTGGTATGGGGCTCTGGCAGCTTAATCGAAGGTCTCCTGGTATTCACCTAAAAATTTGCATTATACTCACTCCGTCCCATTTAACTTATATTGTTTGATTTTACATACAATCCAATGCACTTTTTCAACCGTTAATATCTCAAAATATGTACAACAAAAAATTATGCAAAATATATATTCTAAAAATACATTATTATAATGATTGGGATAGTCACCAACTTAAGAAGAGTCCTCAGTCACTCTCTAAATCTGCAAAAGATATTACTAATGTGTGGTCTACCTTCTCTTCCCTCTTAAGATGGAAGATTGGTAATGGTAAGTTGGCTCGCTTCTGGTTGGATGTTTGGACTGATAGACCCTTTCTTTTACAGGATTGTGCCACCATGACCCTCTCCTCTGAAGAATCTGCCAAATCAGTGGCCTCCTATGTGGACGAGACAGACTGGAAGTACATGAAGCTTAATAATATTCTCAACCTGGATGGCCTTTTAACCCTGCAGAGTATTCAACCGCCCTTGGAATCAGCTATGGAGGATTGACCCTTTTGGCGCCCCAACCCAAAGGGCATTTTTTCCATCAGCAGCACCATGGACCGACTTGAAGAGCTATGCAACCCTCCTCCCGACAACTTTAATTGGAAATCTATTTGGCATTGGGATGCTCCACCTAGAGTGAGGAGCTTTTTATGGCTTCTGGCTCATAATAGACTACTCATCGGATCTGAAAGGAAACGAAGAACTTTATCCTACACAGACGAATGCTGGAAGTGTGGGGAAGAGGAGAGTGGCATTCAGGACTGCCAATCTTCATCTCTTGTTTGCAATAGATTGGGTTTCTCTATCATTCAGAACTTCGAGGCAGGCACCCCAAAGGATTGGATCCAAGCTATGCATCGCTCCAACATAGGAACCAATATGGCAGCTTTATTCGGCATTGGTGTATGGATGATCTGGAAGGCTCGTTGCTCTGAACTCCATGGACAACATACCATCCATTGGGATTACCTCCATAGGAAAATCAACAGGGCCTGTAATTCTTATTTGGAGGCCTTTAAGGAAAGAAGCATCTTTGGTTTCAATTTCTGTTCCATCAGCAGACCTAAATGGGAACGGCCTGACCATGGCTGGTTTAAGGTAAACTCAGACGCTCGAATATCTCAAGGTTCCAGCTTGGCTGGAGGAGTCATTAGGGATACGAATGGGAGATGGCAACATTGTGTTTGTGCTAAAAGTCCTATTATGGATATCTTCCAAGCTGAAGCCTGGGGCGTACTTCTATCTATGCAAATGGCCTGGGATTTTGGCATCAGAAATCTTGAAGTTGAATCAGACAATGCTGCAGTTATTCAGCTGATCCAAGATGAGAGTTTTGAACCCCTCGACCGCTTCATTCCTCAGATTAGGCTTATGACTAGGTGGGATTGGAACATCAAGTTTGCTTGTATTCCTAGAGAGTGTAATATGGTAGCAGATTACCTTATTAGATTTCACATTCCTAAAGGCAGCTTAGAGTATTTCACTAGACCCCCTGAGTGGGTCTCCAATGTACTTGATATTGATTTGCTAGGTTTGCCATTTGCAACCTAAGTTTGGAATACATGGCTTCGGCCCTCCACTTCTCCCGAAAAAAAAAATACATGATTATACGATTCTATCAAAACCCAACTCGACTATTTTTTTCAAATATATACTTGCAATAAAATAGAGTCAAAGTTGAACAATAAACGGTGCTAAAAATTCAAATATGATATATTAGCTGGAACGGA
Organism: Hygrophila difformis; assembly: GCA_030278955.1. Lineage (NCBI taxonomy): Eukaryota > Viridiplantae > Streptophyta > Magnoliopsida > Lamiales > Acanthaceae > Hygrophila > Hygrophila difformis. Next base: position 11,685,297 of record JAOANR010000005.1, on the reverse strand, counting down.
TGGAGTAATAAAAATAATAAAATTAACTCTCAATTCCAACTTCAGTTGAATTATTTTCTGAATCTTATTAATGATCCACTACTTATCAAGAGTCTTTGTTTTTCAATACTCATTCCGTTATAAAGTTTTTTTAACATTCCATGTTTTCACGCAAATCCAATACATATTTTGAAAGAGTAATATTTTAAATTTTATAAAATAAAAATTATAAAAACTTAATATTATATAACTATGTGATTAGACGAATATAACAAGATCTCACGTGACTTATTTTATCTTATATAAATGTGTTAAAAAATCGAATCAAAGTTATTCAATTAATGAATAATGTTTTGACTATGTCAATATTAACATTATTCAACGACGGATGGAGTAGATAGATACATAAGAGCCTAGGGCAATCTATTAAAAGGAATGAACAAAGTATGTGTAGACTGTACTAAGGAATTTGGTAAAAGAATTCTCAAATTTTATGACTTGAAAATTTGCTTGAAAATTTGTCTTCATTATGGTATTTGTGTGAGCAAAATTAAATTTTAATAATAAAAGAACATTTTAAAATGGTCACTTCGAATAAATTGTAACATTCATGCATTTTGGCCGGGTCATATAATACCAGGACCCAACCCAAAGCTCAAATTCGATTTGAAGTAGATTTAGATAATTAAAACTCGACTCAATATAGAATTTTTGTGGATCTCATTCGATCCCATTTGCCCTCTCGCCAGCCTCAATATAATTTGTTTAAGCTACTAATTTATTCATTGTAGAAATGAATTATAAATTAATACGACTATTATTTTTGAATGAATCTATTAATAATTTAGGGCTGAAGGGTTCAATTTTTCGAAAACATCAGAATTCTGCATACATAAAGGCTCTAACCCGAGAGCTTTGCTTAAACTGTCAGAGCCTCATACCACTCAGGTCAACTGCGTTTGGTTTCGAAAACATCTTTTGAGGTACAAATAATAAATTGATAGGAGTATTATTCAACCCATACTAAAAATACTATGCCTTCGTTATTTATCTTGTCTTATTTGATTTTTTTGTATTGTTAATTATTTAACATTGACTCAATTTTATTGCAATTATATATTTGGCCAAAATATTCGAGTTAAGTTTGTTAGAATAGTATAATCATATAATTTTAAAATATATATTTCATTTAATTTTTAATTGTATATATTTTGATATATTAACACTTTTATTAGATTTTTTACAGAAGTTAAACAAGACAAGTGTGGGGAATCGTCCGGTGACTTGATCTTATACCAAATCTTCATCCCCAATAATTTAGAATGATTTGTGTTGGTAATCTTATTTATTACTCTATCCGTCCCATTAGCATTGTGTCAAAACTTTTGGACACGTAGTCCAATGCATTTTTTTAACAGTTAATATCTTAAAATGTGTAGAAGTAAAAATACTATAAAACATACTTTCTCCATTTTTTTCTTTGCTACATTTGGTGTCTGACTACTGTTCACACACATATTTTGAATTAAAGTTTTATCATAGTTATACAAGTTAAAATATAGCCAAGTGAGACCTTTTTAGATTCGTCTCGTATTGTACTTTTTAAATTTTGAACTTTTAGAATTTTTACTTATATTAAAATTGAGTTATTAATTGTTTAAAATGTGCATTGGGTTGCGCGCTGGATCGGTCCATAGCAAAGATTAAAACAGAGGAAGTATATTCTACAACTATGCGAAAAAAAAAATGAATTCAACAAGATCTCAATCAGCTATATTTTTTCTTATACAATAGTAACAAAAATATAGATTAAACTTATATCATGAATAATATAAAAAATCAAAATTGGACATACAAACGAAATGGAGAGAGTAGTAGTATGGGGAAATTTGTGATAAATACCCAGCACCATACTTTTCTTCCTATTCAGTACCCAGCTATATTTTTCTTCCTTTTTACTACCTAGTTTTGTTTCTATATGTAAAGATTGTCAAATATGCCCCTGGTCAGGTTCAGTACATTTGTCTTATAAATCTGATACAGTTTATCAAGCAGTCTCGTGTATGAGAATTTAAAAGATTTGTATATCCCTACTGTGATTGTTGTATTTGTTGCACAATTTTTCAAATATTACTTTATAGATTTTATTATGATTTTATGCAAAGAACGTAATTAATTGAAATATATGCCATGATCATTCACAGATTTTACCATTCAAAGTAAAGTTTCTGGGTCTACCTGTAACACCCGGGATTTGATAACCCTGTCCGGGATGTCACCGCCACACCTCCCTAGCAAGACGTGGTTTCTCCGAGCTTGTTAGAGAGATGCAAGGCTATGGTTTTTCAGAATTTAAAACATTTCAAATAGCCCATTTATAAATATATAACAAAGATCATTACATAGTATTATCTAAGTTGCAGCGGAAAGTAATATTTAAATATAGATATAGCAGCGGAAATATAAATAGGGCCAACACGGCCAAAACACGGGTTATACAGGCCCGTTATGCAAGTCATGTATAAAAACGAGAGTAAACGTTCCCAAAATCCCAATGCATGCTATGCTCATGTGTAAGCCTCATACTCTGAAAAGAAAAAAGAGAGCAACGGTTTGTCAGCATAAACATGCTGAGTAAGTTAACCCCTAGCATACAATAATGGGGTTTCAAAGCCTTTAATTATTTAAGAAAGAATTTACTTACATTTAGCATGATCGCAGGCACTATATAAATTGACTCGTCAAGATAATGGAATTTAATTGTAGAAATCAAAGGTATGCATGCCAAATGATCACATATATAACTTGCAAGGCGATTAAATAAATTGATATAAACCAAAACATAATTTAACAAGGATTTAATTAAATCTCTTATAAATTTCTCGTTTCGTTCCTTTTATAGGTCACCATTCGCTAGGGCTCTTATGTCCACTAGCGTCATAGTCAATATTCCACTAGGGCGCTTACGTCCGCTAGTCATACGCTTGGGCCCTTATGTCCACAAGTCACATAATCAATATCGCGCTAGGGCTCTTACGTCCGCTAGACATACGCTTGGGCCCTTATGTCCACAAGCCACATAGTCAATATTGATAGTATCTAACTTGGTCACAAATCACCAATGTTTCAAAATAATTTAGAAAAATGTTTTTTTATTTGTTTAGACATATCTCGCAAACCATGTGTTTCTCAAAAGACGAGTTTTTCAACATTTCAACCAAGTCATTTCCACAGTTTACGCCATCTCAGTTTAAAAATTTATTTCAAAGGCAATCGACTTCAAATTTCTACACTAGATCAAAAACACGAACAACTTTCGTGTTTTAAGTTTTCTCAAATTATGTGAAGAAACGGGTGAAATTTTACAATCTTTACAAAAGCCAAAATCTGTCATAATTGTCTACACAGCACACTGATTTTCAAAAGAGTTTTTATCATAGCAAACGACTCCCAAATTTTATGAAATTTTACAGGAACTTAAAAAACACCAAAATAAACAAGTTTTATTAGAGTCAAATTATGCAAATTCATCATGGATTAAGTCAGATTAATCCACTAAGTTCGGTTTAAAAATCTGTCGACTTTTCCTTCTCGGACATAGTGTATTCAAAATGGGTTTTGACTATCAAACTTTAATGAAAATGCACAAAATTTTACAGGCATGTTCACAAGACATTTATCCACAACTTTTATGTTTATACCTAAGATTAGTTTTGAACACAAGTGATAGAAAAACGCACATCAAGTTCGATCATATAATCTGTCTCAGTTTTCAAAAGGTTCATGCACAACAGAATATGTTCGACTCGGTTTGGGGAGCAAATCTTAATGAAAATGTGTGAAATTCTACAGAGGTATTCAAGACTCATAGATCTAAAAATTTCATGTTTAGCACAAGTCCTAATTCGGCCTAGATCCAAGGTCAAAATGGCTAACAAAATCGAGAGTGAAATCTGCCAAGTTCTAAGTTCGAAAATTATTCAGAGGTGTTTAGACTCGGATTTCGGGATACAAACGTTAATGAAAAATTATGAAAATTTTACAGCATGTAGATCTATATCTTAGGAACACACTTTTATGTTTTGCGTTTTCTCGTTTGAAGACTTTTAAGAGTTCTAAAAATTCATCCGAAACGCTGCGCGCGAGTGAAACCTCTATTGACATATTTTATTAAGTTCTTGTGTTGAATCTTATGTTTGGTCGATTTTTAGCCACCAAAAACCGTATGTAAGAATTAAATTACATAATATGAGTTCTAAACAGCTCTTGGGTCATCCGGAATCTACGGATGTCTACGAACGGATCTCCTCAACACGGTTCTTCTTCCTTTGGCCCCGATTTGTGTTTTTGGAGAATAAAAAACATAAGTTAGAATCTAAATCCGACGAAAATTATGAAATGAAGTTCAAGACTTCATCTTACCGCTATATAGGTCTGAATACTTCCTCTCCACGTCCTCCTTGCTCCGGTTTGTTCGTCGGAAAGTGATCGGAAAGCAAGAACACAAGAGAATATGGGGTTTTTGGTTTTTGGAGAACAAAGGAGAAGTTGAGAGTGAATATGAGGGGAAGGGAGGGGAATTGAGTCTGAAAATATGGCCAAGAATCAGCCATGATTCGTTCATAATCCTTCGCCCTCGAAGTTGATCTAGTTTCCATAGAAGGGAGTCGAATTATGGTAAGAAAATCGCCGAAATCGCATTGATTGATGCTCCCTGTTTGGTGGCACGGTGGTGGCGCGAGGGCGTGCCGAGACCGCGCGGACTCCGGCCTAGGCTTCGGCTTGGGCCGGGTCGTGCGATCCGTCGGGCCTTTCCTCTTCTGTTTCGGGCTTCTATCCTCCTACGTTCTTGGGCTCGATTTTTCGGGTCATTCTCGGGTTATGATTCCTATCTTAAATTTATTCCGACTTAAATTGATTTCACGTTTGAAATCTTAAGTCCGTCGGTTTTGGATTCGTCGGCTTCCAAATCGTCGTCTCTTGATTTCCGTGCATTTCCGATTTTACGGGTTCTCGAAAATAAACCTCTTTTCTCATCGGATTAAATTCTATTTTATATTATAAAAATCTCGGGTATTACAGTCTACCCCCCTTAAGAATCAACTTCGTCCCCGAAGTTGCTTGTCATACTAGGGTTGCTTAAGAGCAAATTCTCGGGTATTACAACCTACTCTTCTTGGAAATCAACTTCGCCCTCGAAGTTGTGTGTTAGCTTCTCGCGAGCTTGGAGTTAAGGTCCTTTTTATTTTGTGATATTGTGCTATTCTTTGATTGCGTGATTGTATCATTGTGTGTTGTCATTTGATATTATTTGAAATCGGGATATTGTTTTATTTATTATATCGTTTGACTGAACCCAGAATTAAAATTTCCAGGTTGCCTACGTACCCTGTGAAGGGATCAAGCCATGACGTAGTTCAAAACAATTTGAACTTGTTTATTTATTGATTTGGGATACATAATATTCGGGTTGTTACATTCTCCCCCCCTTAAGATTACAGTTATGTCCCCATAACTGCCTACGCATTATTCTCAAGAATGTTCGGGTTTTGACCTTGTTCTTTGTCAGCCTCTCCTAGCTGAAGGTTCACCAGATCTATTCTCCCTTCGATCGCCTCCTCTGGCGTTCGACATCCCCTAGCCTTGTGACCAAACTTGCTGCACTTATAGCAGGCTCCAGGCTTCGGGCATTGGCGCACCAGATGTGCATGGTTGCATCGTGGGCAGCGTGGTATGAACGCACCATGGTTGAGACCTTTATTTTCTTTCCTTCGAGATCCAATGTTTTTCCTAGAGTTGTTATTGTTGTCTTTCAGATCCTTCTTCTCAAGTCCTTGAGAGTCCTTGCTCGACTCACCATTTTCCTTACGCTTCAATTGCTGGATTCGAGCCATTGCTACAGCGCGATCATAAATCGTCTGTAGGTTCGTGAATTGTTCTACTGCAAGTATCTCCCGGATACTAAGGTTCAGACCCATCTCGAATTTCTGAGCCTTGTCAGAGTCGGTTGGTACTAGCCTCGTAGCAAATCGTACTAGCTCCTTGAATTTGGTGTAGTACTCCTGCACTGTTTGTGCACCTTGCTTCAGGTTGGTGAATTCCTCGTATTTCGCAGTCTTGGTGCTCAGTGGGTAGATCTTTCTCTCAAGGCTTCCTTAAGTCCTTCCCAGGTGTAGGCTTCTTCATCTTCCTCTGAATTCGTTTGAAGGTTTTGCCACCACTCATCGGCTTCACCTCCTAAGTAGTAGGTCGCTACACGTATCTTCTTCTCGTCGGGCCATTTGATAGCGTCCAAAAGTTTATCAAAGGTACGGATCTACCCCTCTAGTTTGGCGGGATCTTCCTCCCCATCATAGTGTGGTGGTTGATAAGGATTTACCAAAGCTAGATAGTTGTTTCGAGCTACTGGCGGAGGTATTGCCGCTTGTGCCCTATGCACCTCGGCGTTTCCTAATGCTACGAGTACTTCCTCTACCGTCCTTAAACGTTCATCCATGTTGTTGGGAATAGTAGGCGCTCGATCTCCTACGTTCGGAGGAATCTCATTGTTGTTAGGTGCGTTTGGGAGGTCAGTGTCAGTGCCGTTTGGGCTTACCTTCCTCGGTTTTCTTCTAGGTGCCATTCTATGTTATTAAGCACGCGAAGATGAGTTTCTAATCTAAGGCTCGTTAGAGTCAAGATCTAAAAGATATGAATGGTAGGGGAAAATGATAGACGTGGGCAGGCTAAGTATTCTTGTTCAACATCTAAGACTAAAGCAAGATTAGTCTCAAGTTAGTGCTCCTAAGTAGATGTTAACCCGAAGTCTAAAACTAGGAATGTTATTTAACGCAGATAGTTCACATAGAAAAGAGAGTTAGTGCAAATATGTAGGTATGCATATGTAATCCCCCCAATAAAATTTACTTTATGCATGCATTTATTTATCCATGGGTTTTAAAATAATTTTATTTACATGGATAATTAAAAGCAAGGGTAAAAGGTTTGGGCCGCTATATTGGGCCAAAAGAAATAAATTATTTGGGCTTAAGTAACAACAAGGGTATTGGGCCTTAAAAAACATAAAAAAGAATTGAGCCCACAATAGTAAGTATAAAGTATTGGGTTAAAAATAATTTCTTGGGCTTCAAAAAAGATATTTGGGCTTCTAAAAATTTTTGGGCTAAAAATTTGGGCCTTAACTTCAAAATAATAATTGGGCTCTTTAAAATGTATTACTAGTTTAGAAATAATAACTTTAAAAATAATAATACTTAAAAATAATAGTTTTAAAAATATTCCGGGCTCTGATACCAACTTGTAACACCCCGGATTTGATAACCCAGGCCGGGATGTCACCGCCACACCTCCCTAGCAAGACGCGGTTTCTCCGAGCTTGTTAGAGAGATGCAAGGCTATGGTTTTTCAGAATTTAAAACATTTCAAATAGCCCATTTATAAATATATAACAAAGATCATTACATAGTATTAGCTAAGTTGCAGCGGAAAGTAATATTTAAATATAGATATAGCAGCGGAAATATATATAGGGCCAACACGGCCAAAACACGGTTATACAGGCCCATTATGCAAGTCATGTATAAAAACGAGAGTAAACGTTCCCAAAATCCCAATGCATGTTATGCTCATGTGTAAGCCTCATACTCTGAAAAGAAAAAAGAGAGCAACGGTTTGTCAGCATAAACATGCTGAGTAAGTTAACCCCTAGCATACAATAATGGGGTTTCAAAGCCTTTAATTATTTAAGAAAGAATTGACTTACATTTAGCATGATCGCAAGCACTATATAAATTAACTCGTCAAGATAACGGAATTTAATTGTAGAAATCAAAGGTATGCATGCCAAATGTTCACATATATAACTTGCAAGGCGATTAAATAAATTGATATAAACCAAAACACAATTTAGCAAGGATTTAATTAAACCTCTTATAAATTTCTCGTTTCGTTTCTTTTATAGGTCACCATTCGCTAGGGCTCTTATGTCCACTAGCCTCATGGTCAATATTTCACTAGGACCCTTACGTCCGCTAGTCATACGCTTGGGCCCTTATGTCCACAAGTCACATAATCAATATCGCGCTACGGCTCTTACGTCTGCTAGACATACGCTTGGGCCCTTATGTCCACAAGCCACATAGTCAATATTGATAGTATCTAACTTGGTCACAAATCACCAATGTTTCAAAATAATTTAGAAAAATATTTTTTATTTGTTTAGACATATCTCGCAAACCATGTGTTTCTCAAAAGACGAGTTTTTCAACATTTCAACCAAGCCATTTCCACAGTTTACGCCATCTCAGTTTAAAAATTTATTTCAAAGGCAATCGACTTCAGATTTCTACACTAGATCAAAAACACGCTGACGAACAACTTTCGTGTTTTAAGTTTTCTGAAATTATGTGAGGAAACGGGTGAAATTTTACAATCTTTACAAAAGCCAAAATCTTTCATAATTGTCTACACAGCGCACTGATTTTCAAAAGAGTTTTTAACATAGCAAACGACCTCCAAAATTTATGAAATTTTACAGGCACTTAAAACACACCAAACTAAACAGGTTTTATTAGAGGCAAATTATGCAAATTCATCACGGATTAAGTCAGATTAATCCACTAATTTCGATTTAAAAATCTGTCGACTTTTCCTTCTCGGACACAATGTATTCAAAACGGGTTTTGACTATCCAAACGTTAATGAAAATACACGAAATTTTATAGGCATGTTTTTAAGACATTTATCCACAACTTTTATGTTTACACCAAAGATTATTTTTGAACACAAGTGATAGAAAAACGCACATCAAATTCGATCATATAATCTGTCTCAGTTTTCGAAAGGTTCATGCACAACAGAATATGTTCGACTCGGTTTGGGGTAGCAAATCATAATGAAAATACATAAACGTTTACAGAGGTATTCACGACTCATAGATCTAAAAATTTCATGTTTAGCACAAGTCCTAATTCGGCCTAGATCCAAGGTCAAAATGGCTAACAAGATCGAGAGTGAAATCTGCCAAGTTCTAAGTTCGAAAATTATTCAGAGGTGTTCAGACTCGGATTTCGGGAATCAAAATTTAACGAAAAATTATGAAACTTTTACAGAATGTAGATCTATATCTTAGTAACACTTTTTATGTTTTGAGTCTTCTCGTTTGAAGACTTTTAGGAGTTCGAAAAATTCATCCGAAAATGCTTCGCGCGAGTGAAACCTCTATTGACAGATTTTTTAAAGTTCTTGAGTTGAATCTTATGTTTGGTCAATTTTTAGCCACCAAAAACCGTATGTAAGAATGAACTTACATAATATGAGTTCTAAACAGCCCTTGGGTCGTCCGGAATCTACGGATGTCTACGAACGGATCTCCTCAACACGGTTCTTCTTCCTTTGGCTCCGATTTGTGTTTTTGGAAAATAAAAACCATAAGTTAGAATCTAAATCCGACGGAAACTATGAAACGAAGTTCAAGACTTCATCTTACCATTATATAGGGTCTGAATACTTCCTCTCCACGTCCTCCTTGCTCCGGTTTGTTCGTCGGAAAGTGATCGGAAAGCAAGAACACAAGAGAATATGGGGTTTTTGGTTTTTGGAGAACAAAGGAGAAGTTGAGAGTGAATATGAGAGGAAGGGAGGGGAATTGAGTCTGAAAATATGGCCAAGAATCAGCCATGATTCGTCCATAATCCTTCCCCCCGAAGTTGATCTAGTTTCCATAGAAGGGAGTCGAATTATGGTAAGAAAATCGCCGAAATCGCATTGATTGATGCTGCCTGTTTGGTGGCGCGGTGGTGGCACGAGGGCGCGCTGAGACCGCGCGGACTCCGGCCTAGGCTTCGGCTTGGGCCGGGTCGTGCGATCCGTCGGGCCTTTCCTCCTCTATTTTCTCGGGCTCGATTTTTCGGGTCATTATCGGGTTATGATTCCTATCTTAAATTTATTCCGACTTAAATTGATTTCACGTTTGAAATCTTAAGTCCGTCGGTCTTGGATTCGTCGGCTTCCAAATCGTCGTCTCTTGATTTCCATGCATTCCGATTTTACGGGTTCTCGGAAACAAATCTCTTTTCTCATCGGATTAAATTCTATTTTATATTATTAAAATCTCGAGTATTACAGTCTACCCCCCTTAAGAATCAACTTCGTCCCCGAAGTTGCTTGTCATACTAGGGTTGCTTAAGAGCAAATTCTCGGGTATTACAACCTACTCTTCTTGGAAATCAACTTCGCCCTCGAAGTTGTGTGTTAGCTTCTCGCGAGCTTGGAGTTAAGGTCCTTTTTATTTTGTGATATTGTGCTATTCTTTGAAATCGGGATATTGTTTTATTTATTATATCGTTTGACTGAACCCAGAATTAAAATTTCCAGGTTGCCTATGTACCCTGTGAAGGGATCAAACCATGACGTAGTTCAAAACAATTTGAATTTGTTTATTTATTGATTTGGGATACATAATATTCGGGTTGTTACACCCTCCCCCCCCCCCTTAAGATTACAGTTATGTCCCCATAACTGCCTACGTATTATTCTCAAGAATGTTCGGGTTTTGACCTTGTTCTTTTTCAGCCTCTCCTTGCTGAAGGTTCACCAGATCTATTCTCCTTTCGATCGCCTTCTCTGGCATTCGACATCCCCTAGCCTTGTGACTAAACTTGCCGCACTTATAGCAGGCTCCAGGCTTCGGGCATTGGCGCACCAGATGTGCATGGTTGCATCGTGGGCAGCGTGGTATGAACGCACCATGGTTGAGACCTTTATTTTCTTTTCTTCGAGATCCATTGTTTTTCCTAGAGTTGTTATTGTTGTCTTTCAGATCCTTCTTCTCAAGTCCTTGAGAGTCCTTGCTCGACTCACCATTTTCCTTATGCTTCAATTGCTGGATTCGAGCAATTGCTACAGCGCGATCATAAATCGTCTGTAGGTTCGTGAATTGTTCTACTGCAAGTATCTCCCGGATACTAAGGTTCAGACCCATCTCGAATTTCTGAGCCTTGTCAGAGTCGGTTGGTACTAGCCTCGTAGCAAATCGTACTAGCTCCTTGAATTTGGTGTAGTACTCCTGTACTGTTTGTGCACCTTGCTTCAGGTTGATGAATTCCTCGTATTTCGCAGTCTTGGTGCTCAGTGGGTAGAATCTTTCTCTCAAGGCTTCCTTAAGTCCTTCCCAGGTGTAGGCTTCTTCATCTTCCTCTGAATTCTTTTGAAGGTTTTGCCACCACTCATCGGCTTCACCTCCTAAGTAGTAGGTCGCTACACGTATCTTCTTCTCGTCGGGCCATTCGATAGCGTCCAAAAGTTTATCAAAGGTACGGATCTACCCCTCTAGTTTGGCGGGATCTTCCTCCCCATCATAGTGTGGTGGTTGATAAGGATTTACCAAAGCTAGATAGTTGTTTCGAGCTACTGGCGGAGGTATTGCCGCTTGTGCCCTATGCACCTCGGCGTTTCCTAATGCTACGAGTACTTCCTCTACCGTCCTTAAACGTTCATCCATGTTGTTGGGAATAGTAGGCGCTCGATCTCCTATGTTCGGAGGAATCTCATTGTTGTTAGGTGCGTTTGGGAGGTCAGTGTCAATGCCGTTTGGGCTTACCTTCCTCGGTTTTCTTCTAGGTGTCATTCTCTATTATTAAGCACGCGAAGATGAGTTTCTAATCTAAGGCTCGTTAGAGTCAAGAAGATCTAAAAGATATGAATGGTAGGGGAAAATGATAGACGTGGGCACGCTAAGTATTCTTGTTCAAATCTAAGACTAAAGCAAGTTTAGTCTCAAGTTAGCGCTCCTAAGTAGATGTCAAGCCGAAGTCTAAAACTAGGAATGTTATTTAACGCAGATAGTTCACATAGAAAAGAGAGTTAGTGCAAATATGTAGGTATGCATATGTAATCCCGTGATGCATCCTGTGAAACCACATTTAAATGAGCTTAAATTGTGTTAAAATGAACCTAAATTGCATGCATGTGACCTTATTTTAATGATTTTTAGTTTATATTTCATGTGGTTTGTAAGTATTAATAATCATGGCTAAATTAAGCTTATTTGAGTTTAATTTACCATGTTTTATGCTTTTTAATAAGACTTTGGCAAATCTAATACATTGCAATGATGTTTCAGGCATTAAAATGACGAAAGAAAGATGTTCGGAGGATAAAGGATATCAAATTCGGATTTTTCAACACTGGACTGTGCCCAGGATGCGCCGCATAGGCATGGCGGCGCCAAAAATGACTTCGGAGCGCCACATCAGGCGCCACATCAACACTTGGGAGAATTTCGGATGACAAAGCTTCAGGATGCGCCGCACGTGCTTGGCGGCGCCGAAATCACCCTCTAGGCGCCACTTTATGCGCCGCAATCAGAAAATTCGGAAATCGCCAGGATGCGCCGCAGCTTCTTGGTGGTGCCTGAAACCCCTCTGGAGCGCCACTTTATGCGCCACGGTCGCGGTTGGGCAGTTTTCTAACCTCCCGAACTCGATTTTTGTAACACCCTAGTTTTTGGTCACCCAGGTCGGGATGTCACCGCCACACCTCCCTAACAAGACACGGTTTCTCCGAGCTTGCTAAAGAGATGCAAGGCTATGGTTTTTCAGAATTTAAAACATTCATACAGCCCATTTATATATAATTTAAAAATAATGTACCAAAGTTGCAGCGGAAAATAATATTTACATACGTATAATGCAGCGGAATTTAAATATGGGCCAACACCGCCAAAATACGGGTTAAACAGGCCCGTTCATGCAATTCGTAACTAAGACTAGAATAATAAAAGAAAATAATATTTCCCCGAATATCCCATGCATGCATATGATGATGCATATTCTTCATGCTCTGTAGGAAAAAGAAAGAAATGGTTTTGGTCAGCACAACGTGCTGAGTAAGTTAACACATACATGATTATGGGGTTTCAAAGCTAGTAATTAAATTTAAAGAAAACATGTGTATAACACCCCATAACTTGATTCATTTATCTAATAATAATTTTAAAGGCATAATTCACAGGATATGGACTCCTTAAAATCATAAATATAGCTTGCCAAGTAAAATAATTGTAGGACATAATTTAAGAGCATAATTTAAATAAGGAAAAGAAAACATTCAAGTCTTTTAAATTTTTCCCGTTAATCCTCAGCCGCGTATCAAGATTTTATTTGTAGTCAAGTTTCTCTCGCCGTTTTGGCACAGTTTCTCATGTTCAACACCATCGTCCAATCAGGCACGATGTGCAAAGCTAGGAGGGCACTCACCCCCTACGTAGATTACTCCCGTCCGTTTAGGCACGAAGCAAAAAGCTAGAGGGGCACCCGATGGAGCACTCACCCCCTACATAAGTCACTCTCGTCCGTTTAGGCACGAAGCAAAAAGCTAGAGGGGCACCCGATGGAGCACTCACCCTCTACGTAGAAAGCTCAAACTAGTCATAACGGGATTTTGAAAATGTTTGTTTATGTATTTCACTTCAAAGGAGTTTCCACTTATTTAAACCTTAAAGGCCAATTTCTCAAATTTAGTAAGTTTCTCAAAATATACTATTTCAGGACGCTACTCTCTCCGATATCATTTAAAAATCATTTCTAATAAGAATTTCAAGATTTGACTCTGGTAACCGTTGTTTACTATAAAATTTATTTAAAATCAGATTCAAGACCAAAAATTCTGAAAATTTACCACTGACTCGGAAACGCCGAGATGAACAACTTTCATGTTTTAACTATTTCAATCCGAGATACTGAAATAGGTCAAAAACGTCAATTTTCGTCATATCATTAATCTGTCCGAATTTCGTGTACAGCAGTTCAAGATTTTCAAGATCTACCATAGCAAATCAACTCCAAACTTAACGAGATTTTACAGAGACCTTCTTAAGACATTTGTCTACAACTTTCATGTTCGTCTAAAGATCTAAATCAGCCTAGAACCCTAGTCAAAAACGTCATCAAGTTCAGACCTAAGTTCTGTCAAGAATTTCAAGATTCAAATCTTAGCAGTTCGGTTTCGGGTGGATTTCATATACCAATCGTCACGAAAAATTCTGAAAATTTTACAGGAGATGGATCTAAGCCTTAGGAACATTTTTTGTGTTTTAAGTTTTCTCGTTTGAAGACTTTTAAAGGTTCGGAAAAATTGGACAAAACTGCTGCGCCGGTAGAAATCACGTGTTGACAGATTTTCGAAAGTTTTGATTAAGCTTTTAGGTTTACGTGTTTTAATTACTCCCAAAACCATGTAAGAGTCAACTTACAGATCTTTGGTCGTCCGGGATCGTCGATTTCGGAGGCGTGGCTTCCAGTCCACCGTTTATCTCCTTGATTCGTCGGGTTCTTCGTTTTCGATCCGGATCGGGGGTTTAGAATAGAAAAAGGATCGAATTAGGATTCATTTTCGAATCAAGAATGGAAAAGAATGGACAAGAATAGATCGGATCTTACCCCGACGATCGGAGACTCCCAATTTTCGTCCAAGTCAGTCCCCTTGTTCGGTTTTGTGCCTCCGACGACTCCGGATTTAGGGTTTTGTGTGTAGAGAGATTTCGTAGGGTTCCAAAGTGTGTGGGACTGATTTAGATGGTTATTTATAGATGTGCAAGACCTAGGGGACGTCCAAAGGCTGCCCCCAAGTGTCTTGAGCCGAAAGAAAAGTAACCGAAGTCGGAAAATCCGGATTCGGGCGAGGAAATCTCGCAACGTCGCTGCTGTCTGCTCTAGCGCGCACTTGGCGCGGTGTTCCCCTTAGGGACGCGCGGCCACCGCGCGGCCTTGGTCCAGGTTGCGGCCTGGGCCGGGTCGTGCGATCCGTCGGGTCTTTCCTTGTAATACCCGAGAATTTTCCAACATAAAATAAAACAATAATTAAATAAATAAACAATAAATAAAATAAATGCAATAAATAAATAAATCCAGCAAATAAATAAATAAATAAAGATAAGGAAATGAGAAATGAGATTTAACTTAAAAAGGAATTAAAGGAATTTAATTAAATAAAAAGAATTATTAAAGGTAAATAAATTGTACACCGAAACCCGACACCAATGAACTCGAGGATTCGAGTCCAAACATCCAATTAGACTCGAGTAAAAATTTAGAGAGGAAATAGGAACACGAAGATACCCCGGAAATCGGAATCCGGGAGCATAGAGGGATAGAAGTCCGAAAGAGATGAGGAAATGCACGACGGATCGCACGACCCGCCCGGACCAAAGTCCAGGCGAGTGCCGCGCGGTGGCCGCGCGGTCGAGAGGGAACGAGCGCACCACGACCGCGCCGTTGGACAGATTCGCCCGTGCGAGATTTTCTCGCCCGAATCCGGATTTTCCGACTTCGGTTGAACACCTTTCGGCTCAAGACTCTTAGAGGCAGACCTTGGGCGTCCCTAGGTCTTATTTACCTATAAATAAGCCCTCTTAAAAGCTCCGAACACTTTTCCAAAACCCTACAACTCTCTATACGTCGAAAACCCTAATTCCGGAGTCGTCGGAGGCACGAAACCAAGCGAAGGACTGACTTGGACGAAATCAGAGTCTCCTAAACGTCGTGGTAAGTTCTGATCCATTCGTCTCTTACGTTTTGATTCGAAAACGAATCCTAACCTTCTTCTTTTACTTTCTACGCCCCGAATCGGATCTAGAACGTAGAACCCGACGAACGGAGAGGATAGACGGAGGACTGGAAGCCACGCCTTCAAAATAGACGATCCCGGATATCTACAAATCTGTAAATTAATACTTACATGGTTTTGGGAGTAGCTAAAACATTCAAACCTAAAAGTTTAAACAAATCTTTCGTAAATATGTCAACGTATGTTTTCTACCGGCGCAACAGTTTTGACAAATTTTTCCGAACCTTAAAACGACTTCAAACGGAAAAACTTAAAACACAAAAAACGTTCTTAAGGCTTAGATCTATCTACTGTAAAATTTTCAAAATTTTTAGAGACGATTTGCTATGTGAAAACCAACCGAAACCGAACTGCTTGAAATTGGATCTTGAAATTCTTGACAGAACTTAGGTCCGATCTTGATCACATTTTTGACATTAGTTCTAGACCGATTTAGATCTTTGGCCGAACATGAAAATTGTAGATAAAGGTCTTAAGAAGGTCTCCATAAAATTTCATTAAATTTGGAGCTGATTTGCTATGTTAGATCGTGATAATCTTGAACTGCTGTATACAAAACTCGGACAGATTAATGTTATGGCGAAAATTGATGTAATTGACCTATTTCGGTAACTCGGATTGAAAAAGTTAAGACACAAACGTTGTTCATCTTGATGTTTCTGTGTCATTGGTGAAAGTTCAGAATTTTTGGAATTAAACTCGATTTTTACTGAATTTTAGAGTAAACTGTGGTTGACCGAGTCAAATCTTGAAATATTGTTGAAACGGTGAAACTAGCCTTTAAGGTTTAAACGAGTAGAATACTCTTTGAAATAAACATGTGAAATCTGGAAAATTAGGAAATCCCCTTTACAAACTTGATCTTTAAAATTAGGGGGGAGTGCTCTGCAGGGTGCTCTCCTAACGATTCACTTCGTGCCTATATGGACGATGGTGACCCGCGCGAAATATTTGAGATATGTTGCCAAAACGGCATGAGATATATGGCCTACACTCTCGTGAATATCCTTATGGGTTTCTCGAGGCTCCGGAGTGGTACTGGGTATGGCAGATACGGCTGCGGCCGCCGGTTTCCGGCTAAATTTGACGAGATTGCGATGCAATCGTGAAATACTTGAAATACTAAATCTTGGGAGTAATGGGGATAGTTAAATATTTTAATTGTTGTTCTTTAAATTATTAAATGCTTTATTTTAAATTAATTATGGCTTCATTTAAATTATTTATGAATATTATCATGCTTTTATGTAAACATTAAATTAATGGCTTTTAAACCCTACGATCATGCATGTGTTAACTTTTTTTTTTTTTGAGAGAACAAGTGTTTTATTCATTCAATATAATGAGACCTGACGAAATTGTCCTACAAGTACCAACATCCTGTACTCACACGCAGTGTTCACAAACTTCGTGAGCATTACAACTAAGTCTCCACATTGGACCAGCCCAAAGGATTTAATACCGAACCACAGTCTAGGCATATCAGTATGAAGAAGAACAAGAAACATGCTCGAAGGATCTGTGCAAATCCGTCACCAACTGCCACATGAAGAGTCGTCGTGTCTTTCGCCCTAGTGACAGTGTCTTCACTAAACCAAAAAAATTCAATTCCAACACCGATGCTCAACATGAACTTTTGCATCAGGGAACCAAACGGGATTGGCAATATCAGCAAATTTGCAGGAACACCACCTCATTGGAGAATCCATTTCATGTCTACACATGGTTAGTTGACAGAATACATATGTAATACATCACAATGACAATCCTATAGTTTATGCTTCAGCTCCACCTCTCCCCTACCAAATGGTCCAAAGCCAATGTAACGAACCAGATAGAGGACCATAATAGGACGGGACAAGGAATAAGATCAAGGGCCAAGAAGTAAGTGAAGGATCGGCTTCATGGATGAGGGATAAAATAAGGCACGATCTCGACTAAGTCAATAGGCAGCAGACTTGATATAGAACTCATACCCAAGACAATCGCCCCAAAACAAAGTTGAATCAAAAGCAAAAAGGGGTTTAGCCAATCGATTCTCCCACAGAACTTTTCAATATTTTCACAATATTTTCTTCTCTTCTCTTCTTTTTTTTTTTCATTTTTCTTTTTTCTAATAAATTCTTTTCACAATATTTTCTGCTCTTCTCTTTTTCATAAATCTTTCATTTTTATTTCTCCTCTTTTTTTTTTTTTTTTACTAATGCTTTATCTCAAGAGCCAATCTTGCCTTCACAGGTATGGAGAATCCGTATCCACCCCAAGACAACCATACCAATCAACTAAGAGAAACTCAACAACATGCTTGCAAATCAAAAAGATGTCTCGACTAACGAAGATTGTAGTACCTGAAATCCCATGACAAGGGGAGGCGCCAAGAGAACCAAAGGAATATTTTGAGAATTGGGACAGAGGGTAGGAAAGCAAGGGAGGAACAAGCCAGAGGTTCGGGATGGGCTAGAGTAGAAGAGCGGTACGAGGTAGAGAGGTAGAAACGAGAAAAGTTAGAGAGGGAACATCCAAGCTCATACATTGGCTTGAAACAAGTGTAGGATCAAAGTGGATGCTTAAGCAAGTAATAGGATATCTATATGAGCATTACATATGCATATGTCCGAGGGAGCTTAAAGGAGAAATCTCACCAAAACCGCCTGGCAGTAGATTAGATATGAAAGTAGTATGACAACTGACGATCCTCCCGAGTGAACTCGACCTAAAACGCATGAGAAGGCCGGGGCAGAATTGTGATTCATTCCTTTGACATCCACGAAGGAATATGCATCGATCCGTGCCCCAGACAGTCACCATCACTGATAAATGTTTTCAAAAACCACTATACACAGCAGCCACGATACACAAGGACCCAACAGCAACGACCATGGTAACAGGCGAAAACTTCTTCCGAATCCGGGGGACTCCAGCAGCAGCATGGACCTGAAACATAAAAACAAAAACAAAGGGCAGTAATGCAGCACCATGTTCTGATCACAACTCCCTGCGATGTTCCATTACTGCATGTCAGATTAAATCCAAGCCTCAATCCTCCCTTCCCCACTGGCTCCAAATCTAGCCCATTGGTCAGCGATCTCATTACGCTCTCTCAATATATGTTGCACCCGAACTTCACCCCCCCAACTCAGTAATGCCAAAATAGGTGCCAGCATTCTCGACAATCTCCAGGGTGTGTTGTTTGGCCTGTTCAACCAGGATACCACATTCTTAGAGTCACACTCGAACAATAATCTAGGCAACGGGAAACCTTGATCCCGAATAATGGCTTGGCACACTCGGTTGATAGCTACTAATTCAGCCTCCGTCGAGTCCGTATATCCAATGCGATCCGATAAGATAAAGATTATATTGCCTTCATCATCCCGGATGACTCCCCCCACCCCAGCCGGACCAGGGTTGCCGAGAGATGACCCGTCCGTATTCACCTTCCACCAACCTTTGTTTGGGCGCTCCCACACCAAACCTCCTCTACACCTTCTACCTTTTCCAACGCTAGGGACTGAGAACACTCTTGATAATGACTCCACATGCCCAACATAATTTGAAACGCCATTATTGTATTCAGCCTGCCACCATAAACTCATTTTCCACCGAATTTCATCGAGTACCAAATTCCCATCAAACTGTTTCCCATTGAAAATCACATCATTTCTATGTTTCCACACTCCCCAAATAGTAGCTAGTCCAGACAGAACCCACCCTATATACCCCCTTTTCACAGCTCCAAAGCCAATCCACCATGAAAGTAGTGTCCTAATCTCCCCTGGCATCGCCCATACTACCTCAAAATCTGCAACCAATCTGTACCAAATCCCTGCCACTGCCGAGCACCTTCCGAATAAATGATCTATCGTCTCTGGCTCCTCCCTACACAGTGGACAAGCTGCATCCGTACCCTGTAGACAGCCGCGTCTCAATAGTGCAACCCGAACAGGTAATCCATCATGGAACACCTTCCATATCAGTAATTTGGTTTTCGGTGGACATTTTATTTTCCAAAGTGCTTTCCAAAACCAGCCCCATTCCACTTCCTCGACATTACTCGCCATTCTCCAGCACGACCGAGAGGAGAATTTTCCGCTACCTTCTCTTTCCCAAATAAGCCGATCCTCTAGATGCCGACATAAAGGTTGACTTTGTAAAATCAAGCTCAAGTTAAACCAAACTTCTTGTTCCCAATCAAAAAGAGGTCTTCTCCATTGGATATCCCAATCCCAAATCAGTCCCTTCCAACTCCCAAACTCAGCAACCTTCCCAACTTTATTCCTCGCCAAGGCGTACAATCTTGGAAACTGAACCTTTAGCGCTCTACCACCCACAATCCAGCGATCATGCCAAAAATTAGCTTGCTGACCATTACCAATCAGAATCCTGAATCCATCCCCAACTTCCCCCCTCTCGAATTCATTCCAGGCTAGACCAACTCTCCCCCACACCGACCTACCAGGCCTGGCTTCCGGTAATAAGGACAGCGACGCCTTATAGTATTTTGCTTCAATTACTTCCTTCCATAACGATTTTTCGACTCCATATCTCCACCTCCACTTTAGCAATAGGGCCAAATTTTGTCTCTGAATACATCCAACCTGGAGACTCCTTATTGGAGCAGATTGTATCCCACTTCACCAGGTGGAGCTTCCTGCCCCCTTGATCGTCTCCCCAAAAGAACCTCCTCTTGATGCTTTCCAGCCGATCTGCTATGCCTCTAGGTACTTTATAAAGCGATAAAAAATATGTTGGGAGGCAACTAAGAACCGATTTAATCAAACACAAACGCCCCGCTTGGGATAATAGCCTCCCTTTCCATCCCGCCAATCTTCTCTCCACCTTATCTAGCACCGGTTGCCACACATCCAACCCATTAGATCTTCCTCCAATCGGGAAGCCCAAATATGTCATAGGCCAATTCCCAACTTTACATCCCAACACTTCGGCTGCTTCATTAACCAACTCCGTTGAGCAATTGATTCCGTAAAGGCTACTTTTATTATAGTTAATCCTCAAACCCGATGCAAGAGTAAAACATCTTAATATCCTTTTTAACACAATCACCTGATTTAACTCCCCTTCACAAAATAACACCGTGTCGTCGGCGTACTGCAAATGTGAGATAATTGGACCATCCCTGCTACCGTACAACCCCTTGATATAACCCTCATCCCTTGCCTTTAACATCAACCTGTTTAAAATTTCTGTCACCAACACGAAGAGATACGGTGAGAGTGGGTCTCCTTGGCGGAGACCTCTATACATCTTGAAAAATTCTGTAGGTGAGCCGTTGATTAGTACAGCAGCTTCGGCAATAGAGACGCACTCCTTGATCCATTCAATCCATTTACTGTCAAATTTCATTGCCCTCAATACCCTAAAAAGACCTTCCCATGAAATGTTGTCGTATGCTTTGGCGAAATCCAATTTCACCACGAAACCCGGACGCCCAGCCCTATGAGTAGAATGGAAAACCTCTCCGGCAATCAGTACCCCGTCCAAGATCTGCCTACCTTTTATAAATGCCGTCTGAGCCTGACCAATGAGACCATCCAGTATCTCTTTGAGACGGTTCGCAAGAGCTTTTGCCACTATTTTGTAAACACTTCCAATTAACGAGATTGGGCGAAAATCACCAAAAGTCCTCGGGTTATCCTTTTTTGGTATCAAAGTAATATAAGACCTCCCTATAACACGAGGCAACTTGCCCTCTCTCTGAAACACCTTAAACACCCCCAAAATGTCTCCCTTAATGATCTCCCAATACTTCTTGAAGAACAACAAATTGAAGCCGTCTGGACCAGGGGCTTTACTACCATCGCAATTCCAAATGACCGACCTTATCTCTTCTTCCGTAAACTCCCGCACTAACCATCCCCTATCCGCCTGTTCTACACCCGCCAATCCAGTACTCTCAAACTCAAAAATGCCTTCCTTTTGTTTCTCAAACAAGGCCTGGAAAAAGGATACAGCAGCATTCTTTATCAACCGAGGGACCTCAACCATCTCCTCTCCCACCCAAATCACCCCGATGTGGTTCCTTCTCCTATTGATTGCCGACATAGCATGGAAAAATTTCGTATTTTGATCGCCCTCCTTAATCCATTTGATACGAGACTTTTGGAGCCACCTTTGTTCCTCTGCTAACAATAATTTTCTCAGAGCCTCCTTCTTGCCTTCCCATTCACACCCCAGCCGATCCATACCCGCAGCCTCCTGCATACTGTCATCCACCTCCCCAATATCCTTCAGCAGCCCCTGAATCCTCCTCTCCAGCTCCCCGGCCCCATATCCTTCCCACCTTTTAATCCTGTCCTTCAGCTTTTTTAGCTTTCCTAGCAAGCTGCAACCCCTCATTAAACCTCCCTCTGCCCAAGCCTCTCGAACTAGAGTGGCAAACCGATTGTCCTCCATCCAGTAATTGTAGAAGCGGAATGGCTTGGGACCCCACGCCTCCCCACCTGCCTCTAGGATCACCGGAAAGTGATCGGATAATACTGAATCACCTCTCCTCTGGATTACCGGTCTACTCAAACAAAGCCATTCCGGAGATAACAGGATCCTGTCTAGCCTACTACACTCCCTCCCCCCCTCCCAAACCAAGTAAAATGGCTCCCTTCCAAAGGTAAGTCGACCAGCCCCAATCGCTCCACAAAATCCTTGAATTCCCTCATGGATCCTAGGTCTTCACTAGCACCAATCCGCTCTCCCTCCCTCAGCACCGCATTAAAATCCCCTAATAAACACCACCACTCTCCATTGTCTGTATCTAACTTTTGCGAGAGCATATTCCAGAAGTCCGCTCTAGCCCTCCTATCATTCGGTGCGTGGATGTTAACAAAATTTATCACTTCAGGCAATCCGGCTATACTGCCCTTTAGCCACATGAAGTGATGTTCCCCTTCAATCAAGTTTAACTTACAATTACCAATATCCCAAACGACCAGCAGACCACCTGCGTTGCCCATTGCGTTTTGGAAGACAAAATCACAGCCCCGCGAACCCCACAACCTAGACACCAATCCCCTTTTAATATCTCCCATTTTGGTCTCTTGAAAACATGCGATGGAAGGCTTCAAGTTCTTACATAGATGCGAGACTGCCCGGCGCCGAACCCCACTATTCAGACCTCTTAAATTGCACGAAATGATCTTCATAATGAATATCAAGCTAAAAACTCAAGCCCGGCCTCCCTTTCAGACCTCCCTAACTAATTCCTCCCACACCCTCTTCTCTGCCTCACCTCTATCCACAATACATGTTAATCCAAGCCTTCCCGCAAGCTCCAACGTAGCCTCAATTTCCGTAAAATCAAATAAATGAACTCCATCTTTCAACCTTATTGTTGAAAATTCTAGTCTAGCAAAGCTATCCTCTTCTCCCCCCAGAGCGTATCGAGTTTGCTTACAGGTACTCCGTGGCAGACCTGCGTCCTTGCAACCCTTTCCCCGCCTCCTTCTCTGCCGACGAAGCCTCTCAGATATCAGTTTGGCCATCGCCTGTTCGAGCTTGTTGAATTCAACCGAAACCTCGCCCAGTCCTTCCTCCAAACGGCTAACCTCCCCCTCCGACTCACGCACCCCCACAGAAACCCCCGCACTATCTTCTATTGTTCTCCCAACTCCATCCTTTATCCCATTCTCCCCCGAATTCAACAGGTTCGACTCCAGAATCCCTTCGGCCGCACAAACACCCACCTCCGTCGAAGTCGCCCCCCCCCCCCCCCTCTTCACACGATTTTGTATTATCACTATCCTTAAGGTTCCGAGCCGAACTCCTGAAGTATTCTTCCCCACCCAAATCTGTTGGGCCATTACACAGCGAATCCACCCAGACAACCTCATCCCCAGGCCCAAATTTTGGTAAACATCCTTCAGTCTCATTTATCTGAACCTCTGAGCCCACCTCTATAGATACTTTTGGGCCTATCTCCAATTCAGCACTACACCCCAATTCCTTCGGCCCACTGCTCATTAAATTCGACCCAACCAGAGGTATAATATCACCCTCATGTGTGAGTGAGTAATTACCTCGGTTATCTCCATTACCTGCACTTAACGAGGGGAAATAATTAGCAGCCGCCACCTCCTCGGATCGTTTAGCTCCCCCATGCACCCCTAGCAGTGGCTTTCCCTCTGCTCTATGCACACCAGTCCCGGACCCCGATCCCTCCATCTTCTCCGATGATACCTCACACTTTGACATCTTCTGAGAGCATTCCCCTGGATTCGGAGAATTACCGGACTCCGGCCGTTTGTCTTCTTCCGGCGTATACGCTTCCACAACGGCTTCGCAAAAGTTGGTTACTATACGAATCTGTAGCTCCTGATCCTCCAGGGAGATCCTCATAACCGACGGAATATTGAAATCTTCTTCAACAGCCACAAGAACTCTTGCCCGATCCATCCTCCTTTTGTCTATGGTCTCTCCATCAACACTAACCACCTTTCCCCAACCATTAACTATTGTTTTAAAATTTTCTTCACACCATGCATTGAAGGGGATCCCATAAATATAAATCCACACCAAATGCCTACGTTCCATCTTGCCTGGTTCCCACCTGTGTTTCCATGAAATGAGCTCTCTATCCCCCCCATTAGACAAGAAGGAATCCCGCTCCGACATGCTTCCGAACACCACCAACACCGTATGTCCCCCACCATAAATAATATCACCACAATCCACATATTCTCTAAAAATCCAATCCTGGAACTCAGTCAAAAGCTTGAGCTTTCTCACAGCCACTACTGCCGCCTGGTTTAACCATTCCACATCTCTGCGCACCACCTCGAGCTTCCTCACCCTCCCATTGACCTCCCGAGCTTCATGCATCCGTCCCCTACCTCTCATAGTGACCTCCGCATAAGTCCTTTCGTCTCGCCAAGAAGGAGAGTACTTCACACCATGACCCTCCACCACCTTCCTAACATGCGTGCTAGCCCCCCCCCCCCCCCCCCCCCTTTCTTTGCCGCGCCGGGCCTGACTACTTCACCCTTCGAATAAGGGATTGCCCAGTTCACTTTCAACGTCCTCCCCCCTAAACGATACCCATTCATCTTTTTAATAACTTCCTCAGCCTCCATTTTGCTCTGGAATCTAATAAATCCGAACTTGTACCCCTTCTCCGGCCAAGCCCTGTTCGGCACAAACCAATCTCTCACTTTTGCCACTTTCTCAAATTCCTGAACCAGTAGCCTGTTCGCCACCTCCACCGGGATATTGCCAACATACAGTCCAACGAGCTTCCGGAGATCAGTTCTCCACCCAGGTTTTTGTCCCCCCCGAAATCCGCCCCACTGCCTAGACCTTTCGACATAACCCACCTGCTTCCCTCCAGCGTGAGCCTTCCCTCCAGCTTTACTCCTGTCCGGCGAGTATTCTCCAGCCTTGCTTCCCTCCGCCTGCTTGCTTCCCTCCGTCTGTCTGCATGCATGCTTGCTTCCCTCCGCCTGCTTGCTTCCCTCCGCCTGCATGCTTGCTCCCTCCACAGATAATGTGAAATTAATCAGTTTGTATTCACTAATACTGTGTGTGTTCGTCTTGTTGGGAGGGTGAGAATTGAGATGTGGGGCAGGCATGCATGTGTTAACTTACTCAGCAAGTTGTGCTGACCAAACCATTTTATTTTCCTTTTTCCTTACAGAGTATGTGGAATGATCATGAGCACATTCATGCATGGGGGAACCATATTTTTGCAAACTTTATTATTTAAATTCTTGCATTAGACATTAGAATAAACGGGTCCGTTTAACCCGTGTTTTGACCATGTTTGTCGTATTTACATTTCCGCTGCAATATTATACTTAAATGCTATTTCTGCTGCGCTACGATATTATTATTTTCGAGATTATTCTGTATGGGCTGTTTGCAAATGTTTTCAATGCTTATAAATACTGAAATACCTAGCCTTGCATCTCTTTAGTAAGCCGGAGAAACCGTGTCTTACTAGGGAGGTGTGGCGGTGACATCCCGACCTGGGTGACCAAAAATCGGGGTGTAACAAGTTGGTATCAAAGCCCGGCTATTTTTAAACTATTATTTTTAAACCCTTATTTTTTTTAAACTACTATTAATATTTTGACTATTATTTTAAATTTTAAAGTATTATTTCCATCGAGAAATTTTTATTTTAAAACCCATGGAAAAAAAATATATATAGTGCATTAAATTATTTTTGGGGGGAAATCATCATTTGCATTTGCATATTGCATCTCTTTATGTAGAGAACTTAGAATTTTGGCGAATTTTAACTTAGAATCTTGGCGAATTTCAACTTAGAATCTTGGCGAATTTCAACTTAGAATCTCGGCGAAGTTTAACTTAGAATCTTGGCGAATATTAACTTAGATCTCTTGTTTGCGCTAGATGGCTAGTCAAGATATGATGCAGTTGATGATCAAAATGATGAACGTTCATCTTGATTCCGTACAAAAAAAAATCGAAATAGAATAAAACAAATTAAAATAAAACCCAGAAGCGTACGACGCTTCTTAGATCGATCAAGCACCACGTGCGAAATTACAAAACACATATACATTTATAGAAATTGTTTAGACTATATGTTAAATTCACAAGTCCTAATCCACCCTATTTGTACCAGAATGGCACCCAGAGGAAGAGGAAGAGGAAGAACTCAACCCGCTCCCCAAACCACCACTGAAACACGTACTGAAACACCTCCTAATATCACGGAACCGGCCCAACCTGTAGAGGAACAAACCCAAGGTGCGCAGGACGCCCCCGCACCGAACAATGTGGGCGATCGTCTTCGGACGATAGAGGAGGTTTTGATTGCGCTAGAAAACACACAAGTCAACCAGGGCTAAGCTGCGGCGATACCTCCGCCCCAAGCTCGCCCCAACTACCTGGCTATGGTGAATCCCTACCAGCTACCCCACTATGCTGGTGAGGAGGATCCAGCCAAAATGGAGGAATGGATCCGGACCTTCAACAAGCTGCTGGGAGCAGTGAAATGTCCGGAGGGAGAGAGGGTGCATGTCGCTTCGTACTACTTGGGAGGCGAAGCGGACGACTGGTGGCAGGCAACTCAAGCCAAGCTGACTGAAGATGACGAGCCCTACTCTTGGACGGAAATGATGGAACTACTCAGGGATCGATTTTATCCCTTGAATACTAAAGCTGCCATGTACGAAGAATTTCTGTCGCTGAAGCAAGGAGGCCAAACCGTACAAGAGTACTACACTCGATTCAAGGAGCTGGTGATGTTCGCACCAAGACTCGTACCCACGGATGCAGAGAAAGCACAGAAGTTCGAGATGGGACTGAACCTGTCTGTTCGCGAGGTGATCGCGGGGGTACACTACCCCGATTTGCAAGCTGTATATGACCGCGCTGTGGCAGTAGCGCGTGTGCAGCAACTGAAGAGAAGGGTGAGTGGGGAGTCCAGCAGGGGTCCCCAAGACAAGAGAAACCGGGACTCGAGAAGCGAGAACAACACTGGAAGGAACGAACAGCAGAGAGGGTCGAATAGGCCTCAACAAGCCAACAATGGAAGAAGGTTTAACCAAGAAGAACCCGTACCACCTTGCCCAAGGTGTGGACGACCCCATCTGACGAGGGGATGCCCTCAACAGGGCGCCTGCTTCCGATGTGGTCGAATGGGTCACATGCGTCGGGAGTGCCGAACTAGGCTTGAAAACATAACGAAAAGGGAAGACTTGGTCACGGGGCAGGAATAGCCTCAGAACCAAAATGGGTGGAATGGAAATAACCAGGGGTATAGACCCCCTCAAAACCAATTTAGGCCGCCGAATCAAAACCAGAACCAACGACCTCCGCCACCGCAGAATCAAAACCAACAGCAAAATCAGCAGCAGAATACGAATCAGCAGGGCAATCAAGGACGCCCTGTGGGGAGGCTCAACGTGGTTAACCAAGCGGACGTGCCTGCGCAAGGAGAAGTGATGGCAGGTACATTTCATGTTTTGAATACACCCCTTAGAGTTCTATTTGATTCTGGAGCTAGTTGTTCGATCATAGCATCAAGGATAGTGCCTGAGTTAGATCTACCTAAATGCGAGAGAATTAGCTTAGGAATTCAATTGCCTTCTGGAGAAGTAGTATCTTGCTCTAAACGATATAACGGAATTCCTATAGTGAAAAAGAACGTAGAATTCTTCGCGAACTTAGTAGAATTTAACTTAAGAGACTTTGACATCATACTGGGGATGGATTGGTTATCCCAGTATAAAGCGGTGATCGAATGTCTAAAACAAAAGATCACCTTGTCAAAAAGTAGGGGAAAGAGAGTTATCATTTACTCTCAGCCCCCTAAGAAGAGTAACAAAATCGTTAGTGCACTTAAACTAAGTAACTTGATGCGAAAGGGGTATGAGCTATATGCGTGCTACGTGCACAACCTTGAGGCGGAAGAGAACAAGGTTGATAGCATACCAGTGGTAAGAGAATACCCGGATGTGTTTCCTGAGGACATCCCGGGAATGCCACCTGAGAGAGATCTTGAGTTCACTATAGATCTCATTCGGGCACAGAGCCTGTCTCAAAAGCTACGTACCGGATGGCACCACTGGAAATGAAGGAGTTAAAAGACCAACTCGAGGAGCTGTTAGGAAAGGGGTATATAAGGCCGAGTACTTCCCCCTGGGAGCACCGGTTTTATTTGTTAAGAAGAAAGACGGAGGATTACGTCTTTGCATAGATTATCGAGGATTAAACCAAGTGACCATCAAGAATAAATACCCTTTGCCGAGAATTGAGGATCTATTTGATCAATTGAAGGGAGCTTCAGTATTCTCGAAGATCGACTTACGATCTGGGTATCACCAGTTGAGAATTGCCGAGAAGGACATTCCGAAGACGGCGTTTCGAACTCGATATGGTCACTACGAGTTCACAGTGTTATCCTTTGGGTTAACAAATGCTCCGGCAATGTTCATGAACTTCATGAACAATGTATTTCGAGAGCTGTTAGATCAGTGCGTAGTGGTGTTCATTGATGACATCCTGATCTACTCGAAGAACGAGGAGGAGCATGCCCAACACTTGCACCAAGTGTTAGGGACCTTGCGAAAGAATCACCTATACGGCAAATTGTCCAAATGCGATTTTTGGTTGAAGGAGGTAGCATTTCTTGGACATATAGTATCCGATGATGGAGTTTCAGTGGATCCGGCAAAAGTCTCTACCGTAACTGAATGGGCAACTCCAAAGAGCCAAACCGAGATAAGGAGTTTCCTTGGATTAGCCGGGTACTATAGACGGTTCGTGAAGGATTTTTCGAAAATCGCACGACCTTTGACCCAGCTACTTAAGAAGGGAGTAAAATACGTGTGGACAGAGGCTTGTGAGACAGTGTTTCAAGAGCTGAAGAAACGACTCACAACCACACCCGTATTAACACTACCATCAGATAATGGTGACTTCGAAGTTTACAGTGATGCTTCGAAGGAAGGTTTAGGTTGTGTCTTGATGCAAGACTCGAAGTCGTAGCGTATGCATCACGCCAACTAAAACCTCATGAGGAGAATTATCCGACACATGACCTGGAGTTGGCAGCGGTCGTTTTCGCTCTAAAGATATGGAGGCATTATCTTTATGGGCGGAAGTGTCGAATGTTCACCGACCACAAGAGCTTGAAATATATATTCACTCAGAAGGAGTTGAATTTGAGACAGCGAAGGTGGTTGGAACTTATTAAAGACTACGATTTAGAGATAGCCTACCACGAGGGGAAGGCGAATGTGGTAGCCGATACCCTAAGTCGGAAAACCCAACACGTGACAAACTCGTTGGTAATTCCGTCGGCATTGTACATGGAGTTAGCAAGATTGGAGTTAGAACTTGTGCATCCTGGCACAGTGAGTGAAACGATCAACGCCATGGTCGTAGAAACTCCAATATTGGACGAGATTAAGCTCGCCCAACCGGGCGATGCGAAACTCGAGAAGATAAAGGGGTATATTGCCAAAGGAAAGGCAATAGGATTTGCTGTCCATGAGGATGCAAGCATTCGTTTCAAAGGAAGATGGTGCGTGCCCCTTAAATGTGCCAAGTTGAAGCGAAGGTTGATGGAGGAAGGGCACAACACGCCATATTCAGTGCATCCCGGAGGCGACAAGCTTTACAAAGATCTAAAGAAGATCTATTGGTGGCCGGGAATAAAGAAGGAAGTGGCCGACTTCGTGGCGAAATGTCTCACCTGCCAAAAGGTTAAGGCAGTGCGACATAAACCTTAGGACTAATGCAACCACTAGAGATTCCAAGTTGGAGGTGGGATAGCATCTCAATGGATTTTGTCTCGGGATTACCCCGATCACCTAAAGGCATGAACAAGATTTGGGTGATTGTGGATAGGCTAACGAAGACAGCCATATTTATCCCGATGAAGGACACGTGGACTATGGACCAATTGGCCCGAGCCTACGTTGATAATGTGGTACGACGATATGGAGTATCACATTACATCATTTCCAATAGAGACAGTAGATTTGTCTCTCACTTTTGGACGGAGTTACAAAAAGCCCTCGCTACTCAAATCAAAATGAGCACCGCATTCCACCCGATGACGGATGGTCAAACCGAAAGAACAATCCAAACACTAGAAGACATGCTGAGAGCATGCGTGTTGGAATTTAAAGGAAATTGGGAATCCCATTTACCCTTAATCGAATTCTCTTATAATAATAGCTACCATGCTAGCATTGGCATGGCACCTTTCGAGGCGTTGTATGGACGAAAGTGCCGAAGCCCGTTGAGCTGGGAAGAAAACGATAAGTCGGTGGTAGTGGGACCACAACTTATCGAAGACATGGCTCAACAAATCAAAGTGATTCAAGGAAAAATGAAAGCCGCTCAAGACCGTCAGAAGAGTTACGCTGACGTGAGACGACGAGATCTAGAATTTCAAGTGGGAGATAGGGTCATGCTAAAGATATAACCCATGAAGGGGGTGATGCGCTTTGGCAAACGAGGAAAATTGAGTCCTCGATACATAGGACCTTACGAGATTCTAGAACGAGTCGGAAATTTAGCCTACCGACTGGCTTTACCGCCACAATTAGATCGAGTTCATAATGTCTTCCATGTCTCACAACTAAAGAAGTATGTGCCGGACCCGACACATGTACTCCAACCGGAGATAATTGAACTCGATCAGGATTTGACTTACGAAGAAGTCCCAGTACGAATCTTAGACACTAAGGAACGAGTAACGAGGAACAAAACCTTCAAAATGATCAAGGTTCTTTGGTCGAACCACGAAAGTGAGACGG
The DNA here is from genome assembly GCA_030278955.1 of Hygrophila difformis. Lineage (NCBI taxonomy): Eukaryota > Viridiplantae > Streptophyta > Magnoliopsida > Lamiales > Acanthaceae > Hygrophila > Hygrophila difformis. The sequence continues at coordinate 11,654,443 of JAOANR010000005.1, read as the reverse complement.
CAACTTGGGAGGTAGAATCCGACATGAGAGAACGATACCCGACATTGTTCCAAACCGATACCGACACAGTTATGGGGACATAACTGCAATCTTAAGGGGGAGAGGGTGTCATACCACCTATTTTTCGTGCATTTTAGTAAACTTTTGAACTACGTTATGGCTTGATCCCTTCATAGGGTACGTAGGCAGCTTAGAAGTTTTAATTCTAAGTTCAGTCACAACATAATAAAACAAACAAAAGACCTTAGCACGAGAAAAGCCGAAACACAACTTCGAGGACGAAGTTGATTCTTAAGGAGGGTAGACTGTAATACCCGAGAATTTTCCAACATAAAATAAAACAATAATTAAATAAATAAACAATAAATAAAATAAATACAATAAATAAATAAATCCAGCAAATAAATAAATAAATAAAGATAAGGAAATGAGAAATGAGATTTAACTTAAAAAGGAATTAAAGGAATTTAATTAAATAAAAAGAATTATTAAAGGTAAATAAATTGTACACCGAAACCCGACACCAATGAACTCGAGGATTCGAGTCCAAACATCCAATTAGACCCGAGTAAAAATTTAGAGAGGAAATAGGAACACGAAGATACCCCGGAAATCGGAATCCGGGAGCATAGAGGTATAGAAGTCCGAAAGAGAGGAGGAAATGCACGACGGATCGCACGACCCGCCAGGACCATAGTCCAGGCGAGTGCCGCGCGGTGGCCGCGCGGTCGAGAGGGAACGAGCGCGCCACGACCGCGCCGTTGGACAGATTCGCCCGTGCGAGATTTTCTCGCCCGAATCCGGATTTTCCGACTTCGGTTGAACACCTTTCGGCTCAAGACTCTTAGAGGCAGACCTTGGGCGTTCCTAGGTCTTATTTACCTATAAATAAGCCCTCTTAAAAGCTCCGAACACTTTTCCAAAACCCTACAACTCTCTATACGTCGAAAACCCTAATTCCGGAGTCGTTGGAGGCACGAAACCAAGCGAAGGACTGACTTGGACGAAATCAGAGTCTCCTAAACGTCGTGGTAAGTTCCGATCCATTCGTCTCTTACGTTTTGATTCGAAAACGAATCCTAACCTTCTTCTTTTACTTTCTACGCCCCGAATCGGATCTAGAACGTAGAACCCGACGAACGGAGAGGATAGACGGAGGACTGGAAGCCACGCCTTCGAAATAGACGATCCCGGATATCTACAAATCTGTAAGTTAATACTTACATGGTTTTGGGAGTAGCTAAAACATTCAAACCTAAAAGTTTAAACAAATCTTTCGTAAATCTGTCAACGTATGTTTTCTACCGGCGCAACAGTTTTGACGAATTTTTCTGAACCTTAAAACGACTTCAAACGGAAAACTTAAAACACGAAAAACGTTCCTAAGGCTTAGATCTATCTACTGTAAAATTTTCAGAATTTTTAGAGACGATTTGATATGTGAAAACCAACCGAAACCGAACTGCTTGAAATTGGATCTTGAAATTCTTGACAGAACTTAGGTTCGATCTTGATCACGTTTTTGACATTAGTTCTAGACCGATTTAGATCTTTGGCTGAACATGAAAGTTGTAGATAAAGGTCTTAGGAAGGTCTCTGTAAAATTTCATTAAATTTGGAGTTAATTTGCTATGTTAGATCGTGATAATCTAGAAATGCTGTATACGAAACTTGGACAGATTAATATTATGGCGAAAATTGATGTAATTGACCTACTTCGGTAACTCGGATTGAAAAAGTTAAAACACGAAAGTTGTTCATCTCGATGTTTCGGAGTCAGTGGTGAAATTTCAGAATTTTTGGAATTAAACTCGATGTTTATTGAATTTTAGAGTAAACTGTGGTTGACCGAGTCAAATCTTGAAATATTGTTGAAACGGTGAAACTAGCCTTTAAGGTTTAAACGAGTAGAAGACTCTTTGAAATAAAAATGTGAAATCTGGAAAATTAGGAAATCCCCTTTACAAACTTGATCTTTAAAATTAGGGGGTGAGTGCTCTGCAGGGTGCCCTCCTAACGATTCACTTCGTGCCTATATGGACGATGGTGACCCGCGCGAAATATTTGAGATATGTTGCCAAAATGGCATGAGATATATGGCCTACACTCTCGTGAATATCCTTATGGGTTTCTCGAGGCTCCGGAGTGGTACTGGGTATGGCAGATACGGCTGCGGCCGCCGGTTTCCGGCTAAATTTGACGAGATTGCGATGCAATCGTGAAATACTTGAAATACTAAATCTTGGGAATAATGGGGATAGTTAAATATTTTAATTGTTGTTCTTTAAATTATTAAATGCTTTATTTAAATTAATTATGGCTTCATTTAAATTATTTATGAATATTATCATGCTTTTATGTAAACATTAAATTAATGGTTTTTAAACCCTACGATCATGCATGTGTTAACTTACTCAGCAAGTTGTGCTGACCAAACCATTTTCCTTTTTCCTTACAGAGTATGTGGAATGATCATGAGCACATTCATGCATGGGGGAACCATATTTTTGCAAACTTTATTATTTAAATTATTGCATTATACATTAGAATAAACGGGTCTGTTTAACCCGTGTTTTGACCATGTTGGTCGTATTTACATTTCCGCTGCAATATTATACTTAAATGCTATTTCCGCTGCGCTATGATATTATTATTTTCGAAATTATTCTGTATGGGCTGTTTGCAAATGTTTTTAATGCTTTTAAATACTGAAATACCTAGCCTTGCATCTCTTTAGTAAGCCGGAGAAACCGTGTCTTACTAGGGAGGTGTGGCGGTGACATCCCGACCTGAGTGACCAAAAACCGGGGTGTTACATTCCTCCTCCCTTTCGGACTTCTATTCCTCTATGTTCTCGGATTCGGATTTCCGGGATATTTTCGGGCTCCGATTTCCTATCTTAATTTTATTCGGATCTAAATTTACATTTGGACTTGAGTTATTGAGTCCATCGGTGTTGGGTTTCCGTGTAACCATTTATTCGATTAAATTGTCTTCGGCTTCCGGGGTTCCCGGAATTTTGATTCCTTTTTTAATTTAAATTCCATTTCTCATCTTTTATGACTCTTTATCCATTTATCATGTTTATTATATTAATTTATTTATTTATTTATTTTATGTTGCAAAATTCTCGGGTATTACAGTCTACCCTCCTTAAGAATCAACTTCGTCCCCGAAGTTCTGTTTCGGCTTTTCTCGTGTTAGGAACTAATCCTTTTGTTTATTTTATTATTTTATGAATGAACTTAGAATTAAAACTTCTAAGCTGCCTACGTACCCTGTGAAGGGATCAAGCCATAACGTAGTTCAAAACAATTTGAATTTGTTTGCTTATTTATTTGGAATACATATTGTTGAATCAAACTCAAAAATAAATGCATCTACTTTATTATGGGGTATCACATCCTCTCCTCCTTAGGACTTCAGTTATGTCCCCATAACTGCCGATACGTTATTCTCAAGGGGCTTCGGGTTTTGGGTCTTTATTCTGAGGGTATCGGTGCCCTTGGTTGTTGCCATTTTGACCGTCTAGGTTTCGTGGCTGCTCAGGTCCAGCGGCCAGGTCCTCTCTCTTGGTGATGTTCTTAATATGGGTTCGGCACTTTTCATCCGATGTCCACGTCGACCACACCGGAAGCATGTGTTGGGTTGAGGGCATCCTCTCACCAGATGAGGTTGGCTACACTTTGGGCATCGGGGTACGTAGCCTTCACGGTTGAAAATCCTTCTATTGTTGCCTTCATCGTCGCCTTGGGCTAGCTCATTTGGTCCTTCATGATAATTATTCCTACCCAAGTCAATATCAGTTCTGCGGTCGTTATCCCTTTTGCCTTGTACATGGGGACCTCGGCTAGTCTCACCTATCGCCTTACGCTTCAGTCCTTGAACTCGTGCAACCGCTACCGCACGATCATAAACAGCTTGTAGGTCGGGGTAGTGCACCCCTGTGATCACCCCGCGTACTGCCAGGTTCAGTCCCATCTCGAATTTTTGAGCCTTCTCCGCATCTGTGGGTACTAATCTTGGTGCGAACCTCACCAGCTCCTTGAATCGAGTGTAGTACTCTTGCACTGTCTGGCCCCCTTGTTTCAGCGACAGAAATTCTTCGTACATCGCTGCTTTGGTACTCAGGAGATAGAATCTATCCCTGAGCATCTCCATCATTTCCACCCACGAGTAGGGCTCATCATTTTCTTGCAGTTTCGCTTGAGTCGCTTGCCACCAGTCGTCCGCTTCGCCTCCCAAGTAGTACGAAACGACGTGCACTCTCTCTCCTCCCGGACACTTGACCGCCCCCAGAAGCTTGTCAAAAGTCCGGATCCATTCCTCCAGTTTTGCTGGATCCTCCTCACCAGCATAGTGGGGTGGCTGGTAAGGATTCACCATGGCCAGATAGTTGGGATGAGCTTGGGGCGGTGGTACCGCCGCGGCTTGACCCTGATGGACTTGCGCGTTCCCTAGCGCAATCAAGACCTCTTCTATCGTCCGAAGACGATCGCCCACATTGTTCGGTGCGGGAGCATCCTGCGCACCTTGAGGTTGTTCTTCTACTAGTTCCGTGACATTTGGTGGGACTTCAGTAATAGTTTGGGGAGCCGGTTGGGTCCTCGGTCTACCTCTGGGTGCCATTCTGTTACCGCATATATAGATTAGATCCCACGGGTTCTGCTAGATTGTTTAGACGGGGAATCGTGAATTTTCGAATTTTGAATTCTCGGATTTGTTGTTTGGGAATCCAAACAAGATTTTTGGAACAATGAGTGTTTTAATAAAAAAAACTTGATTTGTTTTTTCTTTTTTTTTTTGGTTCCTCATAAGGAAATTTTCTAATTCGTACAAGGGTAGGAATGGCTAAGGCCGAAGATTGTTATGCTTAGGCGAGCGCATAGATGAATGAGATCTAGAACTACGGCAAGATCAGTCTCCAGTGAGCGTTTCTAATTCGATGGCAAGCGTCTAAGTCATCTAGTGCAAGCAAAAGGTCTAAGTTAATATTCGCCAAGATTCTAGGTTAACTTCGCCAAGATACTAAGTTAAAATTCGCCAATATTCTAAGTTAAAATTCGCCAAGATTCTAAGTTCTTTAAATAAAGGAGATGCAATATGCAAATGCAAATGAATATTTCCCCCCAAAAATAATTCATGCACTATATATATATATTTTTTTCCATGGGTTTTAAAATAAAAATTCATTTCCACGGAAATAATGCTTAGAAATTTAAAATAATATTTAAAATCCTTGGACCTCTATATTGGGTCAAATTATTTATAATTTGGGCTAAAAATAATTTGGGGCTAGGAAAGTTTAAAATAATAATTTTGGGCTTCCATAATAATAATATAAACACTAATGGTTTAAAAATAATAGTCTAGTAGTTTAAAAGATAATAATAATTTAAAAATAATAATGGGTTTAAAAATACTAGTTTAAAAATATCCGGTCTCTGAACCACTCTGTAACACCCCGGTTTTTGGTCACCCAGGTCGGGATGTCACCGCCACACCTCCCTAACAAGACACGGTTTCTCCGAGCTTGCTAAAGAGATGCAAGGCTATGGTTTTTCAGAATTTAAAACATTCAAACAGCCCATTTATATATAATTTAAAAATAATGTACCAAAGTTGCAGCGGAAAATAATATTTACATACGTATAATGCAGCGGAATTTAAATATGGGCCAACACGGCCAAAATACGGGTTAAACAGGCCCGTTCATGCAATCATAAATATAGCTTGCCAAGTAAAATAATTGTAGGACATAATTTAAGAGCATAATTTAAATAAGGAAAAGAAAACATTCAAGTCTTTTAAATTTTTCCCGTTAATCCCCAGCCGAGTATCAAGATTTTATTTGTAGTCAAGTTTCTCTCGCCGTTTTGGCACAGTTTCTCATGTTCAACACCATCGTCCAATCAGGCACGATGTGCAAAGCTAGGAGGGCACCCTGCAGAGCACTCACCCCCTATGTAGATTACTCCCGTCCGTTTAGGCACGAAGCAAAAAGCTAGAGGGGCACCCGATGGAGCACTCACCCCCTACATAAGTCACTCTCGTCCGTTTAGGCACGAAGCAAAAAGCTAGAGGGGCACCCGATGGAGCACTCACCCTCTACGTAGAAAGCTCAAACTAGTCATAACGGGATTTCGAAAATGTTTGTTTATGTATTTCACTTCAAAGGAGATTCCACTCATTTAAACCTTAAAGGCCAATTTCTCAAATTTAGTAAGTTTCTCAAAATATACTATTTCAGGACGCTACTCGCACCGATATCATTTAAAAATCCTTTCCAACAAGAATTTCAAGATTTGACTCCGGTAACCGCTGTTTACTCTAAAATTTATTTAAAATCAGATTCAAGACCAAAAATTCTGAAAATTTACCACTGACTCGGAAACGCCGAGATGAACAACTTTTGTGTTTAACTTTTTCAATCCGAGATACCGAAACAGGTCAAAAACGTCAATTTTCGTCATATCATTAATCTGTCCGAATTTCGTGTACAGCAGTTCAAGATTTTCAAGCTCTACCATAGCAAATCAACTCCAAACTTAACGAAATTTTACAGAGACCTTCTTAAGACATTGTTCTACAACTTTCATGTTCGGCTAAAGATCTAAATCGGCCTAGAACCCTAGTCAAAAACGTCATCAAGTTCAGATCTAAGTTCTGTCAAGAATTTCAAGATTCAAATCTTAGCAGTTCGGTTTCGGGTGGATTTCATATACCAATCATCACGAAAAATTCTGAAAATTTTACAGGAGATGGATCTAAGCCTTAGAAACATTTTTCGTGTTTTAAGTTTTCTCGTTTGAAGAATTTTAAAGGTTCGGAAAAATTGGACAAAACCGCTGCGCCGGTAGAAATCACGTGTTGACAGATTTTCGAAAGTTTTGATTAAGCTTTTAGGTTAACGTGTTTTAATTACTCCCAAAACCATGTAAGTGTCAAATTACATATCTTTGGTCGTCCGGGATCGTCGATTTCGGAGGCGTGGCTTCCAGTCCACCGTTTATCTCCTTGATTCGTCGGGTTCTTCGTTCTCGATCCGGATCGGGGGTTCAGAATAGAAAAAGGATCGAATTAGGATTCGTTTTCGAATCAAGAATGGAAAAGAATGGACAAGAATAGATCGGATCTTACCCCGACGATCAGAGACTCCCAATTTTCGTCCAAGTCAGTCCCCTTGTTCGGTTTTGTGCCTCCGACGACTCCGGATTTAGGGTTTTGTGTGTAGAGAGATTTCGTAGGGTTTCCAAAGTGTGTGGGATTGATTTAGATGGTTATTTATAGATGTGCAAGACCTAGGGGATGTCCAAAGGCTGCCCCCAAGTGTCTTGAGCCGAAAGAAAAGTAACCGAAGTCGGAAAATCCGGATTCGGGCGAGCAAATCTCGCAACGTCGCTGCTGTCTGCTCTGGCGCGCACTTGGCGCGGTGTTCCCCTTAGGGGCGCGCGGCCACCGCGCGGCCTTGGTCCAGGTTGCGGCCTGGGGCGGGTCGTGCGATCCGTCGGGTCTTTCCTCCTCCCTTTCGGACTTCTATCCCTCTATGTTCTCGGATTCGGATTTCCGGGATATTTTCGGGCTCCGATTTCCTATTTTAATTTTATTCGGATCTAAATTTACATTTGGACTTGAGTTATTAATTCCATCAGTGTTGGGTTTCCGTGTAACCATTTATTCGATTAAATTGTCTTCGGCTTCCCGGGTTCCCGGAATTTTGATTCCTTTTTTAATTTAAATTCCATTTCTCATCTTTTATGACTCCTCATCCATTTATCATGTTTATTATATTTATTTATTTTATGTTGCAAAATTCTCGGGTATTACAGTTTTAAACGTAGTTTTTCGTCATTCTTCGGCATTCAGACGCAGACATTCGACAGAAAACACTGAAACATCCGGAAAATGGGAGAAGAAGGCTGGAAACACAAAATCATGCTGGAGGAATGCATCAAGAACGCTGTTCTGGGCATGTTCTTCCTATTCTAGGTGTTGCCTTTCTTTTTCTTGTTCTGTAATGTTACGAATTTGCCTCTAAATGTAATCTGCTATTATGTTTCAAATATGTAGACGGATTTCTGTATTATTCGTGTTAAGAGTGATCTAGAACGGGAGTTCAGAATCACTTTGAAGTATGGATTTATATTTTTATGGAAGCAATATAAAATGTCGATGTAATCTGGGTTAATCTGCAAGAATGTTAGAATTTGAATTAGGATTATGTGTTGTATGCTTTAAATTGATCGATGATTATGTTTTAGTAGAAATTTGGAATCTGTATTTTATTTAATCTGCTAATTCATGATGATTGATGCTTTCTGTTCTAATATGTTGCTTAGGTTTGATCGACAAATCTGTTTTAGCAATAATCTGATGCTTTACATTTTTAATCTGCTAGCCTGAATTGATCGATCAATCTTAATTCCCTATTTTTAGTAATCTGGCAATAATTCTAATCTATCTGCATTTTAATATTATTAATTAAATCCAGTTTACCATGTTTTATTGTTATTTTACCATAATTGTTAGATTATTTACACTATTCTGCATAATTTAAATGTTAGAATCTAATTCTGTGATTTCTGCTTTGCTAAGTCGGGATATAAAAAGTAGAATTAATGTTTTAGTACCGGAATTGGGAATAAATTACATTAAAAATAGATTCTGACATGTGCACAATGATTTGGGAAATGAAAAGTGCCTATTAATTGCTATAGGAAAATTTGAATGCTTGGGAAAGAACTCAAATTTAGGCCTAGAATAATGATTGCAGAATGTTAGATAATTTAATCAGCTTCCATGAAGTCCGTTTAAGCATAATTTGAACTTTAGAAGATTACTATAATTTTTTTTAATCTTTATAAAATAATTAAATTTTAAGAAATTGATCTTTTTAGACATTAAAAAATGCTAAATCAATATGCAATTTCCACTTTATATAAAGATGGCAATATTTAAAACATTATAAACATCTCCCATTTATATTTTTATTAATTGAAATTTTAAATTGCTTTATTTTTAAATTTAAAGTCACTGTTTTTAATTTAATCCACTCTAGAATTAAGCAAACTCTTTTAAAATATATAAAATATATTTAATAAACTTAAAAACAATTAAAATCTTCTCCGGAATGAAATAATATTCTGAAATTCCCTGTGGTTCGACTCGGTTATTCACCGGATTTATTACTTGATGACAACCATCCGCTTGTGGTAAAATATGAGTAGTGAAAATCACACATCAAGTTTTTGGCGCCGTTGCCGGGGAGTTTGTTGTGAACTTTTAATTATTTTTAGTTTATTAATTAAAAATAATTAAGTTAAATATTAATTTAACTGTTACTTATTTTATTTTATTTTTATTTAATAATTGCAGTGCGAAGCAAACAGGCAGAAATAGCTTATGATCCTGAAATTGAGCGTACTCTTAGAGCTATTAGATTAGGAAAATGTAGGAGACCAGCTCAGTTGGAAATCTTAATCAACTCATCCTCTGATGAAGAAAACTATTCTCCAACGACTGGAGTTTCAACAGTACAAACTAATCAATTAGTTGCTCAGTTCAATAGGCTAATCATGGCGGAAAATAACGTAAATAATCAGGGTAATAATGGAGGTAACGGTGGTGATTTGGAACATGATGATCAAGCTGAAATGACCATTAAGGAACATTTACAAGGAACTAGTGGAAATCTGCTCAATAGAACTCCAAGGCCAGATGTAGATGCTTTAAGCTTTACCCTCCAGCCTGCACTAATCACAATGGTTCAAGCTAATCAATATAATGGAGCACCCACTAATGATGCTGTAGAACACATAAGAAATTTCTTGGATTATTGTGACACAGTGAAGATTAATGGTGTTACCAGTGACGAGATTAAGTTAAGATTGTTCTCATTTTCACTTAGGGATAAAGCTAAAACTTGGTATAACTCACTTCAATTAAGGGATGTTACTACTTGGGATAAAATATTAGAAGCTTTCTTAGAACAGTTCTTCCCACCTTCCAAGGTTTTGAATTGCAGGAAAAAATCAAATAATTTGTGGAAGATGAGGGTGAAACTTTACTAGAAGCATGGGATAGATATAACACATAATTGGCTAGATGTCCAAATCATGGCTTTGAAGATTGGCAGCAGATGCATTTCTTTTACAATGGGTTGATTGATCATTGGAGGAACTTGTTGGATGCAACAGCTGGAGATTCTTTTCTATCAATAGGACCTTCTAGAGCTAAGGAAACCATAGAGAAAAAGATTTCTAACATGAAAAAATTTCCTGGTAAGAAAAATGCTAGAAACAAATCAAAAGGAGGGTTATATGAGGTAGAAAAGACAGTTGCTATAGATTCTAAGTTAGATGCTTTGATGAGGGAGGTTTCTTCACTTAAGAAAGGTCAAGCTAAAGTTGTGAGATGCGGTATTTGTCATGGACCTCATGAGTCATCAGCCTATCACCTGCTCGATCGAGGACTTCAAGAGACTATGCAGTGTGAGGGGACTGAGGAGCAAGTGGAAGATGTGAATTACATGGGAAATAGACAGCAAAACTTCAACCAAAACCGTCCTCAAAACCAAAACTTCTATCCAAACCAAAATTCTCAATTTCAACAAAACACTTACCCACAAAATAACCGTCCACCTTACCCTCAAAATCAAAATCAAAATCAAAACTTTCAAAACCAAAATCAGAATCAGAATCAAAACTTCAATCAGAATAGAAATCAAAATCAATCCTTTTACCCTAACCAACAGTCTAGGAACTTCCAACCTCAACAACAGCTGCAACAAAACCAAGGAGGAGATGAGGTTAATTTAAAAGAATTAATGAATACAATTGTATCTCAACAACAAACAATTCAGCAAATGCAAGCCTCAATGAGAAATCTAGAAGTTCAAGTTGGTCAAATTGCTAGGGATACTTCAAATAGACAGCAAGGAACACTACCAAGTATGCCTGATCCTAATCCAAAAGAGCAGTGTAAAGCTATCACTTTAAGGAGTAAAAAGGAACTGCCTAATCCTTACCCTACATTAGATGATCCAGAGGTTTTAGCTGATACTGTAGATAATCAAAGTGAGGATACAGAGGAGGAAAGTCAGCAGAAAAACACTGATGAGCCTAAGGAGAGTGAGAAATTTAGAGTTGACAATGATAGGGATAAGGGAAAGTCTGCTGTCCCAATCAAGCCATATCAGCCACCTATTCCATATTCACAGCGTCTTAAAAAGGCAAAAGATGACAAAGATTTTGCTAAATTCTTAGAAGTGTTTAAAAATCTGAGAATTGACATTCCTTTTTCTGACGCTATAGCACAAATGCCTATTTATGCTAAATTTTTAAAAGAAATCCTATCAAAGAAGAGGAGTGTTGATGATGAAGAGAAAGTGACACTGACAGGGGAATGTAGTGCAATCCTACAAAGAAGGCAACCTATTAAACAAAAAGATCCCGGGAGTTACACTATTCCGTGCATTATTGGCACTAAAGAATTCAACAAAGCTTTGTGTGATCTTGGGTCTAGTATTAATCTGATGCCTTTACATGTCTTTAGAGAACTTGGGGTAGGAGTTGTAAAGCCTACTAGGATGCAGCTACAGCTTGCTGATAGATCTATTAGGACTCCTTTAGGCATTGTAGAAGATGTTCCTGTTCAAGTAGAGAGCTTCATCTTCCCTGTTGACTTTGTTGTTCTTGATATGGAAAAAGACTTCGATATTCCTCTGATTTTAGGTAGACCATTTCTGCAAACCGGTAGAGCTATGGTAGATATGGATGATGGTAAAATTACACTTAAAGTAGGTAATGAACAAGTGTCGTTTGACATTTCTAAGACAACTAAAACACAACACGCTAGTTCTGATACCTACTCGTGTAATAGAGTGACAGCCATCTATCAGGAAGATGAGGTGATTGAGAGAGAGTTCTTTGCTAGACATGATCCCTATAGGAAATTTGAGCAGTTAGTGGAGAGCTGTGAGGACTTAGCTGAAAGTAAGTGTGAGGGAGGATTACCTGTGCAAGTAGCATGTGCGATAGAAGAGTCCAAGTTAGTCCCATTTGTTGAAAAGCCACCTAAATTGACTTTGAAAGAGCTGCCATCGCACTTGAGGTGTGTTTTTCTTGGTGAGAATGACACTTTACCTGTTATTGCAAGTAATAAATTAAATGATGATCAATTAAATGCATTAACCCAAGTGTTGAATACGCATGTTAGAGCAATAGGTTGGACGATAGCTGATATCAAGGGACTGAGTCCAGCGTTATGTACACACCGGATTTACATAGAGGATGATGACAAGCCAGTGAGACAGCCCCAAAGGAGATTGAATCCAGATCTACAAGAAGCTGTAAAGGCAGAGGTGATTAAACTACTCGATGCAGGTATTATCTATCCTATCTCTGATAGTCAGTGGGTGAGTCCAGTACAAGTAGTGCCTAAAAAAGGAGGTATGACTGTGATTAGAAATGAAAATGGTGAATTGGTACCTACTAGACCTACTACTGGATGGCGTGTATGCATTGATTATAGGAGATTGAATGATAAGACTAGGAAAGATCATTTTCCACTACCTTTTATTGATCAAATGTTAGAGCGTTTTAGCTGGTCATGAATTTTATTGCTTTTTAGATGGTTATTCTGGGTATAATCAAGTTCCAATTGCACCTGAGGATCAAGATAAAACTACGTTTACATGTCTCTATGGTATATTTGCATATAGGAGAATGTCATTTGGTTTGTGTAATGCACCAGCTACATTTCAGAGATGCATGATGTCTATATTTTCTGATTTAATTGAGACATGCATTGAGGTATTTATGGATGATTTTTCTGTGTTTGGGTCTGACTTTGAAAAATGTTTAATTAATCTTGAAAAAGTATTAATTAGATGTGAAGAGTCAAATTTAGTTCTTAATTGGGAAAAATATCATTTTATGGTTAATGAAGGCATTGTTTTATGACATAGAATTTCTAAAAATGGCATTGAAGTTGATCGGGCTAAAGTAGAAGTAATTGCTAAAATTCCACCTCCTAATAATTTAAAAACTTTGAGAAGTTTTCTAGGACATGCTGGATTCTATAGAAGGTTCATAAAGGATTTTTCTAAAATTGCATTGCCTCTATTTATACTGCTGTGTAAGGATGTTGAATTTGATTTTACTGATGAGTGTGTTGAAGCGTTCAATAGGATCAAGGAAGCATTAGTGACTGCACCAATTATTCAGCCACCTGACTGGAGTTTACCATTTGAGATCATGAGTGATGCAAGTGACTTCGCTGTTGGAGCAGTGTTGGTTCAACGAAAGGATAAGAAGCTTCATGTTCTTTATTATGCTAGTCAGGCTTTAAATTCCGCACAAAGAAATTATGCTACTACTGAAAAAGAATTATTATCTGTTGTGTATGCATGTGAAAAATTTAGACCCTATTTGATTGGCTCTAAGACTGTAGTTTACACTGATCATGCTGCTATTAAATATTTATTTGCAAAGAAAGATGCTAAACCACGGTTAATCCGATGGGTGTTATTGCTACAGGAATTTGATCTGGAGATTAAAGATAGAAAAGGCGATGAAAATCTTATAGCTGATCATCTATCTAGATTGGAACATGTAAAAGGGGAAGAAAAATTAATAAATGATGTATTTCCTGATGAAAATTTGTATTTAATAAATAATACTTCCTCTGATCCATGGTTTGCTGATTTTGTAAATTATTTAGCATGTGGTGTAATTCCTGATCATTTAAAATGGCATAGTCAAAAGCAAAAATTTAAAACTGATGCAAAATATTTTATTTGGGATGAACTTTATTTATCTAGACTGTGTGCAGATCAAATCATAAGGAGATGCATCCCTGATGAGGATTTTGAGGAAGTTTTAAAAGCATGCCACGAAGGACTTGGAGGAGGACATGTTGGACCTAATAGGACAGCTCATAAGGTACTTGAAGATGGTTTATATTGGCCTAATATTTATCGCGATGCTAGATCATTTGTGCAAAAATGTGATGTATGTCAAAGGGCTGGTAATATCACTACAAGAGATGAAATGCCACTAAAAAGAATTATGCCTGTTGAGTTGTTTGATCTGTGGGGAATTGATTTTATGGGTCCATTTCCACCATCTAATGGTAAATTATATATTCTCGTTGCTGTAGAATATGTGTCAAAGTGGGTAGAAGCTGAAGCATGTGCTTTGAATGATGCTAAACAAGTGATAAAATTTTTGAAAAAGCAAATTTTTACTCGTTTTGGTGTCCCTAAAGCGATCATTAGTGATGGTGGATCTCACTTTGTCAATAGGGTTGTTAATCAATTGTTATCTAGATTTCATGTTCATCATAGGATAACAACACCCTATCATCCCCAAGCCAATGGTCATGTAGAAGTCACTAATCGTGAGATTAAGAAGATTTTGGAAGCAACTGTAGGAAAATTTAGAAAAGATTGGGCTTTTAAGTTAGATGAAGCATTGTGGGCTTATAGGACAGCATTTAAAACACCTATAGGTACGACCCCTTTTAAATAGGTTTATGGTAAAGCTTGTCATTTGCCTTTTGAACTTGAGTTTAAATCCTTGTGGGCAATGAAGAAATTAAATTTTGAATTTAAAGAGGCTCAAGGAAAAAGGAAGATAGATCTTACTGAATTAGAAGAACTTAGACGTCAGGCTTATGACAATGCTCTAATTTATAAGGAAATGATAAAACTTTATCATGATAAATTACTTAGGCCTAAGGTGTTTGAGGCTGGTCAACTAGTGCTTTTATACAATTCTACATTTAAAGTGTTTCCTGGTAAATTGAAGACAAAATGGTCAGGGCCATTCAAGATTGTTAAGGTGTTAGATAATGGTGCAGTTGTCTTAAAAGCTGAAGATGAAAGGGAATTCACTGTAAATGGTCAAAGACTTAAACATTATTTTGGAAATGAGGTTAAACTCATCGAACAAATTAATATTAAGCCTTTGGTTATTTAAATCTGCTTATTAAAATAGTTGCATTGCATTTTAATCATTTATAAGTTCTTAGCTTATTAGTTAAAATTATAAAAATCAATAAAAATTATAAAATGAAAGAAAAATAAAAATATTTTACATTTTATTGTTTATGTGCTTTTTATTTATTTTATTGCTTATGTTATATGCTAGTTTAAATTTCTACTCTAAGACTAATTATATTATGTGAATTTCATGCTGCCTTCGTAATTGAATTGAATAAATCAAATAATGCATGTTATGATGGCTGAAATGGATGTGACAATAGAGCTGTAAAGTAACTGACTTTATTGATAATGTTGATGATTACAATCTTGAAGAAAGATGGAAATAGTGCTAAATAGGGAAAATATGGATGAATTCATGAGCCGATTCATTGGGATTGATTTGCTGACGTCTCAAGGGCAATGAATGTGTCTAGTCTCTCACACAGATCATTCCAGTCCCCTTGAAATTCGTTCAACTCGTTGTCATTCTGTTGCTTACCATGAATCAAGGCCATGAGATCGTCATCGGCAAGATCTAGCAGACGAAGGTATTCTTCAATGTGTATCTCTAGATCGTTATCTTCCCTGTTGACATACGCCGTAAAGTCTTGCAGGCTGTCTCGGCAGCTTCGGAGTAAATCAATCAAGTCACTATGCCGAGTGTCATTGTCAACATATCTAGGGTACTCATTGAATAACCTGCTTGCAAAATCAATTGCACTTTCAAGTGCTCGTTGCCCTCTGCGGGAGAAATTAAATTGATGAACTAGTATGTGTAGTAGAGCTTCGAATTTTGAAGCATTAGTGCCGGTAGGAACCTCATCAGTAATAAAGCGAGTGAGCTCAGCAGCCCAATTGTCGTAAGTAATTTCAGAAGGATAAGACATGCTAAATAATTGAGAATAAAATGAAGAAGAGTGCAATGTAGGGGATCCGAAAGATAAGAGAAAAGGTGGAGTGTGAAAAGGGGGAGGAATTATAGCAATTGCTGAGTGCGGAATTTAGAAAGTGAATGATCCGAGAGATGTGGAAGGTTGCACATATGAATATCTGATATGCTAATTTAGGTAGGAAGAAATAAACCCCCATGTGATCAGATTGAGCTTGAATTTCGAGTCCAAAGGACTCATTCAAGGCGCCTATTGTACTATGTGGCGCATAAATCCAGCCTGGAGCGCCACCTTGGGCGCCAACTCTGAACCAGGATCAACTTAGGCGCCACTCCAGCAATTCAGCGCACAAAATTGTCTTCCAGCGTCACTTTGGCGCATGGTTCGGACGGAGCCGTAGCTCGAGTCAAATTGATGTCCTACAAGTGAATTCCACTCTCCCTCCTTCATTCCACTCAATTTTCAGTCTTCTATCTTTTATTTGCTATCAGCACCTCTCTTCCATATAGTAATTATCATGGGGTTTAAGCTTATTTTGGTATTAGTATGTTTAATACAATTGTGTTATTTTAGGCTTATTATGATTGAAGTTGATCTTGTTAAGCTTAATAATTAAACACTATATGTTTACATTATAATAATTATTCAATAAATTTGCTTGAGAGACATTGGATAACTGGAAAACAATAGAATGAATTTATTAAAATGGGATGTTTATTACAGTGATGGATCTTGGGTAGAATAGCAACAGATAATAATAAGAGATTAATCATTTGAAATAACATTAGAATGAACTAAAATTGCTTGAAAAGGGGGATCTTTCGGTGAAAAGGAGAGAATCATCAGAAACGTTCTGCGGGTGCCTCTAGAGCCATGAGATCATCGAGCTCATCACGCAGCTCATTCCTTGCCGTCTGGAACACTTCCATTTCGGTGTCGTTGTGCCATTTGGATTGCACAATGCCATCGTAATCCCTGTTGATCATTTCCAGCATGCGGCGATATTCGCCGATACGCACCCCCAGGTCATTGTCTCTCCAATTCACATGCGCTGTGAATTCTTGCATGTTGTCCCTGCAGTTTTCAAGTAGAGTCATAGCCTCACGAAATCTGAAGTCGTTATCGAGGAGTGGTGGGTACTCTGTGAGTAATCGCCCTGAAAAATCAATTGCTCTATCGAGCGTACGCTTCCCTCGAAGGGAAAAGTGGAGCTTGTAAATCAGCTCATGCAGCAAAGCATCGAAATCTGATGCGATTGCACCCGCGGGTACCTCATCCACAAGGAAGTTGTTCAGCTCAGAAACCCAGTTATCCTGCGTAAATTTTCATGAGCCTATTTATGAAGAGGAAGGAGGACCGGAGTTGGAAAAAAAGATTTTAAAGGAGATGTTTGGGAAGCAAAGAAAAGTTGCCTATATAGGGGAGAACAATCAAAGAGTGGTGCTACCTTGATGGATGCACCGCTATACTAGATCTACTTACTCTATAAGCATAAGGTCTTTCATACTTCACACACTTCCCAGCCTAGTGCAGAGGAGTTGTACTTTGTGTATTGTGTGAAGAATGGGTTGCCTATTAATATTGGAGAGATGATAGCATATGAGCTGGATAGCATGGCATCTGATGCTGCAAGAACTGTACTTGGATTCCCTGCAATGATTTGGGCACTTTGTGAGAGAGCGGGAGTGGATTTAAGCGCGTATGCTCATGATCTGAAACCAAAGCCTCCTATCTCTTTCAAGAATTACTATACTAAGCCTGGAGTAAGATGTGCAGAGCTAGTTTACCCTACTTCACCTCGTAGGGCACCCACTCATCATGCTGATATACCTAGTACATCTGGTACTAGGGCAGAACCTGCAGAGATTGCAATTAATGGATGACTTATGAGATTCATCAGCTTAGAGCCGAGATGAAAAAGAAGGAGGATAGTACACAGACACAGCTTGCACGACTTTCTTCCAGACTTGAGCACTTCATGTCTGAAAGTTTAGGTGATCGATATGCTCCTCCTACTTATTCGAGCTCTAAGGATGGTGATGATGATCCTAGGGAAGATGAAGTAGCTAATTCGGATTGATCTTTAGAAATCTAGATTTTTTATTAGATAGGATTGCTCCCTATTTGTCATGATTAGATTAATTTTGGTAGTATTTTGCTTATTTTAATTAGCATCTTTATGTAATAGTTGCTCGAATTTGTGGTATTTTGCTTTTGGTAAATTTATAAAATTTAATATTTTAATTAAATCTGTCCATGTTTATTTAATTAATAAAAAAGGGGCTAATAAAAATAAAAAATCTGAAATTTAAATATTAAAATAATAAAATCTGAATTTAAATAAATTATGGATGGAATTTAATTATTTTAATTTATAATTTACCATGTGCTCTAATGACTATCTTTTGTATGAGTGAACCATATAAATATATAAAGAAGCAGGATATGCCATGAGGAAGCAAGCAAAAAGGGGACATCCATGATGGTGGAAGAATTTCTAAGATCTAAATACTCCAGGTGTGATCTTTTCATGTTTTGTGTCTATCAATTTGCATGAAGTATTTTGGTAAGAGCTTAGTTTAGTTTTATTTTACTATTTATTATGCTTTGAATAAAATGGCACATGCATAATGAGGACATATTAATTATTTTAAATTTAAATTGTGCTTTCACAGTGGTGTTATTATTTTAAGATTATCACATCACTACCAATCTAGAGAAAATCCAAATAAGTCTAAATGTTCTGCTTAAATCCGATTTTACAACTTAATGAGTATTAGGTTTCCTAGTTTAACGTCCTAGACTTTGTTAAATTTTTATGCAAATTGTTGAACTATTGGTGACAATTCTATTTACCTTGCAGAAAACCACTTGATTAATTAGACTAGTTATTTATTTTGTGGAGAGCTATCATTATTTATATATGACTATGCTCGTTCCAAGTCTTCTTAAATGCTTAATTAAAATAAAGTCAGAGTAAAACACCTACATTTGAAAAAAAAACTCAAATCTTGCAAAAAGAAAAAGAAAAAAAATGTTGAAGAATGCAAGATCGAAAAAAATATATATATATTCAAAAAGGGGAATTAAATAAAAATTCATAAACTCTTGACTGGATGACTGGCACATATTCGGTGATATGAGTAGCTTTTGGAATTCAACCGTCTACAACTCAGCCAAAGTGTCTAGAATATAGTGAAACCGAGTCATTGATTGAGCATATTTGAAGACTGGAATAGAAAAGCATATTTACATTATTCACTCTCCCATTTTAAGTGCTATGTGTTAGGGATATTTTTTGTGAAGATGTTCGTGATATTTACCGTTGTTGCAACATCTTGCCAACAACGCTTTATTCTCTTCACTGGAAAAAGCACAGAATAGTACAGTGACGTGGCATTTCCCCTAGCAGGCCTTAGAAGGGTTTAGATGGGCCTTAAAACCCATATAAATACCTACATTCGTCCTTGAGGGATTGTATGAGAGTATAGCCGCAATCACAGCTCATTTTACAGAGCATTAACAGATTCCTAAGCTGTGATTATGGCAGATTGAGAGCTGAAGAAGAAACCCCTCGTCTTCGTTGTTTGCAGAAGGCACCAACAACTGTGCTGCTACTGGTATATTTTTTTGTTGCTGTGTCTTCCATTATTCATGGGGTAATTGGGATTGTGTTTATGCATTTCTGGGTTTATTGTTTGTAAACACAATCTAGGTGTATTGTAGGTGTTCTTAGCACCATTGAGCTTAATTTGTTGATTAGCTAGATTCCACAAACACCACCTTAATACCTGCCGGTGAATTGTGTGCATTTGGGTAGATAGTTGATGCTCCCTTGTGTTCTTCTAGTCTATTTGGGTAGATAGGAGAGTTCATTGGAATTTAAGGGTATGTAAGGTGTGATTGACTCTTGTTCGATCAGTTTGGTGGAGATTTAGTGAATCCTGGCTTGGAGCCCCCAGATGTAGATCAGTGGATCGAACTGGGTGATCAAACTCTTGTGTTCTTGTTTATGTTTTCCGCACTCTGTTTCTGTGTTTGCCTTTGGTTGTGGTTTGCAGGTTGTTGAGACATCGTTGAAACAACCCTTGCAGGGTTTTATATATTAGATTGGGCCTGTCAATTGGTATCAGAGCAGGGCTCTAACGTTTAACTGAGTCCGGTCAAATATGACTAGAGAAGGTGGTTCTGTTTCGAGACCTCCCCTGTTTGATGGTTCGAATTATCCATTTTGGAAGAATCGAATGAGGATATTTCTTAAGCACTCTGGCGTAGATGTCTGGAACGCTGTTCTAACACCCTGGGAACAACCTATGAAAGAGGTCCGCACGCCTGCTACTGAAACGTCTGCTGCCATTACTACTTTTGTTCCTGCTACTCAAGAAGAAATGTCAGCTGCTCAGAAGAACAAGGAACAAGGGAATAATACTGCTTTGAATTGCTTGTTTAATGCTGTTGAGGAGTCACAATATCACATTATCTCAAATTGTGAGACAGCTTATGAAGCCTGGACTGCCTTGGAAGCAGCTTATGAAGGATCTTCTGATGTTCAAGCCTTGAAGCTTCAGAGAATTGAGTCTGCCTTTGATAGCATTCGGATGCAAGAGGATGAGAATATTGCTGCTTATCATGCTCGGTTTAAGAAGTTAGTCAATGAGGCTCAGTCCTTTGGCTTGAAGTATGATAATGCAAAGTTGGTTCGAAAGATGCTGAGGACAGTCACTCGAAGATATCAATCAAAAGTCTCCACTCTTGAAGAACTTGAGAAGACCAAGACCTTCACTCTTGTAGCCTTGGTTGGCTCACTACAGACTTTTGAGATGAACTACTTGAAGGAAGAGCCTACTCGTAATCTGGCCTTCAAAGTTGAGGATGAAATTCAGTGTGTTGACCAAGAAGAGAAAGCTTATCTAACCAAAAAATTGGTAAGGATTCTACAGGACAAGAGAGCCAAGAAACTGAATTACAAGAAAGATGATAAAGGACGTTATCAGCGAGGTGTTTCATCATCCCGTGAACAACCTTCCAAGCACAAGTCAGATAAATCCTATGACAAGAGGAAAGGTTACAAGAAGATGGAGTTACCTGATACCTTTAAGAATTTGAAGTGCTATGACTGTGAAGGCGTTGGCCATAAAGCTTCTGAATGTCCTACTGCTAAGAGAAGGGTTGGAAAAGCTCTTCAAGCTACCTTGAGTGATGATGAGGCCAGCACTACTTCCAAGGAGGAGGAAGATGACAGTGAAGATGGAGAGATGATAGCTTTCACTGTGAAGGACGTTGTTCTAACAACCGATGATACTCTGTCCAAACATCTGTCTGATACAGAGTCTCATGAATCTGATAGTGAAGCTAGTCGGTATGATTACGATGAACTTCTTGCAGGATATGAATTGGTGAAAGAGGATCATGCAGTTGCTGTTGCTGAGAATAAGAAGTTGCTCGATCAGAAGGGAGATCTATTGGTGCTTATTGATGAGAAGGATACTGAAATTACTAGTCTCAAACAATCTTTGGCTACTGTGTCTACAGAGAGGGATACTCTGCTGGAGGAAAATGCTGCTTTGCTTGCCAAGACCCAAAAGATAGACAACATGGTTAAAGGGAAAAACAAGCTGGATGAGATTATCAGTCAAGGGAAATCACCATCTAATAGAGAAGGTATTGGTTACAAGCATAATTCTAAGTCTAACAAGAAATCTGCACCTACCTTTGTGCGTGCAGGTACCACTGAAACCAGTGCATCCAAAGCCCCTGAGATACCTGATAATCCAGATTCTCCCAAGAAGAACAAAGATTGCCCTTACTGTAAATTCCAAGGTCACCCTATTCAACTCTGTCAAAGACATACCCAAGATCTTCTTGGTTGTCGACCGGTTGTCTGGCCATCCCAAGAACTACAGAGAAAGGTCAAACTTACTATGATGTGGATACCTAAGTCCAAGATTATTCCCAAGATGTGCTTAGTAGTTCTTTCTGCTCAGAAAGGCCCCAATGATGGTAGGTGGTATTTCGACAGTGGTTGCTCTCGTCACATGACTGGTAAGAAAGATTTTCTCATTGATTATGAGGAATCTGATTGTGGAGAAGTACTCTATGGAGATGGAGCTCGTAGTAAGATTTGTGGTTATGGAAAAGCTAAAGGTGCAAACATGGGTTTCTTAACTACTGTCTACTATGTTGCTGATCTATCTACTAACCTTATTTCCATAAGTCAACTTTGTGATGAAAAATTCTTTGTTGGTTTCACTGATGAAGATTGTATGGTCATTGATCCTGCCTATAATTGTGTTATTAAAGGGGTTCGATCTTCTAACAATTGCTATGTCTTGAAGCCTGCCATGGAAACAGTTTTTCTGTCTCAGGTTGAAACTGCAAAGTTGTGGCATCAAAGATGTGGTCACATGAACTACAAATCTCTTATTCAACTTAGCAAGTCTGGCGTTGTTCGAGGGTTGCCTAAACTACGGAGCAAAGATAAGACAGTCTGTGGTGCTTGTGTTAAGGGTAAACAAGTTCACTCCTCTCACAAGGTAGTGGATACCATTCAGACTTCAAGGTGTCTTGAGTTATTGCACATGGACTTGATGGGACCCACTGAAGTTCCTAGCCTTGGTGGTAAGAGGTACATCTTTGTATGCGTTGATGATTTTTCTCGTTACACTTGGGTTGATTTCTTAAAATCCAAAGATGAGGCTATCTCAGTGTTTTCTAAGCTATCCTTAAAGATCATGGCTGAAAAGGATCTCAAGATAGGGCGTATCCGATCTGATCATGGAAAAGAGTTTGAGAATCAGTTGTTCGCACAACTCTGCAACAACCTTGGTATTGCTCACGAATATTCAGCCCCACATACTCCACAACAGAATGGTGTGGTGGAAAGGAAGAATCGTACTCTTCAGGAGATGGCTCGTTCTCTTCTTCATGCCAGCAAACTTGGGAAACGTTTTTGGGCTGAAGCTGTGAATATCTCATACTATATTATTAACCGTGTGTACATGCGACCTCAGACAACCACTACTCCGTATGAAATTTGGAGAGGAAAGACTCCAAATATTTCTCACCTTCATGTCTTTGGAAGCGTGTGCTATGCTTTAAAGGATCGTACTACAATTAGAAAATTTGATTCCAAATCCGATGAAGCTATTTTCTTGGGATATTCAGTGGATTCAAGGGCATATCGTGTTTACTTGAAGAGGACTTCAAAGGTTATTGAGACTGTTAATGTTGTCTTTGATGATGCTAATCTCTCTGCAGGTTCTGTCTCTTCTCATGATGAAGATGATGATCCTATTAGGATTATTCCTCATGTTTCCTGTAGCACACCTCCTGAAGCTGTTCCTACCTCAACTCCTATTGAAGTTTCTGATACTGAAGAAGTTGATCCAGTTGTTGATACAACTGGTGAACAACCATCAGCTCCAGATTCTCCCAAAAGGAGAGGTCCAAAACGCGGTCCACGAGCACCTAAGTATCACTCTACGGATGATATTATTGGTGATCCCTCTGGTCCTAGGCAAACTCGAGGTCATCAACTCAACATCTCTGAATTAGCTAATATGTGCTTTCATGTTATGAATTGCTTTGTTTCATCTATTGAACCTAAGAATGCTCATGAAGCATTACAAGATGAGTTTTGGATAGCTGCCATGCAGGATGAGTTGCTACAATTCAAGTGCAATGATGTTTGGGAGTTGATGGAACAACCAACTGGTGTGAATGTTATTGGCACTAAATGGGTTTTTCGGAACAAAACTGATGAGCACGGGAAGATCATTCGAAATAAGGCTCGCTTGGTCGCACAAGGCTTTACTCAGATCGAAGGTTTGGATTATGATGAGACCTTCGCCCCTGTTGCTCGCATTGAAGCTGTAAGGTTATTACTTGCTATCTCTTGCTCTCTTGGTTTCAAACTTTATCAAATGGACATAAAAACTGCGTTCTTGAATGGCTATATCAAGGAAGATATCTATGTATCTCAACCTATCGGTTTTGAGTGTCCTGATCATCCTGACTATGTTTATAAGGTCAAGCGTGCGCTTTATGGTCTAAAACAGGCTCCTCGTGCCTGGTATGAACGCTTGTCTACATATCTCTTGGATAAAGGCTATGTGCGTGGTAATGTTGATAAGACGTTGTTCGTACAACGTACAAACAACCATCTTTTGGTAGCACAGATTTATATGGATGACATTGTTTTTGGCTCAACCTCAGATGCTCTTCGAGATGCATTTGTACACTCTATGCAGACTGAATTCGAGATGAGCATGATGGGTGAACTCACTTTTTTCTTAGGGCTTCAAATCAAGCAAACCTCCGATGGGATTTTCCTTAATCAAGAGAAGTATGTTGGCACCATGCTTCAGAAATTCAAAATGGAGGATTGCAAGATTGCTAGATCACCTCTTGGTCAGCATGACAAGATTACCAAAGATGAATCTGGGATTTCGGTTAATCAGAGGATGTATCGAAGTATTATTGGTAGTCTCCTATATCTAACTGCTAGTCGTCCAGATATCTCTTTCAGTGTTGGTGTATGCGCTCGATATCAGTCAGATCCCAAAGAATCTCACCTTCGTGCTGTGAAAAGGATTCTTCGATATCTCAAAGGTACTCCTGGCCTTGGTCTCTGGTATTCTAAACGCTCTTCCCTTGAGCTTATTGGTTTTACAGACTCTGACTGGGCTGGTTGTTCCGACGACCGCAAATCAACCACTGGTGGCTGTTTTTATCTTGGCCACAACTTAGTCAGCTGGTATTCTCGTAAGCAAAATGTTGTTGCTTTATCTACTGCGGAGGCTGAATATATTGCTGCTGCTCATTGTTGTACCCAATTGATTTGGATGCGTCAAATGCTTTTGGATTATGGAATTTCCTTGGATGATTTCCTTATACACTGTGATAACACCAGTGCCATTAACATCTCCAGGAATCCCGTACAACACAATCGGAGTAAACACATTGACATTCGATTTCATTTTATTCGAAATTTGGTGGAAGATGGTTTATGTAAGATTCAGCATATCTCGTCGTTGGAACAACTCGCAGACATCCTTACGAAGAACTTGGAGACTTCTCGGTTTGAATCTTTGAGGCTTCTCACTAATGGGCTATGTCTCGGGTGGGCCCTTGTCTTTCTTGGATAAATATTCTTTGGCCCAAGCCCAAGCCCAGGGGGAGATGCTCTTAACCGCTTGCGACGGTTGCCGGTTTTCGCAACTCACGCACGTCTTCATTCTCTCTCTCCCCAGTGAGACTCTGCAGTTCTTCGCCAGTTTTTTCCCAGTTTTCGTCTCTTCTCCGAAATTTTGAAATTTCTCTTGCAATGGCGTCTCCTTCAAGCTCCCATAACAATCCTGATGAAGTTGTAGATGCTCAGCCGCTCGCTGTCGATGATTCTCTCTATCGCGCTCGTCTTGCCGCCGAACAATCTCCTGACGATGAGCGTTTTGAGGATGCGCAAGAAGATGTCGACGATGTTATCGATAACTACTTCGTTGCTGAGCCATCTGACGCAAATATGGAGGTTGATCCTACTCCTGAGAAGGGCTCTGACCCTCAACCTGCTTCGGACAATGTTGAGACACCTTCGGCTGGTGCAGATCCAAAAGCGGATGTTCCGACACCAGCAAACCCTAGCGCGGGTGCTGCACGTCCGACATCCCCTTCGGTCCCTGCCCCCGATGTGGCTCCGTCCGCTCCTGTCCCTCCTGGTTCTAGTTCTCCTCTCTCGCCGTCGGCTATTGCTTCTGGAGATGGTTTACTTATGCTCGATCCTGAGTCAAATGCTCCACCCCATTCTGGGGCTGCTCAACAAGTTCCTTTTGGAGGGTCTCCGTCTGAGGATGTTCCGCCTACTGAAGGACAACCATCCCAGGTTGATCCTGATGACACCCCTCTGGATGAGATCAGAAGGCAAGTCCGTGAGAAAGGAAAGCGCAAGGCTGTTCCAACACCGCCCAAACAACCTTCGAAGAAGAAATCTCGGAAGGCTACTCCTAAGAAGAAGTCTATCCCTATTCTTAAGGAATCGGATGCCCATTCTCCTCTGTATTTCTCTGCTGCTGGAGAAAGGTATGCCTTGGAAACCCTTCACTCTAGAGGTTTCATTTCTGAAGAGTGTTATGTGCATCCATACTATGATCAGATTGGTTTTTCTGAGTATTTAGAGAAGAAGCATTTGTCTGTTTGGGCTACTACTCTTAAACGCTATTCCCCTACTGTTGTTAGAGAGTTTTATGCTAATTTGCACCCTGATATCCTTGATCCTGTGTCCCCTTGGTACTGCAAAATTTATCTTCGTGGAGAATTGCTTGATTTTACCCCCTCTGTTTTGAATGAGTTGTTGGAACTTCCCTCCAACACTGACATGAACAATCCCTTTGATCTGCTTCATACTGAACTAGCTACCATTGCTTCTACTATTTCTGCCTCTAAGAAATTTGCTTTTGGTAGAAAGGCTATGAGTCCATCAGATCTTTCTATGAAGTTTAACTGCCTTTTTAGAATTGGTGCTTCGAATTTCTTGCCCACTTCTAATGCTAGCCAGCTTAGTTCTCACATGGGTAAATTTCTGTATTCCATTAATGAATGTCCTGAGATTCTCAACTATGGTTACCTGATCATTAAGCATATGTTGAAATTCTCTCATGACACAATTGAAAAGAATACCCAACTACCCTACCCTGCTCTCATCACTTTGTTTGCCCAGTCTTGCCATCTCCTTGCCCCTAATGAAACCTTCATTAAGGTCAAGAAACACCTTCCTTCTGATAAGCTTAAAGGGTTCCATAATGACTTCAAGATTGGACCCCAAAAGCTTGGCTCTGCTCTCGTTGATCATATCAGGAGTGAGCTGCAACAAGTGGAGAAGGAGTTAGGCATTCTGAATGATAAGCAGATAGGATTGAAGAGGAAAGTTCGAAAGCTGGTGGCCCTACTTCCACACTCTTTTGATGCTCCAGCTGAGGGGGAGAATGACTCTGAGGATACTCCCTGATCTGCCAAGTAAGGAGGAGATACAGTGGAAAGGATTGCAAGGGTGCTGATTATTTTTGCTGGTTATTCTGTAATTCTGTTGATGTTGGAACAACAATCTGGTTTTCGGATTTTCTGACTTTTGATGATGGATACTCTGGTTTTCTGGTCTGTAATTGATTTTTGGCTTATTGATGGATACTATCTTGGATATTCTCTGGATATTGATTATGAGATTATCTTTTATGGATGGATGCTTTTGATTATGCCTACTCTACTTCTGCTCCTATACTTATTGGCATGTATGTATGTTGAGTTTTTGATGCTCTCTGATAAGATATTGTCTTTCTGTGCTTCCTCCACTGTTTTGACTACTTGGCCCGATCATCTCCACAAAGGGGGAGATTGTTAGGGATATTTTTTGTGAAGATGTTCGTGATATTTACCGTTGTTGCAACATCTTGCCAACAACGCTTTATTCTCTTCACTGGAAAAAGCACAGAATAGTACAGTGACGTGGCATTTCCCCTAGCAGGCCTTAGAAGGGTTTAGATGGGCCTTAAAACCCATATAAATACCTACCTTCGTCCTTGAGGGATTGTATGAGAGTATAGCCGCAATCACAGCTCATTTTACAGAGCATTAACAGATTCCTAAGCTGTGATTATGGCAGATTGAGAGCTGAAGAAGAAACCCCCGGTCTTCATTGTTTGCAGAAGGCACCAACAACTGTCCTGCTACTGGTATATTTTTTTGTTGCTGTGTCTTCCATTATTCATGGGGTAATTGGGATTGTGTTTATGCATTTCTGGGTTTATTGTTTGTAAACACAATCTAGGTGTATTGTAGGTGTTCTTAGCACCATTGAGCTTAATTTGTTGATTAGCTAGATTCCACAAACACCACCTTAATACCTGCCGGTGAATTGTGTGCATTTGGGTAGATAGTTGATGCTCCCTTGTGTTCTTCTAGTCTATTTGGGTAGATAGGAGAGTTCATTGGAATGTAAGGGTATGTAAGGTGTGATTGACTCTTGTTCGATCAGTTTGGTGGAGATTTAGTGAATCCTGGCTTGGAGCCCCCAGATGTAGATCAGTGGATCGAACTGGGTGATCAAACTCTTGTGTTCTTGTTTATGTTTTCCGCACTCTGTTTCTGTGTTTGCCTTTGGTTGTGGTTTGCAGGTTGTTGAGACATCGCTGAAACAACCCTTGCAGGGTTTTATATATTAGATTGGGCCTGTCACTATGCATAATTAATTTGTTTTCTGTATTGTACGTGCTTTGGATATCTGGTTTTAACAGCTAATGCATATTAATTTACCTTGTTCTAGTACATTAAACTTTGAACCCTTCTTAACTCATTTTGTTGTTGAAATCTATGATTTGGCAGAACTATAGAGACTTTACTTTTATTATCTTGATTGGCAAGTTGATGTGTTAATTGATCTCATTGCTCAAGGGACGAGCAATATTTAAGTGTGAGGATGTTGATGCACCCTGTGAAACCACATTTAAATGAGCTTAAATTGTGTTAAAATGAACCTAAATTGCATGCATGTGACCTTATTTTAATGCTTTTTAGTTTATATTTCATGTGGTTTGTAAATATTAATAATCATGGCTAAATTAAGCTTATTTCAGTTCAATTTACCATGTTTTATGTTTTTTAATAAGACTTTGGAAAATCTAAAACATTGCAATGATGTTTCAGGCATTAAAATGACGAAAGAAAGATGTTCGGAGGATAAAGGATGTCAAATTCGGATTTTTCAATACTAGACTATGCCCAGGATGCACCGCATGGGCATGGCGGCGCCAGAAATGACTTCGGAGCGCCACATCAGACGCCGCATCAACACTTGGGAAAATTTCGGATGACAAAGCTTCAGGATGCGCCGCACGTGCTTGGCGGCGCCGAAATCACCCTCCAGTCGCCACTTTATGCACCGCAATCATAAAATTCGCAAATCACCAGGATGCGCCGCAGCTTCTTGGTGGCGCCTGAAACCCCTCTGGAGCGCCACTTTATGCGCCACCGTCGCGGTTGGGCAGTTTTCTAACCTCCCGAACTCGGTTTTAAACGTAGTTTTTCGTCATTCTTCGGCATTCAGACGCAGACATTCGACAGAAAACACTGAAACATCCGGAAAATGGGAGAAGAAGGCCGGAAACACAAAATCATGCTGGAGGAATGCATCAAGAACGCTGTTCTGGGCGTGCTTCCTATTCTAGGTGTTGCCTTTCTTTTTCTTGTTCTGTAATGTTACGAATTTGCCTCTAAATGTAATATGCTATTATGTTTCAAATTTGTAGACGGATTTCTGTATTAATCTGCAAAATGTTAGAATTTGAATTAGGATTATGTGTTGTATGCTTTAAATTGATCGATGATTATGTTTTAGTAGAAATCTGGAATCTGTATTTTATTTAATCTGCTAATTCATGATGATTGATGCTTTCTGTTCTAATCTGCTGCTTAGGTTTGATCGACAAATCTGTCTTAGCAATAATCTAATGCTTTACATTTTTAATCTGCTAGCCAGAATTGATCGATCAATCTTAATTCCCTATTTTTAGTAATCTGGCAATAATTCTAATCTATCTGCATTTTAATATTATTAATTAAATCCAGTTTACCATGTTTTATTGTTATTTTACCCTAATTGTTAGATTATTTACACTATTATGCATAATTTAAATGTTAGAATCTGATTCTGTGATTTCTGCTTTGCTAAATCGGGAGATAAAAAGTAGAATTAATGTTTTACCGGAATTGGGAATAAATTACATTAAAAATAGATTCTGGCATATGCACAATGATTTGGGAAACGAAAAGTGCCTATTAATTGCTATAGGAAAATTTGAATGTTTGGGAAAGACTCAAATTTAGGCCTAGAATAATGATTATAGAATGTTAGAAAATTTAATCAGCTTCCATGAAGTCCGTTTAAGCATAATTTGAACTTTAGAAGATTACTATAATTTTTTTAATCTTTATAAAATAATTAAATTTTAAGAAATTGATCTTTTTAGACATTGGAAAATGCTAAATCAATATGCAATTTCTATTTTATATAAGGATGGCAATATTTAAAACATTATAAACATCTCCCATTTATATTTTTATTAATTAAAATTTTAACTTGCTTTATTTTTAAATTTAAAGTCACTGTTCTTAATTTAATCCACTCTAGAATTAAGCAAACTCTTTTAAAATATATAAAATATATTTAATAAACTTAAAAACAATTAAAATCTTCTCCGGAATGAAATAATATTCTGAAATTCCCTGTGGTTCGACTCGGTTATTCACCAGATTTTATTACTTGATGTCAACCATCCGCTTGTGGTAAAATATGAGTAGTGAAAATCACACATCATCCCCACAATAAAATTTACTTTATGCATGCATTTATTTATCCATGGGTTTTAAAATAATTTTATTTACATAGATAATTAAAAGCAAGGATAAAAGGTTTGGGCTACTATATTTGGCCAAAAGAAATAAATTGTTTGGGCTTAAGTAACAACAAGGGTATTGGGCCTTAAAACAATTGGGCTTTAAAAAAATTAAAAAAATTGAGCCCACAATAGTAAGTATAAAGTATTGGGTTAAAAATAATTTCTTGGGCTTCAAAAAAAATATTTCAGCTTCTAAAAATTTTTAGGCTAAAAATTTGGGCCTTAACTTCAAAATAATAATTGGGCTCTTTAAAATGTATTACTACTAGTTTAGAAATAATAACTTTAAAATAATAATACTTAAAAATAATAGTTTAAAAATATTCCGGGCTCTGATACCAACTTGTAACACCACGGATTTGATAACCCAGGCCGGGATGTCACCGCCACACCTCCCTAGCAAGACGCGGTTTCTCCGAGCTTGTTAGATAGATGCAAGGCTATGATTTTTCGGAATTTAAAACATTTCAAATAGCCTATTTATAAATATATAACAAAGATTATTACATAGTATTATCTAAGTTGCAGCGGAAAGTAATATTTAAATATAGATATAGCAGCGGAAATATAAATAAGGCCAACACGGCCAGAACACGGGTTATACAGGCCCGTTATGAAGTCATGTATAAAAACGAGAGTAAACGTTCCCAAAATCCCAATGCATGCTATGCTCATGTGTAAGCCTCATACTCTAAAAAGAAAAAAGAGAGCAACGGTTTGTCAGCATAAACATGCTGAGTAAGTTAACCCCTAGCATACAATAATGGGGTTTTAAAGCCTTTAATTATTTAAAAAAGAATTGACTTACATTTAGCATGATCGCATGCACTATATAAATTAACTCGTCAAGATAATGGAATTTAATTGTTGAAATCAAAGGTATGCATGCCAAATGATCACATATATAACTTTCAAGGCGATTAAATAAATTGATATAAACCAAAACACAATTTAGCAAGGATTTAATTAAACCTCTTATAAATTTCTCGTTTCGTTTCTTTTATAGGTCACCATTCGCTAGGGCTCTTATGTCCACTAGCCTCATGGTCAATATTTCACTAGGACCCTTACGTCCGCTAGTCATACGCTTGGGCCCTTATGTCCACAAGTCACATAAACAATATCGCGCTAGGGCTCTTACGTCCGCTAGACATACGCTTGGGCCCTTATGTCCACAAGCCACATAGTCAATATTGATAGTATCTAACTTGGTCACAAATCACCAATGTTTCAAAATAATTTAGAAAAAAATTTTTTTATTTGTTTAGACATATCTCGCAAACCATGTGTTTCTCAAAAGACGAGTTTTTCAACATTTCAACCAAGTCATTTCCACAGTTTACGCCATCTCAGTTTAAAAATTTATTTCAAAGGCAATCGAATTCAAATTTCTACAGTAGATCAAAAACACGCCAACGAACAACTTTTGTATTTTAAGTTTTCCGAAATTATGTGAGGAAACGGGTGAAATTTTACAATCTTTACAAAAGCCAAAATCTGTCATAATTGTCTACACAGCGCACTGATTTTCAAAAGAGTTTTTAACATAGCAAACGACCTCCACAATTTATGAAATTTTACAGGCACTTAAAAGACACCAAAATAAACAAGTTTTATTAGAGGTAAATTTTGCAAATTCATCACGGATTAAGTCAGATTAATCCACTAAGTTCGGTTTAAAAATCTGTCGACTTTTCCTTCTCGGACAATGTGTATTCAAAATGGGTTTTGACTATCCAAACGTTAATGAAAATGCACGAAATTTTACAGGCATGTTCATAAGACATTTATCCACAACTTTTATGTTTACACTAAAGATTATTTTTGAACACAAGTGATAGAAAAACGCACATCAAATTCGATCATATAATCTGTCTCAGTTTTCGAAAGGTTCATGCACAACAGAATATGTTCAACTCGGTTTGGGGTATCAAATCTTAATGAAAATAGATGAAATTTTATAGAGGTATTCATGACTCATAGATCTAAAAATTTCATGTTTAGTACAAGTCCTAATTCGGCCTAGATCCAAGGTCAAAATGGCTAACAAGATCGAGAGTGAAATCTGCCAAGTTCTAAGTTCGAAAATTATTCAGAGATATTCAGACTCGAATTTTGGGAATCAAACGTTAATGAAAAAATATGAAAATTTTACAGCATGTAGATCTAAATCTTAGGAACACTTTTTATGTTTTGAGTTTTCTCGTTTGAAGACTTTAAGGGTTCGAAAAATTCATCCGAAAATGTTGCACGCGAGTGAAACCTCTATTGACAGATTTTATTAAGTTCTTGTGTTGAATCTTATGTTTGGTCGATTTTTAGCCACCAAAAACCGTATGTAAGAATTAACTTACGTAATATGAGTTCTAAACAGCCCTTGGGTCGTCCGGAATCTATGGATGTCTACGAACGGATCTCCTCAACACGGTTCTTCTTCCTTTGGCTCCGATTTGTGTTTTTGGAGAATAAAAACCATAAGTTAGAATTTAAATCCGACGAAAAATATGAAACGAAGTTCAAGACTTCATCTTACCGCTATATAGGGTCTGAATACTTCCTCTCCACGTCCTCCTTGCTCCGGTTTGTTCGTCGGAAAGTGATCGGAAAACAAGAACACAAGAGAATATGGGGTTGTTGGTTTTTGGAGAACAAAGGAGAAGTTGAGAGTGAATATGAGGGGAAGGGAGGGGAATTGAGTCTGAAAATATGGCCAAGAATCAGCCATGATTCGTCCATAATCCTTCCCCCCTGAAGTTGATCTAGTTTCCATAGAAGGGAGTCGAATTATGGTAAGAAAATCGCCGAAATCGCATTGATTGTTGCTGCCTGTTTGGTGGCGCGAGGGCGCGCCGAGACCGCGTGGACTCCGGCCTAGGCTTCGGCTTGGGCCGGATCGTGCAATCCGTTGGGCCTTTCCTCCTCTGTTTCGGGCTTCTATCCTCCTATGTTATCAGGCTCGATTTTTCGGGTCATTCTCGGGTTATGATTCCTATCTTAAATTTATTCCGACTTAAATTGATTTCACGTTTGAAATCTTAAGTCCGTCGGTTTTGGATTCATCGGCTTCCAAATCGTTGTCTCTTGATTTCTGTGCATTTCCGATTTTACGGGTTCTCGAAAACAAACCTCTTTTCTCATCGGATTAAATTCTATTTTATATTATAAAAATCTCGGGTATTACACTACCTCGATTCCGTAGTATAAGCTTTGTGGTTCAAAATTCTGATCGAGTCCTTCAACGAGTAACCTTCTTTCCTCGTCTGCTATCTTTCTTTCAGGCCTCTTGCCTTAGTCCGGTATGCACGACCTCTCGGAAATCACTGTGTCGATGACATGGCTCTCAACATATGTCTCACTCACTCACATATATTCAGAATTTTGGTAGACTTTTAGAAAAATATACTTGAAGATATTTACTGGAATGATCAGGCTATTGTACTTAGCCGATCATCTTTTTATTGAAAGCATTAAAATCACTCATAATTTACATCAAGGAGAGAACTAAAGATTACAAAGACTTGCAAGAGAAAGAATACTATGATAAGTATCTTCGCTTCTGCATTCTTTGTGAATCATTCCTCCTTTTATAGATGGAGTCTTGGAGATCATGTGGTTCTGCATTGATTTACGTGGTCTCATCTCCGTCCTTCATTTCTCCTCCATTATTGAGATTCCATAGTTGTCATTTTCGTCTTTTAATCATGCATTATTAGCCGTCCTCTTTGTCTTGTTGTCTTCAATCATTTACTTTTTTTTTATTAATTCCCTTCGTTGTCTTCTTGTTCAATTGCGTCATTGCATACGTCTTACTGCATTATTCTTTTCTTGGTGCTACGTTGGTCCTCTTTTTTGTCACTGCTTACTTCACTTCGTTGTCTCTTTCCGAAGAAATGTTCTTGTTTTTAGACTTGTAGTGGATTTTTCTACTGCCTTCTTCCAAATATTCTTTACTTCTTCCAAGCATTCGAAGTTGTATGTGTTAAATTTTTGAATTAATCCTGCTAAGTTTCCTGATCTTAATCCTGGAGCGTTTAATTGTTCAATCATTATGACTTCTTCATTTCCAAAAAAGATTCTTGCTCCTTGGTTGTATAGTCTCTTCATTTGTTCATGGACAGCGCGTATTCCCATTGCTCTTTTGAAGTGGATGTACTTATCATTAAAGATTTCTGTTTTGGGGGTTCCATAGTCTTGAGGGTAGCTTTCTGGTTTAATGATTTCTTTTGCAATAATAAGATGGTAGGCTGAGTATTTGACTTCTGGACTAATAGAGAATATCGTTAGTTTCTGGGTTTTGGATCTTATGTTTAGGCCTTCTATTCTTACGGGTAATTTGGATATTTCGGTTCGTAAGGGGGACGGAAAAATAGTTCTGATAAAGCCAAAATTGGAACAGTTTGAAACAAAGTTTGGGTCACAACCTGGTAAAATAGTCACTTGTGGATGTAGGGATTTAGTGAATTCTGTATAGAATAATGTTTCTTGTCTGGGTAATGAGTATATGTAGCTGCTCAGGGTATGGTATTCTGCTAAAAAGTTTCTTGTCTCAGGACTGATGGGTACTGGTTGAGGAATATTGTCACAGAAATAGTTTTTTGTTTCTGCAATGTTTTTCGACTAGGTCGAAGGTCTTGCATCCCCAGATTTTTTTGTTTGTTTGTCCTCCTCTGGAAAATGATTAGTTTTCTTTTCCTGCTCTGAAACACTAGTATTAAGTTCTTCAGGTGTATAAAATTATTCTTCCATAATAGTTAGTAGTCCCTGCAAACATTTGTTACATTCATATAGATCGTCATTGATAGTCTTGTGTTCGTCCATGAAACTCCCAACAATCAATTGTTGTAGTTTCAATTGTCTATCCATAGTAGACTGTAGTAGTTTTTGTAGTCGATCTATTTCTTGGTAGATGTGGTCAGTCAGACCAGCATTATCCCATTATCCATTGTTCTCAATATTCAGGATTCCTGCTCAAAAAATCAGCTAAATAATTGTCAGTTCCTTTAATATATTCAATAGTAAATTCGTACATTGATAAAAAAGTTTGATATCTTATTATTCTTCTATATTGCGGTTTGTTTGGTACTTTATTATAAATTAAAGGTTTCACTTGTGTATTGTCTGTTAATACTTTAAACTTTCTGCTTAGTAACCAAAATGAAAATTTATCTATTGATTTAATTACTGCAAGTAATTCTTTTTCATCTGTACTATAGTTTACGGCTGCTCCTTGTAATATTCCGGATGCATATCTACAAATTTCACCAGTATTGGTTTTTAATAATCCTGCCCAATGGTAATTTGAGCTATCGGTTTGTACTATTAAATTATCTCTTTCGTCAGGTAATCCTAACAGTGGTAATTTTGAGCATTTTTCTTTTAGTTGTTTGACAATTTCAGTATGTTGATCATTCCATCCTATATTATTGTTTTTCCTAATTAATTTTCTTAAATCATTTGTCTTTTTTGCTGAATTTGATATAAATCCTTCTGCATAATTCAGAATTCCAAGAAATCTTTGTATGTTTAACTTATTTGTAAGTTCATCAGGCATTTTAACAAGTTTTGTACTTATGTGTGATTGCATTTTAATTCCAAGTTTGATTAAGATTAGCCCCAAAATTTCTATTTCATCTTTGAATATTTCTTCTTTCTTTTCTAAAAAATTAATCCATGATCTTTACAAAGTTTTGCAAATATA
The DNA here is from genome assembly GCA_030278955.1 of Hygrophila difformis. Taxonomy (NCBI): domain Eukaryota; kingdom Viridiplantae; phylum Streptophyta; class Magnoliopsida; order Lamiales; family Acanthaceae; genus Hygrophila; species Hygrophila difformis. The sequence goes on along the minus strand of JAOANR010000005.1, from coordinate 11,618,428 downwards.
TCTAAATATTTTTTATGTTCTTCTATATTATTTGATGCTATTAGTATATCATCTACATATACAAATATGAAATTACTAAATTTTTTAAATGTTTTATCCATTTTCCTTTGAAATATTTGTGGTCCATTTTTTTATTCCAAATGGCATAACTTTCCATTCGTAGTGTCCTTGTGGTGTACTAAAGGCTGTGTATCTTATACTATCTGGATGCATCTTAATTTGCCAAAATTCATTTTTGCAATCAAATTTTGAATAAATAGTTCTACCTCTAGCCAATCCTATTAGATTTTCTTTGTTAGGTAGAAAATATCCAACAAATATCATATTTTTGTTTAGTTCTTTATAGTTTATTACTAATCTTGTTTTCTTTCTTATTTGTTCACTACGATTTCTAACCAAAAAAACCTGACTATTATGTTCTGCTTTCTTGAATAAGATCTAATTCTAATAATTCATTTATTTGTTTTCGAAGTTCTTCAATATCTTCTTGATTATGCATCATAGGTTGAGTTCTTATTATTATATCGTTGTTTTTCATTTTTAATTATGCATATATTTTATTAAGATTCAATTTTTCAATTGGATTTTCTCCATAGGTTTCAGATATGTATTTTATTGTTTCGTGAAGTTCATATTTATCAAAATCTTTTGGTTTTTGAATTAGCACTCGTTTTTTAATCTTGTGGATTTTGAATTTTATATAATAAGTAATTGGATGTTTTATAATTTCTCCTTTTTCACCACGTTTCTGCAGCACTCTGTATGGTTTCCTTATTCTCAGAATAGTAATGTAGTGGTTACATGCTGATCTAAATTAGATATTATATCTATATACTCTAAAGCTTTGAAATAAACTTGTAAAATCTGTTCCTAATAATACATCAATTGTTTTTACTGGGCTAATATATACTTCTTGTATTGTAAATATTTTATTACCTAAAATTATCGAACATCTTTAGCTATTTTATTAATAATTAGACTATGTCCAGTAGCTCCATGTACTTCTATTGGTCTTTTGTTTACTTCCCATTCTTTTATTAAATGTTCTTGTATTAATGTGATTTCTGCTCCTGTATCTAATATAGCACACGTTGTTATATTTGTTTGCAGTATAGTTAACTCTAGATATACTGTTGTTGGAAATCTAATATCTTTCATATATATGCCTTTCCTATTACAAAAACTTTTCCATCTTTTGTTTTTCCGCTAAAAATTTCTCCTGTTATCGTATATTTGTTTAATGAGTCTAAAAATTCGTTGCCTAACAGGACATGATAGGTACTACTAGATGTTCCTTCTTCTTCTGCTACATAACATTTTACTTCTACTAATGAGCTTAGTTTTATTGGTACTATTACTATTTCATTTACTCTCTACTTCTCCTTCAAAAGTAGTATATCTATATTTTGTTCCTGCTTTGTTAATCCATTTATGCAAGTTTTTCCTATATGATTCTTACCAGCTCCAGTGTCTACTAATATATTTGGTCATTTTATCCAGTTTGTGCCATTATAATATTCTATATTAATTCTCCATGTTTGGGCTTTGTGTTTATTTTTTTCGTATGGTATATCAATACCATGTCTTGATTGATCAAGTATTAGATTTGTTCTTGGGCTATAATCTATACTTTTTCTGCTACTCATTGTTCTTCCTACATAGGATAATTGTGGTCTCCTATTTTGTAATGGTTTTCCAATTTCTATTGTATTTTTCTTGTCTGCAAGATCAATTATCCAATCATCTTGTAACGTTGGATTATTCAATTCTGGTAATATTAGATCTGCTATTGTGTCTCTACATGCTTCGTGTATTTCTATTGTCTTTTTATTGTCATAAGGTTTTAATCTATTGCTATTTAGATAGCTATAATAAGCACTATAATGTACTGTAAATATTTTACTTTCATTTTTCATTACATCATTCCTATGTACTTTTATGTATAAGGTTAATTTTTCGTCTATATTTTTATCTTGTAAAGATACACAATAGTTTGGGTAACATGTAAATAGTAGTTTTTGGTAAATTTGGTTTCCATTAATAGTTCCTAAGTGTGAGTCTTATGGATTTAATAATCTTAAATCATGTAGGCTTATTGTTACTGGTAAATCTATTCCACTTCTAAATAAAGATTTTATTAGAATCTTTACTCTGCTAAATGTACGTATTGTATTTTTTCTGTTTTCTTTCTACTTAACTTTTCTAGCCCTTTATTTATTACTTCCTCCGTTTTTTTATAATTGGAACATGTGAATAGTAACTACTATTCATTGAGTAAGTTTGATTCATTTTTTAACACAGTTATATAAGATAAAACATAGTCAAGTGAGATCTTGTTGGATTCGTCTAATCGCATAGTTTTAGAATATCAAATTTTTATAATTTTTATTTTAATACAATTTGAGATATTATGTGTTAAACGTGTGCATTGGATTACGTGAAAAACAGGAGTGTTACATTTTTTAAAAAACGGAGGGAGAATATCATTTGTTAAAAAGTGCAGTTTTAGGGTAGTATTAGTGTTACATACATCTACTGTTTTTTTCTAATTCATGATATTCATGAATTACTAAGTATATTATTTCTTGAGAATGTTCTTGATAGTATATTAAAATTTGTATGTTTGGATCCATGTTTTAGATCTAATCCTTGTATTTTATTAATTTGTTCTGTACTTAAGATAGCTTTTATTGCATATCCTCGTTGTCCTTCATATTGTTCTACATATTCTATGTCTTTTGTTTCCTCTTGTTCTTTTGTGATTATTTCTTTATTTTTATTCATCTTCTTCTATTTCAGAGAATTTTACTTCATATATTTCTTCTCCTAATTCTGGTTCACTTATACTTTCTAGATTTAATTCTGTTTCTTTGAATACTTGTTCATCTATAATATCGTATTCTACAAATCTTACTTGTTTTTTCCTTGGTTTTATACAGTCACTAGCAAAATATCCTATTTCTCCGCAATTAAAACATTTACATGTGGTTGGATTCTTTTTATTTTGTTTTCTATCATTTTTTCTTTTATAATATTTTCTTCTAAATTTTGGCTTAAAGAATTTTTTTCTTAAAGATTTTAAATCTCTTTCCATTTTATAAATTTTCTTTTCATTGGCCTAAATTTTTTAAATCTCTTATTTTTTCTATATGATTTATTTTTTCCCCATACAAAATTTTCTGCATTATCTTGACAGCATATATCAGCAGTTTTATTATATAATTTAGTGTGGTCTAATATTTTTCTTTGGTAACATAATTCAGTTATTACTTGTCTTATTAATCTTATTCTGCTTCCTAAATTATTCGGATAGTCACTTTTATTTTGAATCCAAGTTTTCCACATATATTCATCACATGGTGATGGTAACTTTGAAAATATACAATTCATGGTGTATTCATTATTTTGTGAGCTTGTATAAGATGTATAATAGTAACTTTTAAATTATTCAGAGAATTGATAAAAAAAAAGCATAAATCTCTTAGTCTTATTTTATTTAATCTTAGGAATGCTTGATCTCGTTCTTCTATTATAGCAATATTATCTAGGCTTTGTACTCCTATGAATTCTTCTTGTATAATATTGATAAATTCATCTATTACTCTGTTTACATCTTGTCCAAATCCTTGAGTAATTGTATTCATATAAGTTTGTTTTGTATTTGAGGAAATTCCTGCAAGGAATTGTGCCACATTTCCTTGGACTAGATTCCATATTTTTAATATTTTTACTCTTGGAGTACTTTCTTCTGACATTAAATGTATTCTTATTATCTGTTTCCATTTTCTAGTTCTAGACATGGTTGTTTAAGGCAATCCAAATTTAAGAACATTGCATCTCCTGGTCTTACATTTTCTATTCTTGTTTCTTTTAACTCAAAATCTTCATTGTTTTTCCAAATTTCTTTTTTAGAGGTTGTTTTTCTTATTGGAAAATTTCTTGAGGGTAAGTTTTGTAATCTACTATGATAATTGTCTACATTTTGTCTGTTTGTAGTTTGGTCTACTTCCATTTGTATAGTTCCAGTTACTCATTCTCTTGGTAAGGTAGTGCTACTTTCAACTAATTCTGATGATGGTAAATATAATCTGTGATTATTCATAAAGACTTTATGTTGTTCTTCCAAATTGCTTTCATTAGTTTCTAATTCTGTTTCTGAAAATGTTCCTGTATATAATGGTTCTAAATTTAGTCGTTCTAAATCGCTACTTAGTTCATTTATTAAGTCTTCTATACTGGTATTCATTCGGTATCTTCTTTATCTTCCCTACTTTCTAATTTAACTTCATTTATTTTTTCGTTTATCTTTTTTAATTTTTCTACTTATCTATTATGATTTTAATTTTGTTTTGTTTATTTAATTTTTCTATTTCTTTCATCATTACTCGGTGATCTAGATTTCCTGGTTCTGGTGGTTTTTCCCTTTTTGGTGGTGGGAGTAACTTTTCTAATTCAACTTGCTTTTGTGGAGTTTTAATCATTGTTTTGTCTATATATTTTTCAGTATTGTGGAGTCTTGTATCTAAGCTTACCATTAATCCTTTTATTAATTCAATTCCATCTTTTATTGCTTCTAATTCTTGTAGATAACTCATCTTCTACTATCTCTTATGTTTCTAATGAAGACATTTACTTCATCTATTTCATTTTCCCTTTCTAATTCTTCTATTTCTATTATTTCTAATTCATTCAAATATCATTCTTTTATTAATTCTGATTCTTCTTTTTCTGGATCTATATGTTTTTGTAATTTTACATATGCTTCTCTTTCATTTATCATTTTAAAAATCTTTAATTTTATTCTCAATAATTTTTGTTTCATTGTTATGGTACTTATATCTTGTGGTTGGCTTTCTATTTCATGAATTTTATTAGTCAGTTTTTCTAATGTTTCATTTTCTAACTTTATTCTAACATTTTATTAGTCTTCAATATAATTTTATTCTTGATCTGAAAATTCGGGTGAATGTGCTCTAGTAAACATAGTATTATGTATTATATATCCTGGAAACATTCTATAAGTTGTTATTTCATTATTGATTAAAGTTAATTTGACTTGTGATAATAATTCTTGTTCTTCGTCTCTTTTTGATATAATTTGTATTAAACTGCCATTATATTCTTCCGTTTCGATTATATAGTTTCCTATCCAAAGCAATATTTTTCCTCTATTCCTAGTCTTATTCCAAATTCTTGATCGTTTTGCAACCTAGTTAATCTTCTTCTTCTGTCTGTGTATGTTTTTCTTTCTTCTATTTGTTGATTCATATTTTCTATTTCTCTTTGACTTATTTCATGATTAGGATTAAATGTAGGTGTTAAAAATCTTCGATTATCATTGGTCATTATTTCTGTAAGTGGTCTTATTTGTGGTTCTAATCATCTTACACTATTTAGAAATGTTCTTTCAATTCTTGTTTGTATCATTTCTCTATTGATGTTATTTTGTGCATATTCATCATTTCTATTTATTATATACTTTTGAGTTTAGAGTGGATAAATCATACTTAGTGGATAATCTATTTCTTGATTTTCATCTAAAGAATATCTTGCAGTTGGAATATATTCTGGATATAGTTGTTCTGACGTATCTAATCTTAATCTTGGCATATAATAGTTTAATATATGATCGTTATTATTATAGTTACTCATGTCCAGATTAATCGTTCTGGGGCTCTGATATCATTTGTTTTACGATGTTTTGAGAATCTTATTTGATTGAATGGAGAAGGTTTATTTAATCAGATAAATAATATTCACCATTATTACTTAAATTTTCTGGAGAGTTGTCATCATAATTTTCACTTTCTGATCCCATTCTGAGTAAAATTATTTTACCCCAAAAACTCTTTTCTTCTGAATAAGGATATATCTTTTGATTATATTCAGCAAAAATATGAGCATGGTGTAAACAATATCATTCCAATTTTCAACTCTTTCTTCCATAGTTTGTAAATATAGTCCATATTCATATATAAGTGAATTTATTTCTTCTTGATTCATTTATTTTCTTTTGTAAGTTTATTTAAGATTTTATTTAAATTAGTAGATAGTTATGTATGGATTATTAGATGTTTATTAACATTATGCAGGGGAGACATGGTGTTGAAGTAGTTTATGGTTTGTCAATGTGGTTCACCATATAGAAAACTACTGCTGACGTTCTGAGCCTGTGCTACTTGATGATGCACTTGTCTGGTTGATGAGAGGTCTTTAAATCTAAATCTGAATATGAAAATGAGAGCTACGGGATTGGTGTTGTACGAATGTCCATTTTGTGGAAATGATCCTACCCGCCAGTTTTACTCGATTGCTTATTGTTGTACTCTTGATAGCGATCATAGCAGTTTTGAAGTTTGATGTCTGTGTATGTTAAGTGGCCAGACAAACCTTGTACTCTTTGGATGTAGTTCCGAACTGACTTCTTTTTAATAATAAAATGGCTTTTTCCTCAAAAAAAAAAGAGTAGTTTAAAACTCATTTAGAATGTTTTTAAGCATTTCTTGTATTTTGAGGGTAAAATGAGTATTTTTACAAAATTTTGTCTTTCTAGGAGATTTAAAGGGATAAAACCATGGAGAAATAAGATTTTGATGTTGGGGTTTTTAAATAATTTGCCTATTAGTATTTATTCATGTATATTTTTAAATTTTCCTTTTTCAACAGCTGTCTTTCTAATTTTCCAGAACAGAGTTACATAAATAGCATACATTTTCTCTTTTGCAAACTCCCTTCCTTTTCAGGTTTCATCCTAGTTTTACAGTTTCCTCTTCACGGATCCGATCAGATCTCATTCCCACAGGTTAGTTGCCTTACTCCCCCAATGATTTTTTATATACTTAATGCCTCTGCTTTTGGGCGATATTCTGCTCTAATTCTCCAACAATTTGGGCCATCCTGCTGTTTTCTGTGTGCCAGATCTGCTGTCATTTCATAAATATTTTGTAGGCGGCCATCGATTGCTAAATTACTATTTTCCTCCGTACTTCTCTGTGGTGTATGTATTGGGTTTTTAGGGTTCTTTTGATTTTTCTGACGTTCTTAGGTTTAGCATATTTGTTGCTGTTTGGTATCATTTGCAACAAGGTCTTGAATGATTTGGGCAGTACGTTGGGTTAGTGAAATTGTGAATTAATGTTGCCATTCTTTGCGTTTTTGCTCAGTAATCTTGTTGGGAAAGAAGGATGCAAGAGAAATGTTGGAGATTTGGTTTTGCGTTTTGGAAGTTCAATTACTGAGAATGATAAAATTAGGAGGGGGGCGGTAGGGTAAACATGACTTATTAACGGTAGAAATAATCAATTCAGGACTTAGCTAGGGATGAGATGAAGCCTTCAAGACAGTTTGATTTATTGGTTTTTCGTCTCCTTTTTAATTTTAGGGTTTTGGGCTTAACTTTTCAGCAGCAACTATCTACAAAGGTTTCATTCAGTTCTGTGTTTTGTCCATTAGCCAAAGGGGTTATAAACAGTGTGTCTGTTTCCGATGAATTAAAGTAAAAATTGGATTCTTTTTGCTTGCATCGGGTGGATTGAATTGGAATATTAGAATCCGATTGGATCTTTGTTGATGAATTATGGTGTGGCAACAGAATATTTTCCCTCAATGGGTCGTGGAGTTAGCAGTGGTGGTGGTCAGAGTTCTCTGGGATACCTTTTTGGAAGTGGCGAAGCTGCTGGACCAAAACCATCTACAAATAATGTTCAAGCCCCTCCCCAGAACACTGCTCCGGTGGAACATGTGAAGCCTGAGAAACCATGCTTTACTGCACCTCCAGCTGATGCTACTAAGCAGATTCCTGCTGGTATCCAGGGAAGCCAGAAAAACAACTATCATCGTGCTGATGGCCAGAATACGGGCAACTTCCTTACAGTAAGTGTAGTAATACCATTTATGGCTAAATATGTATCTTAATTATATGTTCACTTGTGGTTGTTACTCATCAGGTTCTTACACATGCTTACACTATCCCTGCAATGTTTCTATTTGTGAGATTATTTTCTGAGAACCCAGTTGTTAAAAAGTTCCTCAAATGATTAAATATGACTTTTAAGATATTTGAACAGTGTATCTGATGACTGATCTGCATGCCGTTGAGAACCTCTTCTTCTTTTCTTTTCTTATTGATTTTGGTTTTTTGTCAAATCCAAAAAGATCATCTAAACTTTTGTGAAATTCCGCTCAGGAAGTTTGGAAATAGTTTCATCTTTTGGGTAACCAGTTACATAATTTCATATAATAAACCATTCAGAATGGTAAGAAAACCTCTTTAATAATGCCAGAAGTTATTGCACAACTAATAATTTGCTTACAATTATAAGTTTTGATTCATTAAGGGTCTATATAATGTGTTAGGTGCGCCGATTCTATTATTTTCCTAGAAAAGGACTCACGTGATTATTGCATCACTATCCTAACACTATGTTATCATTTCTAATTTGCTTTTCATGCTATGGTATGGTTGTTGGGTCTTTATCCATTTTTATATATCTAGTTTGATGCTATCATTTCTTTACTATAATTTCATTTGATTTTCAATTGATTTGTAATCACCACCATCCATCAAGATATTTAAGTTAGGTTTTTGTTCAGCCCCTGCAAGTTTGATGTTGACAGGGCAACCAAATCCCCTTGATGAACTGATAGATTGTCCTTATACTGTAACCTACTATGACTTGTGTTTGGTGTCCATGACTTACGTTGTTTAGTTAGTGTTACCTAAATGTTGATTGAATGATGTGTGGGAACCTTTCCAATCGCAGGATCGGCCCTCTACCAAAGTTCATTCTGCTCCTGGTGGTGGATCCTCTTTGGGATACCTCTTTGGAGGCGGCAGCAACTAATCTCTTTGGCTCATCATTCTAAAGATGAAAAATTGTATTTGTGTAAACCCCATTCAAAAATTGGGGCCAAGATAATCAGTCTTGAGCTTTATCAGACATTGTGGATTGTAATAGGATTTACCATTCCCGCCCCCTGATTGAGCTTGTCCTTTTTATGGTTTTGCGTAAAACAAGTTTCTTGCTGTTGATGCTAATGAGAAACTGTTAATTGTGCTAATGTTATATATACCTTTTTAACTCAAATTTCAAACTTGTTTGGTGCTATTGAGATGTTAAATGACCTTCAGTGTGTCATGGAGTTGATTCAATTTGTAGTCATTATAGTTGAGAATGGGACTTGACCCAAATGGTCATGTTCACATAGGTTAGGAGTTTGATACCCACCCGGCCCCCTATCCCCCTTTGTAATTTGTGTAACTTGGGCTCCTACACACCTTTACCCCCCTACTCAACCTTGGTTTGCTTATCTTCTTGGAACTAAAGTAACTGTGTTCTCTGATCACGCAGCTCTACGATTCCTCATGTCCAAGAAAGAAAGCAAACTAAGGTTGATAAGGTGGATCTTGCTTCTACAATAATTTGATATTGAAATTCGAGACAAAATGGGAGGTGAAAATCTTGTAGCAGCTCACCTTAGCAAGCTACCATCGATAGTGGAGAAATTATATTTAAGGGAGTATTTTCCTGAAGAACAATTACTTGCTGTTTAAACTTCTTTGCCTTGGTATGCTAACATTGCTAATCATTTGCAAACTAATAAATTTCCCACAGGATGGCAAAAGGCGAAAAAGGATAAGCTGAAGAGTGATGCAAAATATTTTATATGGATGATCCTTATCTTTGGAAGAGAGGAGCTGACCATGTTTCGCCGATGTGTAGGATATGATGAATTCTTAAATTTTGCCATGACTTGAGTGTGGGGTCATTTTGGCCCCAACGTACTGCTAGGAAGCTGCTTGACAGAAGGTTTTATTAGCCAAGTTTATTTAAAGATGCTCATGCTTATTGTAAATCTTGTGATAAGTGTCAACGTGTGGGAAATATAGGTTCTAGAGATTAAATGCCTGAAACCCCATTGGTGTTTGTTGAAATTTTTGATGTTTGGGGAATGGATTTTATGGGACCTTTTCCTTCTTCACATGGATTCCTTTATATTATCTTGGTTGTTGACTATGTTTCTTAATGGGTGGAAACGAAAACCACCCGGACTAATGATTCTAAAGTGGTTGCAGAATTTTCTAAATCATATATCTTCACTCGATTCGGAATGCCCAGGGCCATGGTAAGCGATAGAGGTACTCAATTTTGTAATAAAACCATCACTGCTCACTTTCGCAAATATGGGATTGTGCATAAGGTGTTTACTTCATATCATCTCCAAACCAATGGCTTGGCCGAGCTTTCCAATAGAGAAGTGAGGGGCATTCTGGAAAAGATGGTGCGACCCGATAGGAAAGATTGGTGTTTCAGATTGGAGGATGCTCTTTTGGCATATAGGACTGCTTACAAAAGGCCAATTGGAATGTCTCCATTTCGGTTGGTTTTTGGAAAGCTATGCCATTTACCAGTGGAGATCGAGCATCGAGCATTTTGGGCAGTGATGCAGTGCAACTTAGATCTAATAGATGTTGGAGAACATAGGAAGTTGCAACTACAAAAGCTTGAAGAAATCCGAAATGAGGCCTATGATAATGCAATGATCTATAAAGAGAAAATAAAAGCATTTCATGACCAAAGAATTTCCAGAAAAGAGTTCAAGGTGTTGTTATACCAATCACGGTTTAAACTCTTCCCAGGTCAGCTTCGTTCTAGATGGATTGACCCTTTTGTTGTTACTAATGTTTTACCTTATGGTGCAGTGGAAATTAGATACTTGATGCTGGAGAAAACATTTACTGTTAATGGACATCATCTTAATCCATACATTGAAGGATTTTGATCCCAAGAGGAAGAGAGTGTTGTTTTAGTGGATTTTATGGAAAGAGCAAACGTTGGTTGTCTAGCCAAAGACGTTAAAGAAACACGCTTCTTGGGAGGAAACCCAAGTTTTTTGCTATTTTATTTCTTTTGAATTTTTCTTATTTTTAATTTTGAATTTTTGATGTTTTGTCATGACATTTCAGTTGTTTGTTTGTAGGAAGATGGAAAATTCTTGGTTCTCCAGCTTGGATAATGCAGAATTGGGGATTTTTGTTGGGCTACAGGTTGTGTGGGCACGCGCAAGCCATTTACTCATTGATTTTGCTAATTAAATTGGGAGGGGCTGCTATAGGTAATATGGACATGTTTGGATTTAGTCGCCTTTGAGCTTGCCTAACAGGTTTGGCATCCTTTTCCAGAATGATTTTGTGTGTGCACAGAAATGGACTAATCTCTTTTATGTCGGCTATGATCCAACCAATTGCCTCCTTGTGGTCTGCCAAAGTTCTCACCAATTTTCCTCTTGCAGCTTGGTGAGAGTGGATGAAATTATAACAGGCAATGCCTCATCTTTTCCCAGAAAAGCATACTTCAAATTCGAAGGTAATCGTTTTAATTCCAACTCTGGAGCTTGCAAAATAGATGGCAATTTCTTTTCGTTAGACTCAGTTGAAATTGATTGAATGGACTTATACCTTGCATTTTGCTGCTCCAGGGAGTCAAAGAATCAACCATCTCCTGTATCTCTTTACCAGCTCCATCTTCTCCAAAATCTTCCATTTAGTTGAGGAGTGCTGCTTCTAAGGGATCCCTTCCACTTCGGATAAAAATATTTTGCTCACTTTTATCAACTATGTCCACATTGAATTTTTTCACCATCAAACTCCATGGTCAAAGTTCCCTGCTTGACATCAATTTTAGCAGTATACATGAATGGATGACCAAGAAACACAGGTGATGGATTGGGAGAATTATCATCATGCATATCCAAGATATAAAAATCGACAGGGAAAATTAATTCATTGACTTGCACAAGAAAATTCTCAATCATACCCTCGGGTTAAGTATTGGTTTCTATCTGCTAGTTGAATTATTATACCTGTTTCTTTTAGTGGACCCACATTCAAATTTTTATAAACAGACAAGGGGCACCACATTAATGGCGGCTGCATGATCTAACATAGCCTTTTTTATTTCTAACTTTCCAATCTTGCAAGGGACTAGAAACATACCTGGGTCACCACATTTTGGTGGAAGTTTGCGTTGAAGCACAACAGACACAACTTCTCCACCTATGATCTTTTCATCCTCATGAAGCTTTTTCTTATTAGTGCACAGCTCTTTTAAAAATTTAGCATAGCGCGGGATTTGCTGGATGGTGTCCAGGAGATGAATGCTTAGTTCAACTTTCTTGAATATCTCCATGATTTCCTTATTTCTGTCGCTCGTTGGAGGTCTGTTAACCTGGTAGGAAAAGGAGCATCATTAGTAGCAGGCACTTGAGAATTATTACCGACTAAAACTTTAGAAGAGAGTTTTTCATCCTGCTCAATTTCTTTTTCAATCGATTCTTCATCCTTTTTACTCTTCTCAGCAACATCAGGTCCTGCCAACTCCTTCCCATTACGTAGCACCATGGCACTCACATTGCATGGATTATTTTCAAGTTGCACAGGGAGTTTCCCTTTTTTACACTCCCTGGACTAGCGCACCTCCCTGGTCAATTGGGCCACTTGATCTTCAAGATTCTTAATACTAGTGCGTGCCTCATGTTGAGAAACTGGTGCGTGCCTCATGTTAGATGCAAGGACTTAACCATATCGTGTAAAGACATACCTGCTTCACCTGGAGGAGGTGGCCGAATTTGTTGTTGATTAGCAGGTTGGAAATTATTTGAGGAGTTTCCATAGCGAAGGTTGGGATGATCAGGCCACCCTGGGTTGTATGTTTGTGAAAATGGATCATAATTCTTTCGGGGCACAAACACAGCCGCATTCACATCAACTTCCTGATGCAACGTCGAACATTCATCGGTGGCATGAATAGTATGGTAGCAAATTCCACAAGCTTTAACTTGGACTTGTCCTACAACCAGTTGTCTAACAAAAGCTGTTAATTCCGAAAGTTGTCGTTGAACAGACGGAGAACTTACCTCAGATGCCTCTTTAACTCCAACAACCTTGTCGTGAGATCCAAACTGTTGGGTGTACTCAGCGGAAGTTTGAATCATATCCCATGCTTATGCTGGTGTTTTCTTCATCAGCGATACTCCAAAAGCCGAATCCAGAAGCCTCATTTCCATGTTTGTAAGCAAGGTTATGAAAATCTAGATCTAGATCTTAGGATCTTAAGATCCTACGATCCCACAAAGCGAAAACGATCGTGATCGGTATGAGATCTAAATGAGGGTGAGATCTGAATAAGATCTATAGGACCTATACAAGATCTTAAAATCTTTGAAAGATCCGATCTCACTCCCTCTTATTTTTCATCTAAATTTTTTCAATTTTCAGTCCTCCTTTTTTTTTTTTTCTAAAATCCAGATCTAGGGATTTTTATTTGCATCTCCATCTTCATTGCATCCCCTTCATCCTCCTCTTCCAACAGTCATCATTGTATCTCCTTCATCTTCTTGTTGTTTCCGTTGTCGTTGCCATCGTATCTCCCTTCTCTTTGCGAATATTACCCTTTCCAGCACTTCCAGCTGATAGAGATCTTGGTCCTAAACCCTCTGCCCAGATGGATGATGATGAATCCAATGAGACAGTGGTTGAGACTGATGAAAATGGGGAAAATTCTAATAACAAATCCAACTCAGCTCAAGCATCATGTCTTAAATGCTCAATTATTGTCCTTCATCAATTATTGTCTATTGATATTAGTTATTGTAATTTGCTAATATGCAATATGACTAATTTTTTTTGTCCTAATTTCAGAGGATCTTAGGATTTGAATTTGATCCTACGATCCCGATCTTGCAAAGGGAAAAACGATCCTACTTAAGATCTAGAATTTGATAACCTTGTTTGTAAGATCATCAAAAAAATATTGAATTAGTAATGATTCGGGAATTTGATGATGTGGACATTTAGTAATTAATTTATTAAAACGTTGCCAATACTCATAAAGAGATTCCCCCTGAGATTAAGTAATTCCACAAATTTCCATGCGCAAGGTAGAGCCTCATGAGGCAGGGAAATATTTCCAGGAACTTCCTATGCAAATCTGCCCATGTTTGAAAGCTTCAAGCATGTAGGTGGTACAATCATTCTTTAGCAGCATCACGCAAGGGAAAAGGAAAAGCACGAAGGCGGAGTTGATCATCAGTGACGCCTCGTGGCTTCATGCTGGAATAAATTACGTCAAACTCCTGCAAGTACCTGTGCGGTTCTTCTTCTAAAAGTCCATGAAAAATAGGAAGCAAATGAATTAAACCTGTTATAAGTCCAAAATCAGCATTATCAGGAAGAGCCGGAAAAGTAATGCAAAGAGGTTACTGCGCCAAGTGAGGCGCAGCTAATTCCTGGAGAGTGCGTTGCTCTTTAGCCATCTCTTGTTCAAACTCTTCACTCTCGTTGCTTCTTAGCTCACTACCAGATGTAGCAGCTTCTTCAATCTTGTTCTCCTTGGCGCGCAACGAGTCTAGCTTCCCTGGTTTCCTTCCTCAATCTTCGGGCAGTCCTTTCAATCTCTGGATTGTAGATTAATTCACCTGTCCGAGTAGATCGAGGCATAAACTAGAAAAAATAATATTATGAATATAATAGTAGCAATTAACCACAAAATAATACTTGGATTTAAAATCCCCGGCAACGGCGCCAAAATTTGACAGCTGTCGTCTAGCTACAGAAATAAATTATTCTACTCGTATGAAAATAAAATAGATAATGATGAGTAGAGTCGTCTCCTCAGGGATCAAACGAAATATTAACTATGATTAACCACAATAATAAAATTGGGGGGGGGGGGGGGGTTGATTTTAACTAATGCTAAGAAAATAAAATAAAGTAGAAGACTAAAATTAAGTAAAGCAGGTGATGGAAAGAGACACTCGAAAGTTTATGAAATCTAATGATGAAAAATGCCTAGCTTAGAACTTGAACTTGCCGGATTGGAATTGGATTTATTGTTGATCATTGACAAATATTTCATTCTCCTATTAAATAAATTAGTTATAGTCACTTAGCAACCGCTTCGTGACCAACTTTTCCTTAATTAATCGGTGAACGAGACACCACCATTATTCACTTCCCTAACCGAATTAAGATCCTAGGTATGACCAAATAATTACTTATCCGATTGCTGGATTAATCTACCTATACGGTTATCTCAAATGATTCCCCAATTCCCTAGAGTTGTATCCTCTAGTTGTTACTCAATTAGATTAAAGTACAACTACACGGATACCAATGTAATTATAATGGTAAAACTCCTAAATCAATCAACTATGTGCGCATCATAATCAATCAACATAAGAATTAATGTCGTGAAATAGAAATCATGAAAATACTTACTAGTCAAAGGAAATTAAACATCAAAACATAGCGAGCCTCACAACGGAAATCCAATCCCAACACGGGGTCCAATCCTAAGCTAGATAAAAGAATTACTCACTGGACATCAAGGAAATAACAAAAGCTAAATAAAAGTTCATCACAAAACACTTGTGCCAACAGGAAGAAGAAAACGTCTACAATCTTCAAGTCTCCAGCAATGTTTCTACTCTCCAGGCCAAGTCTCGAACTTTCCAGCAACCGAATCCCTCCCAAATAGCAGCAACAAGATGCATATATCTATCTCCAAGCCCTCCAATTCGTCCAGCAACAACACCAAGAGAATAATCAAGAAATTGAACCAAATACTTCAAGTTTCCTTCTTTGAAAATAGTTTCCTCCTTTACAAATCATTGCTCTCTCTTTGGAAATAAGCTTCCAGCCACAATATAATTTCCATGATCACAATTTATCATGTATTCAGCTCCCAAATCCATCCACATCACCATCCAAGTCGCACGACACATCAATAACTACGTTGGAACACCTCAGCAAGACTCTTTGTATAACAGAACTGACCACCGCTCTCGTGCGTGGGCATACGACCTGATACTACTCCAAAATGTCACCTATTTGATGCCTTTCTGAAGCCAAGCTCATTTTTACTCCTGAAATCCAAAACACTTCAATAAGACACCAAAATGGATCAATACTCATCAATCAACCATATGGAAACATATAAAATGTAAGCACAAAATGATGAATATCAATAGGTGTCAATGTTTACAAAAAGAAAAAAATGTAGTCATTTAGTATATATTCATTGTGTCAATTCAACTTGTTAAATCGTGATACTTTATGGTGTAGTTTCAACTTTCAATTGTATGGAGTTACATTTGTGGTTAGGGGCGGAAATAGGCTAGGCTGAGCGAGGGCTGGCCTTGAAGAGCATATGTTTATTTTGATTTTATAAAACTCGAACTTGACATTTGATAAGCCTATTTTATAAGTCTAAGCTTAGCTTATTTATTTAAACAAGTTAGATTTTAAGCTTTTTAGAAGTTATTTAAGCCTATTACAGACTTCGTTTGTTCTCAAATATTTACTCCATTTTGACTTTATCACTAGGATACAAGTTATGCCTTCGGATGAAAAAACAATTTTGAATCTGCTTTGTCTACGAACAAGCAAGCTAGAAGAATATTGTTTTGAATAAACTTTTTATCATATTTAAATTAAAAAATATAGTCAAGTGAGATATTGTTAAATTCATCTAATCACATAGTTTTAGAATATAAAATTTTTACTTATACATAATTTGAATTATTGATTTTTGAAAATATTTAGTGGGATGTGTGCTAAGTGAATTGGAGCAACTATTTGAAAACATGGTATATTTTTTTAATTTTATAAAATAATTAAACTAATAATAAATAATAATACTTAATACTACCCTCGTCTCGTTATGTTGTTAACGTTTGATAATGTGTTACTGTTCACCCACATATTTTCACTTAAAGTTTTATCACAATTATACTAGTTAAATGACCATAAATTCGGCCTAAATGTTTATTGATGGCCCAAATCCGGAATTCAATCTTTAATGATCAAAAAGTGAATTACTTATCTATTGATGACCTAAAAAAAATTCTTAATTCTTTTTTGTATTTTGGGTGATTTAGAGTTTTGATTTTTGGTGATATTGGAAGGTTTTAGAGTTTGGGTTGGTTTTTAGAGTTTAGGGATGGGATGAATGTAGTAAAAGGTAGAGTTTGAATTTGGTTTTTTTAAAGGTGATGTTGTTTAAAGATATTATGGGTATGGAAAAAAAGATATTTTGATGAGAATTATTTTGTGATGTTTAAAATTTTTGTGATGAGTACTACTGTTTTTGTATTGTTAAAAACACAAACGTCATAAAGTTAAAGTCTCCCATCACAAAGTTAAGGTGTTCCAACATAACTGCAGGTGCAAGGAAGTCTGTACGTGCGGACAACGTCGATGAGAAGTACTATATCAAGTAGCTGAATTGTATAGGCCTTGTCGCTGAATTGCGTAGGCTATGTCGTTGAATTGTGTAGGGACCGTCGCTGTAACACCCCGGTTTTTGATAACCCAGGTCGGGATGTCACCGCCACACCTCCCTAGCAAGACACGGCTTCTCCGAGCTTGCTAAAGAGATGCAAGGCTATGGTTTTTCAGAATTTAAAATATTTTAAATAATTAAAAACAACCCATTGTACATACTCGAAAATAATAATATGTAAGTGCTGCGGAATACAATATTTAAATATAGATATAGCAGCTGAAATATAAATAGGGCTAACAAGGCCAAACACGGGTTAAACAGGCCCATTATGCAGTCATGTATAAAAATGAGTGTAAACGTTTCCAAAATCCCAATGCATGCTATGCTCATGTGTAAGCCCCATACTCTGAAAAGAAAAAGAGAGCAGCGGTTTTATCAGCATAAACATGCTGAGTAAGTTAACCCCTATCATACAATAATGGGGTTTCAAAGCTTTTAATTATTTAAGAAAGAATCGACTGACATTTAGCATGATTGCATGCACTATATAAATTAGCTCGACAAGATAATGGAATTTAATTGTATAAATCAAAGGTATGCATGCCAAATGATCACAGATATAACTTGCAATGCGATTAAATAAATTGACATAAGCTACACACAATTTAACAAGGATTTAATTAAATCTCTTATAAACTTCTCGTTAAAATTTTTCGAGTAAGAACATAATTTAAAATAAGGATAAGGTCTTTTAATTTCTCCTCGTTACTCCACAATCTCAACCATATTTCATTTAGCCGGCGATCCGGCGACCACAGCCAATTTTGTAAGTATCAGTTAGCCGGCGACCCGGCGGCCGCAGCCAATTTAGTAAGTGTCAGTTAGCCGGTAGCCCGGCGGCCGCAGCCTATCCGCCATACCCAGTACCACTCCGGAGCCTCGGGAAACCCATACGGATACTCCCGAGAGTGTAGGCCCAAAATACATTGCCGTTTTGGCTTAATTTGTTTTCATAATGTTCACCCTCGGCCGTTTTGGCACGAAGCGAAAAGCTGGGGGGGCACTTTATCGAGCACTCACCCCCAATATAGGTCACCCTCGTCCATCAAGGCACGAAGCGTAAAGCTAGAGGGGAGAGCACTCACCCCCTACATACGTCACCCTCGTCCGTCAAGGCACGAAGCGAAAAGCTAGAGGGCCACTCGATCGAGCACTCACCCCCTACATAGTAACCGATATTGTTTTAACTTTAGTGTAACAGGAATTTCGAAAATATTGCTTTATCAATTAACGAAGTTTCGATCGTTTGTTTGGAAATTTCAAAATCTCACAAGTTAAAACCATTCGTTGTCACAGTTTACGCCTTTTTAGTTTAAAAATTCTATTCAAAAACGATTGCTCCGAAATTTTCACAGTATATCAAAAACATCCTAACGAAAAACTTTTATGTCTTGAGTTTTTCAAATTAAAGTGAGGAATCGAGCGAAAATTTACAATCTTTACAAAAGCCGAAATCTGTCATAATTTCAGGAATAGCACAGCGATTTCTAAACAGGTTTTTGACTTAGCAAATGAACTCCAAAATTCACAAAACTTTTCAAGCACGTACAAAACACAAAAATGAACAAGTTTTATTAGAGGCATTTTATGCAAATTCATCACGGATTAAGTCAGATTAATCCAATAAGTTCGGTTTAAAAATCTGTCGAATTTTCCTTCTCGGATAGTGTATTCAAAATGGGTTTTGACTATCCAAATGTTAATGAAAATACACAAAATTTTACAGGCATGTTCTCAAGACATTTATCTAAAAGTTTTATGTTTTCACCAAAGATTATTTTTGAACACAAGTGATAGAAAAATGCACATCAAGTTCGACCATGTAATCTGTCAAGATTTTTCAAAGGTTCATACATCACAGAAAATGTTCGACGTGATTTGGGGTATCAAATCTTAATAAAAATGCATGAAATTTTATAGAGGTATTCATGACTTATAGATCTACAAATTTTATGTTTAGTAAAAGGCCTAATTCGGCCTAGATCCAAGGTCAAAATGGCTAACAAGATCGAGAGTCAAATCTGCCAAAGTTCTAAGTTCGAAAATTATTCAGAGGTGTTCAGGCTCGGATTTCGGGCATCAAACCTGAACGAAAAATTATGAAACTTTTACAGCATGTAGATCTATGTCTTAGGAACACTTTTTATGTTTTGAGTTTTCTCGTTTGAAGATTTTAAGGGTTCAAAAAATTCATCCGGAAATGTTGCGCGCGTGTGAAACCTCTATTGACGGATTTTATTAAGTTCTTGTGTTGAATCTTATGTTCGGTCGATTTTTAGCCACCAAAAACCGTATGTAAGAATTAACTTACATAATATGAGTTCAAAACAGCCCTTGGGTCATCCGGAATCTACGGATGACTATGAACGGATCTCCTCAACACGGTTCTTCTTCCTTTGGCTCCGATTTGTGTTTTTTGAGAATAAAAACCATAAGTTAGAATCTAAATCCGATTAAAACTATGAAACGAAGTTCAAGACGTCATCTTACCACTATCTAGGGTCTGAATACTTCCTCTCCACGTCCTCTTTTCTCCGGTTTGTTCGTCGGAAAGTGATCGGAAAGCAAGAACACAAGAGAATATGGGGTTTTCGGTTTTTGGGAGAACAAAGGAGAAGTTGAGAGTGAATATGAGGGGAAGGGAGGGGAATTAAGTCTGAAAATATGGCCAAGAATCAGCCATGATTCGTCCATAATCCCTTCCCCCCGAAGTTGATCTAGTTTCCATAGAAGGGAGGCGAATTTTGGTAAGAAAACCGCCGACATCGCATTGATTGCTGCTGTTTGTTTGGTGGCGCGGTGGTGGCGCGAGGGCGCGCCGAGACCGCGCGGACTCCGGCCTAGGCTTCGGCTTGGGCCGGGTCGTGCGATCCGTCAGGCTTTTCCTCATCTCTTTCGGGCTTCTATCCTCCTACGTTCTCAGGCTCGATTTTTTGGGTCATCCTCGGGTTATGATTCCTATCTTAAATTTATTTCGTCTCGAATTAATCCCGTATTTGAAATCTTGAATTTTTCGCGTTTGGAGTCGTTGGCTTTGAATTCGTCGTTTTTCAATTCCTGTGCAATGATTTATTTCTTTAAATCATTTTCGACTTCACGGTTCTTGGAATTAAAATTTTTTTCCTTCTTGAATTTAATTCCATTTCTTTTTATAAAAATCTCGGGTATTACAGTCTACCCCCCTTAAGAATTAACTTCGTCCTCGAAGTTGTGTTTCGGCTTTTCTCGCGCTAAGAGTTAGGGTCCTTTTGTTTATTTTATTATTTTGTGACTGAACTCAGAATTGAAATTTCCAAGTTGCCTACGTACCCTGTGAAGGGATCAAGTCATTACGTAGTTCAAAATAATTTGAATTTATTTATTTGGGATACAAAATATTCGGGTCGTTACATCCTCCCCCCCTTAAGGTTACAGTTATGTCCCCATAACTGCATACATATTATTCCCAAGAAGGTTCGAGTATCGTCGCCTTGCACAGGTATGTCTGCTTTATTTACCACATTCAACGTCCCATGAGTCTCCCTTGGTTATTGATAATGGCCAGAAATGACCATTATTTTCAATCCATTTCCGTGTCTTAAACGGGCATTTGATCGCATTCCGGTCTTACATTAAGTAAGAAAGCAGTTGAATTGGACTGATTTATGCATAATTGTAAAAATAATAAGCTGGTATGAAAAATGCATAAATATGTAATTTTATTACATATTTATGTTAGAAAAATCCAAAAACATGAGAAAAAGAAAAGAAAAGAAAAAGGAATGAAAAAGATGGGAAAAAGATAGAAAAGCCCACAAAAAGAGCAAGTTCGGCCCATCCGGCCCAATCCAGCAGGCCCAGGAGCACCCTTGTCGCGGAAGCTCCTTTGTCGCGATGCATGGTTCCGCGACCAAGGAATGTTCCGCGACCAAGCAGACTCAGATGAAGAGGAGACCAGCCAGGATACCTTTGTCGTGATACCTTTGTCGCGATGCCCTGTTCCGCGACAAAGGTCTATTCCGCGACAAAGATGCACTTTTAGAGACACAAGACCCAGTCGAGAAGCTTTGCCACATGCAGTGTGTTCCGCGACCAGAGTTAATGCTCCGAGACAAAGCTGTGATGTGTGTGATGTCTTGAGACACAATGGGCTCAAATCAAAGCCCATGAGCTTAGGGTTTCCCCTCTATAAATATGAGGTGTTTCCTTTGAGGTAGGAGTTGTTAGAATTTTAGATAAGAATACACTCTTGAAGACAAGTTGGGAGCTCAGTCAGTTAGTTTAGTTTAGGGTAGTTTAGTTAGGTTTTTCTTGTATTATTTAATTTATGCATTAGTTAGATGTAGTTTCTAGCATTTTAGTTTAGATAGCCAGTTTTTACATCTTGTTTCTTGTTCTAAACTTTTGCTTAGGGTTTAGTGATACCCAGAATCATGGGTATTAACAAACCCACTTAATAAGATGGGAGAATATTCTTGAAAAGTGTCCCAAAAATCATGAAATGGGTCTCACACCCCATGGATCTTACTGCTTTCATTTTCTTTTGGTCATTTGATCCTTATTTTTCATTTTAATGTCACTGCTTGGTGACTTTTCTTTGGATAATGTTGCATGTTTATGGGTGATCAAGCTTAGATTAGGGTTTCTTCAGTTTTAAGTTTGTTTTATTTCTATTATGTTCAAGCATGTTCTAGCTAGATTCAAATTCTGTTTTGTCTTTTTTAGCTTAGTTTAGCTTTTGAATCTGAAATGGGTGAGATCACACACAATGCATGCCACTGTTCCACCTTACTTTTCTGACATGTGTCCTGGACACACCTTTGTCGCGGAACAACTCTTATCGCGGAACCACGTTCCGCGACAAAATGATACTTTGGCGACAAAGGTGCCAAAGAACACTTGTTAGCAATATTTTGAAACCCTTGGTCACGAAACAACTCTTGTCGCGGAACCACGTTCCGCGACAAAATCCTTATTAGCGACCAAGAACCCAAACACGTGATTTTATTCTGGAAGGGCTTTGTCGCGAAGCAACCTTGTCGCGGAACCACGTTCCGCGACAAAACCTCTTGTTCCGCGACAAGAATTATGCCCTTGTCTAATTTTCAAACCCTTGTCGCCATGTCTCCTTGTCGCAGAACCATGTTCCGCGACAAAACTTTTGCTTAACGACAAGATAAACCCTAATTTTCAAAATCCCATTCCTCTCATTTCCCACCCTTTGTCGCGAAACCCTTGTCGCAGACCCATGGTCCGCGACACAAACTCTACTCCGCGACAAAGTGGCACCTTTTTGCCAAATTTTTATTCTTCATCTTCCTCAGTAATTAATTGGACCTTTATATTAATATTTTGAGGTTGAAATCCAATGATCTCAACCCATGATCATTTTGATATAAAGAATTTTGTTCAATTCCACTAAAAGACTCTTCTACAAGTAATTAAACTCTAATGATCTAAGCATATAATCCGGACCATAATTAATTAATTATGAAATGAGTGATTATTTAGACATGAAGAGTAATTATGGAATCAATTCCATACCCTTGCATGAGAAACCAATGTCTCTCATGCGAGATGACCCAAAAATATTTTCTTTTATTTATTTTGTCTTTGCCTGTGTTGTGTGAAACAGTTAGTAGATGATATACAGATTAATGTTGGCAGGTATTCCCACACGGATAACTAGCTCGTGGTCTGTATAGTAATTACTGGTTGTTATTTTGCATGGTCCGGATAGTGGTTGGTGGAAGCCTTGGCGGTTCGTCCATCCGGGATTGTATAGCTGCTCAGCTGACTCCTATCCGGATACAGTTTTCTTTTCTTTATTTTAATTTCAAACCCGAATTTTGAGTTGTGATACTACCAAATTGTGTCGATCAACACTGTTTGAATAGTATCACAGTAAGAAAACATGTAGGTTTTTCTCTCATTTCACAGATAGCAGAAGTCTTGACGACAGCGATCACTGTCGTTTAAGGTCTTCTGCTATCTAAAATCATCTCACCTTAATAATTAGGGAACTGGACCATAGATAACTGCAATCCAATTTACCCTAATTATTTTGTCATCTCTTTAGCCAAAATTCTTCTCATCTACGGCTATTTCATCTCTGTGTATCAACTTCTGTCTAAACCCGCCTTATATTTTGGGTTATCTAATTTTACACTTCTCTATAAAATTATGCATGATATTATTATGTAGATATTGTGGTCATTATTATTTTGGGATCCTTCCCTTGGACATAAAAGTCGTGATTTAAATCAGATGTCTCACAATAAATTTCCAACAAAAATTCATTTATAAAATCCGGATCTGAGTAAGGGATAAATTTCACAGTTATGACTAATTCATATCCGACTGGGGGTTGATTTTGGGAAATTAGAAGCAGAGTCAGCGATTAGGTCTTACCTAGACTGAAAGGATCTGTGTTTTAATTGAGAGTCTAGTACCTGTTGAGGGAATGATTTTCAAACGTCTATTATTTTCCAAAATTGCTGTGTGTTGGAAATCTGGTATTAAATATCACCCTGAGATGGGGTCCACTTGGATTCAAATACGGTGTGATAGATAATTCTAGAGGAACAATACATAGGCCTTGGTTATTCTCTAAGATAGGGTTGAGTTCCTTTCAACTGCTATCCTCCTCTGCCAATGCCTATTCTTGAGTCCTGAGTGAGTGCATCCGGAACGAACTAATCTATTAGTTCGTTTCATTAGTTTGTACCTCATAACCACCCGACGGGAAGTGAACACTGCGAGCGGTTCACCAAGAATAGGGAATTCTTGATCCATATCCGGTCATTCTGACTGGGGGCTTTCTTTTACTACCAGGGTCAGACTTTCAAAAACCTCCGAGTGATAGGATTTTAAATGCTTTCTTTACCGCTTTCTTTTGATTGCTTTCCTTAGAGGTCACTCGGTTGTATTGAGAGTTGTGTAACTGCTACTAGGACTGAGAGTTAAGGGATAGTTCAAGGCTTGATTAGAGTCTTTGGGCGTGACATGGGGGAATGATAGCGGTACTTGACACTTCAATAAATGATTTGTCAGGTGTTGCTTGTCCACCACAGATGGCTAACATACTCTTGCAAGGCATTGCAAGAGGAGTTGTAAGTTTGTGGTATCTTAGAGTTTGTTTTCTTAAAAGCATGTAAACTCTTACTGTAAGTACCTGTCTGTTAAAGGGAACATGGTATAGAGAGCATGAAAATTAGCTAACTGAAAGGATTATCCCAAGCTAAGATCTGAGTAACAAAATGGAAGTCTAATTATGTTTCATCTGAATCTTGTCCAATCTTTATTCTTCTCTACCTGTCCCTTCTGTCATAATTTAAATTTGCTTTCGTAGATAAATCTTAACCGCTTTCTTAGATTAATTTTATCGCTTACCGAGATTGAATTTAATTCGCTTTCTAGAATAGCTTTATCTGCTTTATTTAATCGCTTTCATAGTTTAGATTTATATTCTGTTAAGTAGTTGATAGTCAAAACACACACTTGAATCGAGTAACCGAGTGGAAAATCTTAGTAAACGATGTGGGCCCTGCTTCTATCGCACATCCTCCAGTGAACGATCCGGTCTTACTATAAATTACTGCAATTTTTGACACCGTGCGCTTTCGGGCCACAGTTTCTTAAACACGAGTAATAAAAACGTGACAACCTATAAATATATCCCTAATCCTAACTCCGCCATCATAAATCGGTTTCATTAAATAAAATTGAAAACCAGGATCATGATTTTTCAGAAAATGCTCAAGTGGTGGGAATGTGATAAAGGTTTCGTGGCGCGGATGTTCATGACATGAAATTATGATAAATTTCATGATGCCTATGGCCAGGGACCTTCAGTGTGACAGACTGAAGGTTAAGATTAAACTATCTATCCCGGCTGCACCGTGAAAGTTGTCAAAAGTTTCATGCCAGGGAGGTCCACAGCGCCGTTTGAAATCAAAGTCTCCCAGATGAGTAGTAAAAAAGTGAAATATATCCTTAAACCCCTTCCCATGAATCATAACTCCTTTCATTCAATAAATTCAATCCTGATTTATTTTTATAAAATACTCGTGTTGCGAAATTGTCAAAAGTTTCATGGCGCCGTTGCCGGGGAGGATGCAGCGTCGTTTATTAAGAGAATTACACTCCTGATTACTCATAGATTAGCTTAGTTTAGTGTAATATATCTAATTCAGAACAGAAAAAGTACCCTCAAGATTAATTGAACATTTAGAGTACCAAGACTCTAAATGTGAGGATGTTGAACTGAGGAGAAAACCTAACCTATTGGGTATTTATCTGTCTTGCAGGAAATTCGGAACCACCCAAAAAGAAGGAGCAGAAAAAGCATGGAAAACCAGGTTCTTGGTTGGGTAAATTCCACAAATCTAAGAAATTATTTTCGGAATTTAAAGCAATTTAAGATCCGGAATAAATCTCGCAGATAAATGGAACTGACCCAACCTAATTTTATGCAAGTAGATTATTTTAAATAATGGCCCAATGTTTTGAACTTATTTGGACTGAATTCATTCAGGTCCAAATCAAATAAAATGGACTCAGGCCCAACATCACACTCGGGCCCAGTCCGTTGAAAATTTGAAAATTCGAAAATTCAAAAAGTTTGTCGCGGAATGACCATTTTGTCGCGGAACAACGTTCCGCGACCAAGTGCAACTCCGCGACAAAGTTCCCCTTATCATCAAACCCTGTTTGTCTTTGTCGCGGAGTAACCATTTTGTCGCGATGCACAGCATCGCGACCAAGTGCAACTCCGCGACAAAATTTCACTCATCCCTGAACTCTGTTTGTCTTTGTCGCGGAACACTTTGTCGCGGAGCACTGCATCGCGATAAAGCTCCTATTCCGCGACACGAGCACACTTCATCCCAATTTTTACTTCCTATTCTTTCGCGGTACCCTTTGTCGCGGAGTATGACTCCGCGACAAAGTCCCATATTCCGCGACACCTCTAATGTTGCCAAGGCCTGGTCGCGAAACCCTGTTCCGCGACACTGGGCTAGGGTTCCGCGACCGGCCCATCAGTATTTAAACCTCTCCACCTCCCTCTTCTTCCCTACGCATTCCACACTTAGAAAATTTTCGAAAACTGCTCGTACGCGAAAACCTTTCCCGAAGAACACCACAGTGTTCCTCGCACTCGTTTCCTACCACTTCCAGGCGTTACTCTGCCCGATTTTCGCGCACATTCACTATGGAACCTTCGTCTTCGTCATCTCCAAAGAAAGCCGAGCCCTGGTAAGTGTTATCTTGTCTGTTTCTCGCGCACCCATTGCCCCTGTTTTCGCGTTTTTAGGGATTCTCGTGTTTTGATTTTTGAGAAGGTGTAAATAGGTTTCCTTATGGTCTTTTTCGCTTAGGGGAGTTCGATTTCAGGGAATGTGTGGTTTGGGCATGTTGGATTTTGATTCCCTGTTTATTACTGTAATGGCCGAGCATGATTTAGAGGAAGGGGGAGTGTTGTTTTGTGTTATGAATGCACAAGGGAGTTCGGTTATTGTTTTTTTTGAAATTTTTGAACTTAGGGCTGTTGGAGAGCATAGTAGCAGTTAGGGGGTAGAATCACCATTGTTCTGTTTTTTTTATTTTTAGGGCTCTACTGGGTTCTTAGTTATTCTACCTTTGTTTTGTAAATCTTTAGTCTGAGTGTTGATTTAGTTATCTGAGGAAACCTGCTGAAGTTCTCAAATTCCTAGAATGGTGAAATTTGGCAAACTAACGAGCATATGGGCATTTTTGAATGTCTTGATGTTGTTAGTTTGAAGCATGTTACTGCGTTTGATTTCATGATTATGAAGCATGAGACAGTGTGATTCCTTGTTTTGGCTAGGGTAGATGTTTGATCCTATGTTCATGTTGTGCTATGACCATGCTCTTTGCATGCCAATATGTTCATTTAATATTTTTCCCTGTTTGGCATGACTGTGTATGTATGCTGCAGATATGAAAGTGAATGTTTGTTATGTTTTTGGCAATCCCAGTGCACACCAAAGCCCCTTTTGCCATTCACTTTTTCACAAAAAGACAAAAATAGTTGGTAGGAGTTTTGGTTGACAATTGTGTTTCTGTTCCCAATGGAACTAAAAAGTGTGAGTAAAGTAGCAGTGTTTTTGCCACTTCAACTGCTATCTTTTTCCAAAATCCAAAAATGGGACTACACACATCCCATTTTTCATTAAATAAAATCAATTCAACCTTTTCAAAAATCAAAAAATAGTGTTTGCAATTTTCTTGAACGTTTTAACTGTCCAATGACAGTCCAAACAATCCGGAAATAGCGAATCCACTCCGCCACGTCTCCATTGCACATTCCATTCTCGAGCAATCCATTCCATCGCCGTCATTTCATTCCATTTTCAACAAGTGCCTCGAGCTTGTTTAATAAAACTTGAAAAACAAACTTTTGGGCCCAATGGCCCATTAAAAAAGGAATTTTTGGTCCAATGACCATTTTATTTTTATTTCTCCCTTTGATTGGACTCAATAGTCCAATCAAGATATCTTCTTCTAGGTCCTAAGACACCAATACCTTATCTTTGGACTTTTTAATAAACTCAAGATTAAATCACTTAAATCACATTTTGAGCTTAGCAAAGCTCAAAATATGAGGATGTTGATTTTCAAACTTGAATAATCTTTGAAAAACTATAAAAATTTGGATGTGTCTAAACACCTTGGCCTTTTTCAGGAATGAGTTGGTAGTACAATCAGGCATCGGGTTGCTTGACTGCACATATGAGGCTGCTGGCAAGGAGGCCTCAATTGATCGAACAGAAATTAAGGACATGAGAGATGCCATCAAATCAGTTCACAAAGTACCTCTGGACCACACTACGGATGAGAAACTGAAATTTCCCCCGGGATGGGACGTGCACATTCCTCCAGAAAACAGAACGATAGTTGCTGCATCGATAGAGAGGGATTACTATCATTTTCTGAAGAAGTTTTGGATGAGGATGATGGATCATGCCCCCCAAGATGAAAAGACAACTCCAGAAGTCCACCACGAACGCATCAAACTAAAGTTCAAAGAGCACAGGGCTGTGTGGAACCGACATGTAGAAAAAGGGACGAAAGACCCAAAGATCGCTGAGTTTGACATCATCATCCCTAATCAGATCATAGATCCTCAAGTTTGGATGGCCTTCGAGCACAAGCAGATGGATCTAAGTAGGGTCATAAACAGTGGGGCCATCATGATGTATGAAGCATTTCCATTCAAGTGGAATCCATATCTGTTTGAAGCAAAAGGACCAGTGGAGCAGAGGTGGATTACAGATCTAGCTCATGCAAGGCATCGAGAGCTGACCTTCAATCTGTACAAGCGCCTCAAACACGCTGAGAAATTTGAACAAAGCCACAACACCTCATTATTGAATACAATGAGGAAGATGATCAAGGATGCACGTGATCAATGGGACGAACTGACTACGGTCTGGGGAAAAGGCAATACAAGTATCACTAAGTCCTTTCTGGATGAGGGAGTAGTGTTACCTGCAGATGAGGTACTTGAAACCATTTTCACACATAGAAGGTATGGACGGTATGGAACAAACAAGGATGATGAATTTCCCCAGCACATAGCAGTATTAAGGGAACAGCTGCAAGTGGATATACGCAAAGGTGGCTGGAAGCCCAAAAAGAAAAAGGAAAGGCAGTTCGAGTTACTATCAAAAGCTGAGGCTGGATTGTATCTCAAGTTTGATTCGGCACAAGACATGTCATACCTTGAAGGACTTCAAAAGGATCTGATTGGAGCTATGATGAATCAGTACAGGGATTCTTACTGGGATCTGATTATGGAGATGGACAAGTTCGCACTTGAGTATTGCAATAGCACTGCAAACGGGAAGAAAATTCTGCATTACAACAATAATGTCCGGAGTAAGTTCTGCACCAAGATCAAGAAGGACTGGGAGGACCAGCTGGGGAGAATCACTCAAAAGAGTTTCATTGAGGATTACTTACAGGGCGTCGAGAAGCAACTAGGCTATGAGGATGAACCAAACAGAGAAGAAGATCCAGACGCTGAGATTGATGCCTACTTTTCCACTCCTCCTGAGGCCAACCCACAGCCTACCCATCCAGCAGTACAAGCTTCAGCTTTGCCGCCAAGAGGGCAACCTGAAGTGCAAAAAGTTGCCACCACTGAGCCTGTGGAACAGCAAGAAACAACTCATGCATCAGAATCAGCTGCTGCTATGCCCAACCTCCAGTCCAGCCGAGTCAGTCTGAAAGGCCAGCACCAGCCTCATTCCAGTCTGAACCTCCTAAGCAGCCTAAGAAGAAATTGATCAAGTTAGCAGACAAAGAGAAACCAGCAAGGGCCCCGGAGCCTAAAGTATCAATCAGAGAACCTGAGCCAACTGCTAGGAAAGTGGCAGAGCCCACAGATCCCAAGGACAAAGGTAAGAAGCCGATGCCACCACCACCCCCGAAAAAGAAGCATCAAGTGGCATCCGATGCTGAACTGGCCAGAAAATTGCAAGAAGAGGAGAATGCACTGGCAGGCCTACCTACTCAAACAAATGAAATAGGTGGTTCGGGAGTAGAGAAAATGACTGAGGAAGAACGATTGGAAATGGAAAAGAAAGCTGCAGAGGAGGAGCAGATCAGAAAGAATATTCAGCAGACGAAGGACGAAGAGACTGCCAAGAAGATGCAAGCTGATCTGGAAAGCAGGAAATCTGGAGAGGCTGAACAGGGTAATGAAGATGACTTTGAGTTGAAAATCACTGGTGGAGTCGAAGGAAAGGGATTGAAGATCAAAGAAGAACAACCATCTGGATGGACTGGCCCTCTTATTCGTAGTGCTGAAACCCTTCGGGAAGAATTGAGACAGAACATCAACGAACAGATTGAAACGAGAATTGATGCTGGAGAAAAGCCAGATCAAATCAGATATCAGACAGAAGTGGGTCAATTGATTGATCCTCTCGTGGGCACGGCCAGAATTGAAGAATTCATCACTCAAGAAGGCCCGTCGCACCAACCTGAACATTCAGAAGGATCGCAAGATTCCATCAATCCGGCAACATTGGCCAAAACATTGGAAGAACGGCCGAATGACGATCCCTTGGCCTCTGCATTCAAAGGAAACGTTCGAGAAATTTTGGACGGGGCATCATCTGAACGGTCAAAGAATAGAGAAATCTTGACTGAAACGGCAGCTGACGTTGATTCAGAAGAAGAGGCTCAGCAGGAGGGGCAAGAATTTATGGAGCAGCTGGCACCCATCTTCCAACGTCCTGTCGGGCAAGCCACACGAATTAGGGAAGATGAGGAGGAACTTAGAGATGAAACAGCTCATGGAGAAGGAGAGCCAAGTCAGAGGAGAGATGAGGCTGAACCAATGGATGACCAGCCGCAGGAAGGAGACAACCAAACAGACTGGCACACGAGCGAAGACGAATCAGTCGGATCCATCCGGCCAGTCGAGTTTTGGTCCAAAAATACTGTGAGGCAGAGAATGGGAGTTTCTAAAGAATACGAGAAGAAAAAGCTGAGTGCAGAACAGGTTCAGATCAAGTTCAATGGCAATAAAGAAAATGCAGAAAAGTACAAGAAATTGTAGAAAAGGATAGTGCCGGACAAAGGATTCAGACCCGATGCCTTGTCTCACCCCACTGTTGAGACCTTCTATAAAAATCAAGAGTGGGGGAACTTCATGCTGCACCAGGAGGAAGATGGCTTCGTGGAGCTGACAAAGGAATTCTTCTGCAATATCGACAAAGCTACCAGAACAACATGGATCCGAGGACAAGTGATAAACATTGCACCTGACTGGTTGAATCAGTTCTTTGGGACTCCGGACATTAGAAGCGAGTTTCCCCCTGATGAAATTATGACGAAAAGAGCCAAGACAAGCGAATATGCAAGATATGCAACTCTGGCAAACAGCATGACAAGAATAACTGCCCCCGGGCACACATTCGACGCAAATTGGCTGAATCTGAAATTCATGCCAACTTATGAGTTTTACATGTCTAAGATCCGGCCTAATTCGCACCCGCACACCACATCTGGGAATGTATTAATGGGATTTGCAAGAATGTGGAGCGGAGCGAAGCTGAATGTGGGGAGGCATGTGTTCGAAGTAATGATAAACCGGATAGAGGATAGACAGGTGCTATGCTATCCAAATCTGATTAGGAGGATCTGCATTGCTCAGAGAGGATTTGAGCGCTTTCGAGGGTGACATGTTGGTAAAAGTGAATCCACCTATCAGTGTGCCGAGACTTCCCCTGTGTGAGAGTATTAGATATTCTTTTCCCCAATTGTTCGGCAGAGAAGATTCAGGCGACCAATCCTCTTTCATATCAAGTGGGCAAGCATTGAGAAAAAGAAAGAGACAGCCCAAGACAAAGAAGGGAACACAGAAAACCTGTGCTGACGCAGGACCTTCAAATGTCCAAGAAGAGCTTCACACGGACCATGAACAGACAGAGACGCCGATTCCATCTCCGACTCCACCTCCGACTCGACCTCAACCTCAGATGCCTCCTCAAAGCCAGAACGTATCTCAATTCCCTGCTGATTCCCAAGCATTCGAGATGGTGAGCAAGATGAGTCAATCTATGCTCAAGGGAATGAAGTCTATGACTGATGTAGTTGTGGCAAGCCAAGAGGAACAGCGAAAAAGGGCCGAAGAGGAACGTGAAGAGCGAAGGAGGGAGAGAGAAGAAGAACGCCAAGAGCCTTGGAGAGAAAAGGAAGAGAAGCGAAAGGAGAAGCAGGAGAAGGAAAAGAAAGAGGAGGAATTCAAGAAAATGATGATGGAAAAAGAAGAGCGCATGCACAGAGAAAGATTGGAGAACGAAGAAAAGCAGCGCAAGATGATGGAAACACTGCTACAAGCACTCATCAGTCAACTCCCCAAGCCACTCCCACCTCCATCAGATGCAGCGGGACCATCGAATCCTCCAGGAGAGAAGACAGATTGAGCATGTAATGGTCTTTTCAATTGAGCATAATTGTAAATATCATATTAGAGAATTTCATTTCCCTTGTGCAAAATCGTTCTGATTGCAATGGAATCTCTTGTAATTGATATCATTCATTGTTTTTAATTTTTGGAATTTTGCAGTCCAAACAATTTCATTCTTGAAAAGATGTCTGCACAGTCCAAGATGAATAAGTGACTGTCAGGCCAAAAATATGATGTGGACATACTCTGTATGTCAGCAGTGCCTCTTTACTGCTTTAAATTAAATAACCAGCAAAAATATGCATAGAATTGCTCTAAATTCACATGTTGAATTTAGGCTTGTGATTAAATTTTCAACTTTTAAATTGGGATAATATAATTGAAGACATGCATGAAATGAATTCCTAAGGTTTTGAGCTATAAAAGTTTAATGATGCGATCATCTTGTTGGGTAATAAATCTGCATGTTAGAGATTTCGATTGAATAAATTGTTAGAACTAAGCTCTGATTCAATTTGAGAATATTGTATGACATGAATCAACCTAACCTTGTGAGATTTGAGCCATGAGTCATTTTTACTCATTCATTTTCTTTGATGTGTGAAAATCTTTTTAATTAAAAGAAACTAGAACTTGCGATTGGGACCGATTCAAGACCATGCCATATTCCCGAAATCGAGCATATGATCGAGGCACCTAGAAAACCAAATTTTCGCCTTCGTTTGAAATCCAAACCCCAAAAATATTTTCCCTCTAGGATTAACCAATTTGAGCCTTAAACCTAATTTTTCTTTGAAGCCCTCTATATTATTCCTAGCCTTATAAAAAGTCCAAGAAAATTCAAACCCAAGTGTGCAAGAATGAATTTTATCAAGGCATTGAATTCGTGATCATCAAAAAAGCATAAATCGGTGTTCAATAAACCGATTCGGAAAAAAAAAAATGATGAGAAAAATGTTGAGATTCGTTCAACATAAATAATTTGCAAATGACAAAGCAAATTAGACTTAGTCTAATGTCATGCAATAAAAAAAAAAAGAAAGAAAGAAAAATATTGATGATCATAAATTTTTAAATAAAATAATGCCGTGTTATGATAAATAAATTCTTGCCACTATTAGCCCAATAATTCCCTTTCCTACCAATGTTACAACCGTATGCCCCGTTATAACCCTTGAATAAGACCTCGGGATCTCGATTTGAAGAAATGAGCCGGTGGCGAGTTGGTTCAATTGCAAGCTTATGGGATAATTTAATTAAATTTGATTTTGAGCGGTCATGATAAACCAATTGAGAGTGAGTGAAATTTCCGATTCTCTTATATGTGAGGCTCTGTCTTATTGCACATGTTCATGTCATGCCTTAATTCTAATTTTTAATCCTTGCATCCTTCGAACATGATATTCAAGAAGGGTTGATAATAATGTTTGATTTGTAGGCCCGATTTAGTGAGCAAGTATCATTTTATTCAACACTGCAATCAAGGGAATTTAATACTTGTAGCTTTTGATTGTCTTATCCCAATCCAAAAAGAATGTGATTTATGAAGCCACGAAAATGAATTGGATATGCAGAGCCCGTGTTCTTTCGAACATTGACTCTGACTGCTCGGGGACGATCAGTATTAAATGTGAGGATGTTGATAATGGCCAGAAATGACCATTATTTTCAATCCATTTCCGTGTCTTAAACGGGCATTTGATCGCATTCCGGTCTTACATTAAGTAAGAAAGCAGTTGAATTGGACTGATTTATGCATAATTGTAAAAATAATAAGCTGGTATGAAAAATGCATAAATATGTAATTTTATTACATATTTATGTTAGAAAAATCCAAAAACATGAGAAAAAGAAAAGAAAAGAAAAAGGAATGAAAAAGATGGGAAAAAGATAGAAAAGCCCACAAAAAGAGCAAGTTCGGCCCATCCGGCCCAATCCAGCAGGCCCAGGAGCACCCTTGTCGCGGAAGCTCCTTTGTCGCGATGCATGGTTCCGCGACCAAGGAATGTTCCGCGACCAAGCAGACTCAGATGAAGAGGAGACCAGCCAGGATACCTTTGTCGCGATACCTTTGTCGCGATGCCCTGTTCCGCGACAAAGGTCTATTCCGCGACAAAGATGCACTTTTAGAGACACAAGACCCAGTCGAGAAGCTTTGCCACATGCAGTGTGTTCCGCGATCAGAGTTAATGCTCCGAGACAAAGCTGTGATGTGTGTGATGTCTTGAGACACAATGGGCTCAAATCAAAGCCCATGAGCTTAGGGTTTCCCCTCTATAAATATGAGGTGTTTCCTTTGAGCTAGGAGTTGTTAGAATTTTAGATAAGAATACACTCTTGAAGACAAGTTGGGAGCTCAGTCAGTTAGTTTAGTTTAGGGTAGTTTAGTTAGGTTTTTCTTGTATTATTTAATTTATGCATTAGTTAGATGTAGTTTCTAGCATTTTAGTTTAGATAGCCAGTTTTTACATCTTGTTTCTTGTTCTAAACTTTTGCTTAGGGTTTAGTGATACCCAAAATCATGGGTATTAACAAACCCACTTAATAAGATGGGAGAATATTCTTGAAAAGTGTCCCAAAAATCATGAAATGGGTCTCACACCCCATGGATCTTACTGCTTTCATTTTCTTTTGGTCATTTGATCCTTATTTTTCATTTTAATGTCACTGCTTGGTGACTTTTCTTTGGATAATGTTGCATGTTTATGGGTGATCAAGCTTAGATTAGGGTTTCTTCAGTTTTAAGTTTGTTTTATTTCTATTATGTTCAAGCATGTTCTAGCTAGATTCAAATTCTGTTTTGTCTTTTTTAGCTTAGTTTAGCTTTTGAATCTGAAATGGGTGAAATCACACACAATGCATGCCACTGTTCCACCTTACTTTTCTGACATGTGTCCTGGACACACCTTTGTCGCGGAACAACTCTTGTCGCGGAACCACGTTCCGCGACAAAATGATACTTTGGCGACAAAGGTGCCAAAGAACACTTGTTAGCAATATTTTGAAACCCTTGGTCACGAAACAACTCTTGTCGCGGAACCACGTTCCGCGACAAAATCCTTGATTAGCGACCAAGAACCCAAACACGTGATTTTATTCTGGAAGGGCTTTGTCGCGAAGCAACCTTGTCGCGGAACCACGTTCCGCGACAAAACCTCTTGTTCCGCGACAAGAATTATGCCCTTGTCTAATTTTCAAACCCTTGTCGCCATGTCTCCTTGTCGCAGAACCATGTTCCGCGACAAAACTTTTGCTTAACGACAAGATAAACCCTAATTTTCAAAATCCCATTCCTCTCATTTCCCACCCTTTGTCGCGAAACCCTTGTCACGGACCCATGGTCCGCGACACAAACTCTACTCCGCGACAAAGTGGCACCTTTTTGCCAAATTTTTATTCTTCATCTTCCTCAGTAATTAATTGGACCTTTATATTAATATTTTGAGGTTGAAATCCAATGATCTCGACCCATGATCATTTTGATATAAAGAATTTTGTTCAATTCCACTAAAAGACTCTTCTACAAGTAATTAAACTCTAATGATCTAAGCATATAATCCGGACCATAATTAATTAATTATGGAATGAGTGATTATTTAGACATGAAGAGTAATTATGGAATCAATTCCATACCCTTGCATGAGAAACCAATGTCTCTCATGCGAGATGACCCAAAAATATTTTCTTTTATTTATTTTGTCTTTGCCTGTGTTGTGTGAAACAATTAGTAGATGATATACAGATTAATGTTGGCAGGTATTCCCACACGGATAACTAGCTCGTGGTCTGTATAGTAATTGCTGGTTGTTATTTTGCATGGTCCGGATAGTGGTTGGTGGAAGCCTTGGCGGTTCGTCCATCCGGGATTGTATAGCTGCTCAGCTGACTCCTATCCGGATACAGTTTCCTTTTCTTTATTTTAATTTCAAACCCGAATTTTGAGTTGTGATACTACCAAATTGTGTCGATCAACACTGTTTGAATAGTATCACAGTAAGAAAACATGTAGGTTTTTCTCTCATTTCACAGATAGTAGAAGTCTTGACGACAGCGATCACTGTCGTTTAAGGTCTTCTGCTATCTAAAATCATCTCACCTTAATAATTAGGGAACTGGACCACAGATAACTGCAATCCAATTTACCCTAATTATTTTGTCATCTCTTTAGCCAAAATTCTTCTCATCTACGGCTATTTCATCTCTGTGTATCAACTTCTGTCTAAACCCGCCTTATATTTTGGGTTATCTAATTTTACACTTCTCTATAAAATTATGCATGATATTATTATGTAGATATTGTGGTCATTATTATTTTGGGATCCTTCCCTTGGACATAGAAGTCGTGATTTAAATCAGATGTCTCACAATAAATTTCCAACAAAAATTCATTTATAAAATCCGGATCTGAGTAAGGGATAAATTCCACAGTTATGACTAATTCATATCCGACTGGGGGTTGATTTTGGGAAATTAGAAGCAGAGTCGGCGATTAGGTCTTACCTAGACTGAAAGGATCTGTGTTTTAATTGAGAGTCTAGTACCTGTTGAGGGAATGATTTTCAAACGTCTATTATTTTCCAAAATTGCTGTGTGTTGGAAATCTGGTATTAAATATCACCCTGAGATGGGGTCCACTTGGATTCAAATACGGTGTGATAGATAATTCTAGAGGAACAATACATAGGCCTTGGTTATTCTCTAAGATAGGGTTGAGTTCCTTTCAACTGCTATCCTCCTCTGCCAATGCCTATTCTTGAGTCCTGAGTGAGTGCATCCGGAACGAACTAATCTATTAGTTCGTTTCATTAGTTTGTACCTCATAACCACCCGACGGGAAGTGAACACTGCGAGCGGTTCACCAAGAATAGGGAATTCTTGATCCATATCCGGTCATTCTGACTTGGGGCTTTCTTTTACTACCAGGGTCAGACTTTCAAAAACCTCCGAGTGATAGGATTTTAAATGCTCTCTTTACCGCTTTCTTTACCGCTTTCTTTTGATTGCTTTCCTTAGAGGTCACTCGGTTGTATTGAGAGTTGTGTAACTGCTACTATGACTGAGAGTTAAGGGATAGTTCAAGGCTTGATTAGAGTCTTTGGGCGTGACATGGGGGAATGATAGCGGTACTTGACACTTCAATAAATGATTTGTTAGATGTTGCTTGTCCACCACAGATGGCTAACATACTCTTGCAAGGCATTGCAAGAGGAGTTGTAAGTTTGTGGTATCTTAGAGTTTGTTTTCTTAAAAGCATGTAAACTCTTACTGTAAGTACCTTTCTGTTAAAGGGAACATGGTATAGAGAGCATGAAAATTAGCTAACTGAAAGGATTATCCCAAGCTAAGATCTGAGTAACAAAATGGAAGTCTAATTATGTTTCATCTGAATCTTGTCCAATCTTTATTCTTCTCTTCCTGTCCCTTCTGTCATAATTTAAATTTGCTTTCGTAGATAAATCTTAACCGCTTTCTTAGATTAATTTTATCGCTTACCGAGAATTGAATTTAATTCGCTTTCTAGAATAGCTTTATCTGCTTTATTTAATCCCTTTCATAGTTTAGATTTAAATTCTGTTAAGTAGTTGATAGTCAAAACACACACTTGAATCGAGTAACCGAGTGGAAAATCTTAGTAAACGATGTGGGCCCTGCTTCTATCGCACATCCTCCAGTGAACGATCCGGTCTTACTATAAATTGCTGCAAGTTTTGACACCGTGCGCTTTCGGGCCACAGTTTCTTAAACACGAGTAATAAAAGCGTGACAACCTATAAATATATCCCTAGTCCTAACTCCGCCATCATAAATCGGTTTCAATAAATAAAATTGAAAACCAGGATCATGATTTTTCAGAAAATGCTCAAGTGGTGGGAATGTGATAAAGGTTTCGTGGCGCGGATGTTCATGACATGAAATTATGATAAATTTCATGATGCCTATGGCCAGGGACCTTCAGTGTGACAGACTGAAGGTTAAGATTAAACTATCTATCCCGGCTGCACCGTGAAAGTTGTCAAAAGTTTCATGCCAGGGAGGTCCACAGCGCCGTTTGAAATCAAAGTCTCCCACATGAGTAGTAAAAAAGTGAAATATATCCTTAAACCCCTTCCCATGAATCATAACTCCTTTCATTCAATAAATTCAATTCTGATTTATTTTTATAAAATACTCGTGTTGCGAAATTGTCAAAAGTTTCAGTTATCCGTGGCTGGTTAGGTCCAGCGACCAGATCCTTTCTTTTGGTTATATTCTTAATCTGGGTTCGACACTCTTTCATCCGATGTCCAGGTCGACCACATCGGAAGCATGTGTCGGGTTGAGGGCATCCCCTCACCAGATGAGGTTGGTTACAGCTTGGGCATCCACGTAGCCTTTACGGTTAAAAATCCTTCTATTGTTGCCTCCATCGTTGCCTTGGGTTGATCCATTTGGGCCTTCGCGAAGGTTATTCCTACCCGAGTCATTATCAGCTCCGCGGTCCTTACCTCTCTTGTCTCGTCCTTGGGGACCTTGGCTAGTCTCACCAATCGCCTCCCGCTTCAGTCCGTGAATTCGTGCAACCGCTACCGCACGATCATAAACAGCTTGTAGGTCAGAGTAGCACACCCGTGATCACTTCCCTAATGGCCAGGTTTAATCCCATCTCAAATTTCTGAGCCTTGTCAGAGTCAGTTGGTACTAGCCTCGTAGCAAATCGTACTAGCTCCTTGAATTTGATGTAGTACTCTTGAACTGTCTGTGTGCCTTTCCTTAAGTTGATGAATTCCTTGTACTTCGCAGCTTTTGTGCTTAACGGGTAGAACCTCTCCCTCAGAACTTCCTTAAACTCCTCCCAAGTATGGGCTTCCTCGTCTTCCTCTAATTTCCCCTGGAGGTTTTACCACCACTCATCGGCTTCACCTCCTAAGTATTAAGTTGCTACATGTATCTTTTCCTCATTAGGGCATTTGATAGCGTTTAAAAGTTTATCAAATGTACGGATCCACTCCTCTAGTTTGGCGGGATCTTCCTCTCCATCATAGTGTGGTGGTTGATAAGGTTTCACCAAAGCTAGATAGTTGTTTCGAGCTACTGGCAGAGGTATTGCCGCTTGTGCCCTATGTACCTCGGCGTTTCCCAAAACTATAAGTACTTCTTCTACAGTCCTTAAACATTCGTCCATGTTGTTGGGAATAGGAGGCGCCCGTTCTCCTATGTTATGAGGAATCTCATTTTTGTTAGGTTCGTTGGGGAGGTCAGCATCAGTGTTGTTTGGAATTACCTTCCTTGGTCTTCCCCTAGGTGCCATTTTCTGTTATTTAAGCACGCGAAGATGAGTTTCTAATTTAAGGCAGGTTAGAGTGAAGAAGATCTAAAAGATATGAATGGTAAGGGAAAAATGATAGACGTGGCACGCTAAGTATTATTGATCAACATCTAAGACTGAAGCAAGATTAGTCTCAAGTTAGCGCTTCTAAGTCGATGTCAAGCCGGAATCTAAAAATAAGAATGTTATTTAAATAGATAATTCACATAAAAAAAGTTAGCGCAAATATTCATGTATGTATGCATGCGAATCCCCCCGAAAAAAAAAATTCATGTAATATGATTTAGACTTGACAAAATAATTTGTATACGTATTTTCCATCAGTTTTAAAATAAAACTCA
This sequence comes from Hygrophila difformis, assembly GCA_030278955.1. Lineage (NCBI taxonomy): Eukaryota > Viridiplantae > Streptophyta > Magnoliopsida > Lamiales > Acanthaceae > Hygrophila > Hygrophila difformis. The sequence continues at coordinate 11,578,510 of JAOANR010000005.1, read as the reverse complement.
TTCCAGGGAAATAATGTTTTAAAAATAATAGTTAAAAATCTTGGGCCTCTATATTGGGCAAATAATAAATTTTTGGGCTCTAAGTAAAAATATAAGTATTGGGCTAAAAATTTTGGGCTAAAAATAAATAGATAAAATATTGGGCTTTCAAGAATTGGGCTTTTAAAAATTTAACTTTAAAAATAACAGCCTTAAAATATCCATAGTTTAAAATAATAAATTTAAAAATATTCCGGGCTCTGATACCAACTTGTAACACCCCGGTTTTTGATAACCCAGGTCGGGATGTCACCGCCTGATCCCTCTAGCAGGACACGGCTTCTCCGAGCTTGCTAAAGAGATGCAAGGCTATGGTTTTTCAGAATTTAAAATATTTTAAATAATTAAAAACAGCCCATTGTACATACTCGAAAATAATAATATGTAAGTGCAGCGGAATACAATATTTAAATATAGATATAGCAGCGGAAATATAAATAGGGCCAACACGGCCAAACACGGGTTAAACAGGCCCGTTATGCAGTCATGTATAAAAAAAAACGAGTGTAAACGTTTCCAAAATCCCAATGTATGCTATGCTCATGTGTAAGCCCCATACTCTGAAAAGAAAAAGAGAGCAACGGTTTTATCAGCATAAACATGCTGAGTAAGTTAACCCCTATCATACAATAATGGGGTTTCAAAGCCTTTAATTATTTAAGAAAGAATTGACTTACATTTAGCATGATTGCATGCACTGTATAAATTAGCTCGACAAGATAATGGAATTTAATTGTATAAATCAAAGGTATGCATGCCAAATGATCACAGATATAACTTGCAAGGCGATTAAATAAATTGACATGAGCTACACACAATTTAACAAGGATTTAATTAAATCTCTTATAAACTTCTCGTTAAAATTTTCCGAGTAAGAAATATAATTTAAAATAAGGATAATGTCTTTTAATTTCTCCTCGTTACTCCACAATCTCAACCATATTTCATTTAGCCGGTGATCCGGCGGCCCCAGCCAATTTTGTAAGTATCAGTTAGCCGGCGACCCGGCGGCCGCATCCAATTTAGTAAGTGTCAGTTAGCCGGTAGCCCGGCGGCCGCAGCCTATCCGCTATACCCAGTACCACTTCGGAGCCTCGGGAAACCCATACGGATACTCCCGAGTGTGTAGGCCCAAAATACATTGCCGTTTTGGCTTAATTTGTTTTCATAATGTTCACCATCGGCCGTTTTGGCACGAAGTGAAAAGCTGGGGGGGGGGGGGGGGCACTCTATCGAGCACTCACCACCTACATAGGTCACCCTCGTCCATCAAGGCACGAAGCGAAAAGCTAGAGGGGAGAGCACTCACCCCCTACATTGGTCACCCTCGTCCGTCAAGGCACGAAGCGAAAAGCTAGAGGTGCACTCTATCAAGCACTCACCCCCTACATAGTAACCGATATTGTTTTAACTTTAATATAACGGGAATTTCGAAAATATAGCTTTATCAATTGACGAGGTTTCGATCGTTTGTTTGGAAATTTCAAAATCTCACAAGTTAAAAATCCTTCGTTGTCACAGTTTACGCCTTTTTGTTTTGAAATTCTATTCAAAGGCGATTGCTCCGAAATTTTCACAGTATATCAAAAACATCCTAACGAACAACTTTTAAGTTTTGAGTTTTTCAAAATAAAGTGAGGAATCGAGCGAAAATTTACAATCTTTACAAAAGCCGAAATCTGTCATAATTTCAGGAATAGCACAGCGATTTCTAAACATGTTTTTGACTTAGCAAATGATCTCCAAAATTCACGAAAATTTACAGGCACGTACAAATGAACAAGTTTTATTAGAGGAATTTTATGCAAATTCATCACGGATTAAGTCAGATTAATCCACTAAGTTCGGTTTAAAAATCTGTCGACTTTTCCTTCTCGGACACAGTGTATTCAAAATGGGTTTTGACAATTCAAATATTAATGAAAATGCACAAAATTTTACAGGCATGTTCTCAAGACATTTATCTACAACTTTTATGTTTTCACCAAAGATTAGTTTTGACCACAAGTGATAGAAAAATGCATATCAATTTCGACCATGTAATCTGTCAAGATTTTTGAAAGGTTCATACATCACAGAAAATGTTCGACGCGATTTGGGGTATCAAATCTTAATAAAAATGTATGAAAATTTATAGAGGTATTCATTACTCATAGATCTACAAATTTCATGTTTAGTACAAGTCCTAATTCGGCCTAGATCCAAGGTCAAAATGGCTAACAAGATCGAGAGTCAAATCTGCCAAAGTTCTAAGTTCGAAAATTATTCAGAGGTGTTCAGGCTCGGATTTCGGGCATCAAACCTTAATAATAAATTATGAAAATTTTATAGCATGTAGATCTATGTCTTAGAAACACTTTTTATGTTTTGAGTTTTCTCGTTTGAAGACTTTTAAGGGTTCAAAAAATTCATCCGAAAATGTTGTACGCGTGTGAAACCTCTATTGACGGATTTGGTCGATTATTAGCCAACAAAAACCGTATGTAAGAATTAACTTACATAATATGAGTTCTAAACAGCCCTTGGGTCATCCGAAATCTACGAATGGCTACGAACGGATCTCCTCAACACGGTTCTTCTTCCTTTGGCTCCGATTTGTGTTTTTGAGTATAGAAACCATAAGTTAGAATCTAAATCTGTATTAAACTATGAAACGAAGTTCAAGACTTCATCTTACCACTATCTAGGGTCTGAATACTTCCTCTCCACGTCCTCCTTTCTCCGGTTTGTTCGTCGGAAAGTGATCGGAAAGCAAGAACACAAGAGAATATGGGGTTTTCGGTTTTTGGGAGAACAAATGAGAAGTTGAGAGTGAATATGAGGGGAAGGGAGGGGAATTGAGTTTGAAAATATGGCCAAGAATCAGCCATGATTCGTCCATTATCCCTTCCCCCCGAAGTTGATCTAGTTTCGATTAAAGGGAGTCGAATTATGGTTAGAAAATCGTTGAAATCGCATTGATTGCTGCTGCCTGTTTGGTGGCGCGGTGGTGGCGCGAGGGCGCGCCGAGACCGTGCGGACTCCGACCTAGGCTTCGGCTTGGGCCGGGTCGTGCGATCCGTCGGGCCTTTCCTCCTCTCTTTCGGGCTTCTATCCTCTTACGTTCTTGGGCTCGATTTTTCGGGTCATCCTCGGGTTATGATTCCTATCTTAAATTTATTTCGTCTCGAATTAATCCCGTATTCGAAATCTTGAATTCGTCGCGTTTGGAGTCGTTGGCTTTGAATTCGTCGTCATTCGATTCCCGTGCAATGATTTATTTCTTTAAATCATTTTCGACTTCATGGTTCTTGGAATTAAAATTCTTTTCCTTCTGGAATTTAATTCCGTTTCTTTTTATAAAAATCTCGGGTATTACATTCACTGAGATGAGTTCAAATGCATAAAACCATGTCGCTGAAATGTATAAAATTATGTCGCTGAATTGCATAGGCCATGTCGCTAAATTACATAGGCCATGTCGTTGAATTGTGAACGCTTCGTCGGTGAGATGCGTTTAAAATCACAATGAACTTCAATCGGATCTAACTTTGACATCATTGAGATGAACATAATAATGTCGTTGAATTGCATAGGCCGCGTCGCTGAATTGGATTGGCTCCATCCCTGAATTGTGTATGCCATGTCGCTGATGATGATACTAACCCTGTAATACCCGAAAAATTACCCGAATGATTTCCATTGTTATGTTTATTTTTGTTATTTTAAAGGACAATTGGTAGTGTAGTCCTAGTTTAGTCAGTTATATATATAAATATATTATTATTATTATTATTATTATTATTATTATTATTATTATTATTATTATTAGGAGTAGAGGTGGGATTACTTCTATAATTAGTAGCATGACAAACTTTGACCGTGGGACCCACACATAGGAATGTGTCAAGCTAATAATCTAATTCTCTCACACTCACGGATGGATAGTAAATAATGTTTGATTCAGGAATGGCTTAATATGGATTGGGATCAAGTAAGTAAGGAATGAATATTTTTATTCACGTGAAGACGGAAAGATGGAAATCAACATTACAGCAAATCAATGGGGATTGATGTTAATGTGTGTGGCAATAAATCCCTGCCATATAATAATACCCTTACTCCATTTTAGCAGCCAAAAGAACCGTCCATCCCATAATTTCTTCCACCCCTCATCCTCCAAAATTTTAAGGTTTCAAGCATTCCCGAGCCCTTGCCGTGGAGAATCCGACCAAAGTGACGAATTGGACACACCGCACCGCACACACATAGGTTTGGTGGTATGGGACAACTTAGATCAGTTTTACATAGTTGTTGGTCGAAAATTTGTGTCTAACTATAGGTATTTTATTTCTGACCTTGTTTTATGGCGAAGAGGAAGAGGAATCACTGTGAATCGATCGTGTCCGTAGCAATTCAGGCATCGCCGACCATGCCAAAGACATCCTAGAACTCTCATTCAGTAAGTCAATACCTTTCATACCAATATGGGTGGTTTAGGGGCGTCCGAGACTTTGGATTTGAAACAAAACATTAAAATCGAACCTAAAAACCCCGATCTGCGTGTTTTCTGAAATTCGACCAGAACTCCTACTTCGAGTGTTCAAACCGAAAAACTCAAAACTAGGATTTCGATCCTAAGACCTTAAGATACATTGTGTAAAAATTTCAGAGATTTTCATCGAGTTTTGGTACCCCAAATCGTGTCGGACATATTCTGTGATTTTAAGAATTTTTGAAAAGCTGACAGTGCACTTAATCAAACTTGATGAGCATGTTTCTATTACTTCCAGTCCAAAATAATCTTTGTGATGTAAACAAAAGTTTTAGATAATCATGTCTAGTATGTGTCCACAAAATTTCAGAATTTTTGGAGTCCATTTGTTGAGTAGAAAAATCGGATTTTGAACGCTGTGTCGAACCTAAATCCTGACAGCATATTGTTTGTGTAGAAAACTTGATTTTTGACATGTTTCCCCTCTTTATTCCGAAAAACTCGAAACACAGTTCTTCGTTAGGATGTTTTTGATATACTGTGAAAATTTCAGATCAATCGCCTTTGAATTGAATTTTTAAACTAAAAAGGCGTAAACTGTGACAACAAACGGTTTAAACTTGTGAGATTTTGAAATTTCTAAACAAACGATCGAAATCTTATTATATGATAAAGCTGTAATTTTTAAAATCCCGTTACACTAAGTTGAAACGATATCGGTTACATAGGTAGGGGTGAGTGATCTGCAGGGTGCCCCTCTAGCCTTTTCTCTGCGTGCCTATAATGGACGAGAGAAGTTTGAATGAAAAATAATGCCAAAACGGCAATATATTTTGGGCCTACACTCTCGGGAGTATCCGTATGGGTTTCCCGATGCTCCAGAGTGGTACTGGGTATGACGGATAGGCTGCGGCCGCCGGGCTACCGGCTAAATGAAAAACTACGAAACTGGTTGCGGCCGCCGTGTTACCGGCTAAATTAAATATTGTTGAGATGGTGGTGTAACGGGGAAATTAAAAAGCTTAGATTTTTATTTATTTATTTATGTCATTATTCATGCATTTAATTTATGTTTTTAAATTTATGCCTATGCTTAAATTATTATTTATGAATTCATGTGTCTTTAAAGTATGCAAATTAAATTATTATTTTTAGATTGGTAAACAAAATGTTTTATATGCATGATTAAAAGTATAATCTTAGCTATTAAATTAAACCCCTTTATTGTTATGTTAGGGTTGATTTACTCAGTATTTTATATACTGATAAAATTGTTGCTTTCCTTTTTCTTTTCAGATTATGGCGATAATGCATAAGCATGTGCATTTGGGGGACTCTTTCGGAACATTATTTTGTCATTATATGATACATGCATATCGGGCCTGTATAACCCGAGTTTTGGCCGTGTTTGCCCTATTTTTAAATTTCCGCTGCAATTTATTATTACTATCATGTGTGGATGACATTATATTTTTAAATAATTCCGGACTTGTTTTTTTAAACTCTTTTTAATACCCATAGCCTTGCATCTCTTTAGCAAGCTCGGAGAATTCGTGTCTTGCTAGGGAGGTGTGGCGGTGGCATCCCGGCCTGGGTTATCAAATCCGGGGTGTTACAAACCCTACAAATTATCTCAACCGTTGGATGGTGAAATTGATCAACGGTTGCGGATGCTATCTGCACGTCCGCACGGATGAATAAGGAAAACTCGACTCGATACTCGATCAAAACTCGATTAAATTATTAATTTTGAAAATATAAAAATAAAAAAGCTATTAGACACTATTTAAGCTTTATCAAACCTAACAAACTTATATTTTGCAGCATAATAAGTAAAACTTCCAATTTAAATTCAAATTATATACTGTCTAGCCTAGTTAAATGCGGGCTAGAACTTTAAAATTTGTTACTGTACAAGCTCGAATTACACTGTTCAGACTCGAACTCGACTTGATATCACCCATACACGGATCAAACGTCCGCACTGTAATACCCCGTAATAATACGCAGAAATTTACTTTTGAGCCTGACCCGAATATTTTGTATCCCGAATAAACAAATTCAAATTGTTTTGAACTACGTAATGACTTGATCCCTTCACGGGGTACGTAGGCAACTTGCAAATTTCAATTCTGGGATCAGTCAAATAATAACAAACAACAACACACAATAATAAAATCGCTTAATCAAACAATTCCCGAACTCGCGAGACGATAAAGCGCAACTTCGAGGACGAAGTTGATTCTTAAGAAGGGTAGAATGTAACACCCGGGATTTTTATCGGCGTCCAAAGGAATAAAAAAATTAGTTTCTTAATCCGATCAAGGTCGAAATATCTCCGAGAGGAAGAAAATAATTTATCACAATAAATTATTGCTCGGAAATGAAACGCCGATAGATTCAAAATTCGAAAAGCAATAAAAGAGAGAAAGGAAGCCCGAAGACATTCCATGAATTGAGTCAAAAGAATTGGAATTAAATTCAAGAAAGAAAAGAATTTTAATTCCAAGAACCCGCGAAGTCGGAAACGATTTACACGGGAGTCAAAAGATGACGAATTAGAAGCCGACGAATCCAAACGCGACGGACTCAAGATTTCGAATACGGGATTAATTCGAAACGAGATAAATTTAAGATAAGAGTTTATAATCCGAGAATGACCCGAAAAATCGAGCCCGAAAATGTAGGAGGATAGAAACCCGAAAGAGAGGAGAAAAGGCCCGACGGGATCGCACGGCCCAGTCCAGACGCACGGCCCAGACCAGGCCGCACGCTCTCCGCGCGGGGTTTGGCCTAACCCCTCTCCACCAAGACAGCAGCTGCAACATGACGCGGTTTCGGTGATTTCTTGCCATATTTCGACCCCCCGACTTTGGAAACTCAATCCCGAGTGAAGGAAGGTGTATATGGTCTGCTCTAGGGGTCTTGGGACTCATTATTTTCGAAATCCCAAACCCTAGCAGCCCCATTGTCTCTCCCAAATCTCCCAAGTTCTTCCAATAACCAAAATCACCGACTTCGAACTTTCCGATCACTTTCCAGCGACGAAAACCGACGGAGGAGGCGGGGAACACAAGGTCTCTAGTAGTCCAGACTTTGTTGGAAGCTTGGCGTTGAGGAGATCCGTTCGTAGTGGATTTGGACAAGCCAAGCGACCTGAGGACGACCAACACCTTACCACAGTAAGTTCATGCCTTTCATATCAATACGGGTGGCTTAGGGGCGTCCGATTTAGTCACGTTGTAACGAAACGTAAAAACCGAACCTAAAAACCCTATCTTGCGCAATTTCTGAAATCCGATTAAAACTCATATTTCGATAATCCAATCCGAGAAACTCAAAACTAGACTTTTGTTTCTAACACATTAATCTATGTTTTGTAAAAATTTCAGCCATTTTCATCAACGTTTGCTTCCCCAAAACGATCCGAACCTAAACTGCCTTGTAAAACGTTTTCGAAAATCTGACAGTGTTGATGTCCAACGTTGATGAGCACGTTTCTATATTTTCTAATCCGAATTGATCTTTGCAATCTAAATGAAACTTGTAGATAATTATGTCTTTTATGTGCATATAAAATTTCAGAATTTTTAGAGTCCATTTGGTATGTCAAAATGCCGATTTTCTGAACTGTGGTAAACCTGAATCCTGACAGTGTACATGTTGTGCAATAAACTCGATTTTTGACATGTTTCCTCAACTTATTACGAAATTGTTAAAACACGAAAGTTGTTCGTTAGGATGTTTTTGATATACTGTGAAAATTTCAGAATTTATGGACTTGAAATGAATTTTTAAATTAAAAAGGCGTAAACTGTGACGCCAAATGATTTTAAATCGAAGAGATTTTGAAATTTCCAAACAAACGGTCGAGACCTTGAAATACGATACATCTATACTTTTGAAAAATCTCGTTACACTAAATTGAAACATATGAGATACTTCGGCGGAGGGTGAATGCTCTGCAGGGTGCCCCACTAGCCTTTCTCTTCGGGCCTATAATGGACGAGAGAAATTAGATGAGATACTACGCCAAAACGGCATTGAGATACGGCCTACACTCTCGGGATTATCCGTATGGATTTCCCGAGGCTCCGGAGTGTTTTGGGTATGGCAGATACGACTGCGGCCGCCGGATGACCAGCTAAACTTGACGAGATTGCGATGCAATCGTGAAATACTTGAAATACTTGAAATATGAAACCGCTGCGGCCGCCGGATGACCGGCTAAACTTGACGAGATTGCGATGCAATCGTGAAATACTTGAAATACTTGAAATACGAAACGACTGCGGCCGCCGGATTGCCGGCTACACTAAATATTGAGTAACGGTGATGTAACGGGGGAAATAAAAGACTTAATTCTTTTTATGTATTATTTATTTATTTATGTCCTTAAATTATGCATTAAAAATTTTGTCTTAAATTTTATAACATGTTAAATTATTAATTATGAATTTTAATGCATATTCAAGTATACAATTAAATTATTTATTTTTAAATTGGTAAATGGAATATTTTGTATGCATGCCTAGTTTGTTTTTACTCGTGGAAAAATTTAAATAACTTTATCTTTTTTTTTGAGAAAAAGTAGTTTTATACCTTCAATAAACCAAACCCAAAACTGTCTTACAAATGGCGGTGTACCACAATCTCACTATCTCACTACAACGCTCCATCGATGAAATAATGGAACACAACAGAAAGAAGGCCTGCACAGGGAAAAGAAGGCTCAAGCCCCTTTGGAACAAAAGGCAATGGACATATGGACATATGCCAACCGCAGCCTCTTGCATTTGTGGATATAGTATCGTCCATCCTTAGTCAGTAGCTCCTCAAAACAATCCCCAGAAACTCCTAGCAGCATCAGCATCGTGAGACCCGTCCATGAGCAGCACCGAGGTTAATTGTAGGTGCTCCCTTCCAGAATTTCGCAGGTTGGGTAGGCAATAGAGATTGTAACACCCCGGATTTCAAAACAAATAAGGCTGGGATGCTACCGCCACACCCTCCCAATCAAGCTCACCATTGGCTAACTTAATTGGAAAAATCCTAAGGCTAGTTGTACCATTATAAATAATTTTAAAATAAACATAGGACTTTATTCAAAAGAAATTAAATGCGCGGAAACGTTCAAAACATCAAGTAATGCATAATCTCAAAGGTAAAGTCATGCAAATAATAAAAGTGATAGTAAACGAGATTGTAACACCCCGGATTTGGTAACCCAGGCCGAGGTGTCACCGCCGCATCTCCCTAGCAAGACACGGATTCCCGAGCTCGCTAAGGAGGTGCAAGGCTTATGGGTATACAAAGTTTTAAAAACATTCAACAATGAATCCGGAATTTATTAATACTTCAAATCAAGTACGATAGTAAAAATCATCATGCATGGATAAGGTAAATGCAGCGGAAAAGTAATCACGGCCAACACGGCCAAAACCTCGGGTTTAACAGACCCGGTAAAACAGTAGTATGATGCAGTAATTAAAAATGTTCACAAATATATCCCCCCAAATGCGCGTGCATGCGTCACTCGACATACTCTGTAAAAAAAAGAAATGACAACGGTTGTCAGTATAAAGATATACTGAGTAAGTTAATCCCTAACTAACAAATAAAAGGGGTTACATGTGTTTAAACTAAAGATTTCGCTTACCGTACGTGAATTTAAAATACATAATTTATTTGCAGCGGAAAAACATGATTAAAGGACTTAATTTTAAAAGCGTAATTTAAAGCATAATTTCAGATGCATAAATTTTAAATACATAATTAAAGACATGATAAATACGATTTAAGCATAATGGACACTCACACAAGTCTTTTACATTTTATCCCGTAGACTAAGAAGAGAACACCATACTGGGAGATCACTAACGAGGCAATCTCAACATAGGACCACTAACGAGGCAGTCCAAATAATGGGAGACCACTAACGAGGCAGTCTCAAAAAGATAGTAGGACCACTAACGAGGCGATCCAAAAATACAGCGCGCGAGATCACGAACGAGGCAATCTCAGATAGTAAGGAGACCACTAATGAGGCAGTCTCAAAGATAATGATAGCATGAAGATCGGCTCAGCCTAGTGAACGTGATTTTTCGAAAGTTCGTATTTCAATGTTATCAAATGATCGATATCGTGTTTTCATAGTTCGAGTTTTCTCAAGTTCGAAAAATCCTATTCGAGGCAGTTTACGCCTTTCTTAATTAAAAATTCGTCTTTACACCAAAAATTCTGAAATTTTTACAGTAGTTCAAAAACACACACACGAACAACTTTCATGTTTTAAGTTTTTGGAAATAAGGTTCCGAAGTGAGTCGAAGTTCGAGTTCATTGCAAAGAATAATTTCTGTCTTAAAAACGGGTTCCGTCACAGGTTCGTGCAACGCCGATTAAAAATTCATTTCAAAACCAATTGATGCGAAATGTTTACAGTAACTACAAAACACGTTAAGGAACAACTTTCATGTTTTAAGAATTTAGAAATAATGATTTCTTGGTACTCAAAAATCGACCACAACTCACTGCATACTCGCGGCCTTCGAAACAGTTTTAAAGCAGTTCTAAAAATTCGACCATTTGACATATCAAATGAACACCGAAATCCGTGAAATTTTATATGCATAATCTAGACTCAATTATCTACAACTTTTGTTTAGGAATGCAAAGTTAAATTATTTGAAAAATGGGTGAAAAACATGCATCAAGTCAAGTAAGGAAAACTGTCACAGTTTAAAAATGTTCGGGTTGTCACAGAAAGTTTACGGCGAGATTTGGGATAGCAAATCTTAATGTCAACGGCTGAAATTTGGACACAAGATAGATAATGGTGTTAGGAACAACTTTTATGTTGAAAAGTTTTCGGTTTGAATTCCCGAAGGTCGAGTTTTAGGCGAGTCATTGAAATTGGACGAAAATAGGGTTTTTGAAAACCGATTTTTGTTACAAGCCTATATCTCGAGTTTTAAACAACAAACAACCACGAAAATTTGTGAGTAAGGTTTTAACTTACTTAGAATGAGGATGGGGTCGCTGAAAAGGGTTTCCGGAGATCCTAGGGTTGCGACGAACGGCCAACTTCTCCGATCGCTTTTCGTTCGTCCCCCGACGTGAAATCGTAGCAAGGGAAAAGATGTTAGATTTCAAGTTTTCAAGGTTTATGGACGAACTAAACACTATACCATGACTTAACAAAGGTCTAGGAAGCAGAGGCTTCGTCCCGCTTGCCTTGTCGTTGCCGGAATGCTAGCCGGAAGTGGAGTCGAAGAGGTTTTCTTGCTTGGAGAGGATGGGTGGGAGGTCTAGGGTTTGTTTTCTGTAAAGTGGTGGAAAGGGGGCGCCCAAATCCGACTTTAAGCCTTTCCCTAAGGCTGTGATCGGCTTGCCACCGATAGAGGTCGGATTTTTGGCAAGGAAATCGCCATGGAAGGAAAGTTTACACCTCCTGCACCTCCGGCGCGCTGGTGACGCGCACATAGGCCTTTGTCCGCGCGGAGTACGCGCGAACCATCCAGGGACGCGACTCCCTTTGGCCGCGCGGTGGCCGCGCGCATGCGCGCGGGGTGCGCGCCGCCCGAACCGGCCGGTTTGGGCGGTTTGTGTGGTGCGTCGGTTCTTTTCTTCCTCTTCTCGATCGGGTTTCCATCCTTCGTGCTCTTGGTCCGACTTTTTGGGTCATTCCCGACTCGAAATTCTCATGTGGGTTTATCTACGAATCCGATCTAACTCCCGTATGATAACCCGTCTACTTAAACTCGTCCCGTCCTTCCTTAATGATTTTACTGAAGTTGTGTTTTGGTTTCTTCGGGTTTAACGATGGGATGCTTTCGGTTATGTTTTTATTTTGTGATTTATTTTATGACTGAACTTAGAAATTAGTTCCAAGCTGCCTACGTACCCTGTGAGGGGATCAAGTCATGACGTAGTTCAAAACAATTTGAATTTGTTTTTCCTCGGGTGTTACATCCTCCCCCCCCCCTTAAGAATACAGTTATGTCCCCATAACTGTGGTCGGGTCGTCTTGGAAGGGGGTAGGGTAACGTTGTCTCATGTCGGCTTCCAATTCCCAGGTTGCCGTTCCTGTCTCGTGGTTAGGCCACGGGACCTTGACCATCTTTACAAATTTATTTCTTGTCAACCTCTCCTTGTAGTTGAGTATTTGCACCGGGGTTTCTTCATAAGTCAAGTCATCACCCAATCCAATTACGTCCGGTCGGAGCACATGCGACGTGTCGGGCACGTGCTTCTCCAGGTGGGAGTCGTGGACCCGTTATGGATACGAGCAAACTGTGGTGGGGACATTAGTTAATAATCGGTTTCCTATTCCCTACGGAATTTCTTATGGCTCCTATGTATTTACGTCCCGCGGGCTCCTTGTAGTCCTGCGAAAGGAGGATGTGAGACAATTCTGCTGTCCTTGCCAGGAATAATGCCAGGTGATGCTCCATGTCGTTGTATTTCACTGTCAATGTATGTCCGGGTTCAGTGAGGAGCGTATAGCAAAAGAGATTGAGCAGAACAGGAAAAATAAAACTCCCTCCGGGTCCCGCGCGGTGGCCGCGCGGTAATGCGCCACAGCGCGCGGAGAGCGCGCGGCTCCACCTGTTCGAAGAAATGGGGCTCGCGCTCCGCGCGAGCCACTTCCCCCATTTCCCATTCGAGAACACACCCCCAATTCTCTCTAAATCCGGCGAGTTACCTTCTTGTTTGCTTGATTTCGACTTTAATTTCACTCATCGAGGTACGATTCTACTAAACCCACCTACTAATTTCAACTTTTATGTTTTGAATGACTTGATTTGTGAAGAGATTTAGGAAATTAGGGTTTGTGTCCAAAAATTGGGGGTTTGTTACTTTTAGGCTTGATTTGTGCAAATTAGCAAGTGTACGTGGCAATTGTTGTTACTCTTGTTGCCTTGCCTATGTTTATGTTATAATGTGTTTATGTTTTTGGCAATTTCTTGTTGAAGTTGAATCCTTAGAAAGACTGTGAAGTTTTTGATGTTTGGTTGTTATTGGGGTGTGATTATTAGTTCGTTCCCCTGTCGTTTGGTGCTGTAGGAGATGCTGTGTGGTTATTAGAATGATCGTTTCATTCTGTGGGTAATTTTCGTGTGTTGTTAGTAACTTAGGTTTTGGTTTATTGCGCACATAACGTGTTCGATGAAATGCCACAAAGGGTTTGGGCACTAGTTTGGGCATATCCTATGTCTAGATTACCTCCTGGTTGGTCTTAGCAAACGGTAGGATTTGCTGTTCTTACGGTATATTCACGTTGGAAGTGTATATTGATGCCCATTACATATTTTCGCTTGTCTTTTGTGTGGAACTTAGTCTTATAATCGGTATTGGGTAACTTGCAGGATGTTGCTCTTTTTGTGGGTCGTTTTGGCGTCTCTCATGTGTCCTCCGAGGACTATGAGACGAGTTACTGATGAGGCTGGCCCCAGTCATGCCGCTCCGGCGATGCCTGATTCCGACGAGAGCGAGCCAGAGGAGGACGAGGAGCAGCGGGGCCCGCGACTCAGGGGTCTCCCGGACGAGGTGCGTCCTCACCGGCACGACAGGTTCCGGTTTAGGACGAGGGCTGCCCAGGACTTTTATTTCGACGAGCTTCGTCGAAACAGGGCTTACGTCCCTGAGAGAGGCATATATCCTCTTCATATGGGCGATGACAGGGTCAGTGCAGTCTTGGAGTATCTGCAGTGGACCGGTCTGGCACGTCACCCCGAGGGCGTCGCCTCCGGTTATCTGGCTATGGAGGTTATTGCCAACATTGGCGGTCTCGGGGAGGGTGACGACCTGTCCCGGGTATGGGTCTGTGGTCGCTATCTCGACTTCAGTGCTCGGGCGATCAATGTCTATTTTGGCTTGCCCGACGATGGCGTATTTCGCCCACAGCCTGAGGGACGTGTTCTCGCTCCTGCGTGGAACACCTTGTGCACCATAGTGCCTCCTCAGCTCGAGCACGGTTATGAGCTTCGTTTGACGATGGACTCCCCTTGGCGAGAGCTTGCTCAGCTGTGGTTAGGGCGCGTCCGGCCGATCACCCGGAGCCACATTGTCCTGGATCACGTCTACGAGACCATTTGCTTTATCGCGCGAGACGGTAGGGTGAATGTAGGAGCTTGCATCGAGGACAACTTGCGGGGTATGCGGAGAGGACGAGGGAGTAGGGTGATTACCCATGTTCACCTCATCTGTGGGTTGTGCGCGGCGCAGGGGATTCGCACTACACTGGAGACAGACCCGTACGACCTAGCACCGGGCCGTTGCTACCGTATCCCGACTTATGCTGACCGGCGTAGCGCCTTACGTCGTGGGGCTCCCCGTGTTGTACTTCGCCCGCAGCCTGATGATGGCGGCCTGATCCTTGTTGTACCACCGGAGCAGCCACCCCCTCCTCCAGTAGTTCCACCTCCTGCTGTGGCACCTCAGGGGCAGGAGATGACTCAGATGCTGCAGATGATGCAGGAGATGCGGGTCGGTATGGATGCCGGGTTTGCAGCTGGGCAGGCTCGTTATGACGCCATCGACGCTAGGTTGGACTTCTATCAGACCCGTATGGACTCGTTTGCTACGAGGCAGGCTCAGCAGCAGGCCACCATGTCCAACATGTACGCCTGTGTGCGGCAGATGGACGACTACATGCGCCGGCAGTTCCCGCCTCCCGAGCAGTGATGTCTCCTTTCGGTTTCGTGTTTTCGTTTAGGTTTTGCATTGGACGTACTTTGTTTAGTTTCCTCCTTATGAGGACGTTGCTGTTGTCTGGGATTTGTGATTTATATTTTCGTTATGTTATTGCTTAGTTAGGTGTTTGACATGTGTTAGTGGTTTACTGTTGTTTTAGAAGTATGGTTGAATTGTCCCGCTTTAGTTATGATTTATGGTACTACGGTTTCGTCGTTACCTCTTCACTGCATTTACATGAGTGGGCCCACTAGTTATTGCATATTTACGTGGTTGAGTTTCTCCCGGGTATGTGGATATGATACACGAATAAGTATAAAGGATAATTGAAATAACTGCTGGAAATTCTTTTATTGCTTCAAAAGAAACTTATTGGGTTATACACGGTAGGATGAACGTAGTAGTGCTGACAATAGTCAAAGAAGGTACAAGTAGTAATGCATCGATATCTATATCCCTAATCTAGAGGGGACAGGTAGGGGCATCCTCGATGGGGTCGTCCTCGTCGCTGGATACGTCAATGGGAACAGCGACGTCGGGGCCAGGGCCCAGGTTCTGGAGGATCGCCTCACCAACGTCCTGGGTTAGGTTGGTCAAGTCCCAGCCCAGGTTCTCCACTTGCTCCTCCAAGCCATCACTCTGGTCCTGGAGCTGGGCCACTTGGGCCTGAAGCTGCGCGACTTGCTCCTGCAGCTGGGTTATGTGGTGATGGTCTGCCTCCCTAAGATGACCCAGATGGGCCACGTTACCCTCCAACTGTTCTACCCGCGTTTTGAAGTAATTGATGTGTTGTTGGCCCTCAAGGTATGCGTTCATTAATTTCACCATCAAATTGACCATGTTCGCGTTGGGCTCGGCCATCTAATGTTGACAAGGTAGGTCAGAGTTAGGATATATTTTAGGCAAAGTTAAGATATGCACGAATTTAAATCTATATGCAACATGCAAGTGCAAGTCCCCACCCCCCCCCCCCCACCACCCCCTCCCAATTAAAGATTTAATTTATTCGTGCGTTTAAAATAAATTGCTAAAGGTTGGGCCTCTATAGTGGGCCAAAATTTAATATTTCTTTGGCTAAGATTTTGGGCTATGAAAAAAGAAAAATAAACTTTTGGGCTAAAAATAATACTAGTAGTCAAAATAAATAATTTAAAAATAATACTTGGGTTTTAAAAATAATGGTTTAAAATAATAGTAGTAGCTTTTAAAAATTTTCCAGGCTCTGATACCAACTTGTAACACCCCGGATTTGGTAACCCAGGCCGAGGTGTCACCGCCGCATCTCCCTAGCAAGACACGGATTCCCGAGCTCGCTAAGGAGGTGCAAGGCTTATAGGTATACAAAGTTTTAAAAACATTCAACAATGAATCCGGAATTTATTAATACTTCAAATCAAGTACGATAGTAAAAATCATCATGCATGGATAAGGTTAATGCAGCGGAAAAGTAATCACGGCCAACACGGCCAAAACCTCGGGTTTAACAGACCCGGTAAAACAGTAGTATGATGCAGTAATTAAAACTGTTCACAAATATATCCCCCCAAATGCGCGTGCATGCGTCACTCGACATACTCTGTAAAAAAGAGAAATGACAACGGTTGTCAGTATAAAGATATACTGAGTAAGTTAATCCCTAACTAACAAATAAAAGGGGTTACATGTGTTTAAACTAAAGATTTTGCTTACCGTACGTGAATTTAAAATACATAATTTATTTGCAGCGGAAAAACATGATTAAAGGACTTAATTTTAAAAGCGTAATTTAAAGCATAATTTAAGATGCATAAATTTTAAATACATAATTAAAGACATGATAAATACGATTTAAGCATAATGGACACTCACACAAGTCTTTTACATTTTATCCCGTAGACTAAGAAGAGGACACCATACCGGGAGATCACTAACGAGGCAATCTCAACATAGGACCACTAACGAGGCAGTCCAAACAATGGGAGACCACTAACGAGGCAGTCTCAAAAAGATAGTAGGACCACTAACGAGGCGATCCAAAAATACAGCGCGCGAGATCACTAACGAGGCAATCTCAGATAGTAAGGAGCCCACTAACGAGGCAGTCTCAAAGATAATGATAGCATGAAGATCGGCTCAGCCTATTGAACGGGATTTTTTGAAAGTTCGTATTTCAATGTTATCAAATGATCGATATCGCATTTTCATAGTTCGAGTTTTCTCAAGTTCGAAAAATCCTATTCGAGGCAGTTTATGCCTTTCTTAATTAAAAATTCGTCTTTACACCAAAAATTCTGAAATTTTTACAGTAGTTCAAAAACATACACACAAACAACTTTCATGTCTTAAGTTTTTGGAAATAAGGTTCCGAAGTGAGTCGAAGTTCGAGTTCATTGCAAAGAATAATTTCTGTCTTAAAAACTGGTTCCGTCACAGGCTCGTGCAACGCCGATTAAAAATTCATTTCAAAACCAATTGATGCGAAATTTTTACAGTAACTACAAAACACGTTAAGGAACAACTTTGATGTTTTAAGAATTTGGAAATAATGATTTCTTGGTACTCAAAAATCGACCACAACTCACTGCATACTCGCGGCCTTCGAAACAGTTTTAAAGCAGTTCTGAAAATTCGACCGTTTGACATATCAAATGAACACCGAAATCCGTGAAATTTTATATGCATAATTTAGACTCAATTATCTACAACTTTTGTTTAGGAATGCAAAGTTAAATCATTCGAAAAATGGGTGAAAAATATGCATCAAGTCAAGTAAGGAAAACTGTCACAGTTTAAAAATGTTCGGGTTGTCACAGAAAGTTTACGGTGAGATTTGGGATAGCAAATCCTAATGTCAATGGCTGAAATTTGGACACAAGATAGATAAAGGTGTTAGGAACAACTTTTATGTTGAAAGGTTTTCGGTTTGAATTCCCGAAGGTCGAGTTTTAGGCGAGTCATTGAAATTGGACGAAAATAGGGTTTTTGAAAACCGATTTTTGTTACAAGCCTATATCTCGAGTTTTAAACAACAAACAACCACGAACATTTGTGAGTAAGGTTTTAACTTACTTAGAATGAGGATGGGGTCGCTGAAAAGGGTTTCCGGAGATCCTAGGGTTGCGACGAACGGCCAACTTCTCCGATCGCTTTTCGTTTGTCCCCCGACGTGAAATCGTAGCAAGGGAAAAGATGTTAGACTTCGAGTTTTCAAGGTTTATGGACGAACTAAACACTATACCATGACTTACCGAAGGTCTAGGAAGCAGAGGCTTTGTCCCGTTTGCCTTGTCGTTGCCGGAATGCTAGCCGGAAGTGGAGTCGAAGAGGTTTTCTTGCTTGGAGAGGATGGGTGGGAGGTCTAGGGTTTGTTTTCTGTAAAGTGGTGGAAAGGGGGCGCCCAAATCCGACTTTAAGCCTTTCCCTAAGGCTGTGATCGGCTTGCCACCGATAGAGGTCGGATTTTTGGCAAGGAAATCACCATGGAAGGAAAGTTTACACCTCCTGCACCTCTGGCGCGCTGGTGACGCGCACATAGGCCTTTGTCCGCGCGGAGTACGCGCGAACCATCCAGGGACGCGACTCCCTTTGGCCGCGCGGTGGCCGCGCGCATGCGCGCGGGGTGCGCGTCGCCCGAACCGGCCGGTTCGGGCGGTTTGTGTGGTGCGTCGGTTCTTTTCTTCCTCTTCTCGATCGGGTTTCCATCCTTCGCGCTCTTGGTCCGACTTTTTGGGTCATTCCCGACTCGAAATTCTCATGTGGGTTTATCTACGAATCCGATCTAACTCCCGTATGATAACCCGTCTACTTAAACTCGTCCCGTCCTTCCTTAATGATTTTACTGAAGTTGTGTTTTGGTTTCTTCAGGTTTAACGATGGGATGCTTTCGGTTATTTTTTTATTTTTTGATTTATTTTATGACTGAACTTAGAAATTAGTTCCAAGCTGCCTACGTACCCTGTGAGGGGATCAAGTCATGACGTAGTTCAAAACAATTTGAATTTGTTTTTCCTCGGGTGTTACAGAGATAAAATTTAAAAATGTCTTTTCAAAATGTCCCATCCCTCATGAAGAGAAGTGCTCGTGCTCATGCCTTTAATCCTGGAAGTCTGAAAAGAAAGTTTAAAAAAAAATAGGTTGTCAGTATGAATTACTGAGTAGGCTAATCAAATTCCCAGTTACAACCTTAAATTAATTTTTTTTTTTCTTGGCAATAAATTCTTGTAAGAGTGAAAAGAATTCTTAAAAAATAATTAAGTTATAATTGCCGCCGTACTAATAAGAATTCACGAGGTCACCCAAACATAATATCATCCACAATATCAATATCAAATGTGAGAAACATTTGTCTCACGGGACCACAATCGGATCCACGGTTATGTAGCGGACACTATACAGACTCACACCGGTGCCCACGTATAATCTTAAAAATAGAAATTATACAGGAGTATAGACTCTTGCATACCGTCTAGGCCTTTTTCAATAACATGAGCCGTTTTCGGCAACATATACAATTATGGGCATTCAAAACTCGGACTCCTAGGTACTTTGGCGAATGTAGATATCTTATAAAAGAGTTCCTTACATTTCTTTATACATATTTAAAAGATATCAATTAACCATGTCCCAAGAAAAACATACGTTCACAAATTCTGGAAACGATGGGTTTAATATATGCGACATTGGCATAAAAATTCCATAAATTTTATTATAACCCAGAAAATTACAAATATTTTCGGTTAGAATCCTCACTGAACGATCTATAATATTCATGTTTTATACTTTCACCGATTTTGACTTTAAGTTGTGGTAAAAATTAGATTTTACACAGAAGTACAATTACGTCGACCGCAATACGCTGTCTTCGAAAATAAATTCTAGAAAAATAAATACTTATCCAAAAATTCCGCAATTTTCAGGTTAGTCTCCTAACATGATTATCTACAAATTTTATGTTTTATGTTTTTCCTAATTCTTATTCGAAATTAACCCAAACTACAGATTTCTACAGGGTTTCAATTCTGTCCCGAAAAATGCACAGGAGCAGATCTAGTAGAAAATTCATCTAGCAGTGATAAATACTTTCAAAAATTCTGAAATTTTTACCATGCATTCTAAAGTCATAGATCTACAATTTCTCAGTTCATCAGATTTCGAAATTCGAAGAATAGCATAATCGAAAAATTCATTCTTTCCAATACTTAAAATCTGTCACAGAACTCTATACTAATGAGAGTTTCACTAACATTGAGTTTTCGAAATTTAACATCAAAAATATAATACAGGGATGTATATTAACCTACCTTAATGTGGTTCAAGGGATCCTACAGCAATCTTCTCGCCTTAAGTCCTACTCCTGCTCAATCTCCTCCGTTCCTATGCCGAAAAACCGAAAAATCGTGAGAACTCGAATCTCTAAAGGAAGAAGAATACCTTACTGATTTTTTTTTTTTTTTGGACAGAATTTACCACCTCCCAAGGTTTCTGTATGAAGGGAGAGACGTCCTAGGTGCTGGTAATCGGATGGGAACTCGATCCTCTTGCCAAGAACGTTCGAAAATCTAGATCTCTATTATTATTTTTTTGTACGTATACACAGCAACAATAATAGGAAGATGATGGGAATGGGTTTAAAAAGAGTTTATGGTCGGCATACTTGGGAGTCAAATCTTCCCAAGATTTACTCCAACTATATCCATATCATATATTCAATATTATCAAATTCAAATGTAAAATCTTGATTACCGATTAAATTTAGTTCTTTTTTTTATTATTATCTTTATTTTTTTTTTTTTGGTACCAGATTTGAAATCAAGGAAAATATTTTGTCAGACCAACAACTTGAGTGCCGTATGATGATTTAATTAGTTGAGAGAAATTTGGTTGAAACTTGATATGATGAGATGCTATTAAATGTAGATAGAGCCGAGCCATATAGAAATTATAGGGGTCCAATTACGTAACTAATTACATTAAAATTTGACTATTTCTTGGATAGGGAGTTCAATAATTAATTTAACAATTATCTAAATGTATATATCTATATATTAACTACTGTGTTTTTTTTTATTTATATATATATATATATAATCTAACAATTAAATAGTCTAACAATTATCTAGGGTGTTACAGTCTACCCTCCTTAAGAATAAACTTCTTCCTCGAAGTTGCCTATCATTCAATGGTAAAAATTAAATAGGGGGAAAATGTAGCGGGGATTGTAACGCACCTCTACTCTCGATATTTTTCGGTTGTTACATCCTCCCCCGCTTAAGATGATTGTTATGTCCGCATAACTTCCTTGGTGTCATTTTGGAAAAGGTTTGGATAGTGCTGACGTATGTCCGATTCCAGCTCCCAAGTTGCTTCCTGAACTCCGTGATTAGACCATAAAATTTTCACCATTTTTATAGTCTTGGTCCTGGTGGCTCGTTCCTTGAAATCAAGGGTTTGAATTGGAACCTCTTCATACTTTAAGTCCTCAGTCAATTCTATAACATCCGGTTGGAGTACATGACTGGAATCATGGATGTACTTTCTCAGTTGGGATACATGGAACACATTGTGGGCACGCGCTAGTTGTATCGGTAGTGCTAGCCGATAGGCTAAGGTGCCAATGCGTTCAAGGATCTCGTATGGTCCAATGTACCGGGGACTTAACTTGCCCCGCTTTCCAAAATGCATAACTCCCTTCATTGGTGAGACTTTTAACAGGACCTTGTCCCCTACATTAAATTCCAACTCTTGCCGTCTAACATCGGCGTAAGTCTTTTGTCTATCTTGGGCCGCTTTCATCTTTTGTTGTATCACCCTCACTTGTTCCGCCATGTCCGTAATTAGTTGCGGTCCAACTATCACTGGATGCTCGGTTTCATTCCAACAAAGTGGACTTCGGCACTTCCGGCCATATAACGCCTCAAATGGTGCCATACCTATGCTAGCATGATGACTGTTGTTGTAGGACAATTCAATTAATGGTATGTGGCTCTCCCAACTTCCCTTAAACTCCAAAACACACGCCCGCAACATGTCTTCTAATGTTTGAATTGTCCTTTCGGTTTGGCCATCAGTCATTGGATGAAAGGCAGTGCTCATCTTGATTTGAGTCCCTAATGCTTCTTGCATTTTTGTCCAAAAATGGGAGACAAATCTACTGTCTCGATCGGATATGATGTCATGGGGGACTCCATGTCTGCGAACGACATTATCGACATAAGCGTGTGCAAGTTGATCCATGGACCATGTGTCCTTCATGGGAATGAATATTGCCGCTTTTGTCAGTCGATCGACAATCACCCAAATCTTGTTATTTCCCTTTGGTGACTGTGATAGTCCAGAAATGAAATCCATAGAAATGCTTTCCCATTTCCAACTCGGGATTTCCAGTGGCTTCATTAGTCCAAGTGGTTTTTGACGGATGGCTTTGACCTTCTGACAGGTCAAGCACTTGGATACGAAGTCAGCTACCTTGTTTTTCATCCTTGGCCACCAATAGACCTTTTTCAAGTCCTTATAGAGTTTATCACCCCCCGTATGGACCGAATAGGGGGTGTTGTGACCTTCCTCCATCAATTTCTGTTTCAACTCACTGCACCTTTGGGGTACACACCACCTTCCCTTGAAGCGAATGCTTCCATCTGTGTGTATAGCAAATCCCGCTGCTTTACCTTCGGCAATCTTCTCTTTTATTCTATCCAGTTTAATATCTCCGGGTTGATTCGCACGTATTTCCTCTAACACGGGTGACGTGATTGTCATGGAATTGATGGTACTCACCACCGTGCCGTGTTGAACTAGTTCTACATCCAACCTCACTAGCTCCATATACAACTGAGGTGGTAAGATCAATGTGCTCAGTGTATGTTGAGCTTTCCGGCTCAATGCATCTGCCACGACGTTATCCTTTCCTTCATGGTATGCAATCTCCAAGTCGTAATCTTTTATAAGTTCCAACCATCGTCTTTGCCTCATATTTAACTCTTTGTGTGTAAATATGTATTTGAGGCTTTTGTGGTCGGTGAAGACTCGACATGTTCTTCCATACAAGTAATGTCGCCAAATCTTGAGGGCAAACACCACTGCTGCCAATTCCAAGTCATGCGTCGGATAATTCTCTTCATGAGGTTTTAATTGTCGAGATGCGTATGCGATAACTCGTTGTTCCTGCATCAAGACACATCCTAATCCTTCCTTCGAAGCGTCACTGTACACTTCGAAATCCTCATTATCCGATGGAAGAACGAGTACTGGAGCGGTTTTAAGCCTCATCTTCAACTCTTGAAAGGCTGTTTCACACTCCTTAGTCCATTCATACTTCAAGCCTTTCTTAAGTAGCTGAGTTAGAGGTCGTGCGATTCTTGAAAAGTCTCGGACAAACCTCCTATAGTATCCAGCTAATCCAAGGAAGCTTCATACCTCCGTCTGGCTCGTGGGAGCAGGCCAATCGGTTACTGCCGAAATCTTGGCCGGATCGACAGAAACTCCTTCCGCTGAAATGATGTGGCCTAGAAATGCCACCTTTGTCATCCAAAAATCACATTTGGACAACTTGACATATAACTGGTTGTCTCTTAGTGTCTTTAACACTTGATGAAGGTGGTTTGTATGCTCTTCATCGTCCCACGAATATATCAAAATGTCATCGATAAACACAACAACGCACTTATCTAACATTTCACGGAACATGTTATTCATCAGGTTCATGAACACAGCAGGGGCGTTGGTTAGTCCAAATGGCATCACTACAAATTCGTAGTGGCCATATCTTGTACGAAAGGCTGTTTTCTGAATGTCCTTCTCTGCAATTCGTAGCTGATGGTATCCCGACCGCAGATCGATCTTCGAGAATACCTTAGCTCCTTTTAATTGGTCGAAGAGGTCTTCAATCCTCGGCAACGGATACTTGTTCTTGACGGTGACTTGATTTAACCCTCTGTAATCAATGCAGAGTCGTAAACCACCATCTTTCTTCTTAACGAAAAGCACGGGTGCTCCCCACGGTGAGGTACTGGGTCGAATGTACCCTTTTCCCAACAACTCCTCAAGTTGGTCTTTAAGTTCCTTCATTTCGAGTGGCGCCATACGATACGGTGCTTTGGACACAGGTTCGATTCCGGGCACCAGGTCGATGGTAAACTCAATATCGCGTTGCGGTGGCATCCCTGGAATGTCTTGGGAAATACGTCAGGGTATTCCTTAACAACTGGGATGTCATCTATTTTACTCTGCTCCATTTCGAGGTTATATACATAACCAACATATACAGGGTAGCCCTTTCTGATTAGAGTGCTAAACTTTAAGGTATTGACTACCTTAGCAGTTTGTCTCGGAGGTTGAGAGTAGTATATCGCCTTCTTGCCCCTACTCTTCGATAAAGTAATCTTTTGCTTTTGACATTCGATTACCGCCTTGTATTGAGTTAGCCAGTCCATACCCAATATAATATCAAAATCCTTAAGCTCAAACTTAATTAGATTCGCGAAGAATTCTAAGTTCTTGATGATTATGGGGATTCCGTTGTGTTCAGAGCACGATACAACTTCGCCCAAAGGCAGTTGAATTCCTAACTTGATCAATTCAGGCGCAGGTATATCTAAGTTCGCTATGATTCTTGAAGAAATGAAGGAACAACTAGCGCCAGAGTCGAATAAAACTTTAACAGGTACATTTAAAGCAATAAAAGTACCTGCTAACACATCGGCATGCTCCGGAATGTCGGCTTGGTTGATGACATTTAACCTCCCTGCTGCACCACCTTGATTTCCTTGTTGACCACGATTTCCATTATTCTAGTTACCCTGATTCTGATTCTGTTGTGGCCTCGGTCCTTGGTTATTTCCATTACGTCCATTGTGATTATTCTGTCCATTCCCTCATCGGGGATTCGCCAAATCTCTCTCTTGATTATCTGATCAATTCGCGTTCGGCAATCCTTGTAGTGATGTCGTGCCCTACCACATCTGTAGCACGCTCCCGGTGCTGGGCATTCCTTGACCAAATGGCGCTCGTTACAGCGCGGGCATGGTGGTGGCACAAAGTTCCCTTGATTCCCATTATTTCCATTGTTTCTGTGAGGTGTCTGATTCACATGTTGACATCCACGCCTTCCTCCAAAATTATTAGCATTGTTACCTTGCTGAAAGCGATTCCTTCTGTCGTGAGTTGGTGGTCCGCTTCTCCAGCAGCTTTCCTCTTCAATTGCTGAACTCTTGCAACTGCTACTGCTTTCATGTAGACGGATTGCAGATTCTGGTATTGAGTGCCCGTCACAATCTCTCGAATTGTAAGATTCAGCCCCATCTCAAACTTTTGGGCTTTCTCAACTTCAGTGGGTACTAGGCGAGGAGCAAATCTTATAAGTTCCTTGAATTTTGCGTAGTACACTTGGACAGTCATAGTTCCTTGCTTTAAAGTTAGGAACTCCTCATATTTTTCAGCTTTCAAACTCATGGGATAAAAGTGATCTCACATTGCTACCTTCAGTTCCTCCCAGGTATAGGGCTCATCGTCCTCTTCCAACTCCTCTTGACGATTCTTCCACCACTCATCAGCATCGCCACTTAGATGATAAGCAGCGACGCGCACTTTTTCTGCTTCAGGACACCCAGTTGCTTCAAGTATTTTATCAAATGTGCGAATCCAATCCTCCAACTTAGCAGGATCCTCTAGACCATCATAACGTGGAGGGTTATGCTGACTTACTACCGCGAGATAGTTCATCCGAGCTTGAGGTGGAGGTGCAGCGGCAACTGCAGCAGCTTGACCTTGGTGGAGTTGGGCATTGCCCAAAGTAATCAACATCTGTTCAATCGTTCTCAGTCGCTCATTAGCATTCGCAAAGTTGGGCTCATCGGGGTTTTGCGGTGGTAGATCTCTAACATTGGGGATGTTTTGACCTTGGGGTGCCTCTTGATTCACGTGCTGAGGTGCACGAGGAGCAGGTATGTTGGGTTGATTAACCCCTTGATTCCCATTTGGAAGTATGTTTCCCATGCCAGTAACGTCGTTAGGGACGGCCCCTTGATTCATGTTTTGAGGCCCAATTGCCACGTTGGGAGCATTTTCATTGTTAACTTGGCCAACATTGGGGTACTTCCTAGGCCTTCCACGGGGCGGCATTCTGAAAGGTGAAACTAGTTACGTAAACGCGCTACTAGGGAGTGAAGGCAAAAGTGGTCTTAAAACTAAGGCAATGTTATTAGGTAGAGAAATCTCATAGTTCAACACACACGATTGGCATAAACAAAAATGAGCTACGTGGTACTAGCAGTAATATATATTTACAAGACAAAAGCATCAGTAACATAACAACTGGAACTTAACTGTTATTAGGATCTATTAGGTGTATGGCGATTAACACCATAAACTAGTTAAAATAAAAATAAAGATCTATTGTGCTCATTTCCAGCAATGGGTGCTTAACTCCATACAATATAATACTAAGGATCTATTTATCTATTCATTTAAATTAAAATTATTCTAATTATACATGCCTACAGATATAGCTTTTTCCACAGGATACGGAGCAGCCAATTTGATTATTACTATCAGTAATATATATATATACATATATATATATAACAATTGAGTATATTGAATTAAAATAAGAAACAGTAGGGATATGTATTTCTTCTAATCGTATCATTCTCTATTACATGGATTGAATTGAAACTTATTCAATCAGTTTATGTGCTTACATCGTTTATTTTATTTTATTAATATTATATATATATATATATATGTTTGTATATATTTTTTTCAAGCTCTATTTCAAATAGGAACTAAAACATTACCTATGCTACAGCCCATGAGTGGTTGGTGTTTAGATTATGTATCTGAATGGTAAGTAGTTGAGCTACTACCTTGTCAAGATCATGACACTAACCCATCCTTATGTTCTTTCTTAAGAACTGAACCCCAGATTCGTCTATGAAGTATGATTATTATCTAACTGTGAAGTCCCTTGAGTCAGATCACAGGTGCTAGCAGGTTGGGAATTGGAATAGTTTTATATGAAAATGAAACATATGCTGTGACTTTCAGTATATCTTTAGAGTCCATATTATGAATATGTCATATAACTTCCAGTAATTCATATTATTTCCAGAAGGTCGTTTCCTATGAGAACAAGTGGAGGGATGTGATTTCACAATCTAGTTTCCTCATTAATCGGTCATCTAGGAATAAAGGAATTGAGAAGGTCGATGACAGGTTCAATTTTTAACAACTCAATAACTTATTGCCTCTGTGTTTAAATTTTGAAACAACTTGTCAGAGCATTAAGCTACTAAATTTCCTTCATATTCACCCGTATCATCCTATTTAAGTATGGATATATCAATCTAATTAAAGACAAGGAAGACTTAAAGCAAAGGCTCATCATTTAAATTCTGAGAGCAGCAACTTGTTTAACTCGTTCAGCAAAAAGAGGTTTAATTCAGGAAAGGAAAGATGCTAAAGCAAAATAAATATGCCAGAGTAAACAGGAAGGTGTATGTCTATAACTAGCGACGACAAAAATACTACGGAAGCTCCACATAGCATCTACTCATCATCCTCATTTGGGATCGCCATCCTCCTCGGAATACTCCTTGGGGTCCTCCTCCTCTTCTTCCATGCGTTCCCTGTCATGTTGATGACGCGGGCTGGGAGTGCGGCGTCGAATTGGGTCGTTAGAACCACTAGCCCCATTGGAGGGTTCTCGGCCAGGGGGTAGTTCTCCAACCATCGCTCGAAGTCGACGTATCTCCAACTCGGCTTCTCGGATTCTTCTATTCCCCACTCGATTCTCTAGCCTTAAGTTTTCGATGGTCGCATGATCTCGCTCCGCATAATCGCTCAGTTCATCGATTCTTCGACAAGCAGCCTTACTAGCTTCTCGCAGATGAGTGCAGTTCTTCTCCAATGCCTCTAGGCGCTGACCAAATTCCTTCCAGCGATTGTCCCTTTCTTGAGCAAGCTGGCGGCGAAGAATCTCGTCCACCTGGTGGATGAGATCTTCCATAGCCCGACGATTGCGTGCATCTTCTCCACGCATCGCGACAAGGTCGACGATGGTGTTCACCAATCTCTGATCCGACATCTAACGTAATAACTTATTATTAATACCTTTACTAACTAGATGTACAGGAAGACAGGAAGGCAAAAATACTAATAATGCAATGCATGCTTAATGTCATGATTCATCCCCCCAAAAATTTAAAATAGTTGAATGCATCAGTGAAATTTTTCATGCACGAGAAGTCCTTCATAAATATATATACATTTTTTTATATAAAAATGGTATCTAAGTATATATATAATATACTGATGTCACTTAATGTCACTTAAAAATAATACTAATGTAGTACTGGTACTTAAAAATGATGATACTTAAAAATATAGTACTGATATCTTATAAATAATAATAATAATAATAATAATAATAATAATAATAATAATAATAATAATAATAATAATAATAATATATTGTGAACCTTAGGCTCTGATACCACTTTGTAATACCCCGGATTTCAAAACAAATAAGGCCGGGATGCTACCGCCACACCCTCCCAACCAAGCTCACCATTGGCTAACTTAATTGGAAAAATGCTAAGGCTAGTTGTACCATTACAAATAATTTTAAAATAAACATAGGACTTTATTCAAAAGAAATTAAATGCGCGGAAACGTTCAAAACATCAAGTAATGCATAATCTCAAAGGTAAAGTCATGCAAATAATAAAAGTGATAGTAAACGAGATAAAATTTAAAAATGTCTTTTCAAAATGTCCCATCCCTCATGAAGAGAAGTGCTCGTGCTCATGCCTTTAATCCTGGAAGTCTGAAAAGAAAAGTTTAAAAAAAATAGGTTGTCAGTATGAATTACTGAGTAGGCTAATCAAATTCCCAGTTACAACCTTAAATTAAATTTTTCTTTCTTCGCAATAAATTCTTGTAAGAGTGAAAAGAATTCTTAAAAAATAATTAAGTTATAATTGCGCCGTACTAATAAGAATTCACGAGGACACCCAAACATAATATCATCCACAATATCAATATCAAATGTGAGAAACATTTGTCTCACGGGACCACAATCGGATCCACGGTTATGTAGCGGACACTATACAGACTCACACCGGTGCCCACGTATAATCTTAAAAATAGAAATTATACGGGAGTATAGACTCTTGCATACCGTCTAGGCCTTTTTCAATAACATGAGCCGTTTTCGGCAACATATACAATTATAGGCATTCAAAACTCGGACTCCTAAGTACTTTGGCGAATGTAGATATCTTATAAAAGAGTTCCTTACATTTCTTTATACATATTTAAAAGATATCAATTAACCATGTCCCAAGAAAAACATACGTTCACAAATTCTGGAAACGATGGGTTTAATATATGCGACATTGGCATAAAAATTTCATAAATTTTATTATAACCCAGAAAATTACAAACTTTTTCGGTTAGAATCCTCACTGAACGATCTACAATATTCATATTTTATACTTTCACCGATTTTGACTTTAAGTTGCGGTAAAAATTAGATTTTACACAGAAGTACAATTACGTCGACCGCAATACGCTGTCTTCGAAAATAAATTCTAGAAAAATAAATACTTATCCAAAAGTTCCGAAATTTTCAGGTTAGTCTCCTAACATGATTATCTACAAATTTTATGTTTTATGTTTTTCCTAATTCTTATTCGAAAATAATCAAACTACAGATTTCTACAGGGTTTCAATTCTGTCCCGAAAAATCCACAGGAGCATATCTAGTAGAAAATTCATCTAGCAGTGATAAATACCTTCAAAAATTCTGAAATTTTTACCATGCATTCTAAAGTCATAGATATACAATTTCTCAGTTCATCAGATTTCGAAATTCAAAGAATAGCATAATCGAAAAATTCATTCTTTCCAATACTTAAAATCTGTCACAGAACTCTATACTAATGAGAGATTCCCTAACATTGATTTTTCGAAATTTAACATCAAAAATATAATATAGGGATGTATATTAACCTACCTTAATGTGGTTCAAGGGATCCTACAGCAATCTTCTCGCCTTAAGTCCTACTCCTGCTCAATCTCCTCCGTTCCTATGCCGAACAACCGAAAAATCGTGAGAACTCGAAACTCTAAAGGAAGAAGAATACCTTACTGATTTTTTTTTTTTTTTGGACAGAATTTACCACCTCCCAAGGTTTCTGTATGAAGGGAGAGACGTAAGGTGCTGGTAAACGGATGGGAACTCGATCCTCTTGCCAAGAACGTTCGAAAATCTAGATCTCTATTATTATTTTTTTGTACGTATAAACAGCAACAATAATAGGAAGATGATGGGAATGGGTTTAAAAAGAGTTTATGGTCGGCATACTTGGGAGTCAAATCTTCCCAAGATTTACTCCAACTATCTGCATCTCATATATTCAATATTATCAAATTCAAATGTAAAATCTTGATTACCGAACGAGTTAAAACTGAATGCTATAAATTTTTTTTTTCGGGGAAAAAATGCTATAAATTTTCAATCCTATTAAATTTAGTTCTTTTTTTTATTATTATCTTTATTTTATTTTTTTGGTACCAGTTTTGAAATCAAGGAAAATATTTTGTCAGACCAACAACTTGAGTGCCGTATGATGATTTAATTAGTTGAGAGAAATTTGGTTGAAACTTGATATGATGAGATGCTATTAAATGTAGATAGAGCCGAGCCATATAGAAATTATAGGGGTCCAATTACGTAACTAATTACATTAAAATTTGACTATTTCTTGGATAGGGAGTTCAATAATTAATTTAACAATTATCTAAATGTATATATCTATATATTAACTACTATGTTTTTTTTATTTATATATATATATATATAATCTAACAATTAAATAGTCTAACAATTATCTAGGGTGTTACAGAGATTCTTTTAATGTGATGCAATGTGAACAAGATACATCCTATATTCATGCTTCGACATCTCGTCACCCCTACAAACATGTTCAATCCAATGTATCGGAACCAGTCAAAGGGCCATACTAGGATGGAAGGACCATAGCAAGGATAAGGAGAGGGTGAAAATGAGGTATGAGATATCGGCAGTATTGAGGTTATGAGGAGGAGTCTGTCGAAAAATGGGCACTGGGGAAAAGCAGAGAAGTATGTATAAGGGTGAAACAAGCATGAGATTATCCAACCCAGACTCCAACAACAATAAACCACGGAGTCCTAACCCCACTCAAAGACACTATCAAGAAACACGAATTAAAAGAAGGAGCCCCTCCCTCAAGAATAACTCCATCACACGATTGGGGCCTTGGAGGCTAAAGTTATCAAAGCTATACACTCTTCATTCTGATCATTCTTTTCTTCCTTGTTCATCTATCTATTTCTCTTTCTTTTTTTTTTTTCTTTTTCTTTTTTTTTTCATAGTAATAACTTTATCTTATTTTTAAATTATGTCTTTGCTCATGCTAATTAATAGGACATGTTTTAAAATTAGGCTTATGCCTTATATTCTCATCTCTAGATTTAATTTAGTTAAGAGAGAATATGAATTTAATTATTGTCTAGTAATTAGTCAAATTACATGGTTTAATATGCATGCTTAAAAAAATGAGTTTTTAATTATTAAAATTTTTAAAACCCCTTTATTACTATGTTAGGGATTGACTTACTCAGTATTCCTTAATACTGATAAACGTTGCTTTCTATTTTTCTATGACAGAGTATGAAGCATGAGCATACATCCGGGGAATTTATTTTGGACATTAAATTATTTTCTGCATGAGACTGCATACGCGCCTGTTAACCCGTGTTTTGGCCATGTCGGCCCTTATACTTTATTTCCACTGCACAACTTATATTTCCACTGCGTGTATAGATGATTATTATTTTTAAATATAAGTATTCCGGACTTGGTTGTTTAAAATTATTTTATACCCTTAGCCTTGCATCTTTCAAGTGAGCTCGAATGAAGTCGTGTCTTGCTTCGGAGGTGTGGCGGTGACATCCTGGCCTGGGTTATCAAATCCGGGGTGTTACAAAGTGGTATCAGAGCCCGGACTATTTTTAAAACTAGTATTATTATTTTTAAACTATTATCATTTTTAAACTAGTATTATTTTTAAAACCATTATTATTTTAAAACTATCATTGTTGAGCCAAAAAAATTTTTCTAAGCCCTAGCTTTTAGCCCAAATTAATTATTTTTAAGTCCAAAACTTTTGAGCCCAAAATATTTTAGCCCAGATTTTTAGACCAATATTTAATTACTATGTTGGACCAATTATTTTGGCCCAATACCCTTGTTTTAACTTAAGCCAATAGAATTTATTTCTTTTTGCCCAATATAGTGGCTCAAACCTTTTTACCCTTATTCTTTAAAATCTGTCCATGGAATAAATTTATTTTTAAAACCCATGGGTAAATAAATGCATGCATAAATTAAAATTTTATCAGGGGGATAGCATATGCTTACATACATACTTGTACTAACCTTTTTATGTGAATCGCTTACGTTAGATAACACTCTCACTCTAGTATTCGGCTTAACCTTGACTCTTGACTTAGAAGCGTTAGCTTGAGACTGACCGTGCCTTAACTTTAGATCTTGATCGTCTATGTTTAGCATGCGGATAACTATTCCCTA
Organism: Hygrophila difformis; assembly: GCA_030278955.1. Taxonomy (NCBI): domain Eukaryota; kingdom Viridiplantae; phylum Streptophyta; class Magnoliopsida; order Lamiales; family Acanthaceae; genus Hygrophila; species Hygrophila difformis. The sequence continues at coordinate 11,545,691 of JAOANR010000005.1, read as the reverse complement.
CCTTTTTTTCCATAGATCTTCACGTAGGCGATATATTATGACTTTCGAGAAACCTAACGATGAAAACGATGAACGCATAAATAACCTAGAGACCCAAGTTTAAAAACTTACCGAACGAAACGAAGCAATTATGGATTGAATCAAAGCCCAACGGAGGAAGACCCTACCAACGTGGCTTAAGGAGATTGAAGGTTATAAACGTTATTTATCTACCATTGCCTAGTTATTCCTTTCCGAGAAATAGAAGCACCATCTCATTTCCTATCTTTGTACAAAAAAAAAAAAAGTTTCTTATATGGAGAAATAAAGTGCAAGTCCCCATCTATCATTAAAACACTCTTATTATTCCAAAGATCTTGAGGAATTCTTATTAAAATCTATACCCTACTACGCCGCGCCCAAGCAACAAAACGTTAAACTCTAAACATCGCACCATATAAACAACTCTAAATACAACATTACATAATACAATCTAAACGAATCCTATTAACACCATTTGATTCAACAAATTAATATTTTTCCAACACTCTATGAAATTCTTAGAATCAAATCCTTGCACGTTGTGACAGAATGGCACCAGGAGGAAGACCTAGCAATCCACCCATCCCACCCCACACCAACGAAGAGCCACGACCACTCGACGTACCAGTACAAGACGTTAGTGCACCCAATCAAGGAGGACAAGTAGCCTTCATACCCAAGAACTTAAGTGACCGATTGAGAACTATAGAGGAAGCTGTGGTTGCCTTGGGAAATGCACTAATCAACCAAGAGCAAGGCAAGAGGAAACGGGACCACAAAACCAATAATTACTCAGGTAGGAACCATATTCGGGGAGGCCAGAATACACGATCTCAAGGCAACAGTGGAGGAAACAAAGGGATAGTCTTCAACCATGGTGACTATGCGCCACCATGCCCAAAGTGTGGTAAACCACATTATGTGAGAGGATGCCCTAAACCTGGCGCGTGCTATCGATGCGGGCGGCAAGGTCATCGGCTGCCTGACTGTCGGACGCGAATAGAAAACATTAGCAGGAGAGAGAACGTGACCATTAAACCCAACCAGCCGCAGAACCCGGACCGTCGAGATGATATCCGTAGTCCAGTCATATCACGTTGCCCACGATACAACCATGCGCATCTGGTGCGCCAGTGCCCGAAGCCTGGAACCTGCTATCAATGCGGCAACTTTGGTCACAAGGCTGGGAAATGTCAAACGCCAGATGAGGAGATTGAGAAGAGACTAGACGTGGTAAATCCACAACAAGGAGATCAAGAAAGAGCTGCAGGACAGTCGGATGACGACGATCGAGTTAAAGTACCAGCCCAGTGAGAAGGGGGTCGAAGGTAACGATAACCGAACCTTCCTGAGAATAACGCATAGGTCGTTATGGGGACATAACTGAAGTCCTAAGGGGGAGAGGATGTAATACCCCGTAATAATACGTAGAAATTTACTTTTGAGCCTGACCCAAATATTTTGTATCCCGAATAAACAAATTCAAATTGTTTTGAACTACGTAATGACTTGATCCCTTCACGGGGTACGTAGGCAACTTGGAAATTTCAATTCTGGGTTCAGTCAAATAATAACAAACAACAACACACAATAATACAATCGCTTAATCAAACAATTCCCGAACTCGCGAGACGATAAAGCGCAACTTCGAGGACGAAGTTGATTCTTAAGAAGGGTAGACTGTAACACCCGGGATTTTTATCGGAGTCCAAAGGAATAAAAAAAATTAGTTTCTTAATCCGATCAAGGTCGAAATATCTCCGAGAGGAAGAAAATAATTTATCACAATAAATTATTGCTCGGAAATGAAACGCCGATAGATTCAAAATTCGAAAAGGAATAAAAGAGGGAAAGGAAGCCCGAAGACATTCCATGAATTGAGTCAAAAGAATTGGAATTAAATTCAAGAAAGAAAAGAATTTTAATTCCAAGAACCCGCGAAGTCGGAAACGATTTACACGGGAGTCAAAAGACGACGAATTAGAAGCCGACGAATCCAAACGCGACGGACTCAAGATTTCGAATACGGGATTAATTTGAAACGAGATAAATTTAAGATAAGAATTTATAATCCGAGAATGACCCAAAAAATCGAGCCCGAAAATGTAGGAGGATATAAACCCGAAAGAGAGGAGAAAAGGCCCGACGGGATCGCACGGCCCAGTCCCGACGCACGGCCCAGACCAGGCCGCGCGCTCTCCGCGCGGGGTTTGGCCTAACCCCGCGCCAACCCCGCGCCACCAAGACAGCAGCTGCAACATGACGCGGTTTCGGCGATTTCTTGCCATATTTCGACCCCCCGACTTTGGAAACTCAATCCCGAGTGAAGGAAGGTGTATATTGTCGGCTCTAGGGGTCTTGGGACTCATTATTTTCGAAATCCCAAACCCTAGCAGCCCCATTGTCTCTCCCAAATCTCCCAAGTTCTTCCAACACCCGAAATCACCGACTTCGAACTTTCCGATCACTTTCCGGCGATGAAAATCGACGGAGGAGGCGTGGAACACAAGGTCTCTAGTACTCCAGACTTTGTTGGAAGCTTGGCATTGAGGAGATCCATTCGTAGTGGATTTGGACGAGCCAAGCGACCCGAGGACGACCAAACACCTTACCATAGTAAGTTCATGCCTTTCATATCAATACGGGTGGCTTAGGGGCGTCCGATTTAGTCACGTTGTAACGAAACCTAAAAACCCTATCTGGTGCAATTTCTGAAATCCGATTAAAACTCATATTTCGAGAATCCAATCCGAGAAACTCAAAACTAGACTTTTGTTCCTAACACATTAATCTATGTTGTGTAAAAATTTCAGCCATTTTCATCAACGTTAGCTACCCCAAAACAATCCGAACATAAATTGCCTTGTAAAACGTTTTCGAAAATCTGACAGTGTTGATGTCCGAACTTGATGAGCCCGTTTTTTTATTTTTTAGTCCGAATTGATCTTTGCAATCTAAATGAAAGTTGTAGATAATTATGTCTAGTATGTGCATATAAAATTTCAGAATTGTTGGAGTCCATTTGATATGTCAAAACATTGATTTTCTGAATTGTGGTAAACCTGAATCCTGACAGTGTACATGTTGTGCAGTAAACTCGATTTTTGACATGTTTCCTCAACTTATTACGAAATTGTTAAAACACGAAAGTTGTTCGCTAGGGTTTTTTTGATATACTGTGAAAATTTCAGAATTTTTGGACTTGAAATGAATTTTTAAATTAAAAAGGCGTAAACTGTGACGCCAAATGATTTTAAATCGAAGAGATTTTGAAATTTCGAAACAAACGGTCGAGACCTTGAAATACGATACATCTATACTTTTGAAAAATCTCGTTACACTAAATTGAAACATATGAGATACTTCGGCGGAGGGTGAGTGCTCTGCAGGGTGCCCCTGTAGCCTTTCTCTTCGGGCTTATAATGGACGAGAGAAATTAGATGAGATACTACGCCAAAACGGCATTGAGATATGGCCTACACTCTCGGGATTATCCGTATGGATTTTCCGAGGCTCCGGAGTGTTTTGGGTATAGCAGATACGGCTGCGGCCGCCGGATGACCGGCTAAACTTGACGAGATTGCGATGCAATCGTGAAATACTTGAAATACTTGAAATACTTGAAATACGAAACGGCTGCGGCCGCCGGATGACCGGCTAAACTTGACGAGATTGCGATGCAATCGTGAAATACTTGAAATACTTGAAATACGAAACGGCTGCGGCCGCCGGATGACCGGCTAAACTTGACGCGATTGTGATGCAATCGTGAAATACTTGAAATACTTGAAATACGAAACGGCTGCGGCCGCCGGATGACCGGCTAAACTTGACGCGATTGTGATGCAATCGTGAAATACTTGAAATTCGAAACGGCAGCGGCCGCCGGATCGCCGGCTACACTAAATATTGAGAAACGGTGATGTAACAGGGGAAATAAAAGACTTAATTCTTTTTATGTATTTATTTATTTATTTATGTCCTTAAATTATACATTAAAAATTTTGTCTTAAATTTTATAACATGTTAAATTATTAATTATGAATTTTAATGCATATTCAAATATACAATTAAATTACTTATTTTTAAATTGGTAAATGGAATATTTTGTATGCATGCCTAGTTTGTTTTTACTCGTGGAAAAATTTAAATAACTTTATCTTATTTTTAAATTATGTCTTTACTCATGCTAATTAATAGGACATGTTTTAAAATCAGGCTTATGCCTTATATTCTCATCTCTAGATTTAATTTAGTTAAGAGAGAATATGAATTTAATTATTGTCTAGTAATTAGTCAAATTACATGGTTTAATATGCATGCTTAAAAAAATGAGTTTTTAATTATTAAAATTTTTAAAACCCCTTTATTGCTATGTTAGGGATTGACTTACTCAGTATTCCTTAATATTGATAAACGTTGCTTTCTATTTTTCTATGACAGAGTATGAAGTATGAGCTTACATCCGGAGAATTTTTTTTGGACATTAAATTATTTTCTGCATGAGACTGCATACGAGCCTGTTAACCCGTGTTTTGGCCATGTCGGCCCTTATACTTTATTTCCGCTGCGCAACTTATATTTCCACTGCGTGTATAGATGATTATTATTTTTAAATATAAGCATTTCCGGACTTGGTTGTTTAAAATTATTTTATACCCTTAGCCTTGCATCTTTCAAGTGAGCTCGAATGAAGTCGTGTCTTGCTTGGGAGGTGTGGCAGTGACATCCCGGCCTGGGTTATCAAATCCGGGGTGTTACACGCACCCTCACACATACGTTTATCAACTTTATGAATAGTAAATACTCAAATTTTAGCTTTTACTATTCAAAAACCTATCACAAAACCTATCTCACTTTTTGTAATTAAATTAATTGCATCTGATCCCTACAATTTTTGCAAATTAAATATTGATCTAATTTCGTATTATGGTTAATAATTTTATACTTCATACAAATCTTTTTTATTAAATTTATTTTATATCTAATTAGATTAAATATTTTAAGATTTCTTTTTTTTAAAAGAATTTTATTTTATAAAATAAATTTTAAACATAAAGATAACTAAAATTTTAGAGCCTGTTTGGAATGGTTTTTTTTTTCAAGTGTTTTTGGCTTTTGCTTCTGCCAAAAGCACTTTTGAAGAAAAAAGAGTATTTGTTTTGGCTTTTTAGAAAAAGCAAAAGCACCTCGAAAAGCTGCAAAAGGGCTTTTGGGAGAAGCAGCCCAGGGGTGCTTCTCCGAAGGGTGCTTCTCCGAAAGAGAAGTCAAAAGCACCTAGTAATGTGTGAAGGGTCATAAATGCCCCTACTAATTTATTTAAATTACACTATAAATACTACTATCCTATATAAGTAGCATATCATTTTTGGTACTTTACACATTTTAAAAACACTTTTCACTTTTACACATCCAAACACATTATTGGAAAAAGCTGCTTTTCAAATATTTCAGCCAAACACAAAAGTTACCTGCTTCTGCTTTTGGCTTTCACTTCTACTTCTGTTTTTTTCAAAAGCCAATCCAAACGGGCCCTTAATGTTTTGGCATAACCTTAACAATCATTAAAAAAAATTATATTGACATACGAAAATATAATTAAATAATAGTATATCTCAACTACTTAAAAAAACGTACAATCTTAAACAACCAAATAACTACCCAAACAGAAAATTCTTAATTAATGAGTAATGAATTTATGTGGATTAAAGTATAATTTATAAGAAATGGTAAGGTATGATTAAAAAGATAATTAAGTTGGTATGAGAAAGAATATATAAAGAATATTCTTTTGAGTTTGAGTTTAGTGTAAAGGATCGGAGATGAATTACTAAATATGACAAACTAAGTTTGAGGATAGTGTTCGTGAGATGATCTTATAGGATGAATTGTTTTTTTTTTTTTTTTTTTTTTTTTTTCGGAGGAGGCATCGAAAGAAATGGATAGTGGGAGAGTCATAGTAAGTTAACTACTTGGACTATAAGTTGTTGATGGGATGACTTTAGTAAAAGGGAGAGTCATAGTGAGAATAGCACGTTTTTCATTTTAATTTTCATTTTCATTTTCACTTTTGCAAAGCTACTGACACGAGAAAGGGTTGCTCGATGGAAATTTGCTCCCACGGGTCGCGATAGAATTGCTATGTGAAATCACTAATTACCATTCGCGTTTTCCCCAAGACGAAGCTCGACGGGAATGGCGATGCGGATGCCGAATATCATTTCTCTATTCAGATTACGTTCTTCTGCAGAAGCTTCAATCGCTTCATGCATCACTCCGCCCTTCGGCAACCACATTTCCAGATCCTTCTCAGAAGCTCTATCCACGCCTCGCTCCAATTTGATTTCTCTCCTCCGAAGGTACGCTTTCCCAACCAATGAAATCCAGAATTTCCTCAACAACAACCATGTTCTCGCTCAAACCCCACTCGAAATCGAAAAGTCTTTTCAGCTTCTATTGTCCTTAAATACCTCTCGCGATTTCCTCATTTCTACTGTAATCGGTTGCCCCAGCATTCTATGTCTCGATTTCTTGGAGAATTGGCAGTTGGGAATCACACAATTGGGGATTGGTAATATTACTTCCTCTGATGCAGTTAGGAATATTCTGGAAATCGCCAGGAAATTAGGGTTGACTCCGGATGATGTTTCTAGGCGTCTCAAGGGTTTTAAGCGTTTGGGTCTCAGTTATAGGACTATCACTAGGGTTTTAGAAATTGTGCCGATGGTGATTATGTCAGGGGAGGATCAAATCGGGGATAAAATTGAGTTCCTGTTGAAGATAGGAATTCAGGATAGGGAAATTGATAGGGTGGTTTGTTTGTTCCCTGAGATTCTGGCATTCGGCATGGAGAACAGGTTGAATCCCTTGATTCAGGAGTTTAGGGATTTGGGTTTCAACTTTAGGGAAATTAGAGGAGAGGTTGTCAGGGAGCCAAGGGTTCTTGGCTTGGAAAATGGGGAGCTCTCACATTGTATGGAAATGCTGAGAAGTTTAAAATGCCGGCAAGCGATCAAGGAGGACATTTTCCGGGAGGGAGAGTTTCGGGCTGGGTACAGGGCAAAACTGAGGGTTGATTGCTTGAGGAAGCACGGTTTGATGTATAGAGATGCGTTTAAAGTGTTGTGGAAAGAGCCGAGGGTGATATTATATGAAATCAAGGATATTGAGAAGAAGATTGATTTTTTGGTTCATAAGATGAAGTTTGATGTAGAATGCCTAGTTGAAGTTCCTGAGTATTTAGGAGTGAATTTTGATAAACAGATCATTCTTCGGTTTAATGTGGTTGAGTATTTGCGGTCAGTTGGTGGGCTTGGAGACGAGGTAGGGTTGAGGACTTTGGTTAAGCTTAGTCGATTGAGATTCTATAATATGTATGTCAAACCATACCCTGAATGCGAAAAGATGTATGGTAGGCTTGGTGGAGATGCTCGGGTTCATAGTCGCCATCCAGTTGGAATGTGGAAACATTTTTTGCCTCAGAAGTATACTATATCGGATCAAGACAAAAAGAACATCAAATCACATATGGAATCAATCCACCAAGAAACATGACTCTGGTAGTAGGAGTTCTCACTTAGGTGCCCCGATACCCATCAACTGTTGCTGCTGCTTTTGTCATCAATGTGCGTTCAATGGATCAAAGGCAATCAAAGTTTTGCACTATCTCAAGCTCAAATGATATATATATTGGAATATGTTTGAGAATGACAACTAATGTAGGACACTATTTATGAGTACTCCCCAAGGGGGCGTTAGCTTTCATGTTTAAGAAGGTAACAATGGATCAAGAAAGCTGTGTTAATGGGCCAAAATGATGTGTTCTGCTTGAATGCATACTGTTTCTCAGAACATGGCAGCAATTCATGAGTTACTTCTAAGTCTTCCCTTATTTCATCAGAAGTAACCTTGTTAATTTGGATGCCTGAATGCAGACAGGATCAATGACAGAGTGATTGTTTGGGACAAAATACTTTGAAAATTATGCCTGAAATTTCAGCTTTGAGCCTCTATTTCTGGCCTGGGTCCTTGTAATTGTCGCCTAACTAAGGCAGTGTAGATACCATTCTGGCTGAGAAGATCGTTGTGAGTGCCTTTTTCAACTATCTGACCATCGGAGACTACTGCAACAGTGTCTGCAGTTTTGACAGTCGAGAGCCTATGAGCGATGACAAGCACTGTCCTGCCTTTCATTAGAGAATCCATTGCATCCTACATAGTTCAACCATCATTTTCAGAACACAGAGCAAGAAAAAACAATGTCCTACGCTACATAAGTGAATATTGAACTTCTGGATGTTAGACCTGAACAAGGTACTCGCTTTCAGCATCCAGGGCACTAGTTGCCTCATCTAAAAGCAGGATTCTGGGATTCATCAGCAAAGCTCTGGCAATGGCTATTCGTTGTTTCTGACCGCCAGATAGCCTGACTCCACGTTCTCCAACGAATGTCTGATATTTTTCGGAGAACTTGGAAATAAACTCATGAGCATTTGCCATTTTCTGCTTGATAGGAAACAAACTATAAATCAGATGGATTGGTGGATGTTTGCCACGAAGAAAAAAAAAAGAAAAAAAAACCTACCGCTGCATTTTCGATATCTTCAGTACTTGCTTTCCCATCAAATCCATAGGCAATATTCTCCTCAACCGAGCAGTTGAAAAGAACAGGTTCCTGGCTCACTATACTGATCTGCATTCAATAGAGATTGAAACACTACTGTAAATGTAAAATTGCATGAAATTAGCAGTCTCACAACAACTTACTATATGTAGTCATAATCTGCGGCCAGCATTGTATTTGATCAAAACATTAGTACATTACAAAAGATATAGAAGGCTTGAGCACGAACTTACCTTCCTATGTAGATGTACATGAGATATTTCAATCAGAGCAACTCCATTTAACATAATATTTCCTTTAACAGGGTCATAGAATCTCTGTATCAAGTTTGCAATTGTTGTCTGCAGGATAGGAAAAGATTATACATGAGGCAGATGTTGCTATTACTTTCAAATAGTTAACCTTCTCAAACAACATACATATCCTGTCTTGATTCTTGCAAGGCAATGCAACAGCGTAGACACTTGTCGGTGTGAATGTTTCGAAAGGGGGGGGGAAAATGAAGTAATTTACCTTTCCACCGCCACTTGGACCAACCAGAGCGACCTTTGAACCAGTTTGTAATTTTATACTTACTCCCTAAAACACAGAAGTAATGTAAAGTTAGCAAAACGATTATGCTCTTATCAGTACCAGAAAGTGAACAAACCCAAGATGGATACAAACCTTGAGGACCATGATACTGGGGCGGGATGGATAAGCAAACCAAACATCTTCCAACTCGACTTCTGCATCTTCATCTCTGTAATAATCAAATGTGACTATAGTTGAAATGTCACAACGACAGAGAATGACGAGACCAAAAAAGAAGACGAGGAAATGGAATTGCAAAATGTTTGATCATAGAAGAAAATAAACAAACAAGAATATCTTTAGGATGCTAACCCCAGAGGACACTTATTTCCTGATTTTGGCATGGATGACTCTCGATCTAATAGTTGGAAAACGCGCCTACTAGCTCCAGCAGCTTTCATCACTACTGTGTAAATACCCGATAGACCAGACACAGATGACCCAACTGCAAATAATAAGTGAATTGAGAAATCAGTTTACCGCACATAAACATTAGTAAATCAATAGATCACTTTCAAGTTTCAAGAATATTACCTGTCAAGCTGTACAAAATGAAGGATGTGAGAGATCCCGGGGTCATTGCGCCTTTGATGGTCAGGGTAGCACCATAGATTACCACCACAATGACCGACAATGTTGAAGCGGCACTTAGACCTCCAGAGAAAAGACCAACAACTTTCTGCACGGAAGAGATGCAGGAAATCAATCAAGAGCATCAAACTCCGGCCACACAACCATCTAAGCAATTAAACACTCACAGCCTGTCTGAGTCCAAGCTTTAGTGTCTCTTCAACTTTCTCAGAATAGCGAGAGATCTCATATTCTTCTTGTGCAAAAGATCTCACAGTCCGAACAGCACCAAATGTTTCCTACACAGTTGTGGCAAGTGTTTTATGTGAAAGGTCCAAATGAGTATATGCATTTATTTGCTTATATAATAATGGAAATCGATCACCACAGAACAATACTTAAACAATACTCTAAATCCTCTTTAACCCTTCAACGAATCCATATTTCAGAAACTCATTTTCACATGAATAACATTGCACAATCAATACGCCCAAGAATTTGTAATTGCAGCAACCCACTGCCCTATGTGCTATATTTTATAATCAAGCAGGATGAGCAACCAAAGGAATGCAGAATGCTATGAATAATTATTTTAAATAGATGGGGGGATACCTCAGCGATAGAAGAAGCCACTGCTGCAGCAGCCTGAGTCTTGTGAGAAAGTTCCCTAAGATAGCGACCAAATTGGCGTACAGCTACAGATATGACTGGAACAACTACCAAAGCCAACACTGAAGGAAATAGATACACACAACAGTTCAGGGACAAATAAACATGAAGTGTGAACTCTTTCGAGAGATTTGGAGTTTACGTGTCAACTTCCATGATGTAGAAAACATGAATCCCAGGCCAATAACTGCAGTAGCAAGATTTCTAAGAGCTTCAGAAAGATTTGTTGTCGCAGCATTCTTTATAATTTGGGTATCTTCTGACAGTCTACTTAATAGCTCCCCTGTCCTTGTAATGTCAAAAAACGCTATCTCCTACAAGATTTACCATCAGTGCAAAATTTTAAGGAAGTTAACTACAGGGAGCATTAATTTTCTAAGCATAGTATTTATTCAACTAAAAAACGTAACTGGACTTTCAAACTGACAAAGTTAACAAGCATTTACTTGGTGGATAAGATGACTGAATAGGTTCTTTCTCAATCTAGCAACAACTCGTTCACTGGCAGACGTAAACAACCATGCTCGCAGTCCACTGGAAAATGAACTGAAAGCAAGAATATAAAAGGGAAAAAATCATGAGACAGGAGACAAAACGTGAATAGGATCATTAACAGGAACACGAACTTGCAGAATAATAATGTGGAATAAATTTGAGCAATAGAGAAACATATTAAAACTTTCTGTAGAATAGATCAATTAATTAAACCTAGTAAACTATTCCATTGGAATGAAACAGGACCAAGTCATACAAATAAAAGAAAATGAACGAACGAAAACAAGTCTCTTCTCCTAAAAAAATAAACATACCCAATTATAACAATCAGAAACATTTCAAGAATTGTACTATAGACTGCCTTCAAAGCTTTGGATTTCTGCTCAGGTGTTTGGAGTTCTCCAGAGACAATGTCAATTATCTTCCCTCCGAATTGTGGCTGCAGATCTCCCATTGAAAAGTATCAATATTTAGAAATATATGTCCTCAACTTGGGATTCAGCATTTACATCAGCATTGTTCAAGCTGAGGAGAGGCTTTGAACACTTAATACATACCACTAACATATTACTTGTGGCAGCTATCAACAGAGCAATTGTGGCAACAACCAAACTGCCAGCTTCTGGCTTAGCCTGTCAAAAAAGTTCATATAAAAATATAAAATATATATATGTTCTAGTAATTAACAAATTGAGCAGCTCTTGCCTTCCGCTTACAAGTGATAATACTCTACAAAATCCAACATTTGCTGCCTGAAATTCCAAAAACAAAGTTAGCCCCTAATGGAGACTAAAGCTTAGCATGAATTCAACATTGTTCAACTCAAACCACAGATTACCTGTACAGAATCCCCATGCTCAAGGTCTGTGACCTGACCATCTTCTGCAGCAGAATCTTGTTTTCTTTGTGCCTAACCAAGCCAGCAATTAAGAGAGCGAAACAATTGACACAAAAAATGTTAGATAACACTTTAAATAGTACTAGTAATTCAAAGTTAATATTAGAAGAAAAAAAAAATGGTCCACAACAATCTGCCTCGTCCCATTAAACAATTCACTTATCCTTTGCCCCTATACCACTGATTTGATCATATTTATCTCAGAATCTCAACAAGTCATATACCTCAAAACAATCCCAAAACACGAAAATAACACAACACCACCTACTAGAAACAATTAGAAATAATTCAGTCTCGTAATAACGCCGGAAAAGGTCGAGCCGTTCACAAATTTTCCGCAAAGAAAGCAAGATATAATCAATATGAAAGCGGAATTGATGCAGATGGAAGAAAACAGAAAAGAAAAGCTTTTTACTTGGCGATGAAGAAGAGGAGCTGTTTCAGTCCCATGGCCATGCATCCCGGAAAATTGTGGGTTTGGGTGTGGGGGAAAAATGGGGGGCTGGAATTCGAAATTTGGTTTGTCTGGTGGAGACAGGGGAAACGTATGTACTACTGTATAATTTAGTTATGTACGTAGGCAAAACGAAATTACGCAGAAATAACAATGAGAGAGAGTAGAGAAAATGAAAATTGGAAAAGGGGGAATGACCGACTCTGTGGTCAGTCGTCACTACAGCAGAAGAGTGACCACTATTGAATATTGGTATCGATTAGGCGGTGGATATATGGAGAAATAGATAAATAGGTCATTTTTCTTTTCTAAAAATTCAAATCAGTCATTTTTTTATTACTAAAACAGTCCTCTACAAATGCTAATTATGTCCAAATTAGTCCTTTTATTCACTAATTATATTCTAATTACCGATGTGGCAAGGGTTTAAATTTAAACCTGACAAGTTGGCATAATATACTCCCTTTTTTATGTTTTGTCAATTCAGTCCTAAACTTTTATTTTCTATTTAGTTCTCTACCCAAATCAGTCATTTTAAATGATTTAATTTGAATTTTTGGAAGATTATGGATATAAGAAGTCTTGATTTTATTGAAAAAAATATTATTAAAAATATTAAAAAATAGCCTGAATTTTATTGTCCATGCTTTCTGCATCCATAACCTTCCAAAAAGTAAACTTATATCATTTACACAAAAATTAAAATTAAATCATTTACTCAAACCTTGCTACGTTCTAAGGTAGGAAACAATGTATGATTGTGCTAATTGTTGCTGAAGGAAACCAGAACCAATGAACCATACGTTACAGTCGGGTGGTTGGAGAGAGTCCGTAAAATCCCAGAACTTGGAAGATCCGATAACAAGGCAGTCAAACCTAATGTATGAGGTTTGGTGGTTAATTTTATTTACAGAAGTATGTTGGCATTTATTTGATAAATGAATTAGTAATAATAAAAAATTTAAGGTTCTGGGCTTGAAATAAAATAATTTGAAAGGTTGGAGACTAATTAATATAAAAATGACTGATTTGGGTAGATGACTAAATAAAACAAAATAAAAATTTTTGACTGAATTGACAAAAGATAAAAAAAAAGACTAATATTATGCCCAGGTTTAAATTTAAACCCTTGCCACGTCGGCAATTAGAGCATAATTAGTGAACAAGGGACTGATTTGGACATAATTAGAATTTGTAGCGGACTATTTTGGTAATAAAATAGAAAATGACTGATTTGAATTTTTATAAAAAAAAAAAAAACCTATTTGTCCATTTTTCCGTGGATATATTAACAAAAAATTGTAGGTCACCCATTTTTCATTTAAAATGTTCTCAATGCCCTTGCTACTTAGGGTACTATATTTCTTGGGGTTCGGTTATGGTGCGATTGACAAATCTCGCAGCACATCAAGGCGCAAATCTGGAGCGTTGATTTCAAATCCAAGGGTTGTAAATGGAAAAGGGTAAAGTTGTCCAGCAAAATTTGTTACGGAAGATATAACCCTATATTTAGTATGTTATCAATGTAATATTTGGTAAATCATATCAAATATTTGGTAATCTATATCTATGATCAAGAATATTTTGTAATATTTGGTAAATCATATCAAATATTTGGTAAATTTATTACGGAAGATATAACCCTATATTTAGTATGTTCCAGCAATTCAACATTGAAAAATTCAGCGACACCAACTAGAATAATTCAGCGATACAACCAAACACAATTCAGCGATGGTACCATAATTACTTCAGTAATGCTACCAAAAAATATTTCAGTGGCCCTACCTAAAAGAATTCAGCGACACGACATAGTAGAATTCAGCGATGCTACTACATACATTTCAGCGATACCAAAAATAATTCAGTGATGCTACCAAAAAATATTTCAGTGACCCTACCTAACAGAGACCACACCAAGAAGAATTCAGCGACACCATCAAGAACAATCCAGCGATGCTACCACATATAATTCAGCGATATTACCAAAAAATAATTTAGTGATGCTACCAAAAAATATTTCATTGAGCCTACCTAAAAGAATTCAGCGACTACACCAAGAACAATTCAGCGACACTATCAAGAACATTTCAGCGATGCTACCGTATACAATTCAGCGATGCCACCAAAAACAATTCAGCGACGTTTTCATGAACAATTCAGCGATGATGCCAAAAACAATTCAACAATCTTTTCATGAACAATTCAGCGACGTTTTCATCAACAATTCAGCGACTCGAACATTTTAGGTACGTTTTCAAGAACATATATGTATATAGCACCTAAAATAAGCAAATTGGAGTTTATGTAAGATCGATTGATGATATTGAAATGTGTAGAAGAAAAGTAGAGCTGAAGAACATATATGTACGTTTTCAGCGACAAACAAATGTTTGTTACAAAGTAATAACAAATTTACTATTTTAACCTTCAAGTTAATCTCAACCATCCATTTATAATTTGAATTAAGGGTTGTGATGTACCGCAGTACATCAAGACAAATTTGGTGATCGCACCCTAACAGATGCGATATTTCTTGATACAACCACACATTACAAAATGTAATGTTATGGCTGGGCACCGTTCCCTTATAACATTGGCGGACACACATATGGGCGCGGGTGGTCGGCCGCGCCCCGAGCTCGATGTTCGCTATTAAGTTTTTATATAATTATCTCAACTTTGTCAGTTTGTTTTGACTTATTTTTACATTTTAGTTTTTTTTTTTGTTTTTTAAATTCTTTTTCCTTATTTTATTCTTGTTTGTTTGGATTTTTGTCAATAGCAAAAAAAAAGTTGTAAAAGTCAAAATCTAAATTTATTTTAAAGTAGCTATGGGGTTACTTCGAAAAAAAGAAAGGTTTTAGGAGCGTATTCCTATCTAAAATAGATATTGTCAACTATTTAAATTAATTTTGTTAATATAATTAATTTAATCAATGTTTAATATTTATTTAAACAAATATTTGAGCTACTTTTGTTGCTGGATTTTAGTTGTTGGTAAACCTTTTTTCTTTTTAACCGAGGGTTATTTGCTCTTTATTTGTTTAATATATTAATTAAAAAAAGGAAAAAAAAACTTAGGCTATATGGAGTTGTAAATATATTTTGCATAATCATCAAAACCAATTTAAATACCATGGTTTTGTTAATAGTTGTTCCCAAATTCTAAAATATTTTCATAAAAATTTAAAATATTTTTTTTACAATTCTTTTAGAATATGACTCATATATTACAATTGTGGCTCATAATATAAAAATAAAATACTTATAAAAAATTTGATATGATATTATTTTTATTATTTTTATGTTGTAGAAAAAATTATATTAGCGTTTGCACATTGACCCCCCAACTCCAACAGTCTACGTCCGCCACTGCCCTTATAGTAAAATTATCTAAGGGGCACCCGTTGGAGTTATCTCCTTCTCATTCTCCACCGTCTAAACCCAAAATCCAATCTCCATAACAGAACTCCCATTTTCTTTTCTCTTTTTTCCTCCTCCTTTCTTGATTCATAATAGTTAATATTTTGGACCCAAATTGCATTATAAGATGGATGAAGATCAATACAATGCGATTGTTATTAAAAATGTAAGTTTATTCATGTTTTCTTCCTTCACCAATTGAAATTTTAATTTTGTATAAATGAAATCGCGATTTGCAGAAAACAGACGCTCATGGCCGATGAGAAAAGTGTTGCTCTACCACCAATGGTCGTGCGACATAAGGAAGGACGGGCCATGGTGGTCATTTGCTGTAGAAGAAGTTAATTTTTATTTTCTATTTTTTAACTCAAACGGCCAACAATGGTCGTTCCCAGTGAATAAGAGACGACCATCATCCCTTAGAAGGGGCAATCAGTCGTTTATGGCCGTTTGCTGTAGGGTTTTTTCCCTGCCACCTGCACCGGTCGTGGTCGTTCCTGCTAAGGTGTGATCCAGTGAGGGCTTTTCAGTTTTAAGTATATTTTTCTAAATATGTTTCTCTTCGAATACAGGATGAACGCATACCATCAAGCAAGGAGAGAGTGTTGCTCACGAAACTAACGAACTTAGCTTGGATGTTATAAGTAATGACTACTCCGATTTGTTTAGCAAGGAGAAGTTGGTTAAATATATTCGGAAAATCACGGTGGCCAATCAAATGATAGTTGTTGTGAAGAGATTGGCTAGTGCAACTGCAATCTTCACAACAACAAGAAAGGGTTGGGTTTTCATATGATGTGAACGAGATGGTGATTATAGGACGCAAAAAGGAGAAAAGAATATATTTGACCCTTTGGTTGACGAAGTAAAGTGCGATGAGGAGAGCGAATGACTGATTAAGAAAATGAATGTAGGCACACGAAAATATGGATGTCCATTTTTAATAAGGGGCCGACAATTAGAGATCATGGGACATTGCGAGTTGGATGTTGTAAATGGCGTGGACAATCATTCTCTTTCAAACTACCTTGATGGGCATCCATATGTGGAGACGGTGATGACGGAGGAGGAAGAGTTGGTGGTGGGCTTGTCAGGTATGAACGTGTCTCCAAAGAACATCTTAGAGCAACTTTGAACGAAGTTTGCGATGAATATCTCAATCATGAGGACACGTGGGGGGGGGGGGGGGTCCAATCCCAAATGCATTACTTGTTGGGGAAGTTGAAAGAGCATGGATACTATTCCATTTTTAGGAGATGTGATTCGAGCGGGGAGGTTACGGATTTGATTTTTGCACACCTAACAAGCATAGAAATTATATGTGCCTTCTTGAGAGTGTTGGCTATAGATTGTACGTACAAGACAAACATGTATCGAGTGCCCCTATTTGAGATTGTAGGTGTGATGTCATCCGAATCATTGTCCTGGGATGTTATCAGTCCATTGAACCATTCATGCAGCCACTTCATAATGAATGACACCCCAAAAGAGCTAACCATCACTCTAACAACCTCTTTCAGTGGAATCCGAAAGTATTCAGCGACATCCTGCAATCGATATCTTGTCGGACCTCTCCCCCAGTGCCACAGCACCGCCGCCAACCACAAGTTACGTCAGGTAGTATACATCATCGAGGGTGATAGACATCTCCCAAACGACATGTAAAACTTGTTGATGCTGATGTGCCAATGCTCTCTGAAGGACTGAATGAGGGTTTTGTTGGGATATACGTACGAGACCCATTTGACATTAAGAATGCCAGTCCCCAAACATGTACCATCTCCATTCCCTGTTGGAGGCATTGGGTGTGAAATTTCACTCCTTGAATTTAGTCACGTGGTTATGGATCTTCATGGGCTCCCTCTCTTGGATCTAGTATGGCACATTCGATATGCGATTCCCATATGGGAAATAGATCTGGCCGACTGCCCTCCTCGTCGGAGCTCGAACCACCACTCGAGTCTCTTAAATCGCACTGTGGTCAGTATGGTGTGGTGCGAGAGACTTGGGCTGTGGCGGTGCTCTAGGATGGTAACAATTGTGCCCTTGTCGTTGTCATATGCGGCCCGACGCTGTCATTTATACAAGGCCGTAGGGGGTTGACGATTGTCTGAGGAAATAAAACAAACATCTACTCCCTCCATTTTTTTTATAAGTTTACCATTTGCATAGTTTATACTATTTATGAAGTAACTTTGATTCAATTTTTTAACATAGTTATATAAGATAAAACATAGTCAAGTGAGATGTTGTTGGATTCATCTAATCACGTATTATAAGAATATCAAATTTTTATAATTTTTAATTGTATATAATTTTAAATATTTATAGTTCAAAATTTATCTTGGATTGCATGCAAAGAAGAAATAGAGAAAATATAAAAAAACGAAGGGAGTATTAGTGTTGGAACTACACAAATGCAAAAGCAAAATATTTATAAGAAAAAAAGAAAAAAAAGCTTGACTAGCCACCACTGGTAAATCTTCATATCGAACAGCCACCGCTGGTCTTTTGCCTTTAATGCAAGCGGCGATTCATAGTTGAAATTATGTCTTAAACAAGAATACATTCTGTCTCAAAATACAACACATTCTATTCCATTGATTTTTCATTCTGTCTCGTGACATTCTATCCCAAATGAGAATATGTTATGTCTCAATATGCCATACATTCTGTTTCATTCAATTGCAAATGCATTACTGGTTGGGGAAGTTGAAAGATCATGGATACTATTCCATTTTTAGGAGATGTGATTCCAGCGGGGAGGTCACGGATTTGATCTTTGCACAGCTAACAAGCATAGAAATTATATGTGCCTTCTCGAGAGTGTTGGCTATAGATTGTATGTACAAGACAAACATGTATCAGATACCCCTATTTGAGATTGTAGGTGTCACGCCATCCTAATCATTGTCCTGGGATGTCATCAGGCCATTGAACCATTCGTGCAGCCACTTCATACTGACTGACACCCCAAAAGAGCCAACCATCTCTCTAACAACCTCTTTCAGTGGAATCCGAAAGTACTCAGCGACATCCTGCAGTCGATATCTTGTCGGACCTCTCCCCCAGTGCCACAGCACCGCCGCCAACCACAAGTTCCGTCAGGTAGTATACATCATCGGTCATCTCCCAAACGACATGTAAAACTTGTTGATGCTTGTAATACCCGAGAATTTTCCAACATAAAATAAATATAATAAAAAAAAATAAATACAATAAATAAATAAATAAATATAATAAACATGATAAGTGGATAAAGAATCATAAAAGATGAGAAATGGAATTTAAATTAAAAAGGAATCAAAATTCCGAGAACCCGGGAAGCCGAAGATAATTTAATCAAATAAATGGTTACACGAAAACCCAACACCGATGAACTCAATAACTCGAGTCCAAATATAAATTTAGATCCGAATAAAATTAAGATAGGAAATCGGAGCCTGAAAATATCCCGGAAATCCGAATCCGAGAACATAGAGGGATAGAAGTCCGAAAGAGAGGAGGAAATGCCCGACGGATCGCACAACCCGACCCAGACCGAAGCCTGGACCGAGGCCGCGCAGTGGCTGTGCGCCCTTAAGGGGAATACCGCGCCAAGTGCGTGCCAACAAGCAGAATCGCCCGTTGCGAGATTCACTCGCCCGAATCCGGATTTTCCGACTTCGGTTGAACACCTTTCGACTCAAGACTCACCAAGGCCGACCTTGGACGTCCCTAGGTCATGCCTATCTATAAATAACACCTCTTGGAAGCCCCGAACATTTTTCAAAACCCTACGATACTCTCTATACGCAAAACCCTAGATCCGGAAGTCGTCGGAGGCACAAAACCAAACAAAGGGACTGATTTGGACGAAAATTGGGAGTCTTCGATCGTCGGGGTAAGATCCGATCTATTCTTGTCCATTCTTTTCCATCCTTGATTTGAAAATGAATCCTAATTCGATCTTTTTCTATTCTAAACCCCCGATCCAGATCGAGAATGAAGAACCCGACGAACAGAGAGGATAAACGGTGGACTGGAAGCCACGCCTCCGAAATCGACGTTCCTGGACCACTACGAATCTGTAAGTTGACACTTACATGGTTTTGGGAGTAAAACATTTAAACTTAAAAGCTTAATCAAAACTTTCGTAAATCTGTCAACATGTGATTTCTATCGGCGCAGCGATTTTGTCTAATTTTTCCGAACCCTTAAAAGTCTTCAAACGAGAAAACTTAAAACACGAAAAACGTTCTTAAGACATAGATTTATCTACTGTAAAAATTTCATAATTTTTCATTGTGTTTTGATATCAGAAAACGACCGTGAACAGATCTGCCTTCGATTTAGATCTTGAAACGGTGATAGATTCTTTATCCGAACTTGAGGTTGATTTTTACCTTAGATCTAGACCGAACTAGGATTGGTGTTGAACATAAGAATTGTAGATCTATGAATTTAGAACATCCCTGTAAATGTTTAGAATTTTTCGTTGAGATTTGAACCTCCAAACCTGAGCCGATCCGATCTGCGTTCGTACCGAAATCAAGAACCTTGACAGAAATTAGTTTCGAAATTGAGCTGAAGATTAACCTCTGATCCTAGAATTGGGCTTTGAGTTCTAAATGAAAGTTGTAGATAATCGTCTTAAGAATCATCCTGTAAAATTTCATCAAATTTGGAGTTAGTTTGCTATGGTAGATCTTGAAATCTTGAAACTGATGCGTAGAAACTCGGACAGATTAGCACCCTGTTAAAGATTGACGTTTTTACCTACTTCCGTATTCGGATTGAAAAACTTAAAACATGAAGCTTGTTCATCTATTGTTTTGGAGTCACCGGTCAAATTTCAGAATTTTTGGACTTAAACTCGATTTTTAATGAATTTTGAAGTAAACTGTGGTTGACCGAGTCAAATCTTGAAAATCTTGTTGAAAAAGGATTTCAAATGATATCGGAGCGAATAGCATCCTGAAATAGTATATTTTGAGAAACTTACTAAATTTGATCAATTGGCCTTTAAGATTTAAATGAGTGGAAACTCCTTTGAAATGAAATACATAAACAAACATTTTCGAAATCCCGTTATAACTAGTTTGAGCTTTCTACGTAGAGGGTGAGTGCTCCATTGGGTGCCCCTCTAGCTTTTTGCTTCGTGCCTAAACGGACGAGAGTGACCTATGCAGGGGGTGAGTGCTCCATCGGGTGCCCCTCTAGCTTTTTGCTTCGTGCCTAAACGGACGAGAGTAATCTACGTAGGGGGTGTGTGCTCTGCAGGGTGCCCCTTCTAGCTTTGCACATCGTGCCTGATTGGACGATGGTGTTGAACATGAGAAACTGTGCCAAAACGGCGAGAGAAACTTAACTACAAACAAAATCTTGATACTCGGCTAGGGATTAACGGGAAAATTTAAAAGACTTATACTTTCCTTCGCTTATTTAAATTATGCTTTTAAGTTATGTTATGCAATTATTTACCCTGCAAGCAATATTGTGATGTTATAGAATCCCTGTCTATTTAATTATGTAATTAAATTGTTGTTAGATAAATAAATTAAATTATGAGGTATTGTGTACATGTTTTCTTAAAATTTAATTAATGGCTTTGAAACCCCATAATTCTGTATGTGTTAACTTACTCAGCACGTTGTGCTGACCAAAACCATTACTTTCTTTTTCCTACAGAGCATGAAGAATATGCATCATCATATGCATGCATGGGATATTCGGGGTAATATTATTTTCTTTTATTATTCTAGTCCTAGTTATGAATTGCATGAACGGGCCTGTTTAAGCCGTACTTTGGCCGTGTTGGCTATATTTAAATTCCGCTGCATTATACATATGTAAATATTATTTTCCGCTGCACTGTAATGACATTATTTTTAAATTATATATAATGGGCTGTTTGAATGTTTTAAATTCTGAAAAACCATAGCCTTGCATCTCTTTAGCAAGCTCGGAGAAACCGTGTCTTGCTAGGGAGGTGTGGCGGTGACACCCGGACCTGGGTGACCAAAAATCGGGGTGTTACAAAGTGGTATCAGAGCCCGGCTTATTTTTAAACTAGTATTTTTAAACCCATTATTATTTTTAAATTATTATTATTTTTAAATTACTAGATTATTACTTTTAAACCATTAGTGTTTATAATATTATAGAAGCCCAAATTATTATTTTAAACTTTCCTAGCCCCAAATTATTTTTAGCCCAATTATAATTATTTTGACCCAATATAGAGGTCCAAGGATTTTAAATATTATTTTAAATTTCTAAGCATTATTTCCATGGAAATGAATTTTTATTTTAAAACCCATGGAAAAAAATATATATAGTGCATGAGTTATTTTTGGGGGGAAATCATCATTTGCATTTGCATATTGCATCTCCTTTATTTAAAGAACTTAGAATCTTGGCAAATTTTAATTTAGAATCTTGGCGAAGTTAACCTAGAATTTTGGCGAATATTAACTTAGACCTTTTGCTTGCACTAGATAACTTAGACGCCTGACATCAAATTAGAAACGCTCACTAGAGACTAATCTTGTCGTAGTTCTAGATCTCATTCATCTATGCGCTCGCCTAAGCATAACAATACTCGGCCTTAGCCATTCCTATCCTTGTACAAATTAGAAAATTTCCTCATGTGGAAGCAAGTTTTATTAAAACATTCTCTATTCCAAAAATCTTGTTTGATTTCCCAAACAACGAATGCAAAATTTGAAATTCGAAAAAAAAAAAAACTGGACAGACCTGTCCGAACCAAAAAAAAAAAATCTTGCAGCACTTCTAAGCTCGATCGAGCAATACGTGCGAAATTACAAACACATTTATAAATATTGTCTAGACTGTATATTACCTTCACATGTCTTAATCCACACCATTTGTAATAGAATGGCACCCAGAGGTAGACCGAGAGCCCAACCGGCTCCCTAAACTACTACTGAAGTCCCACCAAATGTCACGGAACCGGTAGAAGAACAACCTCAAGGTGTGCAGGACGCCCCCGCACCGAACAATGTGGGCGATCGTCTTCGGACAATAAAAGAGGTCTTGATTGCGCTAGGGAATGCGCAAGTCAATCATGGTCAAGCCGCGGCGGTACCTCCACCCCAAGCTCGTCCCAACTATCTGGCCATGGTGAATCCTTACCAGCCACCCCACTATGCTGGTGAGGAGGATCCAACAAAACTGGAGGAATGGATCCGGACTTTTGACAAGCTTCTGGGGGCGGTCAAGTGTCCGGAAGGAGAGAGAGTGCACGTCGCTTCGTACTACTTGGGAGGCGAACCGGACGACTGGTGGCAAGCGACTCAAGCGAAACTGTAAGAAGAGGATGAGCCCTACTCGTGGGCGGAAATGATGAAGATGCTCAGGAATAGATTCTATCCCCTGAGTACCAAAGCAGCGATGTACGAAGAATTTCTGTCGCTGAAACAAGGGGGCCAGATAGTGCAAGAGTACTACACTCGATTCAAGGAGATGGTGAGGTTCGCACCAAGATTAGTACCCACAGATGCGGAGAAGGCTCAAAAATTCGAGATGGGACTGAACCTGGCAGTACGCGAGGTGATCACAGGGGTGCACTACCCCGACCTACAAGCTGTTTATGATCGTGCGGTAGCGGTTGCACGAGTTCAAGGACTGAAGCGTAAGGCGATAGGTGAGACTAGCCGAGGTCCCCATGGACAAGGCAAAAGAGATAAGGACCGTAGAACTGATATTGACTTGGGTAGGTATAATTATCGTGAAGGACCAAATGAGCTAGCCCAAGGCAACGATGAAGGCAACAATAGAAGGATTTTCAACCGTGAAGGCTACGTACCCCGATGCCCAAAGTGTAACCAACCTCATCTGGTGAGAGGATGCCCGCAACCCGACACATGCTTCCGGTGTGGTCGACATGGACATTGGATGAAAGAGTGCCGAACCCATATTAAGAATATCACCAAGAGAGAGGACCTGGCCGCTGGACCTGACCAGCCACGAAACCTAGACGGTCAAAATGGCAACAACCAAGGGCACCGATACCCTCAGAATAAAGACCCAAAACCCGAAGCCCCTTGAGAATAACGTATCGGCAGTTATGGGAACATAACTGAAGTCCTAAGGGGGAGAGGATGTGATACCCCGTAATAAAGTAGATGCATTTATTTTTGAGTTTGATTCAACAATATGTATTCCAAATAAATAAGCAAACAAATTCAAATTGTTTTGAACTACGTTATGGCTTGATCCCTTCACAGAGTACGTAGGCAGCTTAGAAGTTTTAATTCTAAGTTCAGTCATAAAATAATAAAACAACCAAAAAGACCTTAGCACGGGAAAAGCCGAAACACAACTTCGAGGACGAAGTTGATTCTTAAGGAGGGTAGACTGTAATACCCGAGAATTTTCCAACATAAAATAAATACAATAAATAAAATAAATACAATAAATAAATAAATAAATATAATAAACATGATAAGTGGATAAAGAATCATAAAAGATGAGAAATGGAATTTAAATTAAAAAGGAATCAAAATTCCGAGAACCCGGGAAGCCGAAGACAATTTAATCGAATAAATGGTTACACGGAAACCCAACACCGATGGACTCAATAACTCGAGTCCAAATGTAAATTTAGATCCGAATAAAATTAAGATAGGAAATCGGAGCCCGAAAATATCCCGGAAATCCGAATCCGAGAATATAGAGGGATAGAAGTCCGAAAGAGAGGAGGAAATGCCCGACGGATCGCACGACCCGGCCCAGACCGCAGCCTGGACCGAGGCCGCGCGGTGGCCGCGCGCCCTTAAGGGGAATACCGCGCCAAGTGCGCGCCAACAAGCAGAATCGCCCGTTGCGAGATTTACTCGCCCGAATCCGGATTTTCCGACTTCTGTTGAACACCTTTCGGCTCAAGACTCACCAAGGCTGACCTTGGACGTCCCTAGGTCATGCCTATCTATAAATAACACCTCTTGGAAGCCCTGAACATTTTTCAAAACCCTACGATACTCTCTATACGCAAAACCCTAGATTCGGAAGTCGTCGGAGGCACAAAACCGAACAAAGGGACTGATTTGGACGAAAATTGGGAGTCTTCGATCGTCGGGGTAAGATCCGATCTATTCTTGTCCATTCTTTTCCATCCTTGATTCGAAAACGAATCCTAATTCGATCTTTTTCTATTCTAAACCCCCGATCCGGATCGAGAACGAAGAACCCGACGAACGGAGAGGATAAACGGTGGACTGGAAGCCACGCCTCCGAAATCGATGTTCCTGGACGACTACGAATATGTAAGTTGACACTTACATGATTTTGGGAGTAATTAAAACATGTAAACCTAAAAGCTTAATCAAAACTTCCGTAAATCTGTCAACATGTGATTTCTACCGGCGCAGCGATTTTGTCTAATTTTTCCGAACCCTTAAAAGTCTTCAAACGAGAAAACTTAAAACATGAAAAACGTTCCTAAGACATAGATTTATCTATCTACTGTAAAAATTTCATAATTTTTCATCGTGTTTTGATATCCGAAAACGACCGTGAACAGACCTGCCTTCGATTTAGATCTTGAAACGGTGATAGATTCTTTATCCGAACTTGAGGTTGATTTTTACCTTAGATCTAGACCGAACTAGGATTGGCATTGAACATAAGAATTGTAGATCTATGAATTTAGAACATCCCTGTAAATTTTTAGAATTTTTCGTTGAGATTTGGACATCCGAACCTGAGCCGATCCGATCTGCGTTCGTACCGAAATCAAGAACCTTGACAGAAATTAGTTTCGAACTTGAGCTGAAGATTAACCTCTGACCCGTTGAGAATTGGGCTTTGAATTCTAAATGAAAGTTGTAGATAATTGTCTTAAGAATCATCCTGTAAAATTTTATCAAATTTGGAGTTAGTTTGCTATGGTAGATCTTGAAATCTTGAAACTGATGCGTAGAAACTCGGACAGATTAGCACCCTGTTAAAGATTCTCATTTTTTTTACATACTTTTGTATCTCGGATTGAAAAACTTAAAACATGAAACTTGTTCATCTCTGTGTTTTGGAGTCACCGGTCAAATTTCAGAATTTTTGGACTTAAACTCGATTTTTAATGAATTTTGAAGTAAACTGTGGTTGACCGAGTCAAATCTTGAAAATCTTGTTGAAAAAGGATTTCAAATGATATCGGAGCGAATAGCATCCTGAAATAGTATATTTTGATAAACTTACTAAATTTGATAAATTGGCCTTTAAGGTTTAAATGAGTGGAAACTCCTTTGAAATGAAATACATAAACAAACATTTTCGAAATCCTGTTATGACTAGTTTGAGCTTTCTACGTAGAGGGTGAGTGCTCCATCGGGTACCCCTCTAGTTTTTTGTTTCGTGCCTAAACGGACGAGAGTGACCTATGTAGGGGGTGAGTGCTCCATCGGGTACCCCTCTAGCTTTTTGCTTCGTGCCTAAACGGACGAGAGTAATCTAAGTAGGGGGTGAGTGCTCTGCAAGGTGCCCTCCTAGCTTTGCACATCGTGCCTGATTGGACGATGGTGTTGAACATGAGAAACTGTGCAAAAACGGCGAGAGAAACTTAACTACAAACAAAATCTTGATACTCGGCTAGGGATTAACGGGAAAATTTAAAAGACTTATACTTTCCTTCGCTTATTTAAATTATGCTTTTAAGTTATGTTATGCAATTATTTACCTTGCAAGCAATATTGTGATGTTATGGAATCTCTCTCTATTTAATTATGCAATTAAATTGTTGTTAGATAAATAAATTAAATTATGGGGTATTGTGTACATGTTTTCTTAAAATTTAATTAATGGCTTTGAAACCCTATAATCCTGTATGTGTTAACTTACTCAGCACGTTGTGCTGACCAAAACCATTACTTTCTTTTTCCTACAGAGCATGAAGAATATGCATCATCATATGTATGCATGGGATATTCGGGGAAATATTATTTTCTTTTATTATTCTAGTCCTAGTTATGAATTGCATGAACGGGCCTGTTTAAGCCGTACTTTGGCCGTGTTGGCTATATTTAAATTCCGCTGCATTATACATATGTAAATATTATTTTCCGCTACAACTGTAATGACATTATTTTTAAATTATATATAATGGGCTGTTTGAATGTTTTAAATTCTGAAAAACCATAGCCTTGCATCTCTTTAGCAAGCTCGGAGAAACCGTGTCTTGCTAGGGAGGTGTGGCGGTGACACCCCGACCTGGGTGATCAAAAACCGGGGTGTTACAATGCTGATGTGCCAATGCTCTCTGAAGGACTGAATAAGGGTTTTGTTGGGATATACGTACGAGACCAATTTGACATTAAGAATGCCAGTCCCCAAACATGTACCATCTCCATTCCCTGTTGGAGGCATTGGGTGTGAAATTTCACTCCTTGAATTTAGTCACGTGGTTATGTACCATCTCCTAGTATGGCACATTCGATATGCGATTCCCATATGGGAAATAGATCTGGCCGACTGCTCTCCTCGTCGGAGCTCGAACCACCACTCGAGTCTGTTAAATCACACTGTGGTGAGGATGGTGGTGGTGCGAGAGACTTGGGTTGTGGCGGTGCTCTAGGATGGTCACAATTGTGCCCTTGTCGTTGTCATATGCGGCCCGACGCTGTCATTTATACAAGGCCGTAGGGGGTTGACGATCGTCTGAGGAAATACAACAAACATATACTTCCTCCGTTTTTTTTATAAGTTTACCATTTGCATAGATGATACTATTTATGAAGTAACTTTGATTCAATTTTTTAACATAGTTATATAAGATAAAACATAGTCAAGTGAGATGTTGTTGGATTCATCTAATCACGTATTATTAGAATATCAAATTTTATAATTTTTAATTGTATATAATTTTAAATATTTATGGTTCAAAATATATCTTGAATTGCGTGCAGAGAAGAAATAGAGAAAATATAAAAAAACGGAGGAAGTATTAGTGTTGGAACTACACAAATGCAAAAGCAAAATATTTATAAGAAAAAAAAAAAAAAAAGCTTGACCAGCCACCTCTGGTTAATCTTCATATCGAACAGCCACCGCTGGTCTTTCGCCTTTAATGCAAGCGGCATTTCATAGTTGAAATTATGTTGTAAACAAGAATACATTCTGTCTCAAAATACAACACATTCTATTCCATTGATTTGGCATTCTGTCTCGTGACATTCTATCCCAAATAGGAATACGTTATGTCTCAATATGCCATACATTTTGTTTCATTGTAATTAGAATTCTATCCTAAAATCATAAAAGATAATGGCTAAGCTAAAATCATTAAACAACATGGCTAAACTCACAAAACAAAATGACTAAAATTATTCAAGATAATAGCTAAACTCATGAAAATTGGATAAAAATATTAAACAAAATGGCTAAAATCATGAAACATAATAAGTAAAAACATTAAACAGAATGACTAAAATCATGAAACAGAATGGCTAACTCATGGAATATAATGGCACGAGATACCACTTAAATTGATAAAATTATTATTTTAAGATAAAAAGTTTTTAGATTCAACTTGATTTGTCTTTGTGCAACTACTGAATTTTGTGGTGATATCACTATAATCAATTATAACCTAGTCTTTTTCAATAGCTTTTGTATTTTAACTATCATCCTTAATTTCAACATAGTTTCCATCACTTTTGTGATACCACTGAAAAAAAAAACTCTGGATATGCATCGCTGAACTCAGGGCTCAGCTGTCGGGACACATCAGCCATTTCGCCATCGTGACCAAAACAAATAGGACTATTCATATATCTATTTATATACTCCCTCCGTTTTTACATATCATCTCAATTTCTACAATGCACGCAATTTAATATATATTTTTAATCATTAATAACTCAAATTATATTGAATAAAAAATTATAAAAATTTAATATTCTAAAACTATGCTATTAGACGAATCTAACAAGATTTCACATGACTATGTATAATTATACAAAAAATTGATTCAAAGTTATTTTATGAATAGTGTCAACAATGCGATGGGTAATGTTAAAAAAGAACGGAAGGAGTATGTTCCAACTACTTTATTTTCTCTAAATTATTTTGAACCTGTTCTTACATTTTTCAACAGAAATGAGGATACATAAAAACATCATTTCGATCACGGCCTTAAGACTCAAGTTTAAGTATATTATTATTATTATTATTATTATTATTATTATTATTATTATTATTATTATTATTATTATTGTTGTTGTTATTTAGATTCATGTTATTATTAGTAGACTCGGAACAACATTTGAGTTCTGTCCTTAGTCTGTAGAATTCTTCTTCTTCATGAAGACCTGAAGTCAGGGCCGTCCCGAGGGAGCCTCGCTCAGGGCCCCAAAATTTTAGGGGCCCCACCTTTTTTTTCTGTATTTTTTAAAAATTATTACTACACAATTAAACTTTATTTGTATATATATATTTTTTACTTTATTTTTCTGAACAACCTATATATGCTAGGAAAGGATGGTGGGAGTCCATGCCACACAAATTACAAAGAGACAAAGGGGAGGGATAGGGGTCGGGTGGAAAATCGAACCCCCAACCTATAGATTGGGAGCCGGGGAACTTGACCACTAGAGTAAGTCCGCATCCCCTATAATTTTTTAATTTAAGATTGAAGTTTGCATAATTTACTTTTTTTTTATTCCCCTTGTATTTTTTCATTTACTTTTCCATATACAATTAACTTAGCTTTTACCTTCTTTTGTTGGTTCTCTTTTGTCTTTCAATTTCTTTTTCAATCCCAAAAAATATTTCACCAATGGTAAGTAGTCAACTACGACTTTAATTAGATGTTTAAAATTCGATGTTTCTTTAAATTGTAAACTAGAACAACACTACACATAATTTGTTAAAATACTCTTTATTTTTCTGATTTTTATTGCATTTAATATTTTTTAGATTTACTAATTAATATTAAATATTTTTTGTATTATTACGTAGGGCCAATAAAAATTTTTGCTCAGGAGATCGAGCCGACCCTGCAAGTCTTCTTTAAATAATATTGTCGTGGTCTTGCAAAAGATGATTTATTTTACTTGCAGAATTCGGGAAGTATATAGAGAAGCGACATCACAAAGCTAGCTAGTATTAGTGATGTAAGCAATTACGCTTCTCTAATTAAACTTATGCATTATTGATACCTCCCCTGTTAATTCTGTCAACCTTACACAACCCAACTAATCAAAATTAGCTATAGAAAATTAAAAAAATAATTAAAAAAAATAAAAAAGAGAAAAATTGGACGATTAGTTATACTGAAACACCAACGTCAATGGTAATATAGATATAGAAATGACTAGGTTATAGTTTTATAAGTTTTTTTTTATTATTAATAGAAAAAGCGCATTTATTAATAGGGAAAAAAGGCCAATATAATCCTTTTTTTTACAAAAAAACCAAATCAGTCCCCTTTTAAATTTTTTTGCCGAATTGATCCGCTACATATACTAATTACGTCCCAATCGGTCCTCCACCCACTAATTATGCCATAATTACATATTTTTGGCCAAGTCAGTCCTTTTTTTTTTCCAAAAATCTAAATTGGACTGTTATTAATTTTTGCACCATTTCATGCAGTTCAATGCACATTTCAAACCACTAATAACTCAAATTCGATATAAGTAAAAATTTTAAAATTTTGATATTTATAAACTACACGATGAGACGAATCTAACAAGATCCTACTTGGCTCATTTTAACTTATATATCTATGTTTAAACTTTAAGTCAAAACAAGTGTGTGAATAGTAGCAAATTAGACAATGTAGTTATTAAAAAAATGAGGGAGTATATCGCAATTGGTCTTCGTTTTATGGAGAAACACCGAAAACCACAGGACTCTGAAAGAAGATCCACCCCGGTAGCCGATGACTAGAACTCCGATGACATCCAGCGAATGTACTGCCCAATTCGATGCGAGAACGAGCTTCCAACAGATGAGGGAGTCGCTTGACCTACGTTTTCCAAGAACATCATTTTGTGCGACTCCCTCCTATATGCGAAGCCCATTCTCGCATCGGATTGGACAGTACCTTCGCTGGATGCCATCGGAGTTCTGGTCAGCAGGTACCGCGGTAGATCTTCTTTTAGAGTTAGGTGTTTTTTTTGGTGTTTCTCTATAAAATGAAGACCTATTGCGATATATTCACTCCATTTTTTGATAACTACATTATCTAATTTGCTACTATTCACACACTTGTTTTGACTTAAAGTTTAAACATAGATATACAAATTAAAATGAACCAAGTAGGATCTTATTAGATTCGTCTCGTCGTGTAGTTTATAAATATTAAAATTTTAGAATTTTTACTTATATCGAATTTGAGTTATTAATGGTTTGAAATGTACATTGGACTGCATGAAAGGAGGCAAAAATTAACAACAGACCAATTTAGATTTTTTTTAAAAAAAAGGACCGATTGGGACGTAATTAGTATATGTAGCGGACCAATTGAACAAAAAAATAAAAAAAAATGACTGATTTGACTTTTTTGTAAAAAAAAAAAAGGATTATATTGAACTTTTTTCCTTTATTAATAGAGTCAATATTGGGGGCACAAAGAGTCTAATAAATTACATATAGGAAACCTGACTAACTAGCTATAGGCTTCAATCCAAGCTATTCAAATTAGGTTAGTATGCCAGAGAAACCACAGGATTGAGCCACACCATTGTTAGGTGCAGGGTGTGGTGGTAGATGAAACGTCTGTTTCTATTTAAGTATTTCAATTGTAATTTTAAACACACTTTAAATATTAATAATGTGCAAACGAATTTAAAGCAGTGCAAATAAAAGAACAATTGTGTTGGTGTGCGGATGCAAATTTGTAATGATATACTGCGGATTACTTTCAGCGATTACTTTCATCCTTTAATTTAGTTTTATGTTGGACGGCTAAGATTAAAGTAATGGGTAGTTTAGTAATTTGACATATTTCTTAATTAAATTTAACGAATACAGTACATCTTTATTTATTTTCTACATTACCGAATACTTTGCAAAATTATGTGTAGATAAACAATTACTTAATTTTTCAGTCGATGATATCCTCTTGGCAAGTTGCTAAATTGTTCTCAGTATATTGTTGAATTACACTTGGCAAGTCAGCTGAAATATATAACACCAATCATTGTCGCTAAAATGTAAATAACATGTCATTAAATTGTATAACACCAAGTCGCTGAAATCCATAAAATCAAATTGCTGAAAATGTATAGCAAATAGCACCAATATGTTGAAATATATAATCCCACTTTGCTGAATTGCATAACATAAAATCGCTGAAACGGACTTGCTGAAATGTGTAATACCATTCGCTGAGCTTGATTAGAATTGAGATAGATTGCCCTACACCAAGATTAAGATGTATAGTAATTCCAGTCCCAAGTGTGAGACAATATGTTAAAATAATAGAGGATGGCACTGTTGGGAACCAGTTTTGAGCAACTGTTTTCACAACCGATGTCTGAACTACTTTGTTGGACCAACCACGACAGCAGCAGACAAACTATGTAAAGGAAGAAAGGCTGGCGAATCTGCTCAAGAATATTCTTCAACGACTAGCTGATCTCCTGCCCGGATCATGCACACGAAGTATGGAAACAAGGATCGCCTAATTCGGGCAACTCCATTCTAAGGATCTGCGCAATTATGGAAAGAAGATCTTACCTTAGAATGGAGGAGTGTTGGTTCTCTTCAAATAGGCCGGCCAAGGGATGAAATGGACACGACGCAAATTATACACTTACTCCCTTGGGCGATCGAAAGTATTGCGAAAAGAGAATCACATTCCTTCCGTGTTCTTGAATTCATCATTTCGAAGGAAGACATACGATCAACACTTCCTCGAGTGGATTGGTCGAAAGTGTTACAGTGTGCTTGATTGAAGTCGACGGATTCAATCAAGGCTTTCGAGGAGTCGTCAAACTCAAGAGCTTAAACGAAATATTCTACAAGGAGGGTTGCCAACAGGTTTCAACCAAAGGTAACTTAGAGGGGGAGCCTTCAAGGAATTGGAGCAAGGTCGGGGAGTTCTTCACCAAAACAAGGGAGTGTTTTGGTCCTACAATTCAACCGCTTGGTGATTGGAGTTGGGCAAATTAAATCACTATTGTTTGGATCAAGGATCAAGTTGAAGCAATTAGTGAACCTCCTGGATTGGTATCCCCCCAGATGTAGGCTTGTGCCGAACTGGGTCAACAAACCTTGAGTTCTTTATTTTTACAGTTTATTTACTTTCCGCTGCTTAATATCCTTAAACTGTTTAACGTGTCCACGAAAGGTGTTTGAACTAGTTTTCAGGACCAGTTCGTTGGTTATCCTCGCAAACGGACCTAACAATTGGTATCAGAGCCACACGCTCTGCAAGCGAGATCCAGACATAAAAGTATGGATAGCCAAGGTGGTTTGGTGACCAGACCTCCATTGCTCAATGGATCAAACTATGCATACTGGAAAGATCAAATGGAGGCATTTCTCATCGCTCTGGATGAAGGAGCTTGGGATGCAGTAGAAAATCAATACCATCCTCCAGTAGAAGAAAAAGATGGTGTCAAAACCATCAAACCAAGGAGTGAGTGGACTGCAACCGAGAAACTTGCTGCGTCGAAGAACTCCAAAGCCCTAAATGCGATTCACAATGCTCTTACAAAGGATCAATACAGACTTATTGCTGGATGCAAAATTGCATACGACGTCTGGACTACTTTAGCCAATACCTACGAGGGTATGGCCCCGGTAAAGAAATCGAGAATCATTACACTTGATGCTCAATTTCATAAGATTACTATGGATGATAATGAAACTGTTGGCCAATATATTGGCCGCATTCGTGATCTAACCAACCAAGCTCTTCAGCTTGGCAAAGTGTATTCTCAGCAGGATATTGTAGGAAAAATCATTGGGACGCTTCCGGAAAGGTCCAATGCAAAAGTAGCTGCACTTGAACTATACAAAGACTTTGATAAATTACAGGTCGATGAACTGATGGGAATCCTACAATCATGGGAAATGGATCACTGTCCTAGGGGCAAAAGCAAACCAGTAGCATTCAAATCCGTGACCAAGGATGTGGATGACTCTACCATGGAAGATCTTGATGACTACAGTGACGAAGAAGAATTGGCCATGCTGTCCAAAAGACTAAATCAGATCATCAAGAACCATAGATCTAGATTCAACTCCTCTATGAAGAAGGATGCCAGGACATCTAATTCAAAACCCACTCAGAAAGGCTTGAATTCGTTCGACAGAAACAGATCCAAACCTTCTAAGACTGAGGATGACAAGGAGATCATCTGTTTTGAGTGTGGGGGAAGAGGCAATATCAAGAAGGACTGTGCCAATCTTCGACCAAAGGAGTTAAGCAAATCTTACCAAGTAACATTCAGTGACTCTGAAGATGAGAAGGAGTCCAATGAACATGGTCCAGACTATGGAGTAGCATTCATCGGGAGATGGGATTCAGACAGTGATGATGAAAACGATGCAGGTATTGGTACTAACTCAGTCAATATGGTTTCCTCTAACATGGTACGTTCTTTTGTCAGGGAATAGGATGAAAGCATCAGCAAACTTAACGATCTCTATGAAGAAACGTTCGAGAAACTGGAAATTTCTATTGCTGAGTCAGTAGAATTGCATGTCGAGAATGGAAGCTTAAGGGAACAAATCCAAGGTCTTGAAAGCAGAAATCAGGAACTTGAAAAGATGTTCAAAGAACTGTCTGAACAGGTGAACGAACTACGTGAGAAAAACGCAGAACTCCAGAAAGACAATAAGGATCTGGAGGTTGAAAAGGTTGACTATAAACTATGGTACTATAGTATGCTTGGGAAGAAAGATGCTCTTCACACCGAACTAACCGAAGTTCAAGACAAACTTGCCAAAGCTGAAAGCACTCTAGCAGCACTAAACAAGGGAAAATCCAAGTTAGATGATGTAATTGCTATGGGGAGGCCTAGCAACAACAAACAAGGCTTAGGATATCAAGCCTCAACCTCAAGAGGAGAAAAGAAAAGCAAGTTTGTGTCCGGAGGAATGCTGAGTGAACATCGAACTACCAAGAAACCTTTCCACCATGAAGGAAGAAGCAAATGGACAAGAAGACCACCTCCTCCAATTCCACTCAGATGCGACTACTACAAGCTTGAAGGCCACAAAACTAAGAACTGTGGAATCTTAGTAAGAGACCTACAAGCAGGAAGACCCATCACCTGGCCAAACGATAAAATCAAGATGAAGCTGATCTCCATCAAATGTGAATGGGTTCCTGAAGCTCAGAACAGATGTCATGTTGCTTTTCTATCACAAAAGAAGAATGCTACGGAAAAAGTATGGTACTTTGATAGTGGGTGCTCCAAACACATGACTGGTGAAAGAAACCTGCTCAAACATTACAAGGAAATTGATGGAGGATTCGTTGTATTTGGAGATGGGAAAAAGGGTGCCCTAGTTGGCCATGGAACCATTGAGAACAACGGCTCACGAGAATTGTCTCCAGTATTCCTAGTTGATGGACTCCAAGCAAACTTGATTAGCATCAGCCAATTGTGTGATGAGGACCTTGTGGTGCAGTTCACCAAGAAAGATTGTCAAGTGCTCAACCAAAATCAAGATTGCATCATGAGAGGTTTGCGCTCTAAAAATAATTGCTATCATCTTGTTCAAACATGCAATTTTGGTTCAGCTGCAGGTAAAAACCACATCATACTATGGCATGAAAAGCTTGGACATCTCAACTTCAAAGATCTTATCAGACTCAGCAGAACCGAGGCAGTCAAAGGTCTTCCTCAATTCAAAAACTCCAACGTGGAATTTTGCAACGAATGTGCCAAGAACAAACAACATAGGAGTTCACACAAGTTGACTGAACACCCTGGATCGACCAAGTGTCTTGACCTACTGCACACGGATCTTATTGGTCCAACTGAGGTTGAAAGTTTGGGAGGTAAAAGATATATTTTTGTATGCATTGAGGATTATTCTAGATATACTTGGGCGGACTTTCTCAGGGAAAAAGGTGACACTTTCAAAGCCTTTGAAAAATTATGCAACCGCCTCATGACTGAGAAAGATACCAAAGTAAAAAGGATTCGAAGTGATCACGGACGAGAATTTGAGAACCAGTCCTTTGAAGAATATTGTATCACTCATGGGATCAAGCATGAATTTTCCGCGCCAAAAACTCCTCAACAAAATGGTGTGGTGGAAAGAAGAAATCGCACCCTGCAAGAAATGTCAAGGGTCATGCTGAATGCCAAGAATGTTGCTGAGTTCTTGTGGGCTGAGGCTGTCAACACGGCATGCTATACCATAAATCGAGTTTACCTAAGACCAAATTCTCTCATGACTCCATATGAAATATGGAACGGTAAAAAGACATCGATCACTTACTTTCATATATTTGGTAGCAAATGCTTTGTGTTAAATGACAGGGAACATATGGGAAAATTCCAAGAAAAGAGTCATAAAGGAGTGTTCGTAGGATACTCTATCACAAGCAGAGCATACAGGATATACATTCCAAAGACAAGGAAAGTTCTTGAATCCACAAATGTTGCCATAGAAGATGTCCCTTGCAAGGATCCTGCTCAACTTAATGAAGATGAAGCACCATCCACACAACCTAGCAGCCAGAGGCAAATCAATGCTGAACAAATCAACACCAGCAATGAATCCACAGAAGTCGTTCAAACGCCCTCTCTGGACACATCGCCACATGACTCTGAGTCCGAGAAAGACCTCAATGGACGTATTCACAAATATCATGACCCTGATGATGTCATAGGCGATGTGAATGAGAAAAGGAAAACCCGGGGAAGGAAGATCAACTTCAAGGAACTAGCTGGTCTACACTGCTATACATCTAAGATCGAACCAACCAAAGTGGAAGAAGCTCTTCTGGATGAGCATTGGATAAATGCCATGCAGGATGAACTACTTCAATTCAAGAGAAATGAAGTGTGGACCCTTGTCGAAAGACCCAAAGTTAAAAATGTAATCGGTACCAAGTGGATCTTTCGTAACAAAAGTGATGAAAAGGGGAACATTACAAGGAACAAGGCACGACTAGTGGCTCAGGGATACACACAGGTTGAAGGAGTGGACTTCAGTGAGACATTTGCTCCTGTAGCCAGACTTGAAGCAGTTCGACTCCTATTATCCATTGCATGCTCTTTAGGGTTCAAGCTCTATCAAATGGATGTCAAAAGTGCCTTCCTAAATGGATGGCTCAATGAAGAAGTATACGTGCAGCAGCCCAAAGGATTCGAGGACCCTCATCATGCACACCATGTCTACAAGCTCAACAAAGCTCTATATGGCCTAAAACAAGCTCCCAGGGCATGGTACAAGAGGCTGTCCAAGTACCTGCTTGAACATGGATTTGAAAGAGGTAAGTCTTGACAAGACTTTGTTCATCAAAAGGGAGAGCAAAGGAATACTAATTGCTCAAGTCTATGTAGATGACATAGTCTTTGGATCAACACATCATGTGCTCAAAGACCACTTCATCGAAATCATGGGTAAGGAGTTCGAAATGAGAATGGTTGGGGAACTAACTTACTTTCTTGGCTTGCAGGTAGCACAAAAGAAAGATGGCATATTTCTCAGCCAAACCAAGTATGCTCGAAACATTGTCAAAAAGTTTGGTATGGAGTCCAGCAAACCAGTCCGGACACCTATAGGGACTAATAACAAATTGAGCAAAGATCCTATTGGTCAAAGTGTAGATCAGAAGCTCTATCGAAGCATCATTGGGAGCTTACTATACTTGGCTGCAAGTCGACCAGACATAAGCTATGCAGTAGGAGTTTGCGCTCGTTATCAAGCCGATCCCAAGGAATCACACCTAAAAGCTGCCAAACGAGTGATCAAATATGTTTCAGGGACTAGTGATCTTGGTATTTGGTACGCTAAAGAATCTAATCTTTCACTACTTGGTTATAGTGATGCAGATTGGGCTGGTGATGCGGACGACAGAAAAAGCACAACCGGAGGATGCTTCTATATTGGGACTAACATAGTTAGCTGGTATAGCAAGAAACAAAGTTCCATATCTCTCTCAACTGCTGAAGCCGAATACATTGCAGCTGAAAGTTGTTGTGCACAATTGCTATGGATGAAGCAAATGATGCTAGATTATGGAATTGATCAAGAAGTCCTCACCATACTATGTGACAACATGAGTGCAATCAACATCTCCAAAAATCCAGTTCAACATGGGAGAACTAAGCATATTGAGCTCAGACACCACTTCATAAGGGATCTTGTTGAAGAAGGAATAGTGTCCATCCAACATGTCGGAACTACTGAGCAGCATGCGGATATTTTTACTAAGGCATTAGATCGAGAGAGATTCAAAAACTTAAGAAGAGATCTCGGATTATGCACGATCTCCTAAATTCACGCAATCTCTGGAATAATTTTTATTTTTTTTGCAATTTCCATATTTAATTAGTTATATATATATATTTTATTTCCTTATTGTCTGATTCTCTAGTATACTAACTTGTTTGGAAGTTAATCCCTCCAGGATCCACTAAGTAACCACGGTTACAATTCAAAAGGATGGAGTTATTTTTTAACTTGATTTGACAGGACATCATTGCACGTTCAGAGAAGGAATCGGCGGGAACGGTTATCCACACACGACAATTCAAAAACGTGATCATTACCGTTTTGGGAAGTTGTGATTCTCATTCCATATTTGAATTAAGGAAAGTTTCTCTAATATCTCTTCACCTTGATCTTATTTCCTTTCTCTTCTCTCACCTGAACTCGCATATCCTCTTCATATCTCCCTCAAAATTCTGTGGCTCTTCACTTGTTCTTGCCCAAAAGATTCTTCTTTCAGTAACAATGGTGAAGACACGAGGAAGCCAAGGCTCCAAATCACAAGACCCGACTCCCTCCTCAACCGCTGGAAGCAAGAAAGTGATCTCTCCCGATGAGTCCAGCGCAAAGGGATGCGCCAAGGCTGTCCAGAAGGCGATCATGGAGCAAACTATCTCGGAAACTCCGTCCTTGGTTGCTGTTCCATTCCACTCTTCTTCTCCATCCACTGCCGGAGAAAGGGGAGCCACTGGTGCCGTTCAAGACCCGCTCGACATTCGAGCCGAAGTAGCCGGAGCCAAATCCTTGAAACAAAAAGATGCAGAGGCCCAGAAGACAAAGGGAAAAGCTGTTTCGACTTCAAAGACCCGAGAGAAGACTGTTGCAAGGAAGAACGCCTCAATCAGCGAACGTGTTGAGGCAGACCTAGCCAAAGCACTTCAACCCATTGAGCCAATCTTGGCTGACCTCCCTATGATGGGCTCTGACAATGTAGCTGAAACAGGTGTGTCCACTAAAGCTGCTGATCTTGCAACGAAAGTTGCACCAAAGGTGTTCACTGAAAAGTCCAAGAAGAAAACTCCTACGAAGAAGGCTGTGGTAGAAACCAGTGTGGCGACCCACCCTGCTCCTGTCACCACCACTGAAGTAACACCTGTAAAACCTCTTCAAATCACTGCAACTGGTGCTCCAACCAGTCCACACAAGGAGTCTGAACCTGTGACTGAACCACTGGACGAAGAGGAACTTGACTCAGACTGTGCAAGAATCCGATGAAGGAAGCTCTGGAGATGAATCAATGCTCGACATCAATGACGACGAGAGGAATATTGTTGTTAATGCAATCACCGAAGAGATTGCATGGACTGCAAGTCAGAAGAGGAAGCATGCCCTGAGAAAAGAAACTGAACCAGTTACTCCTGCCCAAGATCATGTTCACACTGAAATTGAGCAGGAAGAGGAAGAAGAAGATGAGAGTTCATCAGACCCTGAGGACGACCAGAATAAGGAGTCCGGAGGAGACTCGAAACATCCTCTAAACGATGCTCCTGATCCAATTGAGGGGGAGAATCCCACTGACAATCAATCCGAAGAATTGGGATCACAAGACACTCAAAGCGAGGAGGAAGAGTCCGAGGAAGATGAATCCGAAGAAGAAAAATCTGAAGAAAGAATCGAAGGAGATGTTGACCCTGTCACTGTGGAAGAAGTGGAACCCCAAACAGAAACTCGAGAGCCTACTCCACCAACAAGGTGTTCACCCAAGGAGTCCGAACCCAAGAAGCGGACTCGATCTGAACCTGAAGGGTCTTCCAAGGCCACTGGATCCAAGAAGAGAAAAATCGTCTTATCCTCACCTGAAGACCATGAACCTGAGATCATCGATGCAAGGCACGCCATATCCACTGCTTTCTACTATGAAGTGTCCGAGCAATACTTTACAACTGTTCTGGAAAAGATGAAGGTGCACCCCGAGATCCGATTTGCTGCCGCAAGATACGAGGAAATGGGATGGCACAAGTACTTGGAGGAAAGATCTCTACTATTCTGGGGAACGGAGATCAAGCAGTTCAAGGGACAGCTAGTTAGGCATTTCTATGCAAACCTGAGCTCTGAAGTCCTCAACTCCAAAAGCCCCTGGTTTGAACTCAGCTATGCACATGGAGAACTGTTCGAACTGAAATCCAGAGCTCTAAACCGATTCCTCCAGGTACCCCAAACCTCACTCAAATCTGTTTACTCATGTGGTGCAAAGTTTCCTATGAACACAATAGCCGAGACACTGACTGGGTTAGAAGGGCAAAGATTTCGTGGAAAGGGGTTAAGTGCAGGAGCACTAACACAGAGGTTTTCATTACTATATAAATTATGTGCACATAACATCATGCCCACTGCTAACCATTCTGTTGTGTCCAAGAGTATGTGCAAATTGTTATTTGCTATAGATCAAAAGTATGAGATCAACTATGGAGCACTTGTGCTTGAACAAATGCTGGGCTTCGCTGGCAAAATCAAGAGGAAGTACAACACCACACTTCCCTTTCCTGGACTGATCTCTGAATACTTGGAGCATCTCCATATTGTTGGAGACAAGCATGATCATCCTGACGACATAGCCGACTTCAAATTATCTGCTGCACTGGTCAAGAAGAAGCCTGACTTGCCTGGACCAGGAGGGCGGATCCCTGCGAAGGATGCCTTCTCAATGCTGCGTGGGGAACTCACTGACCACATCAATCACCTCAAAGTCCTTGAAGCTCAAGTGCACAGTCGTGTGCAAGCTGCTGAAAAGCTGTTCAGACAGCTTCCTGATGTATGGTCTGATGAAGAACAGGACTTGGATACCAATCCAGAGGAGGAGTCCAGCGACTCGGCTGAGGATTCCTCTGATGAATCCGAATGACATGCCCTTTTTGGGCAAAATGTGCGCCAGAGGGGGAGTTAAGTTGATGTAACCGTTGAGCGGTTCCTCTGGCATGCACTATAAACAAGAAGGGGGAGCCTGGTGAAGAAAAGTCTCTGCTGATGAAGGGTAATCTTTTAATCCTGTTAGAACTATTTTTGTGAACTGGTTATGACTATTTTTGGACAATTGCACTGTGGCTTGTAATAAATTAAACTGCGATCTTTCATGTCTTATTTTATTGCCATGTGCCTGTTTTGATGTAAATGCTCCTAGATTAAATGGATAGGATTACATGTACGGAGCATTAGAATAGTTTGTCTTGAATTGGGTAACCATGTAATCGGTGGTTGGGACTAAATGGGAATTATTTCTACATTTCTATTTTTGTGTAAATGTTTGGACATCGGTTTGATCAACTCATATACTGGCCCACATTCTGCCAAAAAGGAGGAGATTGTTGGGAACCAGTTTTGAGCAAATGTGTTCACAACCGATGTCTGAACTACTTTGTTGGACCAACCACGACAGCAGCAGACAAACTATGTAAAGGAAGAAAGGCTGGCGAATCTGCTCAAGAATATTCTTCAACGGCTAGCTGATCTCCTGCCCGGATCATGCACACGAAGTATGGAAACAAGGATCGCCTAATTCGGGCAACTCCATTACAAGGATCCGCGCAATTATGGAAAGAAGATCTTACCTTAGAATGGAGGAGTGTTGGTTATCTTCAAATAGGCCGGCCAAGGGATGAAATGGACACGACGCAAATTATACACTTACTCCCTTGGGCGATCGAAAGTATTGCGAAAAGAGAATCACATTCCTTCCGTGTTCTTGAATTCATCATTTTGAAGGAAGACATACGATCAACACTTCCTCGAGTGGATTGGTCGAAAGTGTTACTGTGTGCTTGATTGAAGTCGACGGATTCAATCAAGGCTTTCGAGGAGTCGTCAAACTCAAGAGCTTAAACGAAATATTCTACAAGGAGGGTTGCCAACAGGTTTCAACCAAGGGTAACTTGGAGGGGGAGCCTTCAAGGAATTGGAGCAAGGTCGGGGAGATCTTCACCAAAACAAGGGAGTGTTTTGGTCCTACAATTCAACCGCTTGGTGATTGGAGTTGGGCAAATTAAATCACTATTGTTTGGATCAAGGATCAAGTTGAAACAATTAGTGAACCTCCTGGATTGGTATCCCCCAGATGTAGGCTTGTGCCGAACTGGGTCAACAAATCTTGAGTTCTTTATTTTTACAGTTTATTTACTTTCCGCTGCTTAATATCCTTAAACTGTTTAACGTATCCACGAAAGGTGTTTGAACTAGTTTTCAGGACCAGTTCGTTGGTTATCCTCGCAAACGGACCTAACAGGCACAAAGTGGGATTTCATAGCAGAGACATGTCCTTGAAAATATTGAAATGATATGACAGCATGCTTTCAAAGGTAGAAACACTTGTCTTCATCTTGATTTATTCCAAATTCCAAATACATGTACTTTTATGTTATAGGGGAAAGAGGTATATTTTATTACGAAGAGCGAGCAAGCTATAGAGTTGATTCTCTACGAGCAAACTATAGAGTTGATTCTCTACGACGGTGGTGACATAATTAAATATACTTTAGATATCAATTCCTTGAGCGATGGACCATGAAACATTCAGTGACAGGCCTTCATACATTCAGCGACATGTTTAATGTATTTCAGCGATTTGAAATGCATATTTCGGCAATGGGGGAATAATTTCTGCGGTGGACTTCTATTCATTTCAGCAACGAACTACTATACATTTCAGCAATAGACTACTATATATTTCAGCAACGAGCTACTATACATTTAAGCAACAGACTATTATACATTTAAGCGACGAACTACTATACATTTCAACGACTATTTTACTCTATTTTACTCTATTTCATTATAACTATGTTTAACTATATTATGTCATAATTTATTTATTAAAAGGAATGTAATTAATATTAATACCATGTATACAGATAGAACTAGTTTCTGAGGATTGATTCTATAAATATTATATTTATGTTGAAAAGATGTTGGCCTATTAGGTAATATTTTAATTATTGAGGTCTTAGTATATGTGTAATTGGTATATAGAAGTGTGTGAGCGTAACGAATATTTAATTGATCAAAAAAGGACAATTGATGGGTTGGCTGACAAGAAAAATAAAGTGTCTACAGAGAGTGAAAGCAAATGTATGGAAGATAAAGTGAACGAAGTAATCGAGGAAGTGTATCAATTCTGATCAGAATTGTGTGTATTTATAGTGCCAATACCGACACCACACACATAGAAGTAGATAGAGCAATGAAGAGACGGTCACATTTATGTAGTTGTTGGTGCATGTGACTCTGACACTCCCCCTTGACTGTCTTCGATACACAGAATATGCCTCGTTAAAACCTTACTAGGAAAAAACCCAGTGGGAAAAAAACCCCAGTGAAGGAAAAAGTGTACAGTATTCTTGTATCAAGTGCTCCCCTAATTTGGAAATCATTTTAAATCTCGAAGCCGCCTCATTCCAATTTTCTTCACGGGCTTCTAGAATGTTGCAGTTGGCAATGCTTTGGTGAATAGATCCGCTAAATTATTTTCTGATCGAATTTGTTGCAAATCAATTTCACCATTCTTTTGAAGATCATGAGTGTAGAAGAATTTTGGTGAAATATGCTTCGTTCTATCTCATTTGATATATCCCCCTTTCAATTAGGCTATACAAGCCAAATTATCTTCGAATAAAATTGTTGGGGGCATTTGTGGTTCATCGATTAACCCACAACTCTTCAATATATGTTGAGTCATTGATCTCAACCAAACACATTCTCGACTTGCCTCATGAATTGCTAATATTTTGGCATGATTAGAAGAAGTAGCAGTTAGAGTCTGCTTCATTGACCTCCAAGAGATAGCAGTTCCACCACACGTAAAGATATAGCCTGTCTGAGATTTGGCTTTATGTGGATCTGACAAATAACCTGCATCGGCATAGCCGATTAACTCATGTCGAGAGTCTTTTGCATAAAATAACCCAAGGTCAACCGTTCCTTGGAGATAGCGAAATATGTGCTTTATGTCTTTCCAATATCGTTGAGTAGGGCAAGAACTGAATCTTGCGAGTAAATTGACTGCAAATGCGATATCAGGTCGCTTGTCATTTGCAAGATACATTAACGCCCCTATTGCGCTAAAATATGGTATTTCTGGGCCAAGTTGATCTTCATTATCTTCTTTTGGCCTAAATGGATCCTTTGCAGGATCGAGTGCCCGAACGACCATTGGATTGCTCAGTGGATGAGCATAATCCATTCGAAATTGCTTTAATATCTTTTGGGTATAAGCTGATTGATGAACAAATATGCCATTTTCCAAATGCTCAATTTTTAGGCCAAGGCAGAATTTCGTTTTTCCGAAATCCTTGATTTCGAACTCCTTTTTTAGATATTCAATAGTCTTTTCCAGCTCTTCAGGAGTTCCAGTTAAATTTAAATCGTCAACATAGACTGCGACGATCACAAATTCCGACCCATTTTTCTTTATAAAAACACAAGGGCAGAGAGGGTCATTTGTATAACCTTCCTTTATCAGACTTTCAATGAGGCGGTTATACTACATCCGGTCAGATTGCTTGAGCTCATATAAGGATTTTTGCAATTTGATAGAATAAGCTCCTCTGGGTTTTGAGTTATAAGACTCAGGTAACTTAAACTCTTCAGGTATTTTCATATAAATATCATTTTCTAATGAGCCATATAATATGCAGGGAAAAAATGATAAATAGGTCCTTTTTCTTTTCAAAAAATTCAAATCAGTCCTTTTTCTATTTTATTACCAAAACAGTCCTCTACAAATGCTAATTATGTCCAAATCAGTCCTTTTTCACTAATTATATTCTAATTGCTGACGTGGCAAGGGTTTTAATTTAAACCTGACACGTGTGCATAATATTAGTCCTTTTTCTTTTATCTTT
Source organism: Hygrophila difformis (assembly GCA_030278955.1). Lineage (NCBI taxonomy): Eukaryota > Viridiplantae > Streptophyta > Magnoliopsida > Lamiales > Acanthaceae > Hygrophila > Hygrophila difformis. Next base: position 11,500,722 of record JAOANR010000005.1, on the reverse strand, counting down.
TGCCAATTCAGTCCTAAACTTTTATTTTGTTCTATTTAGTCCTCTACCCCAATCACTCATTTTTATATTAATTGGCCTCAAACCTTTCAAATTATTTCATTTTAGGCACAGAACCTTAAATTTTTTTATTATTACTAATACATTTATCAAATAAATGCCCAACATATTTCCGTAAATAAAATTAAATACCAAACCTCATACATTGGGTTTGACCGCCTTGTTACCGGGTCTTCGAAGTTCCGAATTTTACGGACTCTCTCTAACCACCCGACCGTAACGATGGTTCATTGGTTCTGGTTTCCTTCAGCAACAATCAGCACAATCATACTTTGTGGACAATAAAATTCAGGCAATTTTTTTAATATTTTTAATAATATTAATATTTTTCAATAAAACCAAGGCTTCCTGTATCCATAACCTTCCAAAAATTCAAGTTAAATCATTTACTCAAATATTGCTACATCCTAAGGTAGGACGCAAAGTAAGATTCTGTTGATTGTTACTGAAGGAAACCAAAACCAATGAACAATTGGTTGCGGTCGAGTGGTTATTAAAGAGAGTCTGTAAAATTCCGGTACTTGAAAGACCCGATAACAAAGCAGTCAAACCCAATATATGAGGTTTGGTGTTTAATTTTATTTATGGAAGTATGTTGTGCATTTATTTGATAAATAGATTAGTAATAATAAAAAATTTAAGGTTCTGGGCCTAAAATGAAATAATTTGAAAGGTTTGAGGCCAATTAATATAAAAATGAGTGATTGGGGTAGAGGACTAAATAGAACAAAATAAAAGTTTAGGACTGAATTGGCAAAAGATAAAAGAAAAAGGACTAATATTATGCACACGTGTCAGGTTTAAATTAAAACCCTTGCCACGTCAACAATTAGAATATAATTAGTGAAAAAAGGACTGATTTGGACATAATTAGCATTTGTAGATGACTTTTTTGGTAATAAAATAGAAAAAGGACTGATTTGAATTTTTTGAAAAGAAAAAGGACCTATTTATCCTTTTTTCCTAATATGCAGTAACAACATTCATTAATCTCATTTCAAGATTTTCTCGTATTGCAAGGCTCATGAGATACCTGAATGTTATTCCATCCATAACCGGGGAATATGTTTCCTCAAAGTCAATTCCCGGTCTTTGGGAAAAACCTTGGGCTACAAGTCTTGCCTTATATTTGGAAATTTCATTATTTTTATTCCTTTTTCTTACAAACACCCACCTGTAGCCAACAAGTTTCACATTTCCTGGTGTTTGGACAATCATTTCTTTTCCGACATTCTTCAACTGATCTTGGTTCAGGATCCTCGTTATTTTCCATTACATCGAGTGCAACGTTGTATGCAAAAGCATTTTCAACGGCTGCTTCTTTTCGGTTCCAACATTTCCCAGTATTGATATAATTGAAAGAAGTTTCAATAACTTCATTTTCATCTGGGTGAATATTTTCAGGTTCAATCTTTTCCGGGGTTGAATCAATTTCTCCTTCGAGAGTATCATCGGTGATTGATTTATCATCCATATGGATAATTTTCTTCTTTCGTAGATTTTTATCCTTGGAACCCAAAGGCCTACCACGCTTCAGGCGTGTAGTAGGTTCATTTGCACTCGGAATTTGCCCTTCTGGGATATTTATATTAGCTGGTGCATTTGCTGTTTCAATATATGATTTTGTGACTTTAGCAGCATCATTAAAAGCATCGGGTAATTGATTTGCAATTCCCTGCAAATGCACAATTCTTTGAACTTCAAGTTCGCATTGCCTTGTACGAGGATCTAGGAAATCAAATGGACTTTGCCAAGATATTTCCTTTTTCAGTTGATCTTTTCCTCCCCTAATGTCGGGAATAGAGTTTCATCAACATGGCAGTCTGCAAATCTTGCAGTAAATAAATCACCTGTTTTTGGTTCAATATATTTAATAATCGGGGGTGATTCATACCCGACATATATGCCCAACCTTCTTTGAGGTCCCATTTTTGTATGTTGTGGTGGCGCAATTCGTACATAAACCGCACACCAAAAAATTCGCAAGTGTGATATATTGGGCTCCTTCCCAAACACAATTTGTTTAGGGGAGTAGCTATGATAGCTTGTCGGCCTTATTTTCACAAGTGCCGCTACATGCAATATAGCATGTCCCCAAGCAGAAACAGGGAGTTTTGATTTCATCAACAAAGATCTTGCAATTAATTGCAATCGCTTAATAAATGATTCTGCCAGACCATTTTGCGTGTGCACATGAGGCACAGGATGTTCAACAGTAATTCCAATCGACATGCAGAAATCATCAAATGCATGTGATGTATATTCTCCATCATTATCAAGGCGTATTTTCTTTATCGGATGATCTGGAAACTGTGCTCGCAACTTTATAATTTGTGCAAATAATCTTGTGAACGCCAAATTGCGACTTGATAATAAACAAACGTGTGACCAGCGTGATGACGCATCAATTAGTACCATAAAGTACTTGAAAGGTCCACACAGTGGATCAATATGTCCATATATATCGCCTTGAATTCTTTCTAGGAATGTAGGGGATTCAATTCCCACTTTTACTGGAGATGGTCTGGTTATCAGTTTTTCTTGTGAACAGGCTGCACAATTGAACTCATTTGGGTTCAATATCATTTGCCTTTTCAATGTATGGCATTTGAATTTTCAATAATTCGCCTCAGCATTACACTGCTAGGATGCCCAAGTCTATCGTGCCAGGTAATAAATTCAATAGTAGCTTTCAAGCCTACTAGGTTATGTATTTCTACGGCACATATTTTTGTATAGTATAAACTAGAGGAGTAACATGGCAATTTTTTATTCACAAATCTTTTGCCATTTTCAATTCAAGTTATCAAAAGATACTCGTGATCTGTCTCTTTTGAAGTTTCAATGTGATATCCATTTTTTCGAATATCATTGAAGCTCAGTAAATTTCTTCAAGCTTTGTGCGAGAACAAGGCGTTTTCAATCGCCATTTTTGTCCCCTCAGGGAGAAATATAACAGCTCTACCGGAGCCTTCAATGCATTTTGCATTACCGCTTATTGTTTTCACTGCGGTCTTTTCCAATTTTAAATTGGAGAAAAAGCTTTTGTTTTTCAAAATGTTATGCGTTGTTGCACTGTCAATAAGGCAGTTATCATCTCCGACTTTTGAATTTCCAGCATCCATTTCTTTACAAGAATATAAAAAGATTATTAAACATCAGCAATATAAATATTATTAATGCAAAAACATATTTATATTATACATGGATAATAAAAATGGAAGTACAAGATATCATTATTTATATTAAACATGAATTATAAAAGATAAGTACAAAATATATATAGCTATATAATATATTATTTAGTAACAGTATCTGGCTCAACAAAATCATCAGCTTCCAGGTGCGTGATATTATCATTTAATATATCGTCATATGTATCATCGTAGGCATTATGGTGTGATTCAAGACCTTGTCTTTCTTTTCGTTTCGAGGCCTGATACAGTTCAGCTAAGTGTTTAGCTGTGTGGCATGTTTGAGTCGGATGGCCTTTAATTCCACAACGATCACAGATTTCATCATTTTGTTTGTGCCTTTTTGCATAATTTCTTTGTTGTTGTTTGTAAGGCCTTATGGTATCATATCTGCGATTTTGCTCAAATCGAGGCTTATTTCGATAATTATTTTGACGAGATGATTCACCTCTGCCTCGATTGTGATACCTATTTTGGCCACGATCATCATTTTGATTTTTAAAATGCCCACGATCACGCACATATTTCGTTGATTGAGCCATGTTCGCCTCAGGGAATGACTTTGCACCTGCAGGCCTAGATTCATGATTTCTCAACGGCAATAGGCTGTTTTGTTCAGCCAATAATTAACAGGTGATAAGATCAGAATATCTTTGAAAACCTTTTTGACGGTATTGCTCACTCAATACTGAGTTTTTAGCATGAAACGTAGAATACGTTTTTTCAAGCATTTCTTCTTCAGATATCTTTTGCCCACATAATTGCAATTGGGCCGTAATTTTGAACACAACGGAATTATATTCCCGGACTGTTTTGAAGTCCTGAAGCCTGAAGTTTTTCCGGTCATCACGGGCTTTTGGAAGCACCGTCTTTTTAAGGTTATCATATCTTTCTTTCAGCTTTTTCCGCAACGTCAGTGGGGATTCCACAGTCACATACTCCAATTTCAGTGGCTCTTCGATATGATGGCAGAAGAAAATCATGGCTTTTGCCTGATTTTGACGGCTGAGATTTTTGCCCTCGGAAATAGTATCTTCTAGACCCATTGAAGCAAGATGCATTTTAACAACTCGGGCTCAGGACATATAATTACTTCCTTCAACGGTTAAGGGAGCAAATTCATGCTTTGTAATGTTAGCCATAATTTTATTGAAAGTTTAGAAATAAGAAATTATATCTCAAATGGTAACCCGGACAAAGTCTCCTCATGTTGATAACATGTTGAAAAGATGTTGGCCTATTAGGTAATATTTTAAATATTGAGGTCTTATTTTTTTTGGTAAACAGTGACGCACAAACGTCGGCAAAGGAAAAAACTAAAAAATGCTACAGAAAGGAGTTAAGGAACGGAAAAATAGCAAAAAACAAAAAAGAATCAAAGCCGCGGGAACCAGGTTCCCTCATAATCCGCTGTCAGCAAAGCCTTGGTGTCATCTGGAGGAAAAGCCCACGTAGTAAAAAACTCCTCCGAGCGAGCTCCTCGCTTGGCCAAAGAATCCGCAACCGCATTACCTTCCCGAAGAATGTGATGCCACACATAACCTGGATGCTCACATTGCAAAGCCGCAATGTGATGTAAAACCGGAAATAACAAATGATCTTTCGCCACACCCTGTCTCATCAATCTAAGACTTTCCATAGAATCTGAAAAACAATGAGCCTGCACAACCTGCAAGGAGTGGAGGCGCCGCATACCATTCCAAATTCCATGAAGCTCAGCAACAATGTTGGAGGTAAACCCAACAAACCCCGAGCACCCCTCCATCCATTGGCCATCACCAGTTCGAATAACACAGCCAAACCCTACCAATCCCGGGTTCCCAAGAGAGCTCCCATCCACATGTAACAAAATACCATTATGAGCACCCGGGTTCCAGTGTACCAAGCGCTCATCTCCACCACGCACTTTACGCGAATATACTCGGTCATACACTTGTCCAAGGCGATAAGCATGCCGAATGGTACTCGCCACATTCACCGGCATACCTCTCATGCACCAATCATTCCTCTCTCTCCATATCCACCAAAAAATAGCCCAATGCAGCCCATCCCAGGAGCGACACAATTGCCGCAAGGCCAGCGTTGTCTCCAGCTGCCGACGCCGCCCATGAGATCCATGCACTATCCCCATCCGTCCCCAAACTTCGACAGCCCAGGAGCAAGAGAAGAAGATATGCCAAAGGTCCTCATCTTCATCACCACATATCGAACATCGCGCAGAGGCGGCCAGGCCTCGCTTATGTCTCAACGCGTTCGTAGGGAGCGAGTCATGTACTCCCAACCATAAAAGGGTTTTGATCTTATCAGGGCAACGTACACGCCATACCCAAGCTGTAAGCGGATCTCCTCGACGCCCTCGCTGGTTCAAGATCCATTCATAGCCCGAAGAGACCGAGTACGCCCCCGACGACGATCCCAGCCAGCACCAAGCATCATCGACGTCTGCATGTAGGGGAAGAGGACCGTGCTCCATAACCTCCTTCTTGATATCATCCGACAAGGGAGTGTACAGAATATTCCAATCCCACATATTATTCACATAAACATCCTTAATGCATAATTCAACATCATTGACGTGCACAGAAGGGACGCGAGAGGCCAGCGGGACCCCCTCGAAGCCAAGAAGAGGTCCACATGTTGCTATTGCCATTGCCAAGTCTAAGCCGACATCCACCCATAAGAAATGGCGACGCCTTACAAATAACACGGAAGACTGGTGAGGCACCAGGCCGCTGGCCAACATTCCCGACATCATACCCATATTTTCCAATCAATAATCGCACCCAAGGCTTGGCAGAATGACAGACACAATCCACCACGAGTTTGCCTAGCATTGCAACATTCATATCTCTGCTTCTCCGAATACCTACACCCCCCATTTTTCATGGTAAAGCAACCTTATCCCAGGCTTTCAAGTTGAGCCCTCGTCCATTAGAATTAGACCTAGCAATATGGGTAAACAGGTCGTGTATGTTATACGTGTCAAGTACCTGTTTACCTGTTTGATCTGTATCTGTACACGACCTGTTTTTAGAATTTACCCGTATTTCAAAACCTGTACATGACTTGTTTCAAAAACGGATCACATGCGTGTCGACCTGTATACACGTGAATTTGAACATGTGGACACGCATGTCGAATTTACCTGTGACCTGTTTACCTGTATTTTACCTGTTTACTTCTATTCTACTAAATTATATCAAATTACTTTTTAAACTTTTAAAATAAAATATAAAATATTACATTCCCAAAATTCAAATCATAAAATTCCTAATAGACTCAGCAATTCATCTTCAAACATTCAAATACAAAAGTTCAAACTTAAAAAAAAAAATCCAAAGTTCAAATCCAATATTAAACATAAAGTTTACCTTGTGCGTATTTTATTTAAATTTAATTCTATTGTACTTAAATATATACAGGTAAAATACAGATATATGTCTGATTCAGATAACAGGTGACCTGTATAAAAAAACAGGTCAATTCGGGTAAAAAAACAGGGCAATTCAGGTAAAACAGATAAACCTGCATTTGACCCAAATTGTATTCGTGTACTAAACGGGTCGACCTGTTTTGACCCGTATCTGTTTTTTGAAGACCCGTACATGTAAAACACAGGTCGTGTACGTGTCGTGTCTATGTGTATTTACCCATATTGCCGGGTCTAATTAGAATCCTTCCAAACAAAGTCTCGGATGATCCGATCGAGTTTGTCACAAATAGAGGATGGCAACCATAAATTTTGCATTATGTAAGTTGCAAGGGAGGAGAGGACAGACCTAGCCAATGTAATCCGACCCGCTTTGTTAAGCAACCTCCGTTTCCATGATCCAAGCTTAGAATGAATTTTATCCACAAGAAAATCAAAATGTGCACTCCGCACAGCTCCATGAAACGACGGGAAACCCAAGTATTTCCCTAGATCATCACAAAATTCAATATTAAGAATAGAGGCCACAGCTTGCTTGACATGAATAGGAACCGCCGCAGAAGCATAAGCCCGAGACTTGCTGGAATTCATGCCGAGCCCCGCCTGGCGTGCAAAGGTGGTAAGCACCTCATCCATACATCTGACACTATCCAAGGAAGCCTGAGAAAATAACAGAAGGTCGTCCGCAAACATCAAGTGAGTGAGAGGCACCGCATTCCGGCTCAATCTCACGGCCTGCCAAGCTCCAGCATCAACTTTCGCAATGATGGCCCTAGACAACTTTTCCATAACAATTAAAAACAAATAAGGCGAAAGAGGATCGCCCTGACGAATACCTTTGGCCGAAGAAAAAGGTGGCAAGGCTTCTTCATTCCATAGAATAGAATATGTGGGTGACCTAACACAGAACATGATTATACGAATTAATGATGCTGGGAGCGCCATCTCACCCAGGCACGCCTCTAGGAACTGCCAGTCAACATTATCATACGCCTTCTCAAGATCCACTTTCAACAGAAACTCACAAGCACGTCAATTCTTGTTTCTAAATGACGATATTACCTCCTGCAAAATAATAGCATTCTCGGATGTGCCTCTCCCCGGCAGAAAAGCAGATTGATAAGGACCAATGTATGACTGAAGGAAAGGCCTTAACCGATTCACAATGACTTTAGTTAAAATCTTGTAGGCAACATTACACAGACTAATTGGCCTATAATGTCTAATCTCCCGTGGCACCTACACCTTAGGAATGAGACAAATGAACGTGGCGGCAAGGATAGGATTAAACTCACCGTCGGCCACAGCCTGTTGCACAAATCTCCAAATATATTGAGGTCTTAGTATATATGTAATTGGTATATAGAAGTGTGTGAGTGTAACGAATATTTAATTGATCAATAAAGGACAATTGATGGGTTGCCTGACAAGAAAAATAAAGTGTCTACAGAGAGTGAAAGCAAATGTATGGAAGATAAAGTGAACGAAGTAATGGAGGAAGTGTATCAATTCTAATCAGAATAGTGTGTATTTATAGTGTCAATACCAACACCACACACATAGAAGTAGATAGAAATAGTAATGAGGAGAGTCACATTTATGTAGTAGTTGGTGCATGTGACTCTGACCATTTATTTATTTTAATTAATTAATTATGTATGACAATTATACCATTGATCATCTACAACCATTGGATGTCTTTCAATGGATGAGATTAGTTATCTTGACATCAAGTCAAAATAGCAATCGCACCAGAACTACTCCCATAAAAGAAACCAACACACCAAATTTGTTGGCCTTGTGTGATTACAACCTATATTTGAGAAACAAATTCAGAAACGTTCAACTAAGTGTTCAAACATCAGATCACATCCAGACCATTAGTAAATATTAATCAACCATTAGTAAATATTAGTAAACCATTATTCCAATCTCCAAGGTGAAGCTTGTGCTGACCAAGACCCATCTTAATGTAAATCCCTCCAAGATTTATCTCACCCCGCAATGCTACTTACACCAAATGTCACTTGAATGAAGTCTGTGACGTTATCCTCCTTTTTAGATACTTTTCAATTGTGTGTGGGTAGTAATGTGAATGCCTTGGAGGGTCGTTATATTTGAACAAGGCCATTTATCCTTCACTTGTTCAACCAAAGTTCAATGATACTCCAAAATGGTGGACATTAACAATAAGGTATCACTCAAGATTCTCGAGTGTTTCCAGCAATCCTTCCATATTTGAGTCCCTTCCCCCGATATTCTCCGATTACTCAAAACAATATTCTCCATCAAGGAAGAAAAAGAAATCTACCAAATATAAATCAGGTAAACCGGGTTAAGAAATCGAACCATACTCATTTGGAATGTTGAGCTTGAGCTGCTCTTAACACAAGTCTCAACAAAGAGAGTTGGGAGGGGTTGAACACTTAGCTAAAGTGGTTAACTCCCTAAGCTTCCAACTGAAGTTTGGAGGTTCGAATCCCATCGGCCCACTATCCCTCCTTTTTATTTCCCTTCCCTTTCCAGCTTTCAATGGCTCCTCCAAAAAGAAAACACAAAAAAAAAAAAAAAACAAAGAGAGTTGGGAAGAAGGGACTAGGGAGTTGCAATTAGGGGTGTCAATTTGGACCGACACAAAAAAATTTCATGTTTGGGTTTAGTCATTTTGGGTTTTTTCCAAATCAGGTCGACCCGAAACCCGACCTGAAATATTATTCCACCTGCTCAACCTGACACGAACACGACCCGAAACCTTAAATTTTGTAAATTTTGCCTATAACCCGAAAAAACGAACCCGAACGACACGAAAAATTTCAGGTTTGGGTTTAGTCATTTTGGGTTTTTTCCCAAATCAAGTCGACCCGAAACCCGACCTGAAATATTATACAACCTGATCAACCCGACACGAACACGATCCGAAACCTGAAATTGACACCCCTAGTTGCAATCTACCAAACATAATTCAGTAATAATTTTCTGAAGTTGTCTATCTTCTTGAAGAATCAGGATTATAGGAGTATATTAATATTCTATCCAAACTCCATTGTTACTATAATTCAGAATTAGTTTTTTTTTTTTTTTTTTTCTTAACAGCCAATCAAAGCTGGGGGGTGGGGGAGTGCGAAAAATAATTCATCAATTGTTGACAAGGAATTAAAACACTTGTCAAATCGGCATTTATTTTTTCCTTTTCAAAAACTACCAATAAATTTTACTTTCATTTTTCAACAAAGAAAAAACATACAACAATGATATATTATAAATACGGGCATAACACACATTGTATTCGACCGGGCACAGAAGAGATTATGATTTATCAAACAACATTAATGCCTGATAGCACCTCGAGGTTCTCTAACAGGCGTAAGAATGTAATAAAACCTGGAAGGATCACACTCGAACCTCGCCAAAGAACAGAACAAAATGTAGTAAAGTAGAAGTATAGGCGCCATACAACACCGCCAAACTCTCTACGGGAAAACTGCCGGTATCTACAAGTGTTTTCTAGTGTTGGATAATTATAACACAGAAGCGTCATTACAAGAGACGAAGCAGAAGGAAGAAATACTGAGAAACTGGAAGAATCAGACTTTAAAAATTTGGAATGATTCAACCACGGTTTTCAGTCTGTCTTTCATCTTCTCCCACCTTCTCTCATTTGCGCCTGTTGTCAATGTATAGAATTTTCCTGCAACAAAATTAAGGCAGCATTATGAATTTACATGTGCTTTTAGTATGGATGTTTCAAATCGATGCACATTTTCTTACCATTTCCAATGCACACGGCGCTCAGAGCATGACGGGTGTAGTTTGGAGCCTGTGCAACAAACTCGAATGTGTAATAAGCTTTACCATCGACATCATGCTGTAAGATGACCAGCAGAGAAAACAGATTAAGAATTAGGATCTATGCTTGCCAGAAAATACAATCATGTAATGAGCGCCAATGTGCAAAATGAGTAAAGTGCACAAAGTTTCCAATACAAATGCGGCGAGAAAGCACTAGTATGCAATGAACTGCACAAAAGAGTAATATAGCACAATGATCATATAAAAACTTTGACATGTTCAAGCTTATTGAAGTTAAATAGGTAATTAGTTTACAACAAAAGATTTATTTTTGGGTGAACAAGGAGATTTTTTAGGTCTCTTAGAGGCCCATGAGTAACCTTCGAGGGTACGGGTGAGTTTAGTGGGTTGACCTCTCCCAAAGCACTTCTCTGCATTCACAAGGTTCAAATCATAGATCTTGCTTAAATAGCTAGAGCCCTATTACCACTCAAAATAGCTACTCTTGGTACAACAAAGATTTGTTAATCCTAACAAAACCCTCATCTAGCAACGAGATTATCACTTATTCTTTTACTACATTCCACTCAGAAAGTTTAGACCAATCTAGTTAATAAGATGATGGAATTTTTGTTTTTGATCTATTAAAGTCAAAAGGTCCTCATTGCGGTCCGATAGTCACTAAATTGGGTCATACATATCCTGTTGAAGAGAAATTGAACGGAGCTTTCCATTCTCGGAGGACGCTTTCAGGCAAGACATCCATCGATGACGTATTATTGAACCAAAAAGTTACCTCTGTTGCCTCAATGAGCTTTGTCTTTTGAGTAGGAGAAGCCAAGACCTTTTTGATCAAGGTTTCGCCAACCTAGAAACCATGAGTGAACAAACAAACAGCCAAGTATTATTACCAGGATTGGAGTGGAGTATAACTGAAAAAGGAGATCAAAGTGCAGCATAGGGAATATTTAGGAACGCATATGCATGAGATAAAATTATGAGGAAACAGCGGCAAGTATCTAAAATTTCATGAGCATTTAACTGTGGAAATAATAGTATTAGTTAAAGATTGTTGTAGACCTCCTGTGGGGGACCAAAATCACGAATGTCTTCTTTGGCTGTGGGGATCAAATTTATGCTCACACTTTCCAGAGGTTCAATTACATCTTTGAAGACTTTGTCCTGCCCTTCAACAATGACCTCCTGGTTTGACAAAAGAGATCCGTACAACTGTCAGAGCCTGATTGCATATTTTGAGATGTGGCAACTAAGGTAAAACTGAGGTAGTTCATCCAAAATAACTACAGTATAATACAGAAAGGGAAAAAACAAAGAAGTTATGAGAAAAAAAACCTGCCAACCAAATGGATACAGAAAAGTGTATCCATCCTTCTTATCAGTGACCAACAGAAAACCCTTTTTTGTTTCTGCAGCAACTGAACCACATCAAGAAAAGTATACTCTTAGCACATCACTGTTGAACCAAGGAACAAACAAGCAAAAGCACATGCAAAATTCTTTAGAAAAATACATACTAGAGTTATAAAATTCTTCTTCTATGCTCTACAATGGGAACACTGTGATGGATACAGCAACATATGTTTCGATTATGCCAGAAAAAGTCATTAGTGTCCGTGAACCCAAATTCTAACTAGAAAAATGATTGGATGGAAAAACAAGGAATGAAACTTCCAGTCAGAATGGATCAAAAATATTATCAGCAGAAGGAAATTGAAATTAAACTTCCAGACAAGGATGCATAATATTACTAGCAGAGGGAAATCCTATTTTCCCAACATAAGAAAATGGCATACACGCTGTTAAAGCCTGCTGAGAAAGGAATAGCCAAGGCACAGTTGTTGCCCCCATAGAAAGGAGTTGTCTCCTTCCAGGTCTATCTGCCATAAACATGGGAAATTGGTAAATAAACAGCTCACTTTAATCAAATGATGATAGGAAAAAATTATACAAAAGAATCTCCATAATTCTCTTTTATCTTCTAGTGTCCAAATGCATTATTTGGTGGATGAATATCACAAAATAAAAGGCATTGTAATATGTAACAGATATTCTTACATACTCCATTAAAAATTTGACAGTAGAGTATGGTTAAAGAAGAATTCACAACCAATAAAATAGCCTTTTTATCTATTTATTTATTTTTGCACAGAAATGGCCTGTTTAAGGCTATGATTCTTCCTCGAAAGAAGATATATCTCATGGAATTCCTTGAGATATATCGGGATTTAATTATAGTTGTAATATAGTATCCGTTGGCTTGCATAGAGACCTGTTTCAGGATTTAAACCATCATTGGACATGAATTGCACAATTTATGGAGCAGATGATGTAACGAGAATAATCGGGACTTTACAAAAATATAAATTGGGGCAAAGTCCAGAATATCTCCCTGTGAAATACAAAATGTGAGATTGGAGCAATTTCATGAAGTCTTTTGCTGACTTAATTTTACTGGAAATTTCTATTTTTGAAAATTTCATAGTTCGCGAGAACCTGTGTTTGAAATTGTGGAACATTAACACGTTTACATGGTGTATTTCAATGATTCTATGTCAAATTGGTCAAAATGTACATGGAACAAAATACCTCGGCAAGGAGAAGTTGAAGTTGAAGGTTCATGCTCAGACCTCACAACGAATGGAATACTTCTTCTAAATTGACCATTGCTATGTGGACCTAGCTGATAAACTGAAAAATATAAGAACTGAAAACACTTACACGTATAAGGAAAGTTCCGAGTACAATTAATGAAACTAAAACCTGCAGGGATGCATTTGGCAGACATTTGTGGTGAATTGATGCCGATGTAAGCAAAGCCACCATATCTGCTACAAGATATTTGAGATCTAAAAATCACTTTTGAATCTGATAAGTGATAAACATTGAAAACTGAAAACTTTAAGCAAGCACAATTCATTGTAAGCTTTTCCAGGTGCAGTATCTTATGGAAAGGTTAGTTTTGTTATGTTTTGTTAATATTTGACCAGACTGGTCTTCGAATTTTTTTTTCAGATTTTTAAAAGCTAAATAAATTACATATCTTCAAATTATTCAGAAATACACCAGTGAGGACATAAGGCCAAAAATTGGTTGTATAAAAAATTGTTCTCGAAGATTGATAATATAAAAGACAAACATAATTGTTATTAGACATGAAATGCTAATACAAGGTAACTGTTAATTTCCTAACTTCTTCACAGGTGGAATTTGGAGATGGTCAATTAACATAATAAATAAGTAAAATTCAGACAAAACAACAGGGCAATGATTAACAGAAACTTGAAACTACAACTTCCAACCATGGTCGATACTCAAAAGATCAATAGAAAGAAGTAAATCAAAAGGGTAGTTAGCTGAGTAATAATTCCTAAGATCATAATCTAGGATTTCAATGAGCTTGTTTCATTTTTTCTCTGACTTTCTAGGCTTTCACCTATTCAGTTCAAGCTTCAAACACATAACTTTGAAATGTGTTCTAACTTGTAACCAAATTAGCATTTCCCTTTACTTTTCAAAATTCTACCTGTGCAATTTGGAAGCATTGAGCTTGAAAGGGAATTGAAATCAAGAATAGGTGGTGGCTGCCTAAACAAACATGCTCAACGAGCTGAACTAGAGCACTCAAGTATAAAACATAGAATATTTCAGTGAGACATGCCTTACAGTTACAGAGCAATCATTGAAACACTCATTGAAAGGAAGTTGACGGAAAAATCCTCTGAGTAACTCATCCATATTAAAGATTGACAGCTTTTAACTTAGGAGACTAGGTAACAGTGGTACACAAAAAACCCAAATGCCTGGACGGCTGGATGCGCCTTGGGCATTGATTCTCAGAATCAAGAATACAATTTGTTCAGCTTTCTACCTAAGAATCACTCCACAGAGAGGAATTCAGCACACCCTTTACCGCAAAGCGACTCCCATTTTAACAAGTTCACAGGAATTCCTTTAGAAATATGTGATTAAAACGCAAAACTCAGACGTGTACTACAAATAGACAACATATAAATGCAAGGATCATCGGCGAAACCATCTTCCCCTTGGAAGCAGTATATAGTTACACAACAGCATTAGTCTGTACATTTCTTGAATTTCACAGATATCAGTCTGAGAATTCAAGAAGCCGTAGGCATAACCAATGCATTCGCCTTTCGCAGTACCAAACAAGTAATTGATGCGAGAAAAGCAACATCCCAATTTAAACTGATAGTCATGAATAATAATTACAACTGTTGTTGAATAACAGGAAGCAGTTACCTTTGAGCAAAAGAATGCAATGAGAGAGTTACGTTTCCCGGCGAAGCAGGGGTGGGTGTGAGCTGTTCGCCACGTGTGGGCTGCTTATCTGCTGATGCGCAACTTCTCCATCGTCCAAAATCTCTCCCTCCTTTTACATGTATCATCCAAACCCAATATCTAATATCCTCTCAAGTGAAAAGACATAAAGACCCTCGCAGTTCCAGTTTTTCTACACTGCTATGGTGCTTGGGAGTTTTTTTTTTTTTTTTTTTTTGCAGGACAGCCTTTAGGAAAGTGGTGTTTGGGAGTTGGGAGCGAGTTCGACTCAAATGATTATAAAATGCTTATGAATTTCTTTGTTTTAGCTTAAAAACATATAAAATATTTTAACCCTTAACTAAGTTTCGAATTCTAGAATTATGAATATAGCTAGCAAATGAAATAGTTTCAAAATGCTTAAAACTCCAAGAGACATGGGGTCGGGTGGCACAACTAGAAGATTGGAAGTAAGATGACTTGTTACAAGTCCTCGTCCTATCCCCGTATAAAGTAAAACTGTTGAATAGGCACGAATAACTGAAGGTTTTTTTCTTTCTTTTTCCCCCTTTTCTTTTTTTTTTTAATACCTTTTTTCATCTCAATATGAAGTTTACATTTGATAATGTGCTATTATTCACACTTAACCTTTTACTTAATTTTATTATAGTTATACAGGTTAAAAGATAGTCAAGTGAGGTCTTATTAGATTCGTCTCTTCGCGTAGTTTTCAACTTTTGAACTTTTAGAACATTTATTATTATCGAACTTGAGTTATTAATAATTTAAAATGTGCATTAAACTGCGTGAAAAGTAAGTTAATAGGAGTAAATAACATTATGAGATGGAGGTAGTATATACTTTCTCTCAAGCTCCACGAGATTTTGATCCTACTCCTTCATCCCATATCATCATCGGGGCTAAAGATGAAGCTATTGGCTAAACTTCTAATCCATGAGAGACTGAGAGGCTAATTCAGATTTCTGAAACCGTGTAGATTGGCCATTGGATGATCTACATGTTCACTTACTAAGAAAATCTCATCTTTTGAAAACAATGATCCACATGTTCCCCCTTATGCATATCTTTTGGTCCAATTGATCTATTAACAAAATCCTATCATTGAAAAAAGAAAGAAAGATAAAGAGAAAAACAAGGGGACCAAAAAATAATAATAATAATAAAGAGAGAGAGAGAGAGAGAGAGAGAGAGAGAGAGAGAGAGAGAGAGAAGGCAGGCAGCTATATTTCCACAACACAATTTAACAAGGCATTCCCTAGACTGCAATGCACACCAAAGCAAACAATTTAAACTGACCAAAATGCCCTCAATTTGCAGGCAACCCACAGCCAATATGTTGGCAACCACAACAGAAATCGTTCTCCTAAGATGTCATGTCAAGACGGCAATGTACTACAATACTTCTCCTTTCACGACTCTTTCCAGAACCTTATGCACCTATCTGTCCCACAGGTGATGAAAGCAGCCTCTACAGGTGAATGCTCCAGCCAGCGGGGACTGCCCATGTGATTCGAAGGCCATCTAGCCACTTTCTGGGCTGTAAGGGCCTCCCAGACGACAAGCTGCACCACAAATATAGCGCCAATCATGAAGAAATGGTTTGTGAAATGTTTGTTAGGCTATTAAGAGAGCAAAAGTCACCTCGTTGCTTTTTTCATCAATGCTGAGGATGAATTCTTCAGTTTCGTTGAAAACTGCCTGCAATAGAAATCAAGAAACATTTATCCACATTTGACGAGGAGCTTTCCACCATCGTTTAAAGTTAGAAAGTTTGCATTTTGATGTATAAATTCAATAATCCTGTTGTTGAAATAAACTAAAAACAATAGCTAATGTAGTTTAAACTATCCAGCAGGTTATGTGCAGCGTATTTGGCATTCCTTCGTCTAGAACTTAATTCAACTCTTGGTTGGATAAAAAAGTTCCATACCCAAAAATATAACGTATTAAATGATTAGGTAAGTCTATATTTCCGGGGCATAAATGTCTCCAAGGTTGAGTGAGTGAACAAAAAATGAACTCAAGCAGCAACATTAAATCACTTGTGCATTACACAACCGGGTAGAAACTTAAACAAAACCATTTTCATCATATAACCATTAAAGCGCTTACAGAAATGATACATCTACTAGCTCAAGAAAGCCAGAAACAGTGAGGGAATTGGTAAGTGGTAACGATTCCACTCAGAAAAATGGAAGTTCGCTGATGCTGGATGGTTGCCACAAATATAACTAAGAGAATAAATGCAGTTAATGCCATTTTATTCAAGATTTAATCAACCAAAGCAACATAAATATATGTTTCTCAAACACAGCATAAACTAATTCACCGTTTGTTTAGTTGGAAACACAGTAATACCAACCGATATATTGAGAAACAAAGATACATGCGAAGAGTGTTATACCAGGGTTTACAAATGAAATACCTGGCTTCGTAGCTGTGCATGTGTAGCCCCAAGATACTGTTTGACTCGTTTGCCTGTTCCAATGTCCCATAGATTTACAGTAGAATCTTTTCCAGAAGAGAGAACGAACCTAAGAAGCAAATTACATTCATGTGTGGAAAATATATGGTATGATACGATTAAGCCTCTGAATAAGCATCGTGAAATTCCCACCTTTGATCTTTCGTGAAAACTACACTGGTAGCTTCTGTTGTTCCATGAGCATTAGGAATTGAACGGACACACTGAGATGTTACCCCATCCCACAACTGAATAGCACCATGTTTTGAAGCTGTTACATACATGCCACCAGTTGATGAATATCTAACCTGCATTAGAAAGACCCATTAAGATGCCCAGTATGAAAAATGAACCACCAGCCTTTTGTTGAGTGTGTGTCTGTGTATTCAGAGGACAGCAGAGTTGGATAGGAGGATAATACTTGATTTATGGAACCATTGCCAATCTCTTGAGGATTTGCTGATAGATAACACTGAAAAGTATTAACATCATACAGGTGTACGAATGGGTGGTCAGTTCCTGTAATCAAGTAGAGTCCTTCAGGTCAATTTTAATTAAAAATATTTTTTTCACTCGGATGAAGCCAATTAATGAACAGAAAACTAGTAGACTTGAGCCAGTGAAGGAAAATCTTTTCAACAAGTACTCTTGAGACTTGGTTGGGATTTGGTTTCATATCATTCTCTACTGTTCCTACACAAGATAAATAAGAAAAATGCCTGATATAATGTCTCCTGGGAGTTGTTACACTGTTACTCCTATAACACTGTGCTTACACTTCCACAAATTCTCAAAATACCAGAAGGGACAGAGAGAAATCTATCCTGCATGACCAAGTTGATGAAACATAATGTAAAATGCAAAAATTGAGTCCCCAACTCGAATTCCTTATTTAAGAAATTATGGGAATACAGTTCTGTTCATATTAGAATTGAAAACATTGCATGGGGCTGTATTCATAAATAACATCGTGATTCGTGATATAAAGCTTCATGTTCCGTATCAGTTAGTACTTTGAGCATCAAGACAGTTCAAGAACAAAAATGTGTAATATAACCTGCCAGAAGAAATTCTCCAGATGGGTGAAATGATACAGACCTCACATTGTGAGTATCCTGTTGACATGCAATCACACAAGTTTAGCCCAATCATAAAAACTCAATAATCAGTAATAAACAGTTTTGACACCAAAGGGGATGAGTTCCAACCTGAATAATTCGGAATGCTTTTCTTGCTACTGCTTTTGAAAAATCAAAGAACCTGTCACATAGAAAGAATCCTGATTGCCTATTGATATTCAATACATCTTCAAAGCAAAGGACAAGCTTATTTCCAGTATTCACTTCTTTTCTATCTTATGAACAGTGACATTGAGAGTCCAACCATAATATTGCCTTGACCATAATGGTAAGACCAAAACAATCTAAAACATAAATATGACCATACTTTATTGTGCGATCTTTTGCTCCCGAAATCAGAATTGGGTTTAGAGGATGGAAATCCAAGTCATTTATTGGCTGTGGTAGAAAATCAATGTATTACAAATAGCAGAAAATATAATATTGTCTCCAGGAAAGCATGCCCATTAATTCGAGACATAGTATTTATGGACAAAGCAAAATCCTTAAATAACTGCACAAGATCTTATCACACACATGCACATGTGCTTCATCAAGACATTAAAATGGGAAATTGTACAGTTTAAAAACAATTATTGTTTTCAGGTAAGTTACTTGTAGATGGTCGTAAAATGTCCTGATTACAGGTCGCACAGGTCCATCCCGTGCTTCTGGAAGCATCATCTGCTTGACTTTTGACATCTGTACATTACAGATACAAACCAATGAAACCATAACTGCAATCTCAAATGTACATAGTCATGTAGTAGCATACCTCAAAGAGCTTTATTGATGTGTCGGCACTTCCAGTAGCAAGAAACCTACCATCAGGACTGAATCTTGCACACCTAACAACACTCTACACAGAAAAGAAAAACAAGAATTATTTTAGCATATGCAGTGATTTAGTCCAATATAACTTCTATCCAAGATTTGAATTTTGTGGTTATTTCCAACCTTGTGTTCCGAAATATTACGGGTTTCATGCTTTGGGAAACTTTTTGATGATCCTTTAACATCTTGAACCATGCTGTTCAAAAAATATATCAGTACTTAACCATTCGGGGAAGTATAAAACATCAGCTATAGCCAATATAAATAGAAAATATATATATATATATATATATATATATATATATAACACATAAAAAAGAATGGCACAACTTTTTTATAATTGAATGGAAGGCTGGTGCAGTTAACTTCAAGAAAAGAAGCATAATGCAACCTAGTCAGTTGATTACTTGATAACAATCTGTAAGATCCATAATGTGATATCCTTCTACTGATAGTAGGATAATGTTTTTCAGAAATTGTTCACATAATGGAACTCTTGGCACTAAAACCAAAGGTTTACATTTATTCATTCATAGCATTATACCATACAGAGCAATAGAAACATTTAGAAGATTCAAATGATAAATTTTGAAAAAGACTAATCTGGAAAGAAGAGTATTTCATGTTCCTCATCTACTTTAAGTGCAGCAGCACTGCAGCAGAGAACTATTATTGTCATGGCATTGGACGCATTACTTCCGAAATATTCATTCCGAAGATCAAAGTGTACAGAGGGACCATTGCATTGTTTATCAACCATACAATATGAGATGTACTAAGACAATGCTTTTTCTTTGAAAATATCTAGTGACTATAGTCCTGCCTCACTTCACCTCTGTGTGCTACAACAAATGTATATTTCATATGCTAAAAGTCTATTACATAGCCTATTTTGTGATAAATGTCCCTTTTTCCCCCATCTGTTTTCACTTGATTTTTATTCTAGTGGTTATTGCAATTATTGACAATTATTCTTGAATTGAAATTATCAAATAAAGGAGGAGAACGTCATTATTTCCATAATTAATTTAAATTGATTGTCAAGTAATACTACAAAAAGATTGATCGATTTCTTAAAGGTGCTAAAGAAAAGTTACAAGGCTTGTTACCAATTCAAGCATCTCAAAAAGCTATGTTAACCATTTCCACACTCAATGCGGTTAAAGCAGCACAATATTGTATTGACTCCAGCAGCAGTGGAATGACCCACCTGAAATCAACAGCAGAAACTTTTGGAGCTGGTACTGAGCCATATCCTGTAGGTATGCTTGAATCAAATAATGCACTTGATGATACCCCTCTCAATGTTTCATCTTTCTCAACTGCAAGACCCTGTTGACCACTTAGAACCAGTACCTCTTTCTATCCATTTTCTCCCTTATATTTTAGGGAATGTATTTTTTCCTCTTAATTTAGTATCATTGTATGCAACTGATAAATACCAAAATAAAACCAAAAATGTAAACCTTGGCAACCAACTCAAGGAGCTTTTTCGGAGGTGCTTCAACATTTAAAGGAGTCATTGTAGCTGAAGCTACAGCATTTGCTGCCTGCAAAAGAGAGACAATATCAATGACCTCACCTTTCAGATCTTTTGCATCTATATAGAGTTGAAATAATCCTATAACATGCAAATAATGCTGCAATTTGTTCAACAAAAACAATTATTATCTCAATCCTTAGCCACTATGTGGGATTGGCAAAATTGATTGCATTACCAAGACGCGTATTGCATCTATAGTTAAACAGAGCTGTGTCTTATTTTCAATTTTTTTCAAGGTTTTTTCTCTTTCCTTTTAGTACCTAATGAGTATTTTCTAACAAATTTAATTAAGCAATTAAAGGTCTCTATTTGTTCACCTTCCCCTTAAGCATTTATCTCATCTTCTCATTAATCAATGATGTCCCCACTTTCCTCTCATATATTCTAATTTGTGCGTTCACAAATCCATTCCACATGCAATCATTAGGAACCCTATTTTTTGTTCAACGTCACATCATTTCTGAGCGTTTGATTCCATAGAATATCGTTCTTCTTGTAGCTGTCCTAACAAATATTCTTTTAAATTGTGTATTTTTTACAATCATTTATACAGATGATTATCAATTCCCCCTTTTTTCTTAATAGTGTAGAGTCTACTTATAATGTTTATATAACCATTGAGAAATTTTGCATATGTCTTTCAGATATATTAAGAAATTCTGCAAAAAACAAGACAAGATTTCTTATTCATCTAAACTGTGTTGTCCATCTAAGAAATTTTGCATGTCTTGTTGACGAATTTGTAGCAATTGTCCACATAATGTAATGGAACTTACCGCATTGTTTAAACTACCATATCCAAGACCACATACTACACAACAATCAAACTAATTCAGTCCTGATGCAAAAAAGGTTGAGCCCAAAATAGAGGGCAGTTTGAGGAATTTTTTGAAACAAATGTTGGGAAAGATAATTATGGTTTCTTGACAAGAAGATTATGTGTCTTCAAAAGCTAACGAAACAACTTCAGCTAATCATGACTAATCCCCTCAATACTCCTGGAAAGGAGCAAACACCAAACACCTTTCCAGCATCTCACATGGTTCTAGAATTTTGAAGAACCTGCCAAAAATTTAGCTACCAGACCAACGAAGAACTCTCTTTCCTAAGGCCATCACTCAGTATCAGATTGAACTGTTTCTGTCACTCCAGGCACATATTAAATAGTACAATCAAAGTTCCCAAAAAAGGGAAAAAGGAAGAAAATTCAATCACCTTTATAAAAACGCAAACACAAGATGAATTATTGAGTTTCTCGTGGCTTTGGAAGAAATGAATGTTTCAAATTGAAACTAATTCCACCTCCAGTTCAGTTCGACGCATTACATCCATCAATATCGCAAATCATTACTTCGGAACGCAAGTCTATATCCCAATAAGAAAATTAAATAAGCAGAGATAAAAGGGGGAGAAGAGAGGTTACCTGATTCAAATTATTGTCACGGAGATGAGCAACAATTAGAGCATTGACATGGCGGTAAAGCTTGCTGTCGTGCAGCATCTGTTCCAGCCCATTGGAGATAGTGCCGCTGTTATCCATTATTTTGTAAGTACTCTTCACTCAAAGCCCAGAGTTTTGGCCTATTTGGGGAAAGAGTTGAATCAATAGCTTGGAGATGAACTCGAAGAAAACTGGAAGTTTGGCCAGAATGAATGAGGCAACAGTGAGGTAGGTTAGTGACGATGAGGATTTAGCCGAAGTCAGATATCGTTAATTGGTAGTAATTTATTCTTCTTCATAACCAAGCAGTAAAATAGTAAAATAGGTTTGAGAATTTAGCCAAAGTGGTCCCTAAGAACTAATGTTAGAGTAGTGTTGGAGAAAAATACCTAATATACCCCATAGCGCATATACCTTATCGAAAAAATACCGAGAATACCGAAATTTTATAAATTTTTTGATACCGCGGTATACCGTTACCGTACCGAACTTCGTTATATACCGTGTTATCAGTATGTCGCGATACCGGTATGCTGGTATGTAACGAAAGTTCGGTATTTCGGTATATACCGCAATACCGGTATGTCGGTATGTATCGAATGTTCGGTATATCGGTATATACCGTGATACCGGTATGTCGGTATGTATCGAAGGTTCGGTATAACGGTATATACCGAACTTACCGAAATGTCGGTATAACAACGGTATGGAAATATTTCATACCGAAATTTTCGGTATATGGAAAATCGGTATATCGAAAGGTTCAGTACGGCAACGGTATGAAAATTTTCATACCGTAAAGTTCGGTACGGTATACGGTACGGCAAAATTTTTTCGGTACCGTACCGACCCACCCCTAGGTTGGAGTTTGGATGTCCACCAGCCCCCTATCCCTTCCTTTTGTAATTTGTGGTGTATTGACTCCCACCACCCCTTCTCAGGCCTTTAATGGCTCCTCCAAAAAAGCAGTAAAACAAGATGGGAAAGGATGAAAAAAGATTTGTGGGTACTTTTTCTTTTCAAAAAATTCAATTCCATCCGTTAGTAATTTTTTGTCCCATATAATCCTCTACGTTTACTAATTTTTTTCAATTCGGTCCTAATTACGTAATTAGCCTGAGGTTGCTGATGTGTCCGAAGTAAATCACATTTTACATCTACCGTGATTAATCTAGAGTCCATACACATAACACATTAGCTTAATAAATGTTTTAAGTAAATCTTTGAATGTTGTCATAACACATTACTACTCTAAAAAGGCCTCCAGCGGGTCAATTGAGTCATTCTTCACTGGGTTTAGAGACATAGTCTTCACTTGGTTCGCATTGAGCCCTCATTAGGTTACCCAACCCACAAAGAAATACCAACTATTCATTTGCATATAATATATATATATATATCTAATATATATAAACGCCTTACCGATGAACAGTACTGTAGCATTAGCTACAGTAATATCTTTCTACAGTACTACAGTTGCGGATCTTGCCCGCCCCGCTCCCTAAACCCTTGACCCGCTATATCAATCGGCTCCTTCCATAGCAAATTCCCCCAAATTCGACTCGCCAATCATGGTCCTCTTCCAGAAATCGCCTGCTTCGCGTGCCTCTGGGTTGTGCGGCGCAGGCCATACCCTCCATTTGCCACTTCTGCGTGAAGCTGAAACCCTCCTGTGTTCGTGCCTCAAGGTGTCGCCACTGCTTACTTTGCATCGCCGCTGCACCGCCGGGCAGATCCACGCCGTTGCCGATGCCGATGACCTATTTGTTGGTACGGAAAGGAATTACCTTCCTGCTTAGCCCTAATTTCTGTCCCCAATCTTGCCGTAATTGAGAAGAGAGAGATGGAGCAATTTAGGATTCTTGGAGAAGATGAAATGGCGAGGTTGGGGAGGAGAAGAAATCTGCCGAGTGGGCTACGTAATGGTTCTTCTTCCCTTCCCTTTTTCTCCTTATGCTCCCCATTTTTCCCTTTTTCTTTTGTTCCTCCAGTCTCTGTCGGGATTTCGTTTTGGGCTGCGGGGTGATGCCGCCGCTATTAAGGAGGCGAGGATAGTGGTTGGGCCGTGGCCATCGCTGGGGAGGTGGAGGCACCGCCTCTAGCTCGTGGAGACACCACAACGCTCTGTGGCGCTCTGTGGTTGGGCCGTGGCCAGCGCTGGCGAGGTGCTCCGTTTTACACAAATCGCTCCGTTTCAACCCAAATTGGCGAGGTGCTCCGTTTTACACAAAGTTCATACGATTGAAGATATAAAAACTTAAATAATATCAAAACATACTCGTTTTCCGTCGAGCGCAGCTCCGCTCCCGCCGCCCCATTCCCACCGTAGCTGCTGCTCACTGCCGGGTCTGGTAAGAAAGGGCTCTTCCCTTTTTTGTAACACGATTTCACTAGAATTAGGCGATTAGCAAATTCGTCCAATGGCACTAAGACAATAGCGAACAGAGGTGTTTTAGGGCTTGTTATTTGTGTTGCTTTTCCCCGTATTTTTGGTTTAAATTTGTGCATCTTGGATGATTTTCGTTGCCCTCTTTGTGTATTGTTGTTTGTTACGTGTATTTTAATGCATTGTTCATCCCTTCTTGCTCAATCGGATTGGCAACCTCAAAATCCCTGCCCGTGGCCGAATCCATCTTTGTCGTATTTGTCTCATCCTCGGACACTGTCTCTGCTTCTCTATGCATCATGGATGTTGCCTTCTCACTGTAAATCTACATATCAGATTTTTTGAAAATTAATTTTGGTGAATCTGTTGAATTGATCTACTGATTTTGTACAAGATGTATCTCGTTGTGTCATGGATATATTGGGGCTCTAAATTTCAATTTTCAATGTTTATATTATCAATTTAGTTGTGAATTTTCAATGAACAGTAGGAGCAAAGCCTGTATGAGCACCTCTTGCACCTTCAGCTGTGTCTGGCTCGGCTGCAAGTGGAGTTGTGTATTGTCTGCTGTTCAACAATGGGTTTCAGACTCTTGGACAATGATGCACTTCGGACTTTCATCATCAGTGCAATGCCCTTTGGTTGGTAATCTTTGTTAATAAGTATATTATTATAGTATGACTTTGGTGTTTAGAGATTTTGGTAGTGTGAATGTGTATTCTGCTGCTTATTGTGATTTTGGCTTTCTTGCGTGTAGGCACTCCACCGGGCATGATCTACTCTACATTTCTACCTTCAGAACTAATGGGTTTTCTCCTGCGAAGCGCTGACAACCAGCTTGGAAACCTTATCTTTACAGGGGAAAACAATGGATTTTGTTGATTATTCATGATACAGTCTATGGTGCAGTTTATGATCGAGATGAGATACTTGATAACATAACAATTTCCGGTAAGGTTAATTGTAGGGCAGAAAATTAACAACTCTCAGCTCAATTCCTTTTATTTTGAGTTGGAACAATTTTTATGTTTTTGTCTAATATACACAAGCCATTGGAGCATAATGCAGCCATCTGAAATTTGCCAGTGTTTTGTGGTGCATCTTGTCATGGAATTCGTGTTATGCCATTGTGCAGCTGGTTTAGAAAATTTAAGAATTCAAAATTATTACTGAACCACCTTCATTTCACTTTTTCATGAAATTGTCATTGGATGATCATAATTGCCCATTGTTAACTAATATTATATTTTCACTTTTTGATTTTGTGGTAAAGGATTATATATGCTTCTCAGTTTTTGCTTGATTACTTATTTTTTTTGATCCAATCGTTGTCGGGTGTTGGTGGGATTGAACTTCTTTTGCTTTTGTTTCTGTTTCTAGAGTTTCTGTCTATTTGTTAATTTTGTAATTTAGATTGCCAATGATCCAATTAGATTTTCAATGAAGATAATTTTGTGCAGTAATACTTTATTGTCTTCATTTCAAAACTATTACCATTATAATGCTGATATGTTTCAGACTTGAACTAGCTGCTTGCAAAGAGGGTTTTTTTCTTACTAATTCCCTGCTGTCTGTCCGGGTATTCATTTCATTGTTTCAATCATTTCATTTGCGGATTGAACTTTGATCCCTAAATTTATTGTGGTGATTTATTGAATAATTAGTTGTGAGGATTATATTTTGCTTTTCCTTCCTTGCCTGCTACGTGTTTCTTAGATTCTTATATCTTTTAATTTGTTATATTAATATGTTTAAGCTGAATGGCTCAATTTCGTACAATGTGTTTGTGGGTTAGTTCACTACATAGGTGGGTTAGCTACCATGGCTTCTTTCCGTTAATTCTGATTCTATATTCACTTGGTTTTTCTGCAACGGATTTCAGATTGATACCACCGTTAATGTCAAGCCTAAAAATGTAGATGTCATTTCGAACTTGAGGACAATTTTAAACACCGCATTGCATTTTTCTCAAGACTTCAAGTCCAAATTGGTCACTCAAATATGTAGATAAAAGAGTGACATGAAAACTTCTGGGATCTGGCATCCTACCTGATTAACAACTAATATCAAATGGTTTGCATGACGAACTTGACATGGACAAAAGCAGTTTGTTCCAAATTTTTGTTTTGACATAGATTCAATTAGTTGCAATGGCTTCTTTGTGTTACTTTTTACTCTACTCTGAGTTGGTGTTTCTGAAACTGTTACTAGATTGATACTGCCACAAACTCGATTCAATTTTTTGAATATTTGATGATTTGCATATATTGTAAGGAATTCTTGCTGATTATATATAATGTGGTATTAGTCAATATAATCTTGGTGTATTCTTGTGCTGAATTGACTCATCTATGGCAATATGCAAATGATTAGGGTGCAGATGTTTTGAGGTGTAAAATATTGATGCATGCACATTTCAAGGGCCTTATTTTTGTTTTTGTTTTTTTTAAAATTAATATCTCATATATTAGTATCTTCAATTTATAAATTTCTGGTCCAGTCTCTTTATTTATCTAATTATGAATTTTCATTTTTTTTACACATGTATTGAATTTTTTAGGCGATCTACAAATTCTTTCGCTACGACATATCTATAAGGGAGGCTCCAAGAGCAATAAATGATGCAAATGTGGAAGTTGAGAATGTAGAAAATGGAGTTCAAACTTGAAGCTTATTAGCTGATGCAGTGGTAAAAAAAAAAAAAAAATTTGATGGTTCTTGATAATCTATGATTCATTGCCTCTTTAACACAGTATTTATTGTACAGGCTTCAATTCTATACATGTAACTTTGGCAAGTCATGATGTGGTGAGCCTTCATATTATGTTACTTTTAACCCCTTTCTTTAATTCATTCTCCTATTTGCATCCTATAAGTCTTTGGAATGTTTCTTTGCGTGGACACAAGTTGGGCATGCGGAAGACTATTTTGTCCACTCTTTGGAATGAATACCATTATTCATTAATTATCTGTAGATCAATTGAGAATACATTCCTGTTTGAGTGGTCATGAGATAATGGAACCTCATTAGATGCCACACTACCTGCAATCCCCTCATCTATAAATTGTTATGAATTTCAATGAGAACTAAATAACAGAGAAAACATTTTAGTTTTACAAGATGAATACCAAGGGATCATCTGCTGTGCTCATTAGGTGCTCAATGGGCATGATGAAAAACCAAATGCCCCTTATTGCAATGGTGTTTACTCAGTTCATTTACACTGCCATGTTTCTCCTCTCCAAAGCTGCCATTTCTTCCGGGACGAAGCTTTCTGTCTTTGTCGCCTATCGACAGGCTGTTGCCACTGTTGCCTTGGCACCCTTTGCCTATTTCACTCAAAGATTTTCAAGGAAACAAAGTGTTCCCTATTTAATCAAGCTACATTTAAGTGTGTATGCATTTGTTAGAAACTACTATATATTCATATACATATGGGAAATGATTTTTTATGATGGTGCAGGAAAACGCCTCCTCGACTTACATTCTGTTTACTCTTCAAGATTTTCTTGGTCTCGTCTTGTGGGTACGAAGTGTGTTGCTACATTAATTGAGTAACCATCCTACAAAAAGAAAAGAAAAGAAGCAACCTTTATGTCGAATATTAGGTATTTCAATGGATGTATTCTTATTTTCGGATGCATGATGGCCTGTCACTGAACCTGTACTATGCCAGTTTAAACTATGCCTCAGCAACATTCTCCACAGTTGTAAACAGCAGTATTCCTGCAATGGTCTTCATCCTTGCCCTCTGCTTAAGGTACATATACATATCATATAATATGGTGGCTTGATGATGTTATAGGGTTGGTTAATTTAAACTCTCATATTGTATACTATACAGGATTGAAACCCTGTCCATAACTGTAAAACAAGGCCTGGCGAAAGTACAGTTCTCTGCCTGTCGGGGGCGATGGTCTTCACGTTCTACAAGGGCCCTAATTTGTACACCGGCTCTGAGAATGATTCCTCCAATGCATATGCAAAGACTTACACCAAACAAGAGTGGATCAAAAGCTCCCTTCTCACGCTTGCTTCGTATTTTGTTTGGGCAGTTTGGCTCATCATGCAGGTCTTTTTTTTCTTGTTTTTAATCCAATCACATTGGTTGATACTTTATCCATCTAAGGTTAATTATTCATAATTCAATTAAGGGCCCTAAGAGAACGTGTAATTAGATTTGACAAAAGTATCCATCTATCAAGGCTAATTGCACAAAGTAATATGCCCTTAAATGATTTATGCTGTTGTGGTTTGCTGATAAATTTTATTCTGTTTTATTCCTAGACTCCAATCCTGAAGGAGTATCCGGCGACATTGCAGTTGACCACTCTACAATGTTGGTTCAGCTGTGTGACGTCAGCAATATATGCTGGGGCAGTGGAGAGGCATGCCTCGTCGTGGAAGCTTGGTTGGAAGTTAATGCGGAAGACTATTTTGTCCACTCTTTGGAGTATGAATTTGTGCGAGATTTATTTGATGATTGCAAATTGTGCTTTGAGTCATGATATTATGTTTCTAGATTATTAAATTATTCTCAATGTCTTGTTGCCTGCACTACTTGATTAATATTGTAGTTGTCATTTCTTGAACAAAATATAGGTTTCAGGTTCCATTGTTTCATTTATCCCTTTGTATTTGTTCCTTTTATCCCTATTGATACAAGAGGCAACATTAATTCCATCATTCACCATAACATGCATTCATTTTCTGTTTTCTTCCTACCGTCGAGCACAGCGTAGCGTGCGACGCAAGACGATTTCTAGTATATATATATATATCACAAATTGGTCTCTATTTTCTTGGGAAATACCAAAAACCACCGAGACCTAAAAAATAATCCACTGCGGTAGCTGCTGACCAGAACTCCGATGACATCCAACGGAGGCACTGCCCAAGCTGATGCGAGAATGGGCTTCACACAGAGGAGGGAGTCGCTTGACCTACATTTACCCATTGTTTTAAATATCCACCGAAATCCCGAAATTTTGAGTATTGGGACACATCGAAACGAAATTTCACCTACAATATTTTTTTGCAAAATTTCCATCGAAATTTCATCTGAAACTCGATATTTCCCGAAATCTGACCGAAATTTCCCACAATTTTTAGTTTTTTAAAAAATATATTTTTTCTAAATTTAAAAAATATCTCTTTTCTGAAAAATATTAAAAAAAATTTAAATTTTTGTTTCTACGCATTTTGATTATGTAATCCAATTAACTTACTTTCATCGATTTTAAGTTAAAATCTTCTCAATCAATATTATGCATGATATCAACAATATTATCAACACAGTATATCATGGAATGAGTATTGTCAACATATTACTAATTTATACCACAACAGAGAGAGGAAATTTGGAATATCTTCATTTTCATCATCTTGAAAACTCGATGTGATTTTCTCAAAAAATTGCAAATATCTCCAAAATTTCCCCCGAAATTCCAAATAACTTCGAAATTTCTGCAAATTTATATGTCCAATATAAACACCGATACTGATATTTAAAACCTTGCATATACCAAGAACATCAATTTCTTATTGTGGTGAAAGGGCTGAGATAAGGGTTGTTGAGTCTATCCGGAATGGAAAATGAAGATAAGCTCTGTTATTGTTGTGAATAGTTATTGTTTCTTTATTGGTTGGGTAACCCAATGAGGCCTCAATGCAAACCAACTAGAGATTATGTTCGTCATCCCAGTGAAAAAGGATTTAATTGACACGCTAGAGGCATTTTTTTATAGTATTTGATGTGTTATGACAAGCTTTCAAATATTTATTTGAGGTAATAAATAAAATAGGCCACCAGAAGGAGTCATTTTCACTTTTGGGCCACCATATTTTGATTTAGGGAAAGAGGCCATTAGAATGATTTTGGGCCTGAATTTAGGCCATTGGGCTGGAATTCGGGCCACGATGACCTAAAAATGGAAATGATTCCTTCTGGTGGTCTATTTTAGTTTTTTTGAATTATTTTTTATTTTATGTAATTAAAATAAATAATACACATTCCGTGATATTATTATGTCCTACTTTCTTTCTTTTTCTTGTTCCAACATTTTTTATTTCATTTTCATTTTAAAAATAATTAAATATTAATTGCCAAACATACACATGCCCGAAAAATTCATTACATTTAATACTAATTATTCCTATATAAAATACTATGTCCGAAAATTTTGGGATACTTATAATAAAACATGTTTATTTTTACTTTCTAATTTATTTGAATATGTATTTGTTTTACTTATTTTATAATATATTTGATTAATATTTATTTTATATCTTATATTACTCCCTCCGTCCTATTAATAGTGTTAAAAAAAGGTATCTTAAAAATTTATATAATGTAATTGTAATGAGCTACAATTTTTTTTTTTTGAGGAGCCATTGAAGGCCTGGAACGGGTGGTGGAAGCCCAAGCCACACAATTACAAAGGGGAGAGATAGGGGACCGGGTGGGGATTCGAACCCCCAACCTATAGGTTGGAGTTGGGGGACTTACCACTGGAGTAAGTGCTCAACCCACAATTTTAATTTATTTATTTATTTGTGATTTACTGATATGTGGTTATAGGGTGGACTGAAATTATTAATGGTAGTCGATAATTTGAAAGTTTAATAATATTTATTTATTAATGTGAGGTGGTGGGTAGGTTTGACGATTAATATTTAATTATTTTTTAAAATAAAAATGAAATAAAAATATTGGAACAAGGAAAAAAGAAAGTATGACATAAATAATGACACAGAATGAGTATTATTTATTTTAATTACATAAATAAAAAATAATTGAAAAAATCTAAAATAAGCCAACAGAAATAGTCATTTCCACTTTTAGACCATCCCGGCCCGAATTCCAGCCCAATGGCTTAAATTCAAGCCCGAAATCCTTCTAGTGGCCTATTTTCCTAAATTAAAATATCGTGGCCCAAAAGTAGAAATGACTCCTTCTAGTGGCCTATTTTAGTTATTACCTCTATTTATTTCAAACATTTATTAAATTAGTGTTTTATGTGTGGAGACTCCAGATTGGCCACGGTGGATGTAAAATGTGATTTACTTCGGCCACGTCAGCAATTTCAGACTAATTATATAATTAGGACCGAATTGAAAAAAAAATTTAGTAAACGTAGAGGACTATATGGGGCAAAAAATTACTAACGGACCAATTTGAATTATTTGAAAAGAAAAGGGACCAACAAATCTTTTTTTTCGAAGATTTTAAATATCAGTATCGGTGTCTATATTGGACATATAAATTTACGAAAATTTCGAAGATATTTGAAATTTCGGGAAAAATTTTGGAGATATTTGCAATTTTTAGAGAAAACCACATCGAGTTTCTAAAATGATGAAATGAAGATATTTCATATTTCATCCTCTCTGTTGCTATATAAATTAGTAATATACTGACAATACTTATTCCATGATATACTATATATGCTGATAATATTGTTGATATCATGCAGTGATTCAGAAGATTTTGACTTAAAATAGATGAAAATAAGTTAATTAGATTATATAATCAATATATACTGAAACATAAATTTTCATTTTGTTTAAATATTTTTAAATAAATATATTTTGAAATTTAGAAAAAAAAATAATTTTTTAAAAAGTAAAAAATTCGGGGAATATCGAGTTTCGGACGAAATTGCGATGGAAATTTTGCAAAAAAAATATTGTAGGTGAAATTTCGCTTTAAGGTGTCCCGGAACCTGAAATTTCGGATTTCGAGGGACATTTAAAACTATGATGGGGTGTGAGGACTTGCCCTATCCCTCCCCTTTATAACCAAAGTTTATAATTTTTGGCATGGGCTCCAATCATATTTTCTCTGACTTCAACTCCTAAAAAAAAAATAATAATAAGCAGTAAAATAAAATGAGGGATTCATCAATGAGTCTCATTAACTTATCCAAATAAGGTCCCTACTCCTAGTTTATAGCCTATAGACTTTTGTTTAAGCTCAGCCCCATACCACTCAGACATATTGCTCAATAATAATGATATTATATTTTAATAATTTAATTTTAAAAATTTAAAAATTGAGAAATCAAATCATTATTTATGGGGATTAGTGATGAGAACTTGGTCCAATGGTCAAGTCCTCTTACTCCCAACCTGAAAGTTGGGGTTTGATTTCTCATCCAACTCCCTATACCTCCCTTTTGTCCCTTTCTCATCCATTCTCTAGGACAAAAATTTGGTAGGGTATGATGATTCTTAGAGCACCCACATCCCTCATCCAATTAATAACTCACTTTTTCATCATCTCTCCATCAGCTTTTCACTTCTTCCAATACTCTTTTAATTCATTCTAATTAATTCATACATCCCTTCACCAATTAATATCTTCTTTTTAATGGGACCCACAATTTAATCATTTAATATCAATATTAAAATTATACAAAATTTAATTTTAATACTATTTTAATTATATAAAGTACATATTTATATTTAAAAATACAAAAAAAATATATTCTTTTGTATGTATTTATGCAATTTATTTTATTATGCAAATAATTAATGTTCCAAATATACATTAAATATTAGTAATATTCTTCCCCGAAAAAAAATATTAGTAATATTTGAAAGTTAAAATATTAAAAATCTAATCAACATATTAAATAAAACATACATAAATTTAAATTTGAAATACAATACATTAATTAAAAGATATTAAATACTAACAAACTTGTCATACAACATTAATATTAAATAAAATATTAAACTGCGAGGAACATAAAAAAACTACTCAACGTTGTTGCCAAAGTGCATCTAAATATGCTCAACTAAATCATGCCGAAGTTGGTGATGAACTTGGGTGTCACGGAGGGCATAATTCTTTCGGAGATATTCTTGAAAATCACGGCTGGCGCCTTGAGCCGGTACTGGAAGTTCATCTTCTTCCTTATTTACCCAATTTGTAACTTTATCCCCTTCATCTTCAACAATCATATTGTGTAGAATAATACATGTTAACATTATTGCTTTCAACTTTTTCTTATACCAAAGACGAGCTGCCCCCTGACAATAGTCCATCTAGCTTGAAGCACTCTGAAAGCTCGTTCAACATTCTTCCTTGCAGATTCTTATTTTTGTATAAATAACCTTCTCTTTGGATCTTGTGGGCATGGGAAAGATTTGACGAAGGTGGACCATTCCGGATATATTCCATCGGTTAAATAATAACCTTTCGTATATTGAGTCCCATTCACCATGAAATTAACGCCCGCCGCATCCCCCGTCAAAACATTGTTGGACAAAGGAGATTCATTCAAAATGTTAATATCATTACGTGAACCACCCACTCCAAAAAAAAAGCATGGCATATCCATAGATCCTGAGATGGAACCGCTTCAAGCTAAGCACTATTGTTGGTGACCCATGTCCTCTTGTGAATTGCCATTTCCAAGCTACTGGACAATTTTTCCACTTACAGTGCATGCAATCGAGGCTACCCAACATATCGAGAAACCCATGTCTCGTCTCGTGCAAATGTAGAAGACGTTGAATGTCATTGTGATTCGGCCTTCTCAAGTAGCGCTGGCTAAATGTTTCAACGAAAACTTCACAAAATTTATACAAGCAGCAGTTGACTCACCCATCCGTAGATACTCATCAAAGGAGTCGGCAAGAACTCCATATGCCAGTTGACGTACGACTGCTGTGCCTTTTTGTAGTGGTAATAGGCTTTGTTGCCTTATTGCGTTGCTCCATTGTTGGAAATACCCAGATCGACCTGCACTACATTAACTATACGAAGGAATAAATCCTTGCGCATGCGAAGTCGACGGAAGATACGATCGTGATACACCGGATTTTCAGAGAAATAATCATTCACAAGCCTAGCATGTCCATCTTCCCAATTTCTCTCGATAAACCTCCGTCTAGTATTTGCAGCTCATATTCCACAAACTGGAGTATGGACTGCATTGCTTCAGTCGTGGAATTTGCTTCATCCTCTGTGGATTCCTCATGTGCAGATATCTCTTATGTGGGTTCTTCGGAACTAGAAGATGTTGAGCTTTCAGAACTTTGAGACATTATAGTATGTGAACAGGCGAGTGAAAAATGAAAGGAGATAATTGAGATAGTAGTGTTTGGGTGTGCAAAAATATAATGAAGTGGTATGATATTAATAGATAAAATAAAGTAACGATCATATTCAAGCGTTTGAATTTTGAATATTATTATTATTACTATTTATATTATTATTTCATTTTGAAAAAGTAACCGTTTGAAATTTAAATTTTATTATATTTTTATATTATTATTTAATTTTTAAAATAACCGTTTGAAATTTAAATTTTATTATATTTTTATGTTATTATTTAATTTGAAAAGTTAACTGTTTGAAATTTATATTTTATTATATTTTTATATTATTATTTAATTTTGAAAAGTAACTGTATAAAATTGAAATATTATTATATTTTTAAATTATTATTTGATTATGAAAAGTAACCGTTTAAAATTTAAATATTATTATATTTTTATATTATTATTTGATTTTAAAAAGTAACCTTTTTAAATTTAAATATTATTATATATTTATATTTTATATTATTATTTGATTTTGAAAAGTAACTGTTTGAAATTTTAATATTATTGATTTTGTATCATTTTTAAGGTAATGGTAGTAATTTTAAATGTAAAAATTGTATTATAAGAATATTCAATTGATAAATGAAAAAGGGGAAACAATATTACATAAAGAAAATGCAAGACCTAATGAACAGAAATATTGAAAGTGAATACGATTGCAAGCTCAAATATTGTTGGATGCCCACTTCGCATAAATTTGTGCACATGCAAGCTCGTGACTTCGCGTTGTTTATCCGTCATGCATTGTTGAAGTGTCACGCGCAACGAACTTGCATTCTTGCATAAGTTGCTTCTTTTTTCGCCTCTGCCTTACGGCTTTTCACCTCGGTCATTTTGCTCTTTGCCTCAGCCGCGATCTTTTTTGCCTCTGCCTCAATCTTTTTTGCCTCTGCCTCAAGCTTTTTCGCCTCATTGTATTCACTAATATGACGGAGTGCATCACCCAACCTCGGATGGTCTGATGTAGATCGTGCCTTACCCTTACCCTTCACTTTTCTTTTTGCCATTTTCTGCCCCATCGGCCTAGTATCGTCAATGTGTAGATCAAAATCCAAGCCCCGGGATTTGGTTGAAGAGTTGTTACTTGTGTTGGAGTCCGAAGTTCTTGCCTTCTTCAAAAAGCCGAATTCGTCATTGCATTGCGAACTGAATAGAGGCCGGTCCTTTAGAATCTCCACAACATGCCTAAAATTGAACGCAACTCCATTATTTTCTGACTTATATTTTTCATGAGCCATGTGTAGTATGTCTGCATCACTACTCCCTCTCATGTGAACACTTGACACAACATTATAACTTGAATTGAAAATCACTACCTTCTTTGCGATAGTGTTGTACCAATGCGACCTCATTGTGCTTACACTTCGATAAGCCATATGTGGAGCGCGGTTGTTATTCGAGTACTCTCCGATTCTTTCCCAAAAGACATCCAATTTTTGGCCATTTCCTATGATGGGATCATCACTCATTGTCACAAATGATGTTGCAAGGAGTTCATCATCTACTACCGTCCATCTATGTTTTCCTTTTCCGATAGTCGTCTCTTTATCTGATGTGAGATCAATCGATGTACTTGAGTTCGAAAATTGTGTCTCCGGAACGAAGGTGGAGTATTTAGTTCATTGAATGCACTCATTCTTGGGGGGTTGCAAAATGGTTGTGAAGCCGAAATTATTGGCAGAGAAGAGTACATAAAGAACGGAGGAGATTGATGACAATTTTGAGATGAATTTTGAAAATATTGTGGATTATGGAAAAAATGAGGATTTTGTGTAGGATAAAATTTTGAGGAAGATTCGGAAGAAATGAAAAATTTTGGGAGGGTTGAATATTTTGTGGATTTTCATTATTGGTATCTTGGTTGAACCAATCACTGAAAAAACCACTATTCTTGTTGGCCATTGTATGGAAAAGAGTGGGAGATTATATTTGATGTAAATAAATATGGAATTGAAAGTAGTAATTTGAAGTGGATTTGGATGAAATATGACAAGGAAATATAGAAGATTGATGTATTGTGTATGAGGAGATTGGGTGAATTTATAGTGGTAGTGAAAAATATAAACGTTACAAAAAGTATATAAAAAAATTAGAAAAAATGTTGGTGTCGTTATCTAAAGAAAAATCTGAAATGCTGTGGTAAAAAAAATGAAATGGTGTCGTTGCATTAAAAAAAAATTGTACCGTTGCATTAAAACTGTAAAAGTAATTGATTTTGCAGTAATGAATTGAGTTCAACACCTTGAACTCAAAGAGGAGGCCCTATATCCTATTAACTCCCACATCGCTGCCAGTACACTTTATCCCTGACACAACTGGCCCATGAATTGTACTCCCTCCGTCCCACGAAGTTTGAACCCTATTCCTTTTTGGGGTGTCCCACGAAGTTTGAACCCTTTCCGTTTTTAGAAAAATTAAATTAATATAAGTTTGATTAGAATCTTAATTATTGTCAAATCCCATTAAAAATACTTACTTTTACTATTCTGCACAAATTCCAATGCATTATTACTTTCCTACACAAAGTCCCTTATATTTCTTTAACTCTTAATATTACAAAATTGATACAAATAAAAATTGTATAAATTATATATTCTAAAACTACACGATTAGACGATTCTAACAAGACCACACTTGAATATTTTTCTCAAATTACATCACTACGATAATATTAAGTCAAAGTTAAACAATAAACAATATCAAAATTCATTATAATCTTAAACACAAATACCCACACCACTTTAACTACTAAACTCCACTACCTAAATTACTGTGCCCAAAAGAAAGGCTTCAATCTTCGCGGGACGGAGGGAGTAAAATGCTGCTACGATGTGGGTGCCCTTAGTAGCAACGAAAGCATGGCCTACACAGAGATATAGACAAAATTTTCTTTGATGGTTAATTTATCAATAGCTAGGTCACTCATCAAATGGTCCGAGAAAGGCTCCATAATCGACATTCACACGACTACAAAAGTTTGGCTGGCCACTTGTAATTGATTTATCTACATTGTTGTTTGTCACTTGATGATAGACATTGTCGTTATTTAATATCTGGAAGAGTTATCATCGGATACATGCATTCGGGTAAACGAAATGATTAAAATTCATACCCTAAGAATCTACCAATATATACTACATATGTAGCAAAATTGTTCTTGAAGTGATTGTCTAATGGCTGCTAATAAATGTTTTCAATCTTGTGAATTCTACACCGATTGCTCTTGCTTTGTATCGTCTTCAGGGACCCACGTGAGGAAAGGAGAACAGAGGCAACAGGCTGCTAGGGTTTTGAAGGAGTTTTTGAAATTTTATAACTTTTGGAACTTTTATGGTTTTGATTTTTTTTTTTAAACATCGACACTCGTCGAATCCCCATAAAGTTGAAAGTCAGGGCCTGGCTTCCAACCTTCAGGTTGGGGATTTGATTCTCACATGCCCTGTTATTTCCCTTTGTCTCTTTATAATTTGTGTGGCATGAGCCCCATTACCAATTTCCTAACATGTATAGGTTGTTCCGAGAAAAAAAAACAACTTTCTAAAAATAAATTATTACTAAAGAATCAATGTGATATTTAATTTTTTTTTCATATCACACACATTATATTATGAATAAATGAAAGTGATGAATAAAAGTTGGATAGAATTCGAACCTCAAACAATTAAATTAAAAATTAATAACTTAATTACCATTGGGTAAAGTAGTTATCGCAATAGGAGGATTAATAATTGAATTAATGTTATGAGAAAATGTGAAGTAGTTATCGCCAAACTTTGCATACTTTGATTTTATAAGGCTTAAGTCTAGCATGTTATACATTTGATATATAGGTTCAAGAGTGACCTATTTATTTAACTAAATGGGGCTTTAAGTATTTTAGAAATCTGGTCAAGCATATTTATAAAAATAAAAAATAAAAAAAAAATAATCTCAGTATATGAAGATGGATCATATGGAAGTTGATAGCGAGATGGTAACTGATTCTCCGCAACCTGCGAATGCGCCACCCCCCCCCCCCCCCCCCCCCCCCCAACTGCAAGGACCGCCTGATCTCGATGACGGCGCTTCACCGGCACGCCTTTCTTTTCGTGACATTACTTTGCAGCCTGTGACTTCGGATACTGAGGATAATGCGTCCCCCTCGTCCTTTACGTGATTTGGCAATGACATCGACAGTAGCGGGTAATCCGTTACTTCCCGGGTAATCCGTTACTTCCCGACTTGGTGTTCAATGCAAAAGCAATGGTTAGGTTGTGTTTACCTTTTAAGGATGCGCTGGTAGTGAAAGTGTTTGGCAAACGATTTGGATTAGGTTTCTTTCAGGAGCGACTAGTTCGTATCTGGCAGCCAAAAGGTCATATGGTGGTTACGGATGGGGTTAAAGGATTCTTCTTTATCAAGTTTGATAATCCGGCTGATCGGGATCATGGCCGTTGTTGGGGGTCCCTGGTCAGTTTTTTATCATCACCTTGTTGTTATGCCTTGGAACGCTGATTTTCTTAATCCGGATAAGGAAGTGCTGAAGAATTCAGTTTGGGTTCGATTTCCTGGCTTTAACCATGTTTTCATTAATGAGGAGGCTATGATGATTATTGGCTATTTGGTCGGAAGAGCAATTAAAGTTGATGTCACCACTAAGGATCAAGATCGTTGCCAATTTGCTAGGGTTGCCAATTTGCTAGGGTTTGTGTAAAGATTGATCTCACTAAACCGGTGATTGGCAAAGTGCGACTGAATGGCTACTGGCAATTGGTTTCGTATGAAGGACTTCATAATATCTGTATGGGTTGTGGGCATTTTAAGCCGGGTGTGGATGCATGTCGGCAATCTTCTTGTGTATCTGGTGCTAGGGTAGGGGTTGTTCAACCCAAGGTTTTAAATATCGGTATCGATGTCTATATCGGAGATAAATTTATGGAAATTTTGGAGATATTTGGAATTTCGGTGGAAATTTCGTAGATATTTGTAATTTTTTGAGAAAACCACATCGAGTTTTCGAGATGATGAAAATGAAGATATTCCAAATTTCCTCTCTCTGTTGCTGTATAAATTAGTAATATGTTGACAATACTCATTCCATGATATACTGTGTTCATAATATTGTTGATATCATGCATAATATTGATTAAGAAGATTTTAACTTAAAATCGATGAAAATAAATTAATTGGATGACATAATCAATATGCGTAGAAACAAAAATTTAAAATTTTTTTAATATTTTTCAGAAAAGAGTAATATATATCATTAGGGAATATGTCTGCAATATTTTACAAATTTAGAAAAAATATATTTTTTAAAAAATTAAAAATTTTGGGAAATTTCGGTCAGATTTCGGAAAATATCGAGTTTCGGACAAAATTTCGATGGAAATATTGCAAAAAAAATATTGTAGGTGAAATTTCATTTTGAGGTGTCCCGATACCCGAAATTTCGGTCGAAATTTTGGGATTTCGGTGGATATTTAAGACAATGGACTCCAACCACTGCATATTTCAGATCTGCCTGTGCTTGGAGAGGTACTGCATGGAGATGTTCCATATGTTGCTGCTGATCAGTTTTCGGCGAAGGGGGGGAAGGCTACTGAGGTGGCTGACGGCGGTGTTTCTGCGAGTGGTCCTGATGTTGTACAAGCCGTTGGGGTTGACCGTGTTTCCACTCATGGTGATTGGGTTAGGGTGACTCGGCCACCGTGTGGGAGACGTAAGGAGAAGCAGGTTATTTCTGCAAACTCACCTAACAAGAACAGTGAGAAGTCTCGGTCCACTTTTGCAGATCGTACTAATGTGGTATTGGGAAACGGGCGCTTGCCATTGACAATTGCTACAAATTCACCGGGGCCGTCTCGTCCTACAGGCCCCCTGAGATCCGATGCGTTGGCTGTGGTTATGGTTACTACCGAAGTGGGAGCCGGGCGAGTGCCACAATGGAAAAGCAAGATAAAGCGGGCTCGGCCTTTTCCTATTGAGAACAAGAGTTTTTTGGGTGGCTTCACTGAGAATGCTTTCTTAGCCTTAGACCACGATGATGCGATGTTTGAGACTGAGGCCAATGGATCGGAGGGTCAGACTTCTATAGAATCTTCCCATCATGATTGAGTTTCAGGAATTTTGTGTTCTGAAATGGAATATCCACGGATCCATGCATAGAAATACACTACGTCATCTTGCGGATGTCCTTCGTCAATATACTCCTTCAGTTCTTTCCATCATGGAACCGAGGGGTGCTTTTGATTGTGTGAAGATTTTCTTGTATCATCTTAATTATGAGGCAGTTCACATTGTTTAATGTGTTGGGATGTCTGGTGGTCTTTGGATCCTTAAAAGGATTGGTTCACCGTTCTCGTTTCTGCTTCAAGCCGAGTACTCTCGAGTGATCACTTAAATTTTGCAAATGATCTGGGTCCGTACTTCTATTTGTGGGAAGCTTGATAGGATTACACGTGATTTCATTTGGAAGGATCATCATGGCAACGGTATTAATCTCGTTGGTTGGGACAAAGTTGCTACCCCTCGATCCATGGGAGGGTTAGGTGTCCGGAAGAGTCGTGATATTAATATTTCCTTACTTGGTAAACTTATTAATGAGGTTGTTACTGGTAGTAGTATGGCCTGGGTGAGGATATTCGCTGGTATGTATGGTTGTGGTGGAGGAAATTTTCAAAAGCGGCCGGGTGCATCGCCAACATTTCAGGCTCTGGTCCGTGTCAGTCCTCTTCTGATGTCAGGATTCCGTTTGCGGCTTGGAAATCGTAGATGTAGTTTTTGGTACTCCTCCTGGCTTCGTGGTGGTTCTATAGCGCCTCAGATCCCGTTTGTACATATCTCTAATAGCGAGCTTTGAGTTCGGGATGTGTACATGAATGGTGTTTGACGATGGGATAGATTGTTTACAATTCTTCTAGATAACATACTTTCTGAAGTTCATGATCTTGGACCTATGATGCTTCATCATGATGCTCAGGATACTTGGTGTTGGACTGGTAGTCCCTCAGATAAATACTTAGTGAAGGCTGCGTATTTTTGGCTGTTGCAACAGCTAGGGTTTATTCGGGATGTTGGACGTGCATGGGTGTGGAGATTGCATCTCCCTGAGAAGCTTTGCCTACTGATTTGGTTTGTTACTTATAATTCATTACCTTCAAATGCTTTACGTCTCATCGTTTGATGGCTTCTTCTGCTGTGTGCACTATTTGTAATCAGTCGGATGAATCCATATGGCACATTTTCTTTGGATGTGCATGGGATGTTGAAGCATAGCAATGGTTTGGTGGTGTGTAACTCACTTCACCCCCGGACACTACCATTCATGTCGCGGTTTGATTTCGATGTCTTACTCGATAATGGGGCATCCGACAGTGGGCACTTCTTTGGAAAATTTGGAGAGGACGCAATTCCTATTGCATGGGGGGGGGGGGGACGCCCGTGAATTCCTTGGCAATAGTTCATGATGCCCGCGCTCTTGGTATGACTATTGAATCTGCTTGTAGTCGGGCACCTCTCCATAAATCACTTAGGCTGGTTTCTTGGAATCCGAATGCCCATGTTGGTATGTTGTTGCATGTTGATGGAAGTTCTTTGGGAAACTCAGGCCCGACTGGCTTTGGTGGTGTTATCCACACTGGGAATGGGCTATGGGTGGAGGGTTTCTCGGGTTTTATGGGGGTGGCTGCCATATAGTGGCTAGTTGCATGGTATTTGGAATGGTATGTTGTCTCTTCATCGTCATGGAATGTCTTCGGCTATCTACTATTCTTATTCGGTTACGGCTCTTCGATTGTTATCTAGTGGTGTTTCTCGTGATCATTTGCTCTATCCTTTGGTGCGTTCCATCATGGAATTCATGGAGCAGAATCCTGGATATCATTGGTTTCACCTTTTGCGTGAGGGTATGTAATACCCGAGAAATCGACATCGAGATTTAAATCCAAAATTAAAGAATTGGATTTAATTATTAAAACCGAAATAATTCCGAGAGAGCGGAATTAAATATATTTCGGACGATCGCGACTCGGGATAAGTTTATTGAATTATCCCAACGATCTCGGATAATTCCCACATTATGATTTTTGGAAATAAAAATCATAATATTTAAAAAAAGAAAAGAAAAAGAAAAAATGCGTGCAGGGGGCTATGCCCCAAATGCGTTCAACGCGTTTTTCTCTTCGTCTTCCGAGCTCGGCGATTCCAATCTACTTGAATTCAATTCTCAGTCGTTGTAGGATGTCTTGGGATGTATGTGGATGAGTTTTCAGTGTACTAAATCCCCACAAGATTGGATTAAAGAGGGTACATGTTCCAAAGTGGAGTTAATTGAACCATAGTTGAATTAGGTGAATGAATGTCATGGAGGGTCAAATTTGAGTTATGACTTAAGTAAATCCTTCCCACCTTTCCTAGGAACATCAATGCTTCATTTGGAACCCTTAACACTCCCATTCCAACCTTTTACAGCCCCCAAAACTTCACCACATTCTTCAAACCGAAAATTGAACTTCATTGAGTGTGGGTGAGAAATTGTGGGTTGTTCTTCGAGTTCCAGAGGCTTTGGGCGAGTTGGGCACTTCCAATCCTCTCCTAAGATTAGATAAGGATTATACTTCGATTCATTGTCTTTAGATTCGGGTTTCATGCCCTAGAACTAAGAATCTCTTCGAACAACTCCATAATAGGATCAATCGGTTGAAGAAGAGATCGTGGGGATTGATTTGGACGTTCTCGGGGATAACAACAAAAGGGATTTCAACTCTAAATTGATCCAAGGTAAGTTAGTATCATACACATCAAGTTTTAGAAGTTTTGGTTGAGTATAAGTCGAGTTCTAGATCCATCTCCATTCCT
Organism: Hygrophila difformis; assembly: GCA_030278955.1. Taxonomy (NCBI): domain Eukaryota; kingdom Viridiplantae; phylum Streptophyta; class Magnoliopsida; order Lamiales; family Acanthaceae; genus Hygrophila; species Hygrophila difformis. The sequence goes on along the minus strand of JAOANR010000005.1, from coordinate 11,457,191 downwards.
TGTTAAATCTGCCAACTAGGGTTTCTCCATGACTAGTTTCTATTGTTTCACGTTTTTGAATTGGATCTGTGCGTTTCTGGTAAATCTTTCCTAAATAAAAATTGTTCCTAACATCTTAAAAATGATCTTTATAAATTTTTAGAATTTTTAAAGTTGATTTGGAACTTGAAATTCGATCTGGTATTCGGATAATACTTGCTGTCAGATTTGGCTTTTTCATGGAGTCCGATTTTGTTGTACATTTTAGATCAGCCTATGTTGGTTATTTGTGGTCGATGTCTTTATGCGTTTTGTTCTGTATTGTGTTTAGAACATCTCCATTAATTTTTATGATTTTAGGAACTCGTTTGAAAATGTTATGGATTTTTTAAACACACTGTGGTCGGATCCACTAAAACTTTTAAAATCCTTGATACAATGCTTTCTGAAATTGAATTATTTGGCCTATTTAGAGTCCGAATTTGAGTGTAACGCCCCAAAAATTTAAAACCAAATTTTTGCGACATTACTGCCGTGTTACCTCTCTTAAACTGTTGGCCAATCAATTTAAGATTAATAACACGAAGTCTGGTAAACAGATACACCAATAAATCATAACATCAGAGTAAGTCCGACAAAAGAAATTCCACATCATAATTGATATCCGGCTTGCAAGCCACCACAGTACAATATCAAAGTCTTACCACAACCTGTTAACGATACCAAGTACATAACAGTAATACAGAACATGGTTCACAGGCCAATGCCAATAACAGTAATAAGATAAACAGATAGTTCATGCTACAGAAGCACAGACTCCAGACAAGCATATAAGTCAAAAATAATAAATTATGCATCTCTAGGTGATCACTCATCCCCAAACCCGATATCATGCTCAAGCTCTGCGTCATCCCGGGGAGTATCTATAAGAAAAACAAAACGCAAGGTGTCAGTACATAAGTACTGAGCAAGAGTAGGAAAAGCTGGGAAACAGGGAACAAGATTTTAGTAGATTAATTAACAGTTATAAAATAGTATAATTAAACAATTAAATAAACATCACACCGTCCCATACCGGTGCTTCAACCACGTCATACACTGCAAAACAGTTATAAGATGAATGATGGATGATGAGATGAAATGTTATGACCTATAGTGCCTTTTTTACCCTAAATGCAACACAAAAGAATGTCTAGCGCGCATCCTAATACCATGGCCGACATTCTTCCCCATTAAGGCTCCACCTCACCTTAATGGTCGGAAGAAATACCTACAGTGCCCCAGCCGCGAGCACTACATGCATAAAGGGTCAAGTGGACTTACGGAGTGGCATCCCCAAGGATCAAACCACATCTAGCGGGTACTGACCTAGAGCATCTCGCTCTCGAAAGCCTACATGCCCGGAACATAGTTCTCGAAAGCATGACAAACAATCACCACAATAAACATGCCCATGATAATCAAATAATCAAGCTTGCCCAGTTAACACTCGAAAGCATAGACATGATATTTGCATCTTCGAAAGCATGAAGTCACAAATCACGATAATGTCTAACACATGCCCAATCTGATGACTCGGAAGCATAAATCGCATAATTTCCATAATCATAATTCACATGCCCAATCCCCAGATTCGAAAGCATACTAAGATAATTTCCAAGTCCCGTGACTAGGATTTAGATTCCGGGTTTGTAATACCCGAGAATTTTACAACATAAATAAATATAATAAATAAATAAATACAATAAATAAATATAATAAATAAATAAATACAATAAGTAAATAAATAAATACATAAATATAATAAATAAACAAATAAATCAGTAAATACATCAAATAAATAAATATAAAAGAAATGAAGAAATGAAATTAATTAAAAGAGATTTAATTAAACAAACGAAATTAAATAAAGTTAAATAAGTCGTGACACGGGTATCCGATATAAATGAACTCGAGAATTCGAGCCAAAACGTAAAACGAGATCCGAAAGAAATAACGACACGAAATAGGAACCCGAGGAGAGTCCGGAAATTGGAAGCCGTGAGCATAGAGGGATAGAAACCCGAAAGAGAGGCGGAAAAGCACGACGGATCGCACGACCCGCCCGGACCGAAGTCCAGGTGTAAGTCGCGCGCTGGCCGCGCGGTTTTTAGGCGAAAGGCGCGCCAACCCCGCGCCAAGAGACAGATTCGCCCGTTGCGCGAATCTCTCGCCCGAACGCGGATTTTTCGACTTTCGGTTGAACGTCTCTCGACTCAAGACCTTTGGGGTCAGATCTTGGATGCCCTAGGTCTTAGATATCTATAAATAAACCCCCTCGGAAGCCCCGAACACTTATACAAAACCCCACAACTCTCTATACATTCGAAACCCTAAATCCCGGAGTCAACGGAGGCACCAAACGGAGACAGCGGCTGTTTGGATGAAATCCGGAAGATCTCCAACGTTGTGGTAAGCTCTAGTCCGATAAATCCTTTCACGTTTCAATCCGAAAACGGATTCTAACCTCGTTTCTTTTCTCTCTACACCTCGTATTGGATCTAGAACGGAGAACCCGACGAGCGGAGAGGATAAACGGTGGACTGGAAGCCACGCCTCCGAAATAGACGACCCCGGACGACGATTAATCAGTAAGTTAACTCTTACATGGTTTTGGGAAGAATTAAAACGTTCGAAACTAAAAGATTTAACAAGAAATCATAAATCTGCCAACTTATGTTTTCTACCGACGCAACAGAATTGATGAATTTTTCCAAACCTTAAAACGACTTCAAACGGAAAAACTTAAAACAAAAAAAACGTTCCTAAGGCTTAGATCTATCTACTGTAAAATTTTCAGAATTTTTAGAGATGATTTGATATGTAAAAACCAACCGAAACCGAGCTGCTTGAATCTAGATCTTGAAATTTTTGACAGAACTTAGGTTTGATCTTGATCACGTTTTTGACATAGGTTATAGACCGATTTAGATCTTTGGCCGAACATGAAAGTTGTAGATAAATGTCTTAAGATGGTCTCTGTAAAATTTTATCAAATTTGGAGTTGAATTGCTATGGTAGAATTCGAAATCTTTAAACTGTGACATAGGAAATTCGGACAGAATTATGCTTCTGTGAAAATTGGTGTTTGTGACCTGTTTCGGTATCTCGGATTGAAAAAGTTAAAACACGAAAGTTGTAGATCTCGACGTTTCTGAGTTAGTCGTGAAATTTTGGAATTTTTGGAATTAAATCTGATTTTAGACGAATTTTAGAGTAAACTGTGGTTTACCGGAAACAAAATCTTGAAATCTTGTCGAAACATGGAATTAACCTTTAGGGTTGAAATGAGTTGAGATATTATTTTTAAATAAATATAATTGAAGCCAGATTTTTAAAATTAAATCCCCTTACAAACTTGATAAATTAAAATTTGGGGTGAGTGCTCTGCAGGGTGCCCCCTAACGATTCACTTCGTACCTTAATGGACGATGGTGACCCCGCGCGCTAAACTTGAGATATGATATTGCCAAAACGGCGAGATATAGAGCCTACACTCTCGAGAATATCCACATGGGTTTCCCGAGGCTCCGGAGTGGTACTGGGTATGACTGATACGGTTGCGGCTGCCGGGCTACCGGCTAAACTTGTTGACATCGCGATGCTATCGTGAAACTTTGAAATACCGAATCGGGGATGTAATGGGGATATTAAATTAAATTAAATTAGATTAAATTATGTTATTGTCCAATTAAATTACTTAAATGCTTTATTTAAATTATGGCTATTATTCTAAATCATGCGAAATGTGTTGTTAAATAGAGCCCTGAAATAAACTATGCTATTGGATAGTTGATTAGATTAAATTTGTTAAATTATGCTATTATCATGCTTTTAATTAATTATTAAAATTAATGGCTTTTAAACCCTACGATCATGCATGTGTTAACTTACTCAGGAAGTTGTGCTGACCAAACCATTTTTATTCTATTTCTTACAGAATATGTAGAGTGAACATGAGCACTTCATACATGGGAACTTATCTTTTGGGGAAAACATTATTTTGTTTTTAAATTCGTACTTTAGACTATATTATGAACGGGCCTGTTTAACCCGTGTTTTGGCCATGTCGGCCCTATTTACATTTTCCGCTGCAATACTATACTTAAATATTATTTCCGCTGCGATATGATATTATTATTTTCGAACTATATTGTATGGGTTGTTTGAATGTTTTAAATGTTTTAAATACTGCAATACCTAGCCTTGCATCTCTTTAGTAAGCCGGAGAAACCGTGCCTTACTAGGGAGGTGTGGCGGTGACACCCCGACATGGGTTATCAAAAACTGGGGTGTTACAGGGTTAGCCAAACCCCACATATCGGCTCGCAACTCTGTTACAAGAGTTAAGTACAAGTTCACTCGAATCTCCTTAATTTCTAAGGCATGGTAGATTCCACAATCCAATACCAATAGTTATAAATCAGGCATCAACAAGGATTAGGCCATTTAAAATATTTTCCGAAGCCTAGAAACGAGTAAGAAACGATAAAATACGAAAGGGAACGAAAAATGGAAGAAAACGGCGAATCGACACGCAGGGGACACCCTGGGGTTATAAATTCCTATTTTAATTTTTTGAAGGATTCATTATCTCTGAATTACAATTGCATATTTGAAATCCTTGTTTCGAGTAGGGTCAGATTCATATATGGTTTGCGAAAATCGGATTAGAAACGAGTAAGTTAGAGCCGATTCAAGTTTGTGAGTTTTTGGGTGCACAGGAGGCGCCAATTGTGGCGCTCCAAGCCCCTTTTGGGCGCCGCAAAGGCATTGCGGCGCCTAAACTGAAGACTTCAAGGGCTGGGGCGCCGCAGCGGCGCTCCGGACCACTTTTAGGCACCACATAGGCTATGTGGCGCCTTTGAAGCTTCAGCAGAGGCAGAATATCGCGATTTGCACCATTTTCTTCCAATCTTCCCCCGCAATAAGCTAAATCCTACTCTTGCCTTGTGTTTATGGAGTCCAAACACTTCTATTGCTACAATGGCAGCTTCCCCAAGCTCTTCCAAACTCCAATCACCACATGCAAGCTACAATTTCAAGATTCAAAGCCCAAAAACACAAATCAACACCAAAACTCATCCTTCCAAAACTCATCTTCCACATGCATCCAAAAGCCAACACAAAGGATTAAGCTAGAAAATCATTACCTCAACTCCAATACAAGGTCTCAAACACCCAAGGATGGTAATGGGAACCTTTCCCAAGCTCCAAGCTACAAAAGCACCACCAACACTTCAAACTCGTCACTAGGCTGCCCCATCTCCAAAAACACTTCAAAAGTCCTCAAAAACAAGAAGTAATGCTACAAAATCACTTACCATAAGTTGTATAACCAATCCCCCAAGCCAATTTGAGAAGAAAGGAGGAATTGGTGAAGTTTTGATACCAACCCTAGGGTTCCCAAGAAGAGTGACGGGAAAAGGGATTAGTTGGGGTGGAAATGAGCTCTTCCAACTCGAAAATCAGATTTTAACAAGTAAAGTGGATCCGGGTCGGGTTGGAAAGTGGGTTAAGGGGTTGCACTACTAGTCTTGACCACATTGCACCCATTTGAGCACTTGAGCTCTTATTCTCTTGTGGGTTTGAACCCACTTATTCTTCCACTTCATTAAAATCATACCTACAAAATATCCATATAACAAATCCTTTGTCATTTAACCATAATTAATTAAATTAATCATGTGTTAATTAAATCGGGGTGTTACAATCCCTCCCCCTTAGGATCATTCGTCCTCGAATGCAAAAATATGGATTAAAAAGGTTACCTCATTGATTTGGAGTTAAATCCAATTCAGGATATCGCTCCAACATACTGTCCTCGGTCTCCCAAGTGGCATCTTCTACATCATGTCTCGACCAAAGTACTTTCACCATCCTGATCACCTTGTTGCAAAGTACCTTCTCTTTGGTATCCAAAATCGCCACTGGGTAATACTCATACTCCAAACTCTCATCCAACTCCACTACATTCGTTTGGATGATCTTTTCGGGATCGGAGACGTATTTTCTCAATTGTGACACATGGAAGACGTTATGCACATTTTCCACCTCAGCTGGCAATTCTAAACGACAGGCCACCTTCCCAACTTTCTTGATGATCTCGAAGGGACCTATAACTCGGGGACTCCATTTCTCCTTCTTCCCAAATCGTCTCACACCTTGCATCGGTGAGACTCTCAACAGTACCCAATCGCCAACAGCAACTCAATATCCCTTCTAGATAGATCTGCATAACTCTTATGACGATCCTTAGCTTCCTTCATTCTTTCTCTGATCACTCGCACATTTTCAGTGGTTTGCTCAATAATCTCGGTACTCATCACCACTCACTCTGAAGGATCACTCCAACACAACGGTGTTCTGCGCTTCCTTCCGTATAAGGCCTCGAGAGGAGCCATACGAATACTCGCGTGGTAACTGTTGTTGTAGGAGAACTCCACCAAGGGTAGGTGTTCCTCCCACGTCCTCTGAAAGTTCATAACACAAGCCCTCAACATATCTTCCAATGTTCTGATGGTGTTTTCTGTCTGCCATCAGTCTTAGGGTGCCACGATGTGCTCATACAAATCTGAGTGCCAAAAGCTGCTTGCAATTCCTTCCAACATCTAGACAAGAATCTGAAACCCTGTCTGCAATGATTTCGCAGGGTGAGCATGCACGAAGACTTGTCGCATTTTAAATCTATTTAAATTATGCATTAAGACTTTGGAACTTTGGACTATGGTTTTGGCCGCGTGTTTTGGCCTTGTTTAGCTTCCGCACTATTATACTCTATGCATGGTAGACGTAACTCTGATTTTAACTTCGAGCATCGTTTGATTGGTTTTTAAATTATTTTAAAGTATTGATACAACTTAGCCTTAGATCTTTTTAAATAAGTTCGATATTGATCGTGTCTTATTTAGAAAGGTGTAGCGGTAGCGTTCCGGTTTGGGTGACCAAATCCGGGGTGTTACAGGGTAATACTGTTGCCGATGCATTGGCCCGACGTGGGGCTAAAATGGTGGAGTTTTTCACTACTGGGTGTTCCGACCAGATGATGTGCTTCCCTGCCTTGCTACTGATTTGATGGGGACTTGGTTTTTTCGGTTTTAGGCCTGTTGGTTTTTATTTTCTTATGTTTTCTTCTCTGCTTGTCTCCTTTGCTGTAGTTTTTTTTTAGTTTTGTAATCTTTTGCAGCCGCTTTGCGTCTTTTCTCCAAAAAAACAAGTCAAAATTCTTTTACATGTAGAATGGAGACTTGGCCTAGTGGTTATATCCCACCAATTGAAGATGGAATGAATATATATTCTATGCTAGAATCCTCAAGGGATAGCAACAAAAACATATTGAATACCGTGGCTATATATAATGAGATGCTAATTTAAAATAAGACTGTTTCAGGTAGGCCAGTTTCATTGCAGAGCAACATTTCAAATCGTTCACAATGGTACGACGAATTTCACTTACACATCATGTGTACAATGCAATAATAGAACCCAAATAAAACCCACCCGCATGGGTTTTTGCTTTTGTTGCCAAACACTAGTAACTTCATATGAAAGGTAAAACATAAATATAATAACTTGTATTACTTAAACTCATGCTTGAGGATCATTAGGAAAAAACTATTTCATTTCAGGAAGATGGTGAACATCCAACTATCAGATGCAACAGGAACAGTTTCTTGTGTGGCGTATGACAATTTGGCAGATAGACTTTTGAATGAAGACATAGAAACATTATTGACAAAACCAGAAGCTGTAAGCAACTTGTCCTATTATACGCATACAATTACAATATTATTATAGCTATTCAATTATGTTATGCAATATAAACATACGTACAGGAAATCATTGAATACTGCATGAATCGGAACGCAATAATTGAACAGCAACAACAGTTATTTGTTGTTCAAAAACAAGTGCATGGATCACAAGAAATGAGAAGAGCAACATACACCACCAATGCAATGGAACACGTACAAGGACACTGAATATCATCCAATTGTTGAACTATATTAGGTTCTCTGATTGCAGCGTATTGTAACATATTGTAATCCATTAAGTATTGTTGATTTCTACATCAAGTACTGTAACATATTGACCCTCTTCATGGTCTAAGTTTGTGGTGGCTGGATGTATTTTGTTTTTTTCCAGTACTTCTGCTTATTTCTGGTGTGATTACTGCTGTCTATATTGTTGATCTATAGCCATCTTCCAAGCAAGCCATTCCCTTGGTTACAATAGCAAAAAATGCAAGGTGAAGAGTCATAAACTAATTTTCTAAAGAGCTAGCTCCTCTCAAAAGAAAAACCCGACTTTCGGGTGCGGTGAAATCTAAAATTAGTTGTTCCAGAGCAGATTAGAGTCCATTAGTTTGAAAGTACACAGTGTTTATAGATAACATGTAATTAGTACAGCTGTCTAATTGGCCCTAATCTGTGAAAGTTGCAGCCCACAAGACCCAACAGATTCAAACCCCAGGTAGCTAAATAACTTGAAAAAACCTATACCAACATATAAACTCGAGGGCAATGGAGTTTTAAAGCACTTGAAGAACAACCATAAAACATGAATGAATGCGGAAGGGTTATAAAATACGATTCTTGTTGCCTCAAGGGTGGAAATTTGCCTATCTTCGACTTTCAATCAGGGAATTAGGGGTTTTAAAATGTAATGCACTGGTCACTTAAAATTTTAACACAAGGGAATGTAGTTGCGTGAGATTTCGTAAATCGACTTACAACGGAATAGACGAACAATTTCACCTGGTGCAGAAACGATAAGAAGCGAGGGGCAGGAAGGCGATTCCTTGGGTCCATCGGGAACGTCGTGGGCGAAGTGCTGAAGCCCTTATCTCAGTCCACGGCGGTGGCCTTCGCAATCGGTATGGGAATTGAGGGCTCCGATTTCAGTAAAGCCGAAAATGTTTGGTAAGCGATTTAGGGGAGGGCCGATTTGGGGGCTGATTTCGTGGGGGTAGGAGATGGCAGGGGAGACGGGCCCAGAGTTCCCTGAAATGCCGCTGTAAAGGGGGGGAACAGATGGGGTTAGCAATCTGATGTGACAATTGAGGCTCATGAATTCACAGGCCTGAAATATTGAATTGAGGTCTCTGTGAATGGTCATGGGTTATGTATAGGGAGTAAGGAAAGAATAAAGCCAACGGAGTACAAAGGTCACGGGCCACATTTACCATGGCATGTGTTTTAAATACTTAATATGGCTATATATAGTAACGGTTTGTATGAAGGTGGGTGCAGAGCATTTGAAGACTATGGAATTTTATGTTGTTCTTCCGCTGGATTTTGAAAGGCATTTGGTAAGTTCTTATCATTTAAGCTGTATAAAATATATAATTGTATTGTTCTTGTGCAGGATTTTTAAGAAGCTTTCGGACTTACACTATCATTTTTCGCCTTGCAGAAACTACCTCAAATAAATAAATTCATGGACGAAGATGAAAATCCTAGCTCAATTAGCTTGCAATCACAAAGAATGGAAATTAATGCACCTATTTTTGTAATGGGGAAGATCTTTATATTGCAGGTAGTGATATATGGGAGATATTCTGTGCTTCGAATGCTGTTGAGGTGGGAGATGTACTATTCTTTAAGGCAGTGGAGCCGATGAAGTTCATGCTTAAAATTTTCGGCCGAGATATTTTACCCAAATATTATTCGCAAATGTTATTATAATATAATGAGATTAATGGTAAGAGATTGTTCGGAAAAAAATTATAATTAAAAGTGATGCATTCATGAGTTTATTTTCTTTATTAAACACTAATAGATTTGTTTATGGGCAGATGGTGCAGCGGCCTTTTATGCACATTTAACAGAATCCAATTACTATGGCCCGCTGGTAATTCTCGAGCACGTTTAAATGTGTATTTGTAATTTTGTATAAGAGAAAGTGAGGGTTGGTGTGAGGTTTTTTTTTTCGCAGGCAATTCCGAAGGACATTTGGCAGGGGTTTAATCTGCAGTTAAGACGTCGAATTTGGTTACGTTTCAAAGAGGAAGGTATGATGCGGCCCATACATTTATTGTATTGTGATGTTAGCCGCCGAAGGTCAGAGGAAACTGTGGTCATGAATCAAGGGTTATATCATTTCTTTATACAAAATCATATAAGAGTTGGGGACTATTGTAAGTTTGTTGTTAAGTCAATTACGGTTGGACCTAGGAATAACGAGGTTCTAATTGAGGTTTATATCATAGAAATGTGAATGCTATGATGCTATGGCGTTTGTATTGGATTATTCAATGTTATGGATACTTGTATTGACACACACCCCCAGATTATTTAGTTTGTGGGTTTTTTTTTTGTTTCTTACGTTAAGTGGTATGGGCAATGGTACTATTTGGAGTAACCTGTCCCAAAGGAACACTGTTTGGTCATAGTTTCCCAGTTACAAAAAAACCTGTCACATCGCTTGGTCATACTGATGCCATTTTCCGGTAGTCCACTCATGAACCAATCTCATGAACTACACAGCGTTCCTATGTCAAAATCAGGAAAGAGTTCAATAAATAATGAGCCAGAATTTTATAAATAAGAAACGCTTTGAAAAGTAATATCACTTGGCTCATTATAAGTGGACAGGGATGTTACTTCTGTGTAATAATAATACCTTCAATGAGGCAATAAACGGAAGGAAAAGATCCCTCTGCAATCCCCCTTCATAGAGGTTGTCAGGAGCTCGGTTTGAAGTGGCAACAAGAATCTACAAATGCATCATGCCAATTAAGCAGTCAAAATGCCACTTGGGAGAGAATACAAGTGTTGAGATTGTGAAAATTAAGGCAAAACAGAACAGGGCAATAAAAATTGAAAACTCACTTACAGTTCCATTGGTAAATAATTGTCCAAAAAGACGATTAAGAATAAGAGCTTCAGCAACATCAGTCACCCAATGAAGAGGAGAAAAGGAAGCAGCGTCCATTCAGCAAACATATCTTCATTCATACACATATCTATGTGCTCAAAGTCAAAGTTACGAATAAATGAACGAACCATGAACTCGTCAAGGCATAGCAATAGGGATTCATCTGATATCTCTTCAGCCACAACTTCTAAGGGATCTGCCAAGCCCTTGTGCTTCTACAAGTAATTTCACCACAATTGAATCTTTTAATTACAAGTAACTCCCTTGACAGAAATCAGAAATGACTTCATATGAGTGATATAAACTCAAATATTCTAGAAAAAATTAAGTTCAAGTGTCAACTAACCACTTGAATGTGAAGGCATCAAATCCTTTATTTTCTGGGGCCCTACTTCTTCGTTCCTGCATGGCTAACCGTTTTAACCATTCATGGTCAATTTAAAGTCATTTTAATAATGTAATAAAATGAGTTTTTCTAGTACAATATAGGGTCTTATTCAACTTAATATTTCTATGTGGTTAAGTTCACATCCATCAAAGACCCAAGTTCTCGTCCATACATCTGTCCCCTAAAAAGGGGAACACACATTCATGGGTTGTAACAGAAGGATAAAAGGATGAAGTTAAGATTGTCAGAGTCTTGCTTTGAAAATGATGAAGTAGTGAAAGGGGAAAGAAATTAAAGACTTACAGGCAGTAGTAGATCAATATCCGATTAGGGATTAGTTGTATGCAGGCTCTCTGAACAATTTTTCAATCGTCATTTCCATCCTCTTCAAAAGCAATGTCGGTATCAATATATATGAAAACGAGCAGTTGAAAGAAAATGAGCAGTTGAATGCATTGAAATTCAAAGCCAAGCATAAAGTAGGTGGCGGTCCACCTTCATCACGAGTCGAATGTAATGCAGTAAAGGAAGTCGAAATGAAATCCTGTTAAGATAAACGGCTGTTCACAGAGCCTACACACATCATCAACGCTTATCATTGAAACAACAACATACCTGAGGAGTAGATGGTTTTGGACATGCCAGATCTCCACAATGAAAGCATTGCTGATGATTATAGGAGCAATTCTCACCGAAAAAAGGCAGTGTTCTTCAATGCCTATGATAAAATCAAATGATACAACCATAAGAGCTGTGTCATAAGGAATCAAAAACCACATATGAGCGCATGGAATGTAGAACGTAAGCAGTAAGAACATATGTCCAAGTGAGCAAGCATACTGCTTCGTTAACCGGATCAAATCCCACAGATTGACAATTAAATTCTTCATCGTCTTCAACTGTTGGATGGAATGATGTCATGCACTTGAGAAATAATGAAAATTGAGAAGAGGAAAACGATTGAGAAGTGAATTGAGAAGTAATTAAAATTGAGCTCTGAAGTATAAAATAGAGATAAGATAAGCAGCGACGTCACAGAAGTTCAAGTTGAATGATTTACAATTTTCATATAACAGGGAAACATAGGCTTGCATATGCACAAGTTCATTTGAAGATAAAACAAAGGATTTCTTCCTATATAGGCCACACAACATCTCACATCATAGAAAGAAATGCCTCAAAGTTTAAGAAATTCATTTAAAGAACATATTGCTGATATCCATTTCCAAAATGTAAATTGGAAAGCAGAATAAATAACTTAGTGAAAACTAATCACACCAAAGAAAAAATTGAGAAAGCCATAACATAATTCTAAGAGAGAACACACACATTAGAAAAGAGATAAATTATAATATAAAAAGGGAAAGGAAAATAGATACAGGTAAGCATGGATATTGAGAAAGCCATAACTAATACCTTCAATTGTGAAAGAGGCAAACATAATTCCGCAGATGCCTTTGGGAACGAAGTGAGTCTATTGCCTGCAGACCGGATTTGTTGCCTGGAGAATTAACCAAAAATGAGAATATAAATGGATATAAAATGGCACGGTAAGTGATCTCAACCAAGAACTAAAATTTAGGTGAATATTTTTAAATAAATTGAACATCACGAAATAGGAGTTGTTGCTTGCAGCAAAAGGTAAAATCTAAGACATAAGAATACAAAAAATGAAAAAGGAAAACTCTAATGTAAAAGACTGACGGCAATATTCATACTAAACAAAGTGTTCAGGTGCGCAATCACATGCAATAGCTGGCTATCATAGGTACAGTGTAACACCCTGCATTTGATAACCAGGCCGGGATGTCACCGCCACACCTCCCTAGCAAGACACGGTTTCTCCGAGCTTGCTAAAGAGATGCAAGGCTATGGTTTTTCAGAATTTTAAACATTCAAATAGCCCATTGAAATATAACATGAAAATAGTATCATTAGAGTTGCAGCGGAAAATAATATTTAGATATAAGTAATGCAGCGAAATTTAAATTAGGCCAACACGGCCAAAACACGGGTTAAACAGGCCCGTTCATACTATAGTCTAATGCAAATTTAAAATAAAGTGTTCCCAGAAATTCCCATGCATGTACGTGCTCAAGTATAATCCATATGCTGTGTAGGAAAAAGAAAGAAATGGTTTTGGGTCAGCACAACTTGCTGAGTAAGTTAACACCTATTATGATCAAGGGGTTTCAAAACCTTTAATTAAACTTTAAGGAAAACATGTGCATACAAGACATGATTTAAATTTTATTTATCTAATAATAATTTAATTACATAATTTAAAAGACAAGGATTTCCACAAGATTATAATTTAACACACATGAAAAAGGGTTTAATTAAATAATTAAATTTTACTCCTAGGCATGCATACAAAAATATTCTATTTGCCAATTTAAAAATAAATAAAATTCAAAAATAAATAAATAAATACATAAATGTATTAAATCTTTTAATTTTTCCTGTTACGTCACCATTTCTCAATATTTAGTGTAGCCGGTTATCCGGCGGCCGCAGCCGTTTCGTATTTCAAGTATTTCATTGGCCGTTTTGGCACAGTTTTTTCATAACATTCACCCTCGGCCAATTTGGCACGAAGCGAAAAGCTAGGGGGCGTTCTATTGAGCATTTTCCACCTACGTCGGTCACCCTCGTCCGTCAAGGCACGAAGCGAAAAGCTAGGGGGCGTTCTATTGAGCACTTTCCCCCTACGTAGGTCACCCTCGTCCGTCAAGGCAAGAAGCGAAAAGCTAGAGGGGCACTCCATCGAGCACTCACCCCCTACATAGGTCACACTCGTCCGTCTAGGCACGATGCGAAAAGCTAGAGGGGCACTCTATCGAGCGCTCACCCCCTACATAGGTCACTGATATCATTTTTAACTTAGTGTAACGGGGATTTCGAAAGTATATCTTTATCGTATTTCAAGGTTTCGATCGTTTGTTTCGAAATTTTAAAATCTCGCGATTTAAAAGTCGTTTGGCGTCACAGTTTACGCCTTTTTAATTTAAAAATTCATTTCAAGTCCAAAAATTCTAAAATTTCCACAGTATATCAAAGACACCCTAACAAACAACTTTCATGTTTTAACAATTTCGTAATAAGTTGAGGAAACATGTCGAAAATCGAGTTTATTGCTCAACATGTACACTGTCAGGATTCAGGATTACCACAGTTTAGAAAATCGGCGTTTTGACATAAAATGGACTCCAAAAATTCTGAAATTTTATATGCACATACTAGACATAATTATCTACAACTTTCATTTAGATTGCAAAGATCAATTCGGAGTAGAAAATATAGAAATGGGCTCATCAAGTTCGGACATCAACACTGTCTGATTTTCAAAAAGTTTTCAAATCACAGTTTATGTTCGGATCGATTTGGGATAGCAAACTATGTTGAGAATGGCTGAAATTTTTACATAACATAGATAAATGTGTTAGGAACGAAAGTCTAGTTTTAAGTTTTTCAGTTTGAACTGTTGAAATAGGGGTTTTGGTCCGATTTCAAATCTATCACAGTTTCAAGTTCGACTTTTAGGGCAGGTTTGTTGGAGGCCGTTTTTGGATATCAAAACACAATGAAAAATTATGAAAATTTTACACAATCTAGGTCCATGTCTTAGAAACGTTTTTCGTGGATTTTTCGTGTTGACAGATTTTAGAGTTATTAAATCCCTATGTTTGGTTGCATTTTAAGTCACCCAAAACCAAGTAAGCATTAACTTATAGTGGGGGATGTCTAGGACGTCTTCGGATCGATCGCGGCGCCCACGCTTGCTTCGAACACGTCCCAATTACTCTGTCTCCTTTCCGTTGGCCCCGAAACGAAATCGAAAGTAAAAATCTAGGGTTAGATCGGATTTTTGGACTCGTAAACTTAAACGAAAGCCTATGGACGACTTACCACAATCTGGAACACTAGAGATGTTGCTCTCCATGCCTTCTTCGCCGATTTTCGTCGCCGGAAAGTGATCGGAAAATCGTCGGATCGGTTTTGGATGAACAAGGGAGAAGTTTTGAGAGTTTGGGAGGAATGGGGGCTGCCACTTCGAAAATTAGGGTTAATTATGAGTGTCCAATCCCCTCAAACCCGTCCATATACTCCTTCCCTGGACCGGAATTGAGTTACCACAGTCGGGGGCCGAAAATAAGGTAAGAAATCGTCGAAATCCGCAATACGATCGCATACTGCTACTTGGCGCGGTCATGGCGCGGTTTGTGGCTTAAGACCGCGCGGCCACTGCGCGGGTCTCGGCTGGGCTACGGTCCGTGCCGGGCCGTGCGTTCCGTCGGGCCTTTTCTCCTTTCTTTCGGACTTCTGTCCTCCTACGTTTTCGGGTTCGATTTTTCGGGTCATTCTCGGATTATGATTCCTATATTAATCCATTTCGACTTGAAATTGATTTCGTGTTTGAAATCTTAAGTCCGTCGGTTTCGGATTTTTCGGCTTCCAATTCGTCGTCTTTTGGCTCCCGTGCAATAATTTATCTAATTCAATTATTTCCGACTTCACGGGTTCTTGGAATTAAAATTTTTTCCTTCTTGAATTTAATTCCAATTCTTTTGGGATTAATCCATGGAATATCTTCGGGCCTCTTTTATTCCATTTTTAATTTATCGGTAATTCATTTCCGAGCAATAATGAATTATTTTCTTCTTCTCGGAAATATTTCAACCTTGATCGGATTAAGAAATGAATTTTATTCCTTTGGACGCCGATAAAAATCCCGGGTATTACATACAGGCATCCAAACCTTGAAAAATTAGGCAGTAAAGTGAAAATGCAAACAGCTTGTCACTATAGATTTAATCCACTTGAAATATGTGAATAGATAGAGAATAATGCATGGCATAATGTTTTTTGGAAAAGGGAACAACTTATGATTTTTGATGGACTTACTGTGGGCTCTGCAACAAGAATACTACTAATGCTGTATTGCTTTAACGATGGAGACATAGTCCATGCAAATGTTTTGCTAAAACCCATGAACAGACAACAAGCAGTATGAATTGAAGAGTGATGAAGGGCATTGCATTGCAGTCTGAAACTTTTGACAGATTTCCCACACGAGTATTTTTCTAAAATATCATGTCTGAATTTATTAAATGAAAAGATTTATGATTTATGGAAGGGGTTTAAGGATATATTAAGGTTGTCACGTTTTTATTACTCGTGTTAAGAAACTGTGGCCCGAAAGCGCACGGTGTCAAAAATTGCAGTAATTTATAGTAAGACCGGATCGTTCACTGGAGAATGTGCGATAGAAGCAGGGCCCACGTCGTTTACTAAGATTTTCCACTCGGTTACTCATTTCAGGTTTTGCATTGGTTTCTAACAACTACTTGACATAATTTAAACTAGATTATGAAAGCAATAAAATTATTCTACAAAGCAGGGTAAAATTATTCTAAAAAGCAATTAAATCTATTCTAAGAAAGCAATAAAAATTATGCTAAGAAAGCAGAAAAAATTATTCTATGAAAGCAAATTTAAAATGTGACAGAAGGGACATGAAGAAAATAATAAAGATTGGACAAGATTCAGATGAAACACAATTTAACTTCCATTTTAATTACACAGATCTTTGCTTGGGATAGTTCGTCAGTTAGCTAACTCTCATGCTTTCTAACTATGTTCCCTTTTAACAGACATGTACTTATAATTAGAATTTACATGCTCTTAAGACCTCAATTTCTAAGATACCACAGATTAATAACTCCCCTTGCCGAGGTATGTTATTTCTCCATAGTGGATAAGCAACACCTAACACATCATTAGTTGACATGCCAAGTACTCCTATCATCCCCCTTGTCACACCCAATAGTCTAGATTAAAATCCCGAACTAATCCACAACTCTTAAACCTTACAACTGGCGGCCAACCTCTAATTCTTCCGAGTGATCTCTATGAAAGCATTTAAAAGAAAGCAGTAAAGAAAGCAGTAAAGGAAGCATTTGAAAACCTATCACTCGGAAGTTTCGAAAGCTATCTCATTCCGTTAGTATAAAAAAGCCCCTGATCTTGGGATTTAGAACTTCCCAAATATCAGCAAGCCACAGGGCTTATAACATCCGGTTAGTTGTGAGATACAAACTGAGTGGAACATACCTATAAAGATCTATTCCGAATGTACTCACTCAAGACTCAATGCCAGGCTTTGGTGGGAGAGGATAGTAGTTGAAAGAATACTCAACCCTACCTTATAAATTAACCATGGCCTATATGTTGTTCCTCTAGTATTATGTATCCTATCTTATCTGAATCCACGTGGACACTGATTCAATGCAATACCTAATACAAGATTTACCATACACAGTAATTTTGAGAAAACAATCGATATTTAAAAATCATTCCCTACACAGGTACTAGACTCTCAATTAAAACACAGATCCTTTCAGTCTAGATGAGACCTAATCGCTGATTCTGCTTCTAGTTTCCCAAAATCAATCCCCAGTAGAAAATGAATTAGTCATAACTGTGAAATTATCCTTTACTCAGATCCTGATTTTATAAAGTGATTTTTGCGGAAATTTATTATGCCGCATCTGATTTAAATCAAGACTTCTATGTCCAAGGAGAAGGATCCCCAAAATATTATAGACCACAATAGCTTCATAATAATAGCATGCATACATGTATATGAGAAGTAAAATAAAATATCCCAAAATATATGGTGGGGTTAGACAGAATTTGATACACAAAGATGGGTTAGCCTTGAGATAAGAAGAATTGGCTAAAAGAGTGCCAGAAACAACTGGGGTGATCTGGACTGCAAACATCTGCTATCCAGTTCCCAATTATTCCAGATGAAATGATTTTTAGACAGTGATGAACCCTTAATGACAGTGATCGCTATCATCAAGAGTCCTACTATCCATAAGAGAGTAAAAACCCACATGTTTTCGTGCTATAGTACGATTATAACAGTGTTGATCGACACTGTTTAACATTACTATGGCTCGAAATTCAGGTTGAAATTAAGATAAAGAAAAGAAAACTGTATCTAATTAGGAATTGGCTGAGTGGCTAATCGTTATCCCCGTGAAGGGACCTTTTTGCCAACATTGATCTGTGATATTCCTTATTACCCATTCATACACACAATTAACAAGAAAAGATGAAATTAAAAGAATATTTTTGGGTATTGTGTAAGTATTAATCACACAATAATTTAGACACTAATGGGTTGAGATGTGTAATGGATAAAATTAGATCCAATGGGCCTAAGCCCAATACATCCATGCAACTTACACAACTCAGAAAGATAAAATATTTTTGGAGTTTTAAAATAGAGAGAGAAGAGGTCAATTCGGTCTATTAGTTTAGGTGCAATATAAACCGAATTGACTATGCATGAGAAATGAAGTGTTATCTTACCCAATTAATCATAGTAAGGTTGTGAAATAGTATCATCTAATTCGGTTTGGCAAGCAATTCGGTATAGACCGAATTGGACAAACCGAATTGATGGGGTTATCCCCCTTACTCAAATTTGGCTAAGGCATTTGCTTCAAAAGGAGTGTTTAATTCGATTTACCAGGGTAATTCGGTATAGACCGAATTGGCAGACCGAATTGGTTTAACAAGAAAAATAAACTAAGGCATGAAGGGATGATAATGCATACAATGTGATTTCCAAGTCAATTCGGTCTATGTTTGCAATTCGGTATAGACCGAATTGCATAGACCGAATTGCATGGGAACTACATGAAGATGTGAACAAACAACATTTTTATCATGCGATTCGGTCTTCATGGGCAATTCGGTATAGACCGAATTCGGTATAGACCGAATTGCCTTAGACTGAATTGCATATGATTTTCTAATAAGGAATAAACAAACATTTTTGTGTCATACAATGCAGTCTTCATTGGCAATTCGGTATAGACCGAATTACCTTAGATCGAATTGCATGCCATTTTCACATAAGTGTATTTTATATTCACAAATATCACTACGGTTTCTAAGTTGATGTGGTTTATGATAGATGGGATAGACCCCATCACTCATTTCACATCAATGTCATCTTGCAGCCATACTTGTAAATATTTTGTGGTTATCCATAATTATGCATGTTCAGTTGATAAAAGCATGGAGTAAAACCTAAAGCTACAAACAAAGAATTCAAAGATTAAATAACCTAAGACAACTTATAACCTAAGAACATCATGCATAAAAATAAGAGCACTTATATTATCTAAGGCAACATTAAACAAGATATCTAAGCAAGAAAATTAAAATAAAGCATGTAAAACCTATTTCTAAGAAGCCTTAAATTATCTAAACACCCAAGAACACTTATTTGAACTCTAAGGCATAAAACCACACTAAAAATCCACTTAAACATGCATTTATTAAGAATGAAAGCCAACTAGAAACATATTAAATGTAACCTAGTTGGAACAAACATTCATTCTACCATATTTATTGCTAAAGAAAGCATTTAAAGAGTGTAAAACACATGAGACAAAATCCATTTCTGGAAATTTTCCTTGTATTAAACACTTGAAAGCATAATAAATAACCAAAAACCATCATTAAATTGATGGTAGGGTTCATTCTAACTACAAAGCATGTTAAAAATATGGAAAATGGCTACTCTAAATGGTAGTAACATCTTTACAAACTAAACTAAGATCAAAACATTAAAAACTAATCTAGAGTGCATAAAAATAATCTAACTAATCTGCCTACCTAACCCTTAAGGGGTGAAGAACTTGGTACTCCTTGTTCTCTCCAAGTGTTAGGGTTGGAACTGTCTCTCAGATTTTGATATGTGTTGGTGAGAAGTAGCTTTTATACTTGTTCTTCAAAACCTTAGGCCCATCAGTGGCCCATTAGCAATGGCAGGCTTTTCCCACGTCTCCACATGCAATTCGGTATAGACCGAATTGGTGGACATCGAATTGCTTGAAGTCTTTCTTTCTTGATCTTTGGCTGGGATGTGGTCTTCAATATCAATTCGGTTTTAAGTGTAGACCGAATTGAATGTGTCGAATTGCTCATGGTCTCCTACTTGGCTTCCTTGTCTTGAATCAATTCGGTCTATGCAATCAATTCGGTGTAAACCGAATTGCATAGACCGAATTGGGCATCTTGCTTCTCCTCTCAACACTTTATCTATTGTTCTTCTTTATTCTCCAGCAATTCGGTCTATATGGGCAATTCGGTGTAAACCGAATTGCCTAGACCGAATTGCCTTGCAATACTTAGCAAAAAATTTCATTTTTGTGGGATTTTCATTCTTTTCCCATCTTTTTGATTTTTGTGGGCTATTTTATTCTTTTGCCCATCTTTTCATTCCTTTTTCTTTTCTTTTTCTTTTTTTTTCATGTTTTTGAATTTTTCTAACACAAATGCAATTAAAATTGCATATTTTTGTGTTTTTCATTACCAGCTTATTGTTCTTACAAACTCGCATTACTTTGTCGAATTCAACTGCTTTCTTAGTAAAATAAGATGGGAATACGATCAAAATGTCCGTCTCAGACACGGAAATGGATTGGAAATAATGGACAATTTTGGCCATTATCACAGTCAATTCGTAATACCAGCCGCACATAAAAGTTCTTGGTGGACTATATTTCGGGTCCATTCAACAATTGTTGCCTCTGTTCTAACAATGTCCTCATGTGGCCGAATTGTTACGTATAGAGTATCAAAGGATTTTGCACGCGATAAAGCCACATATAATTGGCCATGCATGAAAACAGGGTCCTTTATGAAAACACCGACGTGCTATAATGTATGCCCTTGTGATTTATTTATTGTCATTACAAAACATAATTTGACGGGGAACTGAACCCGAGTAAATTCAATAGATGTTTTATTCGTTTCCTTAGGTTGTAACGGTATTCTAGGTATAAAGCATGTCGTTCCAGAGCAGGGTCCAGTGATGATTTCAGCTTCAAGGAGGTTATGCGTCATACGTTTACATATAAGTCTTGTTCCGTTTGACAGACCGTTTGATGGAGCTAGGTTTCGAAGCAACATTATTGGGACACCTTTCTTCAGAGAAAGTATGTGAGGCGGCATGCCATTTGGTGTTAATGTAGGGAGCAAATCTTCATAATGAGGTTGTTGACTTGGATCTTTAGTTCTATTCCTTGAAATAGAAGTCATTATCTGACCAGGAATTTGGTCTAAGATAATATTATTAATGTGGTCGACAATTTCATTTGTTGTGGTAAGAATTGATCTTGATACAAAGGCTTCAATAGAAGGTGATTGGAGTATATTGAGAGGATATATTTTGTGAATTAACGTAGCAATGTTCTCATCTTGGTATGGTATTATATTCTTATGAGGAATCCTCACTTCATCATCACGTGAGTTCGGACATGTATTGTTGCCAATGCCATCAAGGAATGCTGCAAAGGCAGGATCATTTTGAGCGCGCATATTTTTTGTTAGATGGAATTTCTCTGCGATACGAAACAAATTAGAGGATACAACACTTGCTTCAATGTAAATGTCTTTTGTAGCATTTGGTATCACTGGTGTAATTTGTTTGAAATCACCACCAAATATGACAACTTTTCCTCCAAAAGGTTCAACAACATCAGTGATATCTCTTAAAGTGTTATCGAGTGCTTCAATAAGTTCTTTACGTGCCATTGAAATTTCATCCCAAATAATCAAAGTCAGAGCTTTCAAATGGGATGCTAGGTTTGATTGTTTTGATATGCTGCAAGATTTATGTTCAAGTATATCTAATGGTAATTTGAATTTTGAATGTGTTGTTTGACCATTCGGTAGTAGAGAAGCAGCTACGCCAGAAGATGCAACGGGAGCCGAAATAAGATTTAATTGTTGTGCATAACTGAGAATTGTATTATACAAATATGTTTTACCGGTGCCAGCAGGACCATCAATGAAACATACAAAAGGCAAATGCTTGTGTAATTTCTCAGCAACAATCTGGAAAATTTGGTACTGCTCTTCATTCAATGTATTTGCCGATGGAAGGTTATGATATAAAGAAGCGTCTGATGAACAGTTTTGTTGGAAGCTATCCTGTATAGAGTCTGAAGGTAGATCGTTAGTAACTGTAATACCAAAGTCTGATAAAGTGCTTCCAGCTACTGAAAGGTGTCTATTCACATTAATAGCAACAAGTATTTCAACAGATATGTTGGAATGTTAGATGGTGAAGGTACAACAGAACTGCAACATTCATGGAATTGATTCCATAAGTTTTGAGGTTCAGCAGGATTACAGAACATCAGGATCGTTGCGAACAATTGCGAGAAGGAATTTGGAAGCTGAAAGTGTGAGGCTTCTATTAAGCAATCAATGATTGCTGTGTCACTTTCTAGCAGTCCCAGTTCAACACATGCAGCTCGGAAAGTTTGGCATAGAGTGCCATTCACAGTTGCAATGTCATCAAATGAGGTTGGCGCTCGACGATGTTGTAAAAGCAATCGTAGGTAATTTCATTCATTTTCATTTGGGCGTGCACTGACAATACGACCTACGACAGTTCCGCGCTTTCTTTGATGCCATTCTTTCTTTTGTGAATCCCATACGAAATGTTCTGGAAATTCTTTGTATAAAAGTTTTTTCTCTTTAGCAACACTATCATGGCTATTCATGTGGAAAAATTGCGTAAGCATAGTACGGTGGGCTTGTATGTTTTGAACGACACTTTCAATAAAAGAAGTTGTAGAGAATGTTGTGTACTGATAATTTTCTAAGTGTAACTGGAGTGCTATAACAGCAGGCTTCATCTCATTCATAAGGAATGAAAAAATACGCCAGGTTGCCTCTGGAGGGGCAACCCAACGACCTGTTTGAAATGCGGTTATTTCATCAATTTGTTGCTCCTGATGAGAGGCACGCACTGAGAAGGCAATACGGTCATGACCTTTGTATACATATTTATACAAATACTTGACCAATTTAATTGTCGAACAAATCTCGACATTGATATGGCAATCAAATTTTGCTAGCAAATATGGGTTGTAAGGAACAATCCATCTATTATCCAGTAACCGTTTGCGAGAAAAGACAACTGAGTCGTTATTTCGTCTGCGATATAAAGGATAGCCGTTGGGAGCATGTGTTGTAAGGTCATTGAATTCTTTTGGGTGATGATTTTTACATTTACCATCACGCATACAAGCATTGCTTGGATTATCTGTTCCACAAGGGCCATGAAGCATATGTTTCATAACCAAATTATGCAAATATTGATCTATTGTAGGGTCTGGTAGTTCAGCTGAAATGAAATCATCATATTGTGAAGGATTTTCCATTTTATCTTGTGGATGCATAATTAATAACATATGGGCATGTGGCAAGCCCCTTTTTTGGAACTCAACCACATATGAGTAAGCGGTGACACGACCCAACAGATTTGCATCAAAAAGTTCAGGTTTAAGCTCTTGAAGCTTCACATTGAATATTCGTGCAGTTAAGTCAGGCCGATTAGTGCAATTTTCATTTGCGGAAAGATGTGGTGCAATTTCAATCCACTGTGGGTTATATGTCATTGTAATAAAAAAAAAAGTCAGGTTTCCCAAACTTTTGAACGAGCACCATGGCATCCATATAACGTCGATGCATATCACGAGGACCACCAATAAAAGAAGAGGGTAGAACAATTGGTTTCCCAATCTGATTAAGGTCATCCAATCCTTGTTGATGAAAAGCATCTTCAATTCCTTGCATGGTTTCGATTCTTTGTTTTTTTTTTATTTTGTTCAGAGCGGAAAAAGTCCAAGCGTTGTGTTTCTATTTTGATATATTGGTCAACAACATATTGCTGAAATAACCGCCCTGTCCTCAGTAGGATAGAAGGCATAGAAGGCCGGATCTGGAGCTGGCAGGAATAGTACTCACGAATAGAAACATGGCTTTTATCCATCCGCCTTTGTTTTTTTGGTGGTGCTGGAAAACGTTAAAAATTAGGCATTACTCGAAAATGGGAAATGTGTAAAAAAGAATGAAGGCAAACTGTTTAAAAAACATACGTTGCTGGCTTGCATCAACAGATGGCTCCCCAAGGCTGGTCAAGAAAGCTTCAGATGTAGCACGACCGTCAGCAATAGGTGAGTTGCGTTTACTTTTAATTAGGTCAGGTTGCCAGCCTGGTAGTCCATAAGCATGGATTAAAGGGTACTGAACGGGATCATATGCAAAAGAGTAATAGGAAACCTTCTTTGGGGTCCCATCGAACGGATAAACCTGTATATCCCGTATTAAGTGAGCATCACTTGATTGGCCATCTTGCCATATAACAGAAATATCATCAACAGCTGGAAGGTTATAAACCCGTTTGTCTAAGCGGTTCGTAGTTTTTAGGAAAATTTTGTATTCATTCATACATTCCATATGATGAAGTTGTCTAAAGAATCTTGCGTAAGGGTTTGATGCCGTAACATTCATGAGCAAAGCAACGACTTCTTTGTTTAGCTTTGGGGTGTTTTGCATACGGTTTTCAAGTTCAATTGTAGCATCATGAAAATAAAGCTGGAGATTTTTGGGGTTGGCTTCAGTTGGAAATAAGGAATTAATGAAGTGGTGCATCATTCCATTGACACGAAATACATAGACATTTTGTTCGTTACGTTGCAATGCAACATCATATTGCACGCCCAAACTTGAGAAAGCGAATGAATTGTTGTAAGTATGGATATATGGCAGGAAATGTTCAGAGAGTGCATGTCTTCCGAGATATAGATATTCAAGAATAGGGTGCACGAGCAACGGTTCTAGAGCAAAAGTTCCAAAGGCACAGCAAAATCCTTGTGATTCACCATAGAAAAGTAATGCAGCATAGTGATTGCAAGTGGTAGGCAAGGGAGGTTCCCAAGGGGAATTGCTAATGTTGTTCCTACGTACCTGGCTGTTGGTCGGAGGAAGGCCCGGCCGATGGGCGTGATCAGGCGATGCGGTGCCGGTAGCTTTGTGGGCCATGCCGGTTTGTTGCTGGGCAGGTTGCTGCCACAGAGAATGAGGAACATGATTAGAAGAGGCTAGTGAAACACAATCATAAAAGCATATGTTAAATAAATGCGAGTACTTGTTGCGCAGAACGAAGTCTGCCTCGCCGACTGGTAGATGGTTCATTTGATTGGTTTTCTCCTTCACCTAATGCAGCCCGAGACGCTGCCTGGAGGCGACGGCGTGTAATGAGCTGTTGCTGCGGAGTGGGGCCCACTGGGCCGGAGGCCAGGGGTTGGAGGGCTTCCCCAGAAGATGGCTCCCTTTGCTAAGCAAGAGAGAACAAAGGGAATGTGGTAAATAAAATGAGAGTAAAGCCTCGTTAAGAATCAGGAAATGCAAAATACGGGCAAAACAACAGTAGTGAGTGGAAATAATACAGGTTCTTGGGAAGATGTAGTGCGACGAGCACGCCGGTGCTGTTGATGGTTGCTGGGTACTGCACTGTTGCCTTGCCTTTGCGCCACTGCTGCCCGGCGCTGGCGAATATGCTGTCGGCGAGTCATGCTACCTGCATCTGCCATCGCTGTTTGCATAGTACTTGGCTGCAACATACCAGAGCAGGGGGAGAATTATATATAGTTGTTTATGGTTTTCATACGCAGGACCCATTCACAAATGCATGAACACTACAACATAAAGCATAAATTTATTTGAATATAAGCTAATATAAATAAACTCTACAAACGGTAGGAGCAATAAGCATGAGAACCCATGAATGAAAGTTCCGTGGGACGATATGAGAGTCCTAATTTCATACAGCATCAAAACAAATATCCCAAGTTCACATTTGCATAGCAGGAACGAAACATTGGAAGGCTGAATGGACGGGCCTGAACGACAATTCCAGGAGCAAACCTGGTGTATGGAGGCTGCAGGGCGACGCAGAGTCCTTCGCGGTTCGGTATTGGTGGATTCTTCGTAATTCAGTTGGCTTTGTGTTGCATTTGCACGGCGCTTAAGAATGCGAGCTCACTGACTACGGGAAACTAATGCTGGCCCCGGCTGCCCCTGCATTTCAGTATGCGGCTTTCGGGTGCCTGAAAATATGGTGCACAAGAAAGAGAAATGGAATCACCTAAACGGCCAGCAAATAATTTGCAGTTGCATATCAATATGTACTGGAGACACAAACCTCATGTGGGAATGATCATAAGCCCTTCTAAGAGCAGTGACAGTGAACTGAGATCTAAATATCCACAGAGCAGGCAACAAGAACATATTATGGCCAAGCAATCGATGCTACATTATCGTTTCTAAATATCCAGTCAGATCTGATTTTATGGCCAAACGTAATTTTAGGTGTTTTACAATCAGAACACAGAGCCAACCCACACGAACAACCCGACCGGGAATTACGCTTCTATGTATAACAGCTAGAATTAGAGCACGCCCACCCATACAATACGTACACTCAGCTTGAAATTTGGGAACTGAAAAGAAGCCCTAGATCTGAACGAACCTTTCGACGACGAGGGGAAGTATGCCGGCAAGTGCGGAGGCCCAATTAAGGGCGGCAACGGAAAGAGGCAATAAACCACCGGCACCGCACGACAAGGTGTTCCACGGGACAGCGGCCGATTGGACGACCGTCGGCGAAAGTCGCAAGTGCGCCGGACGGCCAACGACTCGCCGGGATGCAGCGGCGGTGCCCGGATGGATGTATCACGCGACGATGAAAGGGGGGCCGGCCGGTGAAACACAAGAGGGCCAAAATCAACGAGCAATTCTTCAGAGCACTGCCGAAGGCAAAAATGGAGAGATTGGGTGGGGATTGGGCAAAAGATAATTTGGAATTTAGGCAACCGAAGTACTCTGGTGTTGAGAAGTGTGAATGACGATTATATCCTACCTAAACACTGTTACACTGTAGTTTTTGTTCACTGTAGCACTCAGAGTACTGTAGCAAATGGTAAGGCATTTATAAATATTAGATATATATATTTTAATAAAATTTAATCTAAATCTATTTAGCTAAATAAATTTCCAAAATAATCTATTTAGCTTAATACTCCTTCGGTCCCGCCATAGATGTCTTGTATGACATTTTAACACTGTTTATTATTCAATTTTAACTCAATTTTATTATAAATGCATATATGAAAAAATAGTCAAGTCCGATTTTGTTAGATTCGTTTATTCGTATAGTTTTAGAATATACATTTTGTATAACTTTTCTTATATATATTTTGAAATATTAACTACTCCATCCGTTTTTGAAATATTGAAACGTTTGGAAATTAGGTGTTGTTCACATACACACTTTGACTTAAAGTTTTATCATAGTTATACAAGTTAAAACATAGTCAAGTTGGATCTTGTTGGATTCGTCTTGTCGAGTAGTTTTTAAATATCGAACTTTTAGAATTTTTTACTTATACCGAACTTGAGCTATTAATGATTTAAAATGTGAATTGGATTGCGTGCACAGTGGATCCGTTTCAATTAAGAAAACGAAGGAACACAAATCAAACAGTAATCTTTAATGAAGCATAGGGAGTAGCTTATTTACAAAATGGAAAAATATTATATGGTCCTTTTTCTTTACCGAAAATCCAAAATAGTCATTTATCTATTTTTTGCCCCTATTGGGTCTCTATGTTTACACATAATATCCAAAATGATCATTTTCCTCACTAGTATTGTAATTTAACTAATTATTTTCTTAATTATGTACACATGGGATGTTATGGGATGTTTAAAATTTGGCTACACATATAATATGGAATATTAACGAAATAATAAAATTAATTAAAAATTATTTAATTTGAAAACTATTATAGAATAATATAATAATAATTAAATATAAATAAAATAAAATATGTAATAAATATTAATTAAAATAAATAATTAAATTTAAAATTAATATATAAATATCAAAATGGATTAATTAAAATATGAATCAAATTTAAAAATAAATTAATTTGATATTTAATAAATTCTAGAGTCAAATTTAAAATTGCATTGACCTTGTTAGATAGTCTCCTCTTCTAATTTTAAAATATCGAACTTTTAAAATTTTTATTTATAATGAACTTGAGTTATTAATAGTTTAAATGTGCACTGAACTGTGTAAAAAGGCGGGTCCATAACGAATTTTAAATTTGACTCTTGAATTTATTAGATATCTAATGAATTTATTTTTTAAATTTAAATCACATTTAATTAATCCATTTTGATATTTATATTTTTAAATTCAAATAGTTATTTTAATTAATTTATATTAAATATTTTATTTTATTTAAATTTAATTATTGAATTCAATATTATTCTATTAATTTTTTTTTCAAACTAATTATTTTTTAAATTAATTTTATTATTTCTTTAATATTCCATGTTATATGTGTAGTCAAATTTTAAACATATCATGTGGCATAATTAAGAAAATAATTAGTTAAATTACAAGATTAGTGAGAAAAATGACCATTTTGAACATTATATATAAACGTAGAGGATCAATAGGGACGAAAAATCGATAGTTGACTATTGGAAATTTTCAGTAAAAAAAAAGGGAGGT